>CM028683.1:13372727-14001590 GCA_016760335.1 Gastrodia elata | reverse complement strand
GGAATTTCCCATCTTCCCAAATAGCTGAAAAGAAACCCATCTAAAGGGCTGCTGACTCAACCCCAAAGGAGGGTCGAGAGTTAATACTTAAGATAAGAGTAGCATTCTTATCCTAAGTATTAGACAAATACATATATTAGATTTAAAATACAATATATATATATATATATATATATATATATAAGATATCAATATTTCAAGTATGCTGATCACATCACAATACTAAGTATAAGTAATATATAAATAGAGTGCGAAAACTAAGCATACATCTAGAACATTCATCACAGAACTGAATAGGAACATTCATCTCAGAACAAAAAAAGTAAATGCATGTGGGGCCCCCGTACTAACGATAAGGAAGTACAGTGCTCCAACTGTGGCAAATCCCCAACTTAAGTAAAGTTAGGCGAACCCAACCTTCCTTAAGGCAAGGACTTGTCACCAAGTGCTATAACTTTCATCAATATAAATATCAAAGTAGGGAAAGCAATATAAAATAGAGTAACATCCACAAGCATACATAGTAGGGAAAAGAAAATACAATATAATAACTCATCACAATGCAGAAGTAAAGTACATCCAGAAAGTTTAATTATTACAACTGAAATGAATAACTGAAAATAAAAGACTCTCATCATCACTGAAATGAACAAGGCAAAACTATCTAAACAGCAGCTGGAAGGTCCTCCTGAACGGGCTCCTCCTCTGCGACACTGCCCACGAACACGTCTGAATCTGACATTTGTCGGTATCACAAATGCCAGGGCCCCAGCCAACAAAATAAAAAGGTTACAGTTAGACAATTGTCTAAGTACATTTTATGCTATATAAATGAACTAAATATTTAAAAGATGTCTCATTAAATTTAACTACACATGCAAGCAATAAAGGGTGCAACAAGCCATGAAAGAACTGGAATACTATAAACTATCTATTTATAGCATGCAACATATAAAACACTAAATAAGCAAGGTAAGGCTAAAAGCAAAATAACTGCAGCTACTGCATAAATATGATCCTAACATGATTATGATCAAAGTAAAACATGCTGAGTATAAAAGAACACAAGTACTGAATTCAATAAAATTCTAGCATCCTAAACATGCCATTTGTACATATATCTAAGCCATAAAAGTATACATACAACATGCAGATTAAGATGAAAGAAAGGCCACTAAGATATGTGGCAAAAACAAAGAAATATATGATAAGTAAAGCCACTGAGACATGTGGCAAAGCGAGAAAATACTGAAAAAAATAAGGCCACTGAAGCATGTGGCAAAACAAACCAGAAAACCAAAACAATACAATACAGGTAAAGTAGTAATATGCCTAAGTTCTAGTACTGCCATACCAGCCAATAGGCCATACAGGGCCTTCAATATCAATCAATCAGTCAATCCCCAGCCTAGCCATCCAAATATGCTAGGTCTGAGTCCAGTCTATACAATACTACTACTGAAGAGGTAGACTAAACTAGGTCATATTCTACTAACTGTGACAAAACAAAACTGAATGATATGTAAATTCAATACTAGCTTAGGATACATTATCCTAAGTTTTCCTATTATGCTCAAGGGCTAAAGCTCAAAATCCAAGGTATGCAAAGCAATCTAATCAAAGTAAGCAAGAGACTCAATCTAGACTTATGTGATATCTATTATTGTCTAATTTCCAAATCTAACTACTCTGAGAAAGTACAAGCTTAGGATCTCCAATGTCCAGCTATCGAGTAGAATCTCAGATTTACGTCCTTAAAGTCAAAAATCAGAACTTAACAAGTTCTAATCCAAAAATCATGTGACGACTATATGGTTTAAATAAGCAAATCAATAACCTAGTTTTATGAATATTTTACACTCTTACCCAAATCTTGATCAAATAAATCAAGATTTGAAGGATTTAGAACTTAAACCCTATGAGGGTTCAAATTTCAAATCCAAGGTGCTATTCTAAATAGGATCTAGGTTTCTCACTTAATCCCAAAGGTAAAAAATCCTATAAGTTGAAAGATTCAGGAACTAAGATCCTAGTGAAAGGCTATGCTGCTGATTATAAGATAAAATAATCAATTAAGAACTTGAGAATCTAAGATCTATATTCAATCTTTAAGATAACTCCATTATCTTATTAATTGAATCATCCTATACCCACATGGAAGTTTTCAAAAGATTAAACAATAAATCATTAAAGAATTTCAATCGGAGGTGGTTTGATTCAAATTGAAGATCTAAGTCTAAGATCTAAGATCTAAAGATCTGAAGTTTGATCACTTTAAACTTTTAATTAGAGTTTTGACTTAAGGGTTTCCATTTGTGATTTTCTTTAGAATCTAATTTCATAATTAACTATAAGGAGCTTATTAATATTAAGAACTGACAATTCCAAGTATTAGATTAACATTAAACCCATTTTGACTTTCTTAGGCTACTTAAAATCTAAGGATCTGAGTTTTGATCACTTTAGAACTTAAGTTAAGATTCTACTTGGACATTTCTAGTTCCCTTTTTCTTTTAACTCTTAACTCTAATATTATCTTAACTGAACTTAATAATGAGGTAACTGACCATTTCAATTATTAGACTTAATTAAGTTAAGGTCCAATGATCTTTATAAGGAATGCTTAGATTTAAGTATCTTAATTAAGGAATTAATGAGACCTTATGGATTGGTGATTATTATTGTTCTAGGATTTCAGAGAACATTTCCAATCTATGTTATAGTGGCTTACTGAAATTTTCAATCCTTAAAGAACACTAAATCACATTTTGGCCAAAATGACCAAAATGCCCCTCTTAAGGCTAAAATTGGAATTTTAGGGTTTTATTGTCCAAATTTGTTCTAGTCTATTTTAAAGTGTTTCATATGACTAACTGAAGTGGGAAACACCTTTACTTTAGGTTTTGATGACCTAAATGGTCTTAATTAGCACTAATCACTTAATTAAGCCCCTTTGGGTGATTAGTGAAATTAGGACACTTTAGGGCAATCCAACCTTGCACTTAGGTTTTACTAGGTTTAATATGATATTAGGAACCATTCTCACCCAAATCAGAGGCTTAATTAGGGTTCAATTTACTAAGCCTTGATTAGGGTGATTAAGGTGTGATTAAGAAAATTAATTATCCAAAATTAATTTTAAGAGTCTGGAATTATTTCTTAGGGTACAAGGAGCAATTAGAGCTCTTAAACTCATAACTTGGACAACTAATTGATTTTATATGATTTAATTAAAAACAGAGAAGGTTTGGCAAATATTTTTAAATCCAACCATTGGATCTGAAATTTTATTTTATATTCAAATTCCTTGAATTTTTCTAATTCAAATGGTATATTGGATCATACCATTTGGATCTGTATAACTAAAGTTATTTAATTAATTTATTATGTATTTTTATTTAAATTAAAACTATAGTGTTTAATTAATTAAATTCAGAATCATTAAAAATGCATTCCTAAAATTATTCAATAATCATGGCCCAAATTCTAAACCGCGCGGATCAGGGCTCGGCCCGGCCCATAATCATCGTCTTCATCCTCCCGATCACGCCCGCAGCCCTAATCCCTGAGACGGGCTTCCAGCGCCAAATTCACCGCACTCCGGTCACGCCGCGCCGCGATTTCGACGGCTACACGTTCCCTGACCTCAGACGCGCCGATTGAACTAAGAAGCCCTAACTGGGAAGCCCTAGATCACTAGATGCCTATTCAGCCAAAACGCTTTAGCTGGCGCGCCTGTGAGGAGTTAATTCTCCTCACTGAGTCCACGAGCCGCCGATATCTCGATCCCTACACGTTCAGGGATCGAAGAGGGAGCGTTAGGGCGCAACGAGGGATCCTGAGATGGCCCAGATCACCGGGGGTACTACTCGGCATTTTTTGTCGTCTAGACCCATGACTGGATCGATCGATTCCAGTCGAATCGATCGATCTGGTTGGGCTCAAACCACGATACCAGCTCGTAATTATTGTCCAAGCATTCCTAGTACTAACTAGGCTATTCATTCCAACTGGACACGCCGCATTTGACGAACCAGAATTTCGTCTGGCTGTGCGCTCAGACGACGAATCCGTCATCTAGGTCACTGCCAGACTATGCTTTCCGCTTGATCGACCGCGGAGGAGATCAGGTAAGATCCTACTCAGCATCTAGGCTTGCGAAAAGGCGATAAGAGAGCTGAATTCCAGCTTGACAGGAAACGGAAGAAGGCTGTACCTTAGTTTGAAGAAACGCAGGGACGAAAGACAATGCGGCTAGGCTGGATTGATCTAGAAGGTTGCAGAAGCTCGGCAAGGGGGTCTGAACGCCAGACCACGCCCTCTATCAGCAGACGCGGCAGGACTAGTCATCACGATCGCTGAGAGCTTCAATGGCTTCAGCTGGGGGGGGGGGGTGGTGTGGCGGCCCTGCCCCGCCGTGGTCCTGTTAACTCTTAAGTTAACATGATTACAATGGAGGGGTCACCAAATGACAAGGTCCCCACTTAAGATTGGATTAGACACACATTCTAATCCAATTTAACTAAGGACTTTGCCATTCATCCAAAAATACTATCACTAAATGATCATACATGAACTCAGAGTGCAGAAGCATAAAACATAACATCCATCCAATACAGTATAAATACAACAGTACAGAATAAGTAAAGTACTGAAAGAGAATATAAACCTGTATTATTACAACATTTAATAAGTTTAAAAGAACTGAAAGGAAACTCTCAATCTCACTGGAAGAAAGAAAATTAAAACTACAGACCTTCAGGAACGGGCTCCTCCTCCAATGGCAAGCTCTCCACTGAATCTGCTGCTCCAACAAAGTCAGAACCTACCATTATCAGTTTCATAATGGTAGGGCCCCAGCCAACAAAAGAAAAACTGGTTAGACAATATGTCTAAGTACATTTTAGGGCAAATAATTTTATTAAGTTAAATAGATATCACCATAAGAACAGAACTGAGCAAAATAGGTGCAGAAAAGCGTACAAAATAACAGTATAAAGTTATAAACAAATAGTTTATAACTAAAGCAACTAGAAAGTAATACATACCTCCTCCAAGCAAATGCAACAAAGACAGGTAAGTAAAAGAAAATTAAAATTGTAAGAAAATACAACCTAAATATGCATATGATCAAACAAAAATATGCTAAGTGACATACAACATTTAACAGTGCGAAACTGAAACAAACTAACATCCTAAAAACATAAGAAAATAGCAAGTAGAACTAGCATCCTATATAGTGCAGAAAAACTGTAAGTAAACCAATGCTATAATGCAGAATATACAAGTAAAATAGTAACTGCAAACTGAAACTAGAGTGAATATATAAGTCACTTGAACTGAACACAAACTCAGCAAAACTTAGCATGATGAGCTAAGAAACTCTGAATTGAACATCACTAAAAACTTTTAGCCTGATGAGCTAAGACAGAACTGAATGTAAGTGTACTTGAATTAGTATATCCATATCAGAATCCTGACTCTATAGTTAGTATGGTGAGAGTCTATCCATCCTATCACTCGGACTAGGCATGGCCAATAGACTGTCGAACATTAAACCCTCGAAAGGTTGCCGACCCGAACGAGTTGATCGAAGAGGTATACTAATCAAGCTACACCTTACAAACCACTTGTGAAATGAAAACACAATGCTGCTTATGAATGTTCCAAATTAACATAAGATATTTATCAAATATCTTAAGTACATAATATATGTTCAAGGTATAAGGCTCAAAATCAAGGAATGCGAAGCATCAAAATCAAAATGAGCAAGAAACTCTATCTAAAACACAGGTGATATCCGTTGTTATCTACTTTATGCGTTCTATCTACTCTAGGTTACATAAGTTTCAGAATCATCAATTCTTACACATTCTGTAACTTAGAATCACGAATCCTACTAGTTGGAAATAATTAGGACTGGCCAAGTCCTAATTATAACTTAATCAAAAGATGACTATTTGGTTAAAGTGAATAAATCATCGACCTAGTTTTGTATTTTAATTCATCCCAACCTCATCTTGATTAGCCAAATCAAGATGAAAAGATTAAGAATTAGACTCCAGTTGATGGGGTCTAATCACTTAATCTAAAGGTATAATCTAAGGGTCTAAGGTTTAAAAACCAAATCTCACTGATTAAGTTAAGGCAAGTCTTAATGATAAATCAATTCATTAGGATAGATCTCTATTCTTAATTCTAGAGTCTAAAGATCAAATAATCATTTAATAAACTAAGAAAATCTATAAACTAGAAAACTCAAGGTTTCACCTATTGAGTAACCCAATTTACTCAATAGATGAATTCTAACTTAAGATCTATTCCTAATCTTAGGAATTAAAGCTCTTAATTACTAAGAATATCTCTCAAGACACACATCCTAACTAATGTTATAAGAACCTAAGGAAAGATCTAAGAATGATTTAGGAAGAAGAAACACTCACTTAAGACTTAGGAAAATTTTCCTTAAGGAGCAAATTTTGAGATTTTTAATAAAAATCTAATTTTGACTTGGATTTGATTAATTTCAGTTCTAAATCATTCTATTTACTAATTTTAGTGATTATAAACTGAAATTAGGGCTTTTAAAGGCTAAACCCTAAATTTGGGCAAAATGACCATTTTGCCCCTACTTAAGGGTTCAAAAGATCAAATTTTGATCTAGGGCTTAAATTCTGAAATTTTCTTTTGAAAAGTGTTTCTTACTGTCTAATATAAGATTAGACAGCAATTAAATTAATTTTGGGTGATTATTAAGCCATATGAGATCAAATTAGTGAATTTGACTCATAAGGGTTAATTAGTAATTTGACTAACTCAAAGTTAAATTTTCTTTTAGATTATTGTTCTTTACTATCTAAGCTTTCCATAGAATTTAAATTTGCTAAATTCTGATAAGTATTGGCCAAGTTATGGCCAATACAAGATTTTAGGGTTTAAAGGTGATTAAGGGATTCTTAAGTATGGGTCAGAACCTAACTTTGCCAATTAGTGTCCAAATTAAGCAAAATCAGTGGCTATAGTTTACAAATAGTCCACTAATCATAGTGGCATGTGGTAGGCCCAATTTGGATCTAATTTGACTAAGTTATGACCAATTTAGAGTTTAGGGTGATTAGTGAGTGATTAGCAAAATTAATCACTCAAACACTAATCCAACCTTACAGATAAGTTCTAAATGGTTCTAAAAGTCCTCTGAAACTTAAATCATTCAAATTGGATTACTAGATTGGCTAATATTCACTAATCAAGATTTAGAATAATTAAGAGTGATTAGCAAATTTAACCGTTGGATCTAAAATATTTTTATAGATTACTGTTAATTAGGTTTTCCTGATCTAAATTGATATTTGGATCATTTAATTTGGAGCTCAATTGACCAAGTTATGGTCAATTGAAGTTCTAGAGTTTATTAGGGTAATTAGGGTTAGGTCCTAAATGTGATTAGGCAAAATTTAACCCTAACAGCAAAATGTATACTACCAAAATAATCCTTAGGGTTTTTTGATCACTTTAAGACCCATATTGGGTATATTTGGATTAACCTACACAAAGTTATGGTTAAATGAAATCTTGTGACATAAATTTGAACTTAATTAAACCCTAAATATCATTTTGCTAAATACAGGTCCAAATGTAAGATTATCAGTGCCATAATATTCCTCTATTTTTGTTGAATCTAAAGGTATATAATTTTATATTATTTGGATGTGTATTTTGTAAGATATTAATGTTTAAAGTTTTGATTTAAATTAATTAAATAAATTCTGTTTAATTATATTAATAATTCTGATGTTATTATTAATATAATTATCGTTTATTAATTTAACGTTATAATTATATACATGTTTTTATAATCATTCTGCAGGTACACGTGGCAGGCCTTTACTAGCTGAGTAAAAGATGGCGGGCCCCACGGGTGCAGACGGCTGCAGGACCAGCCACGTGGCGCCATTTAATTCGCGTGGCAGCCTATGTGGGCCCCGCGTACTCGAATGGTTGTTGAAAGCCGACAAGACCCGAGCCGAGATGGGTTGGGCCCGGGTCGACCCGGCCCGATCCCAAAGCTCTTCTTCCTCAAATGCTTGCCCGAGAGGACTAGATTAGGGTTTCTGTTTCACGACTCCTCCGGCGACAGTAAGACTCAACCCGCATGGCTGTGAGAAGAGGAGATCGAGACCTTTCTAATAGCAGGTGAATCGAAGCTCAAGACGGCCTGGATCGGTGACAGGATCTAACCCTAGATTCATATAGGCGGCGAAACACTGTATACTACTGTGGATGAAAATGAAATTAAAACGCATATGAGTTCGATCAACCCAATCAAATCCGATAGATGATCAATCTATAGTGCGGAATAAGATAATGAAATTGAAGAATGCGAAATGATTAAGGATTGAGAGATGGAAGTGTACCTCAAATGGACGACAGACAGAGCTTGGGGTTCGATTGCGAAGATTCCTGGCTTCCGAGGTGAAAACGAGAAACAATGAAGTCCTTAAGATCTTATACTCTACCTATTGCGGTGAGAAAGCAGCGGTGGAGGCCATCTGGAGCGGTCGCGGCGCTGCGCCTGCCGCGCGTCGCGAGCGAGAGCTCAGCGCGACACGCGCTGAGCAACGAGGGAGACGATGCTTGAGCCGTCTGATCTCGCGCCAAGATCTGATCAAACGACTCAGATGCTCCCTGATTGGCTGGACAACGATCTTAGCGGCGTGAGAATTAAATGAACGACAGTTTAAATAATAAAACGGAAGTCCGTTAAGTTGATTTAATTAACTTTAATAAATTATTTATATTGATTTTTTTTTAAATAAAATTTTAACCAATAATTTTATACTTCTAAAAATTTCCAATAAATTGCCCCTAGCTAATTGAAGGGTGAGGAATGCAACGGCGCACTCGGATTTTTGATCCGACGGGTATTTAATTATTCGAATTTTCAGGTATTTAAATATTATTAAAATATTCGACGAAAATCCAACGACTTCCAAATGCCTCCAAAATTTCACCCCTAGCTAATTTGGGTGTTCTGAATGCAATGGTGAAGTCAGATTTTCAATCTGAGGTCTAAATAAAAAGTCAATTTCCTAGGGTTTGGGATTTTCCAGAATTCCAGATTTAACTTTGTTGACTTCTAGTTTGACCTAGGTTTCAGAGGCGAGTTCTAAATTACTTTAATTAGTGACTTAGAACCTCAATTAAGACTTAGATTAGTCTTAATTGAGCAAAGTAACAACATGGGTTGTTATAGGTGGAGTGAAATTCAGTGAGCAAAGGAGCTCACTGAGAAGTTTGGAAGGTATTTATAGGTCGGGAGAGACCTGGGGAGTGGATGCCAGAGCTCTGGTTTGGAGCTTGGCTTAGCCCGAAGGTTCACTCGCCATTGCCTCTTAGGGACAGGCCCAGCCATCCCTGCGGCTCAACCATAAACGGGAGGGTGCTAACGGCTTTGGATGACCTGGCGAGAGAGTGGCAGACAACGCCGACGTGGCGAATTTTTTGTTGTCGGCCGAATCTTTGCGAAGACGAAGATGAACAACGACAGGGAGATCGGAAGCCGTCTGATGCGTGAAGTCATTGGGAATGGATGGCCTGATGAAGATCCCAGGTAACGGCCGCGCGGATTTAATTCGAGGCGTTGGATCCCAGATGCCGATCGTGCGTCTGAGATTCGATCACAGGACGGAGCGACGCGAGCCCTCGGATCCGGCGCTGAGATGCGTGCTAGCGCATCGGGTGACTCGTTGCTATGCGCCGCTGTTGGGACCCCGCAGCGGATCTGCCGCGGTCCCGCAGCAAATCCCGCCGAATAATTGTTATCAAATAATTTAATTTAATTATTTAAAATCATTTAAATAATATTTAAATTATTCAAAAATTATTCAATTTCAATTTAAGATTAAATGAGCTCCAAAAATTCCCAAAAATTCACCCTTAGCTAATTTGGGTATGAGGAATTCAAAAATGAAATCAGATTTCAATTTGGAGATCAAAATAATTTAGGTATTTTTCAAGGCTTAAAAATAGCCAAAAATACCAAATTCTCCAAATTAGCTCCAATTGATTTCAAACTTCTAGGTTTAGGTTTAAATGACCCATTGAATCCAATGGAATCAAAATCAAATATTGGTTTAGCTTAATTAATCTAGTTTTAGCTAGAGTAACAACCTAGGGTTGTTATAATGCATCCAAAATTATTACAATATATTAACTGAAATAGTATTGATATAAAGTCTAACTACTGAACTGAAATAAACACAAAAAGAAAATGGTAAGACTGAAGGAGGGTCCAATAAGGCTCCACAAACTCCTCCTGAATCTTTTAAGAGTACTCCTGACATGGCTCAATATGATGCCCAAGATCTAGCATATTGCCAGATCCCAAAAGTACCATGTGTCAGATAATAAGTCTAACACATCGAAACTAATCTAAGCAGTTATAATTATTTACTTAATATTTAAATAATGTAAAATAAAGCTGTATAAAATTATAAAAGTAATTGAATATCTAAAATTGTATAAAACTGAAGTAAGGTAAAACTGATAGTATACTAAATACTGAAAAAGAATAAAGATAGTATATGATCTGAAGCTGAGTAAATAACATATAAAACTATGATATATGCCACTGAAGTCATGCATCTGTATATGTCATGATATTATATGCCACTGATATGCAACTGAAATATTACTGAACTGCTATGAGTCATATGGTCCAATGTCTATATACATTCGATTGAGAATACATTTTACTGTGATGCTAAGCATCCTGGATTTCCTTGGTCGATGTATGAAATATTCCGTAACCCATCACTGATACTCATATATCATGCTTTTGTTCATACTCATGTCTCTAACACTACATGTCTTAAAATCTAGAAAATGCTATAAAATTAGATAATGAATCAAAGACCTTCATTGTGCAGAATCCACTTAAATGGATTCTGACTTATAGTTTAAATTCCAATAATTGGTTTTATTTAGAATTTTACTTAAAATCATTAATTGAAAAGGTTGTATACACACATATATATAATTAGTTAATTAATTAATCCCAAAGTTAATTACAGTCACTTAACTCAATTAATTCCTAATATTAGTTAATTAATTACTAGAAGTTGTTACAAGTTTCTCTGTCTCCTAATATCCTTCCACTTTTCATTTAGCTCAAAGTTATATGCATATAAGTACATTAATATATCTATATACAAAAGCTTATAAATGTATATATATATATATATATATATATATATACACACACACACACACACACATATATATATATATATATATATATATATATAATATATAATTATATTATTTTATAAACCTTTTTATGTAGGAAATCATTGCGGTGGGACCCGCCACCGACACGTGGCAGGCCATGATTGGCCACGACAGAGACGGCGGGCCGACTGGACATAGAGCCGCACGCGAGCTGCTCGTGTGGGCCTTGGGCGGGCTCGGGTCGACCTGACCGAGCCGGACGCTTCGCCTTCCTTTTCCGCTCGGCCGAAGGTAGGGCACGCCATTGCCGGCCATCCCGGCAGCCATCGACGACGATCCGCATACCATTGAGTAGGGCTCGTCAGGCTTTACCTATGGAGGGATGGATGGCCGGCTGAGGTGGTCGGGATTCACGTCGATGCCTAACCCTAAGTTGACCCTACGGGTCGAGACGAACTCGGCGCGCGTTCGATCGATAATGGGGATGACAACAATTATTGCAAGCAACACAAGCATTGAATCGGTCAATTGAACTGTAATGCAAAGAGAGGATAAGTACCTGTGATGTGCGGCTGAGACGGGAGTAGGGTTCAGAGTCGATCCTGGCAGGCGAACTCAACTTGCGTACCAAAAATGGTGCGAATCAGTCGAGGGAAGGAGTTATGGAGATGGGGACGGAGGTCTTGAGGCAACGAACACGGCGGCTGGACGAGCGGGGCGGCGCTGCGACGCGTGGAGGGTCTGTGGAGGAACCGAGGGAAACGAGCCAGATTCGTTCGATCGAATCGATCGGACGACTCTGATCGGTCCGCTCGATCAGACGGAGAAGTTAGACAACGTCAGCACACAGAGGACGGCGTGGCGGAAACTTAACGGCACCGTTTAAAATTTTAAAAATTAAATAATATGATTAATTAATTACTTTAAATCATAATTTTGAATTAATTAATTCTAATTAATTAATCATATTTCAAAATTTTCCAAACATTCACCCCTAGCTAATTGAGGGGTGAGGAACGCAATGGCGAGGTCGGATTTTTTTTGATCCGACGAGTATTTTATTCTCCCAATTTTCGGGGTATTTAAATATTATTATATTATTCGTCAAAATTTTGATGACTTCCAATTGACATGAAAACATCACCCATAACTAATTTGGGGACAATGAGCGCAATGACGAAGTCCATTTTTCGATATGAGGTCTATTTAAATAGGTCAAATTTTAGGGTTTCTGGATTTTCCATAAATTATGATTCGATCCATTTGACTCCTGATTTGGACTGGGTCTTAGAGGTTGACTCCTAATGACTTGATTAACACTTAGGATCAAGATTAGGACTGAGATTAGTCCTATTTGACTATGGTAACAACTTGGGTTGTTATAGCTGATTTGACCGTCGGATTGAGATCCCGATCCGACGGTCAGGATTCATTCACTGTACGTCTCAGTGAAATAGGAGCGATCGTGCTTCTGCGCGAGTGCAGGGACGTACATCATGCAGGCCAGCTGCCTTCTCTACGGCCATTAGGCCACAACATACCTTTCCTTTCTCAATTTTACTTTTCCTTCTCCTTAGCAGAGCTGCCAAAGAGTTTACGAGAAGCAGACCTGCTGTTCGGTGACATACCTAAAAAACCCTAATCAGTTCCTCCAATCGAATGTCCAGGGTGAAAGGTGTTAACTCCCATTCGATTTTAGTTCCTATTAATCGACTCTTCTTTATCTTAGTATCATAATTACCATCTAATTGAAGTAAATTGAGATTTAATCGAATGCCTAAGAGTTTGATTTAATCCATAATAATCTTAGCTAACCCTAACCCTAGCCGAATTAGTCTTTCTAAGGCTTCGCCAAGTAGCCGCCTCGGTCGTTCTTTAGCAAAGGACTATGATTAAGAACATCGGTTAAGGCCAGGGCTCAAAGTTTTTGTTTAGGCCGTAGCTCGGAACTACTGGAATGGACAGTGAGGCCAAACCCTAACTCGCTACTCCCGGACCGCATCGGGGAAGATGGGTTCAAGTCAAACTCTGGACCGGTTTGTTTATGATTTCTGAACTAGGTTGGACCGGTTCTTTAAACCATGCTGACTACAATTCCTGCGTGCAGTATAGAGGCGACACATGTCGCCTCAAAATCCTGAAGTTATGCGTGTGCTGCTGTCGTCCGTCACTAGATTTCAGCGCCGTTCTAATTTTTTTTTGTGAAACACAAATTTTCGTGTACTTAATTTAAATGTCGTTGTATTAAATGCTATAAAAAAAATTTGTGCCGTAGAATTAATTTTGATAAATAGAATTACATTAATGATTAATAATAAATCTCTAATGACATCTTAACCCCAATTAGGATCCCTTCCAAACCCTAAAAAATTGTTATCAAAATTTAAATAGTACAAATTGTTATCCAAATTTAATCTAGTTAGTGTCATTTTACTCCTTAGGATATAAGAATCACAATAACATGTGTAGAAAATCATTTGGACAACATTTGGATATTTTAGATATTTTGCTCCTTAAATTTAGGATAAATGTTAAATTTCTTATTTTCATAAATACTTGTTTTAGGATGTATGAACCATAGGATGACAAACTAGTTTCATTTATTTTCTTCCATATAGTTTTAAATTGAATGTTTATATTTTACATTTTCATAAATGTGATGATTAAAATTGTTAAATGCTCATTCGAGTTACATTTCCACTATTGTAGAATTACTTAGGAATGATTTGAATCGAATAAAATGAATGCATATTTTTAAATTGATTATTCAAATCCTAGTTGCTAGCTATTATATTAATGTAAATTATGAATTGGGAATGTTTAGGAACTTCTATATGATTACTTTCATATGTAGGATTATTACATGAATGATATAAATATAATAATTACATAATATATGCTGAATTTTATCTCTATATTTTATGTATGTTTCATATGGAATTTAGATTACTTGACTTAAATATATTGTCAAATTTCATATAACTAGAATGTAAAGTTACATGTAAATTGCTTAAGTTGGAACATAATTAGAATTAATATCTTATATTTTGAACTACGTTAATGATAAGTTTCTAATGAATTTTTCTTTCATTCTATCTTCTAGTAAGTTGAGAATTATACAAACACTTCATGTTTTATTTCATTAGTGAATGTTATATACATAATTATGGAATGTAGTTTCAATTTCTTATCTCATGATAGGATTAAATTGGAATAAGCAATCCTATGTAATTGATTGACTTAATGTTAGTTTTATATTATTGATCTTTCCAATTAATCTTCCAAAAAAATGGAAAACTTACATGTTAATGTACTATGTGTTTATTTTGAGAAAATAAAATAGAGTTCATGCTAAAATTATTAGAATTGGAATGAGATTCTTATGTCTCTACATGTTTTACTTCTCTTTTAGTTACATGTTAGAATTAATTAAGAATCTTTTAATTTCTTTTGTATTCTAATGAGCTTCATACTTTCAATTGTTAAGTTAAAGTTCTTTAAAAGAACTCATGATAAGACTAGTGCTCAAACAATCATATAAAGGATTAGCACCTACTTCTATAGTCTTTAACCTTCCAAATTAGCTCTCTATTGATTAAACTAGAGAATAATAGCTCCCTTTCATACTTTAAATAAGTTATAGATTTCTAAATTCTTAAAACTACAAATGAATTATTACTTGTAGGATATAACCTACTTCTTTCCTTACTTTTAAATATGCAACATCAATTAATCCTAGATAACTTCATGATTGAATTGATTTAATATTTTCTAGTTTGTAAGCTAATTAGATGAAGCTAATAGAAATTCCTTTAGCTTATAATTTCTTTAGCTTAGCAAACTATAAATCTTACTCTTCCTTACTAATTTCTTTAAACTTTAATCATTAATTTATTTGGTTTGATTAGTTTAGGACTGGTATAGGATGAACTTTATTTACTTGAAAATATTACTTTCCAAACTTCTCTTTCCTCTGTTATTAACTACAATTGATTTAAAGATCAATATCTATAAATCAATTGGGAGCTCAATTAGCTCCAATCATTAAGTAAATCATTAAAATTTGGATAACAAAATGATATCACATAGTTTATAATTATTAAAATTTATTGAATGCTTACTTAGCTTTGAGCGTTTTCCTTGAACATTCATATAAAATCATTATGCATAAATAAAAGTTTCATAAAACTTTATGGGGAATGCCTTATGGTAAATTTGAACAAGAAAGATATCCCTTATAATAGGACTTCACATTTTAGAGAGGGTAAATGTAAGTGTTTGACCCCCCACTATATCTAGTTAGGCAGACGTGCTTAACTCAACTCATTCTGTAGAATACTGCCACATAATGAGAGCTTCTAAATATAACTTCAACTAATAATATAAGAGTTCTTTTACAAACTTATTAATTGTAAGATTTCTTCATAACTGTTTAGTTATGCTTACTTTTCATAGTCCTAGGCTATGCTTGTCTTAGACTAAGAGTTTAAGATACTTATTTAATTTTTATGCTTTACATTCTCTATTTCAGTATTGTATTTTGCTTACTTACAGTTCATTTAAGATACAAAGTATATTGCTTAATTTTATTTAATGCTTCACTGTATTTCATTTACTTACTTAGCATAAGTTTCATTGAATATGTATTACTTTCATTTCATTTATTTTAAATGCACATAGTAGTTTTTAGCCTTTTGGGATGCTTTTCCCTTATCATTTTTGGATGTAGACTAGGACTTATATACAAGTGGGTATTTTTACTTAATATATTTTATACTATTTTCTTTGCAGTTATATTTACTTTTTTTTTCTTTTACTTGATAGCTTTTATAGCTCTGCTGTTTAGTTTAAATTGTAAATTCATGCTTGTGATATCCTATTAACTTAAAATGTAGCCAATCTTAAAATGTGCTTAAACTATTTAGTCTAACTACACTTTTTCTTTTATTGGCTTTGCCGTATCATATTTAAATATCAAAACATAATAGATCAAGAGCTCTTTGATACAGGTAATGCAGGTCCTAGTGTTTGAAGAACTTCTAAGGAATTTTGCTTTCGCTTAATTTAATCATTTACTTGCATTTTATTATAAGTGAGAGAGTGACTACTTTCTTTTACTCTTACTTTTAAAAGGCTTGTAATAATTAAATTTTAAATTGCTTGAGTTATTTTTACCTATCATTGTATATTTGTGTTGCGATTACCTATTTTACAATTGCTTGGAATGAATAAGTGAATGATAATAATTGCTTATATTGTTTATACTTGCAATATTATGTTTTCATGTATCTCCTTAACATGTATCTTCTATTGCATTTCATTGCAAATTTATTTTATATTAATATTTGCTCATAAAGTGACTTGGCCACTTAGCATCTATATTTGATTAGTTTTCTTCTAATTGAATATTGGGTACTAAGATAATGTCCCAAAGTTGGATTAATCTCCTATCCAATTATTAGGATCGTTACACATCACATGGTGATTTATAACTCAAACTAATCTCCTATCTAATTATTCTAAAGAAGGTGACTTGAATCACCTAGTTTGTTTGAAGCCACACTTATGGAAGAGATCTTTGATATAAGGCATCACCTGATGGTAATTTTTATTCAAATAAACTAATGATCTAAGTCCCTAATTATAACACTCTTAGGATTGGATGATTTATTCTAAGTAGGATTATATTCGACTAAACTCGTAGGATAGAACACAAACATAGTCCTATATTAAGGTGAATTAACCAATCCTGAATACTACTGAAGTAATCCAGCACTATGGGTATATACTACTATACTCAACTAATAATCTGGGTTTAAATAATTCTATTTAATCAATAAGGATCACCAAAGTTATGATTCATACTCCAATGGGGTGAATCCTACACAAGGTTCCAAGGGTGTGACCAAAAGGTCACTTAATATAGGCTTCTACCACATGGGAGAATTCCCATTCTAAGTACTTTGGGTTATCCTACCATAAGGGTCTAAATCAATCTTCTAAGGTTAAGGAGGATATCTAAGTTCTTACCTCAATTTGTCACAATAAGTTCTTCCTACCTCAATGTTAACACATTTGTTAAGGCTAATATTATTACCATATAAAACCTAATGTGGGATCATCAAGATCTTACATATTCAACATCTATACTGAAATTCATAAGTTTTATTTATTAAGCTTATTTTGATCAGATCAGATGGGTAAACCCATCTGATCAATACCTATACTACTATTATGGGGTATAATCAAGAGTATTATTAAGATTTGATCTTATAATAAATCAATATAGTCTTATAATTATCTTCATGCTAAGAGTCTTATATAAGAGAAAATAAAAAATCTTAAGATACATATCCAGATAATAAATCACACAAGTTCCTTAATGGTCTTAGTAATTCTAATTCAATTTTTTTAAAATCAATGTCAAATCAGATGCATTATTAGAATTATGCAAGTTAAACTATCTTCCAATCAAGTTGATTAATTAAGTAATTAAATGATTAGATCTTAATCAAACATGTTAGGGTTTAACCCCTAACTTTACCAAATTAAGACCAGTAGTTGATTTATAGATCAATGATAAATCAATGCATTATTGTGGTACTATTAATGGCAAATTTCAAATTTATATTAAGTATCATTTACTTAATCAAGTTCTTAAAATTTTTATATTCAAATATAGTTTAATATCAAATTGAGTAAATCATAGTGTCCAAATCAATATTAAAGTTCTCTAACATATATAAACATTACATTGATTAAAAATAACGAGTAATTAAGGCTAACCAAATCTTAAATCAAACCAAATGGGATTTGCACTTGATTATAAATGTAAAGCAATTAAATTACATATAATTTGATTGTTTAGGTCTACTTGGTCATACAAGCAATCAAGGATTCTAATATTAATATTTGGCATAAAAATATTTAAGTAAATACTTAAAAAGATTTAGGACATGCCATTTTATACTAAGATGGTGGATTTCTCATTAAAATTCACCTACACATTCATACAATACTTAGTCTTACAAAATTTAGGTTTATATTTGATATATTTCGGCCCCATTACGGTCCTAGAGTCATTAAAATATGAAAAATCACAAATCTGGGAAATTTCGAATAGTTCTGGGCACTTACAGACATTTCTGGATTCTACGATGCACTGTAGTGTCTTTTGGACGAAAGCCAAGCGCTATGGTGCGCTGCGGCGGACCCAAATTTAAAACTTCGGGCACTGCAGCGCCCGACGGTGATTTCGCCTAGGCAAAAATCATAATGGGTCTCCTTTCGCACTCAAATACTCCCAATTTTGAGCACCTCACGTGTGGTGCCATATACCAATGGAAAGTTCCTTCCAAGACCTTTCCATTAATACCAAAATTGGCATAAATGGATTATCTTAACGAACATAAATTGATGCCCTAGCTACAAGTATACAAAAAATTCACAATTTTAACAATATTTTTCAATGGAGAAACGAGCTTCGATAGGACTCATTTGAGTCCAATTAAGGCTCGATGATCATACATAGATTCCATACAATAACTAATGAGCATGCCATTCACAGTACTTTGATAAATCAAAAGAGTAGCAAATGAAGAGGGTAGCAAATGGGTACCTTAGCCTTTAGAAAAAGAAGAAGAAGATCTCAGATTTCTGCAAAAGCTTGAGACTTGAAGGCTTCACCAACAGCAAACTCAGCAAGTGAAGAGGAAGAAGAAAGCTTTAGTTTGATAGCAAGGGATGGAGGGAGGGGTTGAGCTCCATTTAAAGGGGAGAAGAGGATGGCTCTCCATTGAGCTCTCTCATTAAGTATAGAAGAGAAGAGGGGAGGTCAGGCTCCTTTGCGTGCGCTAGGTGAGGGAGGCGCCGAATGTAGGTATGGGGCCAGCCAGGAAAAGAAATGGAGAAAAAGAAATAGAAATAGAAAAATAAAAAATAATGAAATAATTAATTATTTATTTAATTAAAAAAAAATCAGATTTGATAAACGCGCTCCGAAAAATTCCAAAAATTCAGCCATAACTAATTTTGGGGTGAGGAATTCAATGGCGAAGTCGGGTTTTGATTCTGATGATTATTTATTTATGTTAATTTTCGAGGTACTTAAATATATTAAAATACTCATGAAATTCTGACAACTTCCGAATGCATCCAAAACATCACCCCTAACTAATTTGGGGGTGACGATCACAACAGCGAAGTCAGATTTTGATTTTGAGGTCAATTTAAATACCTCAATTTTCTAATTAATTAAATATATTATTCGATTGAGCTCCGAATCACTCCAAAATTTCAAGAATTAGTTCAAATGACTAGATAAACTCAACAGAATGATAATTAGGGTGCGATTAAACTAAGATTAGGCTAAGTAACAACCTTAGGATATTTATGGTGCCCGCCTCTTAACCGCCAACAATCAAGGCTAAGGATAGGTGTGCCACTTTGGCAAATCCTTCACTTATCATTAGATTAAGATGTAATTCCTCAATCAACTAATAAGGAAAGGATGTGCACTAGATAATGCAGTGGAATCATTCACTAAGTATATACATTCATCATAGTGCGGAAGTAAAGATAATAAAATATACTACATCTAATCCATCACAATATAAGTAATAAGTAAACATGCAGCTCATAATAAAATAATACATTAAAAGAACATACATAAATATTTGAATTATTACAAACATTAAATAAGTTTTAATGAAAATGATAAAGCTCTCATACTCATAAAAAAAGAGAGAAGATAAGCTAATGATCTCTAGCAACATCACACTCCTCATCCTGAATCTGACCTTCAGAAGGCTCGACTACCTCGAATAACTCAGAATATATCATTGTCGGTTTACAATGATAGGGCTCCAGCTAAAGAAAAGAATAATCTTGTTAAACATATTGTCTAAGTACATTTTAGGCTATTAATATTTCATGAATTTTATGATATCACCATTTTACTTAAACTATAAAAATAAGCAAAGTGTAAGGGTGCAATAAGCATACAAAAGAAGGAATAAGCAATAAATAAAGGTATTTATAACTATGCAATATGTGAGGTAAAAGAATATACCCCAACACCAAAGCTGTAATAATGTTAGGCATATAAGAATAAATAAAGTAAGAAAAGTACTTTAAAAAAATGACTCATTCTAAACATGCTAATGATCATATAAAATACGCAAGTCTCAAAGCAAGTAATCAATCTATGATAAGTATAAGTAAACAGTAAGAAATCTAGCAACCTATAGATAAGTAAGTAGGTAAAGTAAAATTGACTGAAGTAAAGTACAATAGTAAATGGTAACACTAAACAGTAAAGAGTAAAGAGTAAACAGGTATATAATGACTGCCATATCTGAAGAGGGATAATCTAACCTACTGATAACAAAAGGATTCTTAGCATCAATAAGAAGGCTAAGGCGACTAAAAATTCTTAGCGTCATCTAAGGCTAGGCCGAAATAACAAAATAGAAACTAAACTGAAGAGGCAGTAATGTACACATGCAGAAATATTTTAATTATTTACTTTACTTCTATGGACACGTCCAGAAGTAGCTGAGGAGCCAAGCACGCTTGCAAGATTATACGGGTTCCAAACTTAGTACAACACTCCTCAATGAGTAATGCCAAGTAATCCTCATTTCTCCTTTACCCCTATCCATTAGGGTAAAATATGCTAAACAAATAAGTAACTGAACTCAATGCAAATATTATCATAATATTCTATTTTTCATTTCATACAATAACATTATCTTGTATAACATGTTTAAGGAATAAGGCACAAAATACAAAGAATGAGAAAGCACAAGTAAAATAATAGTGAGCAAGGAACTCTATTATACATGGTGACCTCAGTTGTTATCTATTAAACCATTCTAACTATTCTAAGTTATGCAAGTTCAGGATTTTCAACTCCTACTATTAAGTATAACTTAGAAGCATGACTTTATAAATTAAAAAGTAATTATAACTGATCAGGTTCTAATTTTATTCAATCAATAATGAATATAAGTTAAATAAGAAATCATCACATCTTAATTGATAAATTTAGACATTCTAAACTGAGATCTAATCAAGATCTATTAAGGCTAGGGGTAATGTATTAAACACCATGAATTAAAGTTAATCACATAATCCAAAGGGTAAAGCTTAAGGGGTAAAGCTTAAGTCTAAATATGAACTAATAATCAAAGCAAATTCTATTAAACACAATCAAGATTAATAGAATGAACCTCCTATTCTTAATCTAGAGTTAAAAGATAAAATAATTAGAACTAAATCATGAAATTCTAGAAAATAATAAAACTAAGGTTCCATTTATTGAATAACCCACTTTATTCTATGAATGAAATCTAACTTAGCATCTATTCCTAATCTTAAGAAAAATATCCTAACGTGAAATGTAAATCCTAAGAAGTACTAATAAGGGACTTAAGAGTTGATGATAGTTATTACAATTTATCTTTATGTGTTATCCTAATTTACTCAAAGTAATGTCAGAAACATAAATTTTACTTAGGAATTTTCAAGACTTAAAATGAAAATTTTACTAAATTACTTAATTATGAGGTTAAGGGTTCTAAAATGATTCCAAATCAATTTTATTATTGGTTTTAATGATTTAAATATATTTTGAAGGTTAAGGGCACTTAACCTAAATTTTGAGCAAAATGATCATTTTGCCCCTACTTAAGGGTTTAAAATATTACTTTTTGATTATGGGTTTTAAATTAGATTTTACTAATGTCAAATGATTTCACACTATTTAATATAAAGATAGATAGTAGGTACATCAAATTTGGACACATATTAAGTTTTATGGGTCTAATTTAAGGATTTTAACCTATAAGGAATTTTTGGTAATTTTACTTAGTGAAGTCTAAATAATTAGTCAGTTTATTATTATTTGCTATCCAAGGATTCCATAGAGTCCAAGAACATTGAATTTTGTAGTCTAATAATCAAGTTATGGTCATTTCATTATTAGGGTTCTATTTTCATGAAAGGAGTCAAAACCTAATTTTTCCATATTAAAAAAATCACCTATAATTTTATATAATGCTTAAATTTACTAAAAATAAGTTCAATTTTGATATTTTTGGCCTCATTAGGGTCCTAGGGTCCTTAGAATGGGAAAAATGTGAAGTTTTAGCAATTCTGGACAGTTCTAGGCACTTTCAGACAGTTATGGGCGCTACGGCGCGCTGTGACGCCTGCTGGCCGAGAGCCAGGCGCTGTGGCGCCTACTATTCCGAAGCACGACTGCTATGTCACACACAGTAGATTTTAGCATGATGGTCTGCAGTAGCGCTTTCAGGCGCTGCGGCGCCAAAACCTTTCGAGATCTGGGTGCTACGGCGCGCTGCAACGCTTTCAGGCGCTACGGCGGATTTCAGCACTGAGGTGCATTTAATTTAATTTCATTAAAGTTATATGCTTCATTAAACTTATTTGCTGCATCAAATTAATACGTAACTGCAGCGCGCTGTGGCACGCTACGGTAGATTCAGCCCGATACTCACGCTACGGCGCGTGTAGTGCCCGACGGTGATTTTGCTTATGCGAAAATTGTAATGGGTCATCTTTCGAGCTCAAATACTCTTAGCCTAGTACACTTCATGTGCAGTTCCATGTACCAATGGAAATGTATTTTTGATACATTTTCATCGATACCAAAATTGGCATAAAATAGTTATTATAACTATGCAAACAATGGAGCTAAAAGTTCAGGTATGTGAAAAGGAGGAAAAATATAGCATTTCATTTATAATGAAATTTAATACCTTAATGAACTATAATGGCTTCCATACTCATTCACAAATTCCTAAGGATGCAAAATAATCATAAGAGTGAAATGAAGTAGCCATTGAATCTATTCAATGGGGGAAAGGGAGGTACCTTAGCTTGGAGAAGAGAAATTTCTCTAAGGCTCCTTCGGGCTTGAGAATAATGAAGGGGAGGAAGAGAAGAAGAGCTCAGCTGGCCAAATGAAGGAAGAGGAGGGGCTAAGCTCTATTTTATAGAAGAGGAGAGGGATGGCTCTTGGATAGGATGAGTTTGAGTCATCACATCACAAGTATGGGAAAAGGCTTGCATAAAATGGAGAGAGGGAGGAGCTGTCTTGTGTGCACCAGAATGGAGAAGGAGGGGAGCACTGAATGCAGCAGGGAGTAGGGTCCATGCACAGAAAAAGAAGGAGAGAGGAAATAAAAATTGATTTTAAATAAATTTAATTAATTGATTAATCTCTTAAATTCAATTTTATAAACGAGCTCCGAAAACTCCCAAAATTTCGAGGGTGATGAACGCAACGACAAAATCAGATTTTGATTCAGACGAGTATTTTTTTTGGGTATTTAATAACATTAAAATATTCACGAAAATCTAACGACTTCCAAACATATCCAAAACATCACTCCTAGCTAATTTGGGGGTGACGAGTGCAAAGGCGAAGTCGGATTTTGATTTCGAGATTGAATTAAATACCTTAATTTTCTAATTAATTAAATATTATTAATATATTCGATGAATTTTTGACAACTTCTGATTGACACCAAAATATCACCCATAGCTAATTTTGGGGTAATGAGTGCAATTGTGAAGTTTGATTTTCGATATGATATCAAAATAATTAGGTAAATTTCATGGGTTCCTGAAATTTCCAAAACTGGGGTTTGATCCATTTGACCTCTGATTTGGACTAGGTCCTAGTGGTGAACTACTAATGACTTAATTATTGCACTAAGATCAAAATCAAGACTTGGATTAGTTCTAATTAGCTATGGTAACAGCTTGGGTTGTTACAATATTACACTGCCCTTCCTCCATTGTCGATCTGCAAGCTCCTCCAGGTAAATCCAGAGCTTTTTGAACCATTGATAGTGGGTAATCTTAGTGTTTAGGATCCCTTGTGCATTCTGGAAGTTCAGCTGCCCGTGAATCATTCTCTATCAGTCAAACTAGCTCGCACCATAAACCTAAATACCTCAGTTGCAAACTCCGAACCAATGGGGCTCAGGATTTCCTCCATTTGACTCGTATTGATCAGTATTTTCAAATCAAACCCATTGCACTTATAATTGCGCTTTGAGATAGCCTCGATTGATCAAACTGATTGATCAGGCTAAGTCCCAAAAGGGCTGGATTCAAGTAAGGACCCAGTGATCTAGGCCACCCCATACCCACCCACCTTAGGGGTTTAATCCGTCTCACCTCCCTGAAGGTGTAGGGATCGAACCTGGGGCCAATGGGGCTCTCTGTGGGAAGAATTAAATCCCCACAGTAGCTCTATAGTAAAAGCCTCAGGTGAATAAGGTCCGGGTGAACCAGGCCTTCTCACAAGGGGCTTCGGCTCTCAATCGATGCATCTTAGCTCGAGGATAGATTTGTAATCAAGCCAAGGCCATGGTGTGCCTTATCGATAGATAATTCCACCTATTAGGGTTTCCATAATACATCTTTGTCGGGTTAGGGTGCGCAAGGATGATGGGACTGTGCGGGCCGGGTCAGCGCATGACCCGCGCTGTGAAACAGTATCGTGTTCCCTAGGCCCCGATCGACTCATGCGATTTGGATATCGGGCAGAACTTATTTTAATAAATCTGATTAATTGGATTTATTTTCCTTAAGGAAAATAATTCATTTAATCTAATCATTGAGAAAATTAATTAAAAAAATATAGAATAAATTATTTGGATAACTTTTAATCTACTGATTCAAACTCTATGATATTATATACCAAGTTGATCTGAAAAATGTGAGAAGCAAGAATTTAAAATAATATTGCACTTTTAATGATTAGATTTTTTGATTTAGCCTTATTATTGTAAAACTTAATTAGGGTTGATTAGCATGTATACTTAACTAAATTGCATGATTTTAGTGCCATTATGTTTCTTATGCCTTGTAGAATGAATGTACTATGTGGATTAATTTACTGAATAATGTATTCTTAATTATGCCTTAATTTTGTAAATGCATGATTAGTGAAAATTAGTATTTCTAGTTAATGAAATTTAGTAAACTTAGTCTCTGATTGTTTATACGGATAAGTAGATAACTAATGTTAAGTTTTATAAATTTTTGATAGTTGAATTTGTAGCTAGGTGCTAATCCATTTATTTTGATTTAGGTTTGATTAGATCTAATTACTCTCTATTTTCTGAAATTTTCTATTATTATGCTTTCATAACAGTAGTGTGAATGTAATTAATATTCGCATGTACATTGAACCTTTGAATTATGTAATGTGATATTAATCCTTAATTGGCCTTAAGATCTGTAAGGTTTTAATTTATGTAATTAATACTTGATCTTAACCTAAATCTTACCATCAATAACATAGCAATAATACATTGATTTGTCATTAATTTATAAATCAACAATTGGTCTTAATTGGGTAAGTATAGGGGTTAAAACCTAACCTATTTGATTAAAACTTGAACCCTTAATCACTTAATCAATTAACTTGATTGAAAGACAAATTAATTGATATGATTTTAATAATGCATCTAATTTAGTATTAATCTTAAATCATTAAATTAGAAGTTCTAAGGTTAATAAAGAACTTATGTGATTTAAATATCTGAATTTAAGCTTAAGATCCCTAATTTTCTCTTATATAAGACTCTTTGTATGAGAATAGTAATAAAATTGTAATGATTTACAAAATGATCTAATCCTAATAATATCCTTAATTTTATCATATGATTGTAGTATAGGATATGATCAGATGGGTCTAACCATTTGACCTGGTCAAATGAATCCAAGCTTAATAAATGAAACTTATGAGTTTAGCATAAATGTTAGAGGTGTGAGATCTTTTGTTGAACCTTGAGGTAGGAAATCAGATGATTCTCCCTTAGCCTTAGAAGTTAATCTTAAAACTTTGTGGTAGAATTCACCTAAGGAATTAGAATGATATTTCTCCCATGTGGTAGTAACCTATATTGAGTGACCTTTAGGTCACATCCTTGGAGCCTTGTATAGGATTTGCCCAATTAGAGACATAATTTATAGCTTTGATAAATCCTTGAGTGTTAAATAGAATTGCTGAAGACTCAGATTATTAGTTGGTTATGGTTATTTATATTCATGGTGCTGAGTCACTCCAGCAATATTCAGGATTGGTTGAGTTACTCCAATGCGGACTTATGATCAGGGGCTATCCTAAGGGATTATACGAATATTGTCCCGCTAGAGTAAATCATCTAAGCCTAAGAGTGTCATAATTAGTGAACTAGATCCTTAGTTTGAGGAAGAATAACTGTAACAGGGTTCTGCCTCCCATCTTGGTGTGCCTCGATAAGTGCAGTTATCAATAAACTAAGTGTTAAATTCACCGCTCTTAAAAACTTACAACCATGTGTATACAATCTTTCCAATTAATAATTTCAAGTAAAATCCTCAATAAAACAAGTTATTGGAAATAGAACTAGAACTAGGAGTTAGAATCCACTTAGATGGATTCTGCACAATAGAGATATTTGATTCATTATCTTATTTTAAAGTAATTTTGGAATTTCTAGATTTTAAGATATGTAGTGTAGAGACATGAGCATGAGCATAAGCACGGGTATGTGTATCAGTGATTATCTATGGATATGGGATGTTTCATATATTATAGAGGAAATTTAGGAAGTTCAATCATCACAATAAATTATATTTCCTAGCAGGGTGTATGTAGGCATTTGACTGTATATTCATGGCAGTTCAGTGATATTTTTGTTGCACATCAGTAATACACGGTATAGTGGCATATACAGATGCATGACTTCAGTGGAATACCATTTAGTTTTACATGTCATTTATTCAGTTTTAGATCATATATTGTTCTTAATTATTTTTAGTATTCAGTATACATTCAGTCTTACTCCACTTCAGTTTTGTATGATTTCTGATTTTCAATTATTTTACAGTTTTTCTACAGCTCTGTTTACTTTATTTAAATATTAATTTAGTAATTATAACTGTTTAGATTAGTTTCGATATGTTAGATTTATTTTTTAAGACGTGGCACTTTTAGGATCTAGCAATTTGTTAGATTCTGAGCAGCTTGTTGAGCCAGGTCATGAGAACTCTCAGGAGATCCAGGAGGAGTTCGTAGAGCCTTAATGGATCCTCCTTCAACTTTATAGTTTTTATTACAATTTAGTATTTAGATTTTATTTTAGTATTATTTCAGTAAACTATTTATAATAATTTCTGGATGTATTTTCTTTTCTTTTATGAGATGAATATTTAATTCAGTTTCTATGATGGATGTTTTTGAATGTATGGTTAGCTTCCCCACTCTGTTTATATATTACTTATACTTAGTATTATAATGTGCTCAGCATACTGGAATACTGATATTAATATACATATGCTGGATTCCTCATCTTACTTTCATAATCTAATGAATGTATTAGCCAAATACTTAGGATAAGTACTACTCTTATCTTAAGTATTAACTCTCGACCCTTCTCATGGTTGAGTCAGCAGCCTTCAGTGGTTTAGTTACAGCTATTCGGGGAGAAGTGTTATGTAACACCCCACTGTTAGATTAGAGTTTAATAATCTAACGATGAGTGTTACGGTAGTATTTAATATTGAATTAGGAGATTCTAATTCAATATTTAACACTACCTTATATTGTATGGATCTATGGGGAGAAGAAGGTCATTCAATTATTCTAACTCAAACATTCATTATTTATATTATGAAACATAACAATATGAAAGAATAATTTACATCACAAAATAATTTATAATTTACAAACTGTTCAAATGTAAAGTTTATTCTCACATAATCAAATACAAGTAAATTCTCTTCTCAATTACTTCTCAGCTTCCTCTTTAACTGTAGGTCCTGCTCATTGCTCCTGATCTACCGTATTTTAGTTTTTAAATATAATAGGGCACAGCCAAAAAAAGAAAAAGTGGTTAAACTTTAAAAGTCTAAGTACATTTTAAAAGTAGGCTAAACATTAATTAAGCAGATATCACATTACAATTTAAGAAATAGTGTGCAATAAGCATAAAATGGTAAGAAGATATGTAAGAAAATTTGCTCACGATGTTAGAATATTTTTGCCAATCCTGCAATTATGTTAATAGTATTTGAATTATTTGCAATTTTGAAAGAAAACATGGATATGTTCAAATGGATTTGTATGCTAAGAAGCGGTGTAAACAAAATAGAACAGTATATATGAAATTCTGCATTGTATTAAATCATGGAAATTCATTTCAGTCTGAAGACTGAATATATCATTCACAATCAATGAGATTGTGAGAAATGCAATTATAATTTATTTATCTTAAAATTTTGTTCTGTGGGCGCAGAACAAGTGAGGAGTTTAGTACGTCTACTCAACTTATATGTATATGGGGTCAAAACAAACACACACATTCCCCCTCAAAGGAATTATGTGGTCTCCAGTTACACTAATAGCCTTGCCCAGGCAAATGACAGCTGTACTAAATCCTCCATTAGACCCCTCTCAAAGTTTATTTAAAAAGTTTAATAAATGCATAAAAACTTTAATGTGTGAATCATGATTTAAGTTCAATGCGTAGAAGTACAAGAAATGAATTGAAGTATTGTAAATCTTGTGATATCTATTATTTTCTATGTTTTTCATTCCAATGATCTCACATTCACAATGGTTGCCCATATTTATGGGCCATCCAAATTGTGATACAGTATTTAAAAGAAAGAATATTGTATTTGAACAAAAATATAACAAGTACAAGTAAATGATCCTTTTACAAATTGCCCAAATTATAATCATCTTAGATTTCTAATAAATAACATATGAATGTGTCCATCCATATAGCAAAATATTAGTGTTGTGATCCATAATAAATATTAATTTGAAGAATTCATTCTAATGGAATAACAATGAAAGCATCTATACATGCCTCATCTTATATTGTCAAATACTTGACTTTTAGTGGCGATATGTCCATATCAAAGATGGAATTCAGCCACAATTAAAACACATGAGATGGCCTTAGAGTTTGATGCCAAGTATAATGCCAACATTAAAATTTAAAGTCCTTAAATTCTTAAAATGTTTGGCAAAATCTCCTTTATTTTTGTTCAAATAAACAAATTTCACAATCAATATAAGTCAATTATCTCCAGTTCTAAAGTAGAGTTCAATCCTTTTTATAGGATTGCTCATTTCCAATTCTACAGTAATTTCAAATATACAAAACAAAGCAATTTATACATCCTATATTAAACATATAGTAAAAAGAGATGCTGAAATAAAATCAGCAATTTATAAGAGCAGTAATATGTGACTTTTTGCACATAACGTCTAATTTAACATGCCTGTATTAATTTTATAACTCAACCTGCAAGGAATAATATCATTTAAAGTTAGCTTTTAAATATAAAACCAAATTCATTTGATTTCAACGACAGATGATCTCCTAAATATATGACAGCATTTGTAATGTAACAGCCCCTAATCGTAAATGAACTAAAAATGAAAGCATTTGAACTTATAAGATAGCAGCATTTTGATATTAAATATTACATGTCATAATTTATAATTTAAATAAATAGATAACAACATTTGGGTTTCTTGCAAACTAGACGACAACATTAAATCTCATATGATTCTAAGAGAAAAATGGCAGTTCTTCATTTATGATAACATTTGATTTATGTTGAATCTAATTAACAGCACATATTCTCTTTTGATAGCAACATTGAAACACTTGATGTTACATTGATTCTTCTCATCTATACAATTGACCTCATATGATTATATTTGAACTTTCATAAGAACAAGAGATTTGTAGCATATGATAATATGAATAAGACTAATTACATTCAGTCACCCTTGATTTATAAACTTAAAGATAGTAGTATATGAGCACAAAAATAAATGGCAGTAGTTGACCCATAAATTAGATGGTATCATTAAATCTTATAAGACACATAGAAGCATTTGATTATAATGTAATAAGTGGCAGCATTTATTCTTAAATGAATAATAGCATTTGATTTAATATAACTCATTGATCTCATTTTAAAATGAAAGACAATATATGATCCTACTTATGATAGATGGAGGCTGGAATAATAAAGAAATGACAACAGATGTATTATAAACATTAATCTTCGCATTATGAAGCATTCCTAACAATTATAAAACCCAAACCAAAAGATCCGCAAGCATCAGAAAGGAACATAAACATCTCCTTAAATTTTTACCAAAATTTAAGGGTACTGATGTAAAAATCAATGCAATGCAAAGCTGATGAATGCCAACATATACTGTAATAAATATAACCATGTTTTTCAGAATTTAGACTTTACTTTTAATATGGCTGTTGTTGCTGCCTTTAATAATGAAGAATATACATGCTTGTTAAGTTACTATAATCCGACCCAACCCATAAAGAGGCTGCATGAATTTACAAATCGTTGAGATTTGGATTGCAAATAACCCTTTCATGTATTTAGAGTTTAAGCAATCAAATTCAAATTTGGGATTGGTCCAAATGTCAAAAAGTTTCTCAATAGATGTTATGGAACTTCCTAGCATATAGATGGAGATTGAATAATAAATAGAAGACAGTAGATTTAAAATGAAAGAATAAAGTACCAAAGTTGTACACAACTTACAATGTCAAAGACACATTTTGGATCTAAATCAAAGTGTCAAATTCTAAACATCATATAACTAATGAAATAAAGATTCAAAATTTCATAGAATTCTTAATAAATGTATATAAATCTTTCATTTGCCAACCAGTAAATTTCAAATGAGACAGCATGGTTGAAAGTTAAGTGATATCAACATAAGTTAAATTATAGATTTTTGAATAAATGGAATGAACTAAAAATCATTACCATTATAAAACTGAAATTTATCCAAGAATAAATAATTGGAAACATAAATAAACCATCTCTTTGCATGGGGCTGCCAATAAATCTTTATATACCTTCTTTATCCCAATTCACAAATGCTTATTCTTTGCCACTAAATGAATGTTAAGAATTAAATATTGGTCCAAATTCCAGCAGAGAAACACATATTTTAAGTCTTGAGCAACAAAAGTCTAAAAACATAGATGTGTTCATATAATCCAACTTGAGATTAATGACTGCAGTTCTAAATGATGAAACATAAATCAAACTAAAGTCATGAATAAGATCTATCATTTACATTTGGAAATTCTTATTAATTAATCACTGCATCTTTTCAAAATTCATATCCTTAGTTTTTACGGATATCATAGCAGAATATCATGGCAATTAATAGACTTAAAAAATATATATTTATGATTTCCTGCCAGCATATGAATATGAGTAATATATATTTACTCTAGGCCACATTTAGACATTCAATTTATATGACTCGTTTGGCAATTAAATATTAGCTGTATTTTGTAAAGATAGCAATTAAGAAAATAGAGATCATTGCCATCACAACTCTATTCCCATCTCAATAATCCAAGTAGCTAGTCAATTAAGATAATTAAATTTTTAATATGTTAAGGGAGTATCAATATGTTTCTAAGCAAGTTTAAATAAGATTGCAATTGTTCCAATGCAATTTAGTCACAATACACATCTAAGTAATTCAAAATGGTTAGAATTGCTTCTAACATGTAATTTCAATTGCAGACTATGAATGATAATGAGGATTGAATAAATGAAATTTAAAGAGGCTACATATTAATGCATAATAAGCAAGATTAATTAAGCCTTTAGACCCATATGACAATTATCAAAAAAATGTTTTAAAATTTATATCACATCGTTACTTTCAAAGAAATACATACAAGCATAAGAAAAATTACACAATGCTCATATTGATTAAGAAATCTGAAAGAGTTCAATCTATATAACTTATTAAAACTCAATTGCAATTTAAATGATGCCTATTTTCACATTCTTTACTGTAAATTGATAAGCTATAATTGAGATCATACAATATACAACTCGTGGAGTCTTTTTTTTTTTTTAAAATAAGATAAAATAAATCATCTAGAATCACACAAAGTTTATAAAATTTAGATTGGTAAGAACTATAAATAATGATATATGTAATTGATTTAATGGAATCACTTTGTAAATGAATGAGTAATAACATATCCTTTCCTTATTTGACATCTTAAAACCCTGAATTATTATTGATTATATGTAAACTATACTGAGGAGGAGAATCAAGTGGAGTACCTGCTTGCGTATTCAAAGACCGCTACTAGGGTTCGACACTTACTTCGCTATTTTTCCTCTACTCCTCTCCCCGTGCTGAGAGGATGAGGGGCTATTGATAAGAGGAGATCGGCATGGGTTTATTTGGGATAGGGATAACAGCATGCTTTTCTCTTGCTCTCCCATTGGTGAGAGTAACGACGAGTGGCACGCGTCGCCCTTTCCGAATCGAAGGAGAGGACGATCCTCTCGGGACCGAGCGACGAATTAGGGCAGAGGATATGCGGCTATTAGGGTTAAATGTAGTTATGTATACATATATATATATATATTGATTTATTTGATTAATTTAGGAGTTTTATTTAATTATATGATAATATATTTCCAAACCAATTTTCTTTTTTTTGAAAAGTTGCTTTTTAACTAAATTGGAGGTGACGGATTCAAAAATGCAGTCAAAACTTTAATCAGAAGTTAACTTAAATATTTTATTTTTCAGGCCTTCGAAAATACAATAAATAATAGAGAAAATTTGACTATCTTCAAAACTCATCAAAATTTCATCCCAAGCTAATTTAGGTATGAGAAACGCAATAGCGAAGTCAGATTTTTAATCTGAGGTCAAATTAATTTTCTCATTTTCTTGATTTTAAGAATTACCCAAAATTAGGGTTTTGTTCGATTATATTCTAAGTTTGATCAAGACTTCTTAAATTGATTTTAATGACTAATTAAGACTTGATATAAGAGATTTGAAGTTAATTAGATGATTAAATAATGATTAACAACCTTGGGTTGTTACAGGTTATGCCTTCCCAAGTAGCGCACCACTCCACCGCCGAATTGATTAAGTTATCTCTTTTGCGTGCGGCCACGGTGGAAGGGGGTGAGCTACAAGTTCATAGTAACATATTAAAATCACTTCCTAACTACCGATCAGCACAGTTTTCCATCATTAGAATTTAACAACAATCTTAATCTATGATTTCTACTAAGATCGATGTCATCAAATGGCACAAATATCCAAATAGTAAAAGTGTCATAAGATACTAACCATTCAAGGAGGCAATTGCATCTTAGCATAACAAGCAAATCGATTCATTTCAGGAGTTGAAGGTGCAAGAATAAAAACAAGTGAACGGAAAGGTTCAACCAAAAATTTATAATTTTAACCTATCCAGTACAACAATGATATTGAATCCAAATCAACTTATCTTAACATGCTAGCATTAAATTTAAAATTGAATTTCATTTTAAGGCAATCGTTTAACAATAAAGGCTCATCCACCAAAAATAAAACAAAAACACATGTTTAAATCAACCCTTTTTATTTTTATCAGTTGCTGAAATAACAATATCACATAGGTTTAAAGTGCAAGGGATTCCATTAATAGCTGACCATCAAATCATAAATAAAGCTAGTGGTTTATATATTATAAATAGTGGAATTGCTGTATAAATCATCGATCATAAAATTTAGTGAAAAAATGCAGCAGAACAATAAAAGAATATCTCAGGCTTCTTTTAAGAGTAAATCAGTGCAAGTAAAATTTTGAATTTTCAAGGTACAAAAATTCTCAATCATTGATAAGAACAAAATTCAGATTAATCTGCAGGTCTAACATTGCAGCCCAAACATTGGATCTTCTATATACCCCACAACAGCCTTGATAACACATTTATTTGTTGCACTCAGATTCCTTAACACTTCGGTTTTGATTCCTTTACTACTTTCTCCATAGAATTCTCTAAAATGACAGTTTTAGATGAGCTTCATTATTGGAATGCAGATGTGGAGGGTTGTAGGTTAGTTTATCTATCAAGTTATTATTTTCACATCAGCTTCCCAGTCTCACCAAATGGTTAGATTTGGGTGTTCTACATATATCTTTAGTGATTTCAACAATGTATCTTTTCTATGATTCCATACTTAGCAATATTTGAATTTAAGGAATTGAATTTCTGCAACTCTATTTGCAGGTCGACAGTTATACTTATATAAAAAAAATGATTCTACCCAATCATGTTTCTGATTCAACTTCAATACCCCAATTTTAAGATTTGGACCTGATTAATTTTTAGAAGTAGTGTTATCTACTACTTAATTTCTCTAATCTCCTTACTCTTGATATGTTCCTCAGTTCTACATTATAATCAAGCTAATTCCCAAATTTTGTATGCATTCACTTGGCTTATCGATACATCACAACAACCATAGATTACTGCTATTTCCAATGGTCATAACGTCCTTAAGTGTCAAAGACTTTAACCCTTTCACATTTAGACAATTTCATTAATTTGGCCTCTTTTATTAGAGTTTAGACGGTTGGGTCCTAATTCAATCATGAAGAAAATTTTGTGGTATCACAATTTCCCAATCAGCAAACATCCATTAACCAGAATAATCAAATTAGCCCTAATTTATATGCTACACAGCTGCAATGATCATGCTTCAACATTGCACTGCTACTCATAGTCTTGACTTACAATGGAAGACACTTACATATGATAAAGGATATATAATAACTTTTGCGCCCATCTAATTTTTAAGCAAGTGAGTAAATGTAACAACCCTAGTATTGTTACTCATCAATTAGTAACCTAATTGACTCTAATCTTTTTCCATTAGTCTTATAATAGTATTAGGAGCTTCTATTTCAATTTTCATGCGATTTGGAGATCATTTGGTAATTTCCAATATTTCCTAGCCTTTTGATAATTCTGAGAATGTTTAATTTATTTAGACCTCAAATTTAAAAATGGAGTCCACCATTGGACTCACCACACCCAAATTAGCTAGGGGTGGTATTTTGGAAGTGTTTGGAAGTCGTTGAATTTTTCCCAAATATTTTAATAATATTTAAATACCAAGAAAATTAAGATAATTAAATTGACCTCCAATCAAAAATCTGATTATATTTTTGAGTTCCCCACATCTCAATTAAGTAAGGGTGAACTTTTTGGATTTTTTTGGAGTGTGTTTAGTTATTTAAATTTAATTAATAAGTAGAGTATAATTAATTAAATAATTAAAGTAAATAAATATAATTTAAATTAATTTTAAACATTAATATCCTGGACCGTGCAGATCCCGTGCACGAGTCCAACGCACGGGACAGCCGCGCGGTTAGATCCGAGCTGTTGGAGCGTATTAATCCTAATCTAAGAACGCAGATTTGATCGAGCAGATCCAGCCGTTGGATCAGCGTTTAGATCCAATGGCTTGGATGAGCCCCTTGTACAACTTCTTCCCCCGCACAATCGAAGGCTATTAGGTGAGAACTATCCTTAATTTCCAGCTAGCGAATTCTATGGCCAATACCCCCACTTTCCTCCCCTTCTCCTTTGGTTATTGATTCTAAGCCTTAAAAGGAGCGAAAGGTTCTCAAGAGGGAGCTGGGGGCGATCTTCCGCCGACGTCTCCATTGAAGCCAAGTACTCTCCTCTTGTCTTGCCATTAGTTTATTAAGTGCTATAGATGTAATACTTTGCAACTTTTAGCATTGATCAAGCTCTGTGAGTTCTATTTTATTTTTCTGCGATTACCGTTCTATCAAAATCCTTCTCTTAAAATTAGATGTTGCTTTAGACTATAAGGGTTGGGGCTTTTGGGATTTTTATCTAAAGCTCATCATTAGCTTTTCGTCGATAGGTCGTAGGTTCTGTGAGACCCCATATTCCTCATTTGGCGACTCACCCTAATTTCCAGCTCTCCACTCGTTCTGTCGGGGACGAAGTGGTCTGAACTGCGCTTTTTTGGTTTGGGCGAATTGGCTGAACCGGGGTCGGTTCGTCTGCTGAACCGTGCCATCTGCACGAATTCTAGCCTGTGTCCAGATGACGACACGCGTCGTCTCGATTTCAGAACGACGCGTGAACTTCTGCGTCGATCCCGATTTTAGCACTGACCGTCGTCGTCCCGTGTTCAGCGCCACCTATATTTCTGTGCTGGCTATCATTTTTGAAATTATAGTTTTCAGAATTAATTATTATAAGATTAATAAATTGTTAAAAATCTAAATTTTATTCAAATAATAACCTTAGAAATATTAGTCCAAATAATACAAACTTATATACTATTTTGATCACAAAAATGAGTAGATTAATAATATATAATATAATTTCTTTTTTGATAAATATTTTAATTAGTCAATATTTAAGATCAATTAATTAATTATAAATTAATTTTATCATTTCATGTGACAATTTTATCATTTAATGTCCAAATTAAATGATCAAATAGTTCATTTCACTCATAAGAATGCGAGGAACAATAATATGAAATCAAATTTAATATTTGAATACTAATTTTTATAATCACTTTTAACCCTAATTAGGAGTCACAAAAATTCTAATTTTCCAATGTTGTTCAAATTTGACATACTTAGTGTCATTTTTCTCCTTATGTTATAAGGATTTCAATTATATGCAAATTAATTCAATTGGACAACAACTAGTGTTTTTTGTTGTTGACTCTTAATTAAGTGTTATTGTGATGAGTTCTAATTTTTTAGATTGCATATTTTAGGTAATTTAAAACTTTAAGATAGCTAATATGTCACATTTATTATTCCCCATATCAAATTACATTACTTATGTTTGAGCTTAGTTTTCATTTTCTAGACTTGAATAACTTTCAAATTAGAGCCTAGTTTATTTATCTTAATCTTTAAAGTATTCACTTGAATTTTATAAGAGTTAGTAATAGGAGTCCTAACTCACTTAGACTAGTTTAGGAATCCTATTGAATTCCTTAATTTTTAATTATTAGAAAACATAGAACTTATAGTTCTTAACCCTTACATTTGCTTACTTTAAGCCTTTCATTTTATTATAACCTAGCTAGATTAGCACTTGATTGAATAGATCCTTCAAATTACAACATAGCTAGTGAGCTTTAGTGAATTAAACATTAACTTCCAATTTCTTAAGTTTGATATTTTCTTAATCTTAATCTTTCCCTACTAGTCACCTAAGCCTTGATTTAATTATCATAATTGAATCTTATAGTTTAGGACTAGATAGAACTAGTTTTTATTTGTATCAATTATACTTATAAACTATTTTGTCATATTATAATAAATGAATTGAAACTATTATTTTCAAAACCCTAATTACTATTATTATTTACAATTAACTTGAGATCAATATCTCAAGTTTATTTGGGAGCTCAATTAGCTCTAATCATTAAGTAGATCATTAAAATTAGATAATCTTGGATATCACTTAGTTGCAATTATTAAAGTTTCTTTGAATGATTGCTTAGCTTTGAACCTTATTCATTTGAATCATTCATATAAGACATTGTGCATGAATAAAACTTTCACATTAAAACTATAGGGGTTTATATTATTGGATAAACTAAGGGTAGGCTAATAAGGAGTAATAAGGAGACTTCACATTCTCAGAGGGTGAATGTGAGTGTTACTTATTTTGACCCTGCTTTCATTTACTTGTTAAACAGACGTGTTTAACTCCTCGCTTCATTCTGTATTTGCCCGCAGAATGAGTACTTTCCTAAAACAACTTTAATAATTTAAAATATAAGATCTTTCATCAATCTTATAGATTGTTAAGACTCATCATAACTTTTAGCTATATTACCATCCATAGTTTTAGACTACGTGAATCTTAGACTAATAGTCTAAGATCTTCCTCGAATTTCTATACTATGCATTTTCTATGTTTTAGTACTGTACTTTACTTATTTACAGTTTACTTAGAGTACAGTGTATATTGTTAAAATTAAATTTAAATACTTCACTGTATATTTTCCTTACTTAACATAAGTTTATTTTAACATATACATACTTTACTTTATTTACTTTCATATGCACTTTAGTTTCTTTCTAGCTTATTTAGGATGTTTTTACCCTTATTTTATTTGCAAGCTAGGATGTATATTTATGTGAGTATTCTAACTCATATTGCCTTTTTATTTACTTTTATTTTTCCACACTTTTATGCTTAACTTTTTGCAGCCTTGCTTATGCTTATGTTGTAACTAGTAGAGATATCCAATTAAATAATAATATGCTTAGCCCAATCTTAAAATATACTTAGACTGTTTAGTCTAACTATATTTTCTATTTTCTTGGCTTTGCCCTATCTCATTTAAATGTTAAAATATGATATATCAGATGTATTTGGAGGATAGTGGAGCTGGACCAAGTGCATAAGCTAGCTACTTCTGCTTAAAATTAGAAAAAAAAATATAATTTATTAAATTCTTACAAGTGAGCTATTACTTTCTTTGATTTTCTTTATTTACTAATGGTTTGTAAGAATTAAAGTCATTTACTTTACATTTACTATGCTTGTGTTGGAACTTAGCTTTGTACTTAAATGCTTGGGATGTGATGAATATATAAATGTATATAATTGAATGCTAAGTAAATCATTAATTGCATAATTATTTTGCATATTTCCTTTGCATATTAAACTGGAGTTTAGTTGCATATTTGAATTGTATATAGAATTGGAAAGTATCCACATGTTGAAGTTGAGAATTACTCCTTATCCTTAATATGTATTCAGTGATATGTGAATTGTGCATATTTTAGGATAGATGATTGTTACATATGTGTTTTCTCACTTCAAACTATTAGAATTGTAAATAAATAATCCCATGTAACAGATTGACTTTACTTTAGAATTGGAAATAAGTAATCCTATGTAACTAACTGACTTTATATTCGAATTATAAATGATCAAATCCCATGTAACGAATTGGCTTTATATTAGAATTGGAACTAAACAATCCTATGTAATGGATTGATTTCATGTTAGTTTTAGGTTGTTTTTTTTCAATTTAATCTTTCATTGGAAAGGAAGACTTGTATGCTTAAATTGCAGGTGTACCATTAGCCAAATACAGTAGAAGTCATGCCAAAATTTTTAAGAATTTAATGACTTAGAATTATATTGCAAATTGTATACTCATATTTCGTACGTCAAATCTTTAGAATTTTCATATATAATTTGTAAGTATTCATATCATATGCTTTTAAATTACATTCTCATATGTATTTCATGTCATATTTTCATAAAATTCCTTCTACCTTAACTTAAGACCCTCTTCTAAATCCTTGGCCAAACACAATATCTAATGATTTGGATTAGTTTCCTTCTAATCTAGTACGTCAATATTGAGTTTAGTGATTCTCAATATTGGGGTCGTGAAAGTAAATCTTAAATCAAACTTAAATGAGTAAAGGCACAAAATTAAGGATAAGAATAAGCTGAAATAGGATGTGACATTACACAAACAACTAAGGGAACTCGTGAATACAAGTGTTATGAGTTAAATAATTTAATTATGACATATCATGAACGTTTATTTTCATGTAAACTGATTAATAAAATTCAACATATGTATAGATTTTGTTCCATTGACGATCTCTTACCTGATTCAGCCACTAGTTTATTCTACCCTAGAGATCTAAACCCAAAATTAACATTAAATCAAACATGAGTCTAGATGATATGAATTATGGTGACAAAAATCTAAAAATATATATATAAATTAGTTTCAATTACCTCTAATAAAATTTCTTCTTAACCTTATCACAAGGGATTCCAATGGCTTTGATGATAACTAAATTCATATCTTAATAAGCACAAAAGACACTGGTAAACCTCATCATAAATGAGGTTAGCTTGAACTCATCTTTTGGTGGAATCTAATGAACTGATTCCAAAAGTTACATTCAGAAGAACTATGAATAATTTAGTTGATTTCATCTATCGCTACTAATTCCTTTCATTAGTAACAGAGGATAATAGGCACATGTAGAAGGTTTAACGTTGATGAGAATTATCATGATCTTAGGAACATTAATTTAGTATATCATTGCCAAAAGAAAGAGTAGTTACAGATTTTGTTGATGAAATTTTCATATAGAAACCTTACATTTATTATTTGATTTCTAAAAAAAAAAACTAATGGTTTTTTAGACATAAGTAGTTATATTAAACTAAGATTTTGCTCGAGAAGATTTCACAATGATGGCAAGATTATCATTGCTACTGAGCTTTAAATAAAGTTAGATACTAACTTGCTCAATGATTGGAGGCTAAGGACAAGTTAAGTTAGTCATGATCAGCATTGATGACATAACTAATTAAAGGCTTTAACTTACCTTCCTAATTATCACCAATATTTTTTGAACTCTATGCATGTATATCTTAAACTCAGTGAAAAGCTAAAGGGGTAGGATTCATGTGTATAAATTCCATAGGGCATGCATACATCAACCCAGGGTCCAAATTCAAATCTGACTATAATTGATTGCCCAATAAAATCAAGAAAGTAGATATAAATGCAGCTTATATACTCTATGAAAAGCTTCTATAGGGTTGTAAGCTAAATCAAAACACATGCACAACTAATTCTCCTCACATTTTATTTTAACATCAATAACTTGACTCCTTTCTAGGTCTTATAATTTTTATAATTCTCTTTCATGATGTTCTCATAATTCTAGCATTTCAGTTTTGTATTGAATGAACTATGGATCCAAATACTACTATAATAATGTTTTCCAAACCTTGCCCAATATAAGAACAAACCATTGAGTAGATAGGAATATAGCCCCTATCTGACACCCTATGAATCTCTCTGATACCAAATGTGATGGCCGCCCCTTAATCAACTAAGTTTAAGAGGTGGTCATCATTATTACCACATATATTAAACCATAAATATATCCATGATACTAATCACAAGTTGAGCAAGACTTGTCAGAAATATGTATATAGTATAATTGTAACAATCCAGGTTATTACTTAGGTCAATTAGGACTAAACTAAGCCCTAATTGTAATTTTAGTACATTAATTAATTTATTAGGAGTTCATTATCAAGACCTAGTCTGTAACAACCTAAGTTGTTACCCAAGCCAATTAGGACTAACCCAGGTCCTAATCTTAATCTTAGTATACTAATTAAGTCATTAGAAGTTTACCACTAAGACCTAGCTCAAATCAGGAGTCAAATGGATCAAATTTTAATTTTGGGAAATTCAAAAATCCTAGAATTTGACCTATTTAAATTGACCTCAAATCTAATATCGGACTTCGCTATTGCGCTCATTACCCCATGTAACAACCTAGATATTGTTACCCGTCAATTAGTAACCTAATTGACTCCAAACTTTTTCCATTACTCATATAATAGTGTTAGGAGTCTCCACCTCAAATTTTGTGCAATTTGGAGATCATTTGATAGTTTCCAACATTTCTAGGTTTTTTGATAATTCTGAAAATGCCTAATTTATTTAGACCATAGAATTAAAAATGGAGTCCACTATTGGACTCATCACACCCAAATTAGCTAGGGTGGTATTTTGGAAATGTTTGGGAGTCATCAAATTTTTTGCAAATATTTAATAATATTTAAATACCCAGAAAATTAGGTAAATTAAATACACCTCTGATCAAAAATTTGATTACATTTTTGAGTTCTTCACCCCTCAAATAGGTAAAGGTAAAAATTTGAAAGGTTTTGGAGTGCGTTAGGATATTTAATTTTGATTTAATAAAAGGATAAAATTAATTATTTTTTTATATATTATTTTTGAATAAATTAATATATATATATATATATATATATATATTACTTGGCTGATTTAATATTATCAAACGACTAATATTAGAAAAGTGTTGATTTGCTGTGATGGTAAAACACGAAACACCCCAATCTTCCAATAACAACGCTCACGTCCTTTCCTGTTATGATCAGACCGTTGATTTCGATCAAGAATATCCAACGTCCTGATCAAAACAGATCCTTTTGTAAACTCACGGAGCGCCTCCAGACTTTGGATAAGCTTTATGTTCGACTCTGTACATCCATCAGCTGCGACTAGGATCAGTACATACCTGCCGAGTGGATAATATCCTTCGCAGAGAGATCATGCGTCACGAGGGATAGGACTACTTAGGGCTTGCCTTATCTCCATTCCTTCGAGGGATATTGGGGGCGGCTGGTACTTTAGGAGCTTTTATGAACATGGAGGGTGGTAGGCGTGCTCTTGCAAATGAGAAATCAAGCGCTTATTCCCCAACCTAAATCGGCGAAAAGGGAACTCTAAAGTACTCTACCTAATTTTTAAATCCTCCTTACCATATTCATTTTATTTCGTGATGATCTTTACTAAGTTTCAGCATATTTTTAATACATATACAATTCAACTCTTACCCTAAAGTGTATGAGATTTTACATTAGATTTGGAACTATAAAGAGTAGGTAGTGTTGATCGGGCATTAGAATGCCCGATCGAACAACAATACCTCATGTAGGGGAGATAATCTAAAATTTTTTCTAGCTGTATGTATTGCAGATTTTCTACTTTTAATTTACTGTATTTCAATTTTCCTGAGATTATCTGATTTAATGACAGTAGGTTTCAGTTTAGTTGATAATGTCATTGTAATATTAACATGTATTGAATTTGATGTACCTTCGTCACGACTAATACCTTATGCATATAACTCCCTTTACATAATATTTTTTGGATTAATTGATCATAATACTGAATATTAAACTATTTGTTTTTATTGATCGAATTTGGTTGGTTCTATATAGATTTGGAAGAATAACTTGCTTTATTTGGTTACCTTGCGTATTAAATAATTTATAATTGCTTGTTAAAATGAAAAGTTTATCAGATTGACATTTCTTTTCTTGCCAGAACTTGTGTTTTAGCACTTGGATGGGATGGCCAAAGTACTTAAATGTCTTTGACATATAAACATTTTGTGCTCCTGGCCATCTTGTTTATATATGCTTTGGTTTGTTGACACATGTCTTTAGAGATTAGAGATCCATATTTTTCTCTTAGTGACTATTTTCTTTGAGGAGCTTAGTATTCCTGTGAAAAATATAACTAAATTGAAAGTGGCTTTCACATTTGTATCTTAAGCTAATTATTATTATTATTTTGTTGGTGTTTGATTGTATTCATGCTATTTTAAACCTTTGATGTTTGATGCGGCATATAAGTATAACATAATTGTGCAACCATTACCTTCGTCATTAGTTTTATGAAGTAAATGATAGTAATAACAGGGAAGAGGTTATCGGGATGTGCAATATCTACATGTGAGCTTTAATTGCCAGATCCCCATACTCACAAATTAACGTACATATATTTGCTCCTGTACGTGTGCAGTTTGGCATAAATAATAGTTGTAAATGTTAATAAAAACATTAATTATTTCAATTGATAAATTAATTATCAGTGCACATAAGTGTTATTGCTCTAATTTATCCATTCTTGCTAATGTGGCATTGGTTCTATTATTATTTTTTTGGAGTAAGATTTGATACAAATTTTGTTCAGCAATTGAAATTAATTATATGCTAATCTTATATATCATTTTATTAAATGAACATAAGAACACTAATATTTAGTAATTATATTGAAGTTTAGCATACATCATTCTTAGTTTAAGATCTTTTATTAAAGTTACATAATGATTCTTCCTTGATATTTTATTTTCTTTGTATCGTGAATTAAATTATGTCTTACTTATAAGACTTGACTGAATTATTTCTTTCTTGTCTAGTTCTTAAAATGGATATTGAACAAATGTTGAAAGTTCTTTTATGTCAAATGTTAGATATTAATACATATGCTACGGTTTTAAGTGTATCGATGAATTGCATTCTAATTAGTTGTTGTCATTTAATGTAAGTGAGAATAAGGGCTGCCATTTATTTCAATATAATCAAGAGTTGCCATCTTTTATAATGAAAGGTCAAGAGATCTTATGAGGTCAAATGCTACCATATTATATGAGATTCAATTGTTTTCATTTATTCTAAAGTGATAGAGTTGCTGCCATCTTTTATAATTGAAAGGTCATGATATTTAAATCCTCATTTAATATAGTTCCAAGGGATTATTACTTGCAAATCTAATATATACATATTTAGTACCCACATTGCAATATTTGCTGGAAAAGTATTATCATCTTCTTATTTCTAAAGTGCATGATATCTCATGTCTACTTGCAATAAGAATGAATTAAATATTGTGTATATGATGGTGTTTTATTTAATAGTATTCAAATTTTGGTTTTGGATGCTTATTTTAATGTAATCCAATGCTGTCATGTATTATTTGAGATCCAAATATTGTCATCTAATGTAATGGAAGAACAATTGCTGCCATTAATTTCAATATATTATCTTTGCTGTCATTTATATTAAGATCCAAATGCTGCTAACAGATTATATGAGAATCAATGCTGTCATTCTTATATAGAATCATATGTTGTCATTCTTATATAGAATCATATGTTGTCATTTTAAGAGATTAATGCAATTTGAAAATAAATGTGATCATTTCTTTTATTAGAATTATATGCTGCCAATTATTTATAAGAGATTGAATGCTGCCATCTATCATGTGTAAGATTATATATTACAATCAATTGTGTAAGAGAATATGTGCTGCTATCAATTGTGAGTAAGAACATATGTTACCATCAGTTGTATAAGAGAATGAATGCTACCATCTATCATGTGTAAGATCATATGTTACAATCAATTATGTAAGAGAATATGTGCTGCTGTCAATTGTGAGTATGAATATATGTTTCCATCAATTGTATAAGAGAATGAATGCTGCCATCTATTATGAGTAAGATCATATGGTGCCATCAATTGTATACTAGAATATATACTGTCGTTTCTCTTATTAACATCATATGCTGCCATTTTTTATATGAGATCATAAGTGATTCAATGCTGCCATGTATTTTCTAAAATGAGATCATAAGTGATTCAATGCTGCCATGTATTTTCTAAAATGAGATCAATGAGATCATATGTGATTCAATGTTGTCTTGTATTTTCTAAAATGAGATCAATGAGATCATATGTGATTCAATGCTGCCATGTATTTTCTAAAATGAGATCATAAGTGATTCAATGTTGCTATTAATTGTAATAAGAGAACAAGTGCTGCCATTTGTTTCAATTTGAATCAAATGCGATTATGAGTCAAATGCTGCCATCTTTAATATTATAAGATCAAAGGTGATCAAATGCTATTAGTCAAATCCATGTGATCAAATGCTGCCATCTTTAATATAATAAGATCGTACGGGATCAAATGATGTCATTTCTCTTATTAAAACCATATGTGGTCAATTATATAAATGAAAGAATCAATGGATCATGTGGGATCTAATACTGTCCTATACTTTATTATAATTAAATTAACTACCATCATTAAATGCATTATTAGAAGCAATTATTATAATGATGTTGCTGTTCATTTATGTATATAGTGCTTTTATACATGATTTTCTTTACTTGATTGTTAAATAAATCTTCTCCTATTCCATGCATCCTTATCATTACTGCATATGATATTATGAGTTAATTAGATCACTTGAGACTGATTTAGGAATTATCTCATTTATCTCTGCATATTTTCATATATATATATATATATATATATATATATATATATATATATATATATATATATATATATATATATATATAGTTTACTATGTCTCTCATACAGCACTCGGTTTTCTCTTTCCACATGCTGGATTAAATGTTGTAATGCTTTACAAAGTTGGATTTAAATTATTGTATTTTATAATGCTAAGTTAATATTTCAATACTTCTTAATACTAAAGGAATATTGTTAAACTTTACATGATGAACAGAATATTATGATCCTTGGTAACATGATCAAGTGTTGTCATTAAATGCATTGTAAGAAACACATGTTGTGCTAGAATTCAGTTTAAGTAATTATTATTTCTATTATATATAAATGTTAAACTAAATACTATTATTCTTTGTAGGTTAAGTTATAAACTAATATCAAAAGAAATTCTGAACCAAATACCATTACTTATTGCATATTAAGTCAAATGATGCTGCCCCAACAAATTGCTAAATTAATTATTGCATCTCTTATTATTTTCATAGATGTTCGATATTTAGAATGTGTGAATCTTAGGTTAGTAAATTGCTTCATTTGATTTTCTCACTTGAAATTATTAGAACTGGAAATAGCCAATCCCATGTAACGGGTTGACTTATAAATTGATATTCTTTACAATTATTGAATTTATTAGAATTGTAAATATCCAATCCCATGTAATAGATTGACTTAAAAATTGATGTTCTTTACAATTATTGAAATTATTATAACTAGAAATAGTCAATTCCATGTAATGGATTGACTTAAATATTGATATTGTATGTGTTTATTTTGAGCAAATACAAAGAAGACTATGTCAAAAAAATTTAGAATTAGAATGAAATTCTTAAATTATAAGTGTTATGCTTTTCTAATAATTGCATGTAAGGTTAAATTAGAACCTTTCAATTTCCTTTGTAACCTATCAAGTTTAACATATCAATCTTTAAGTTAAGATCACTTAAAAGAACTTATGTTCTAACTAGTGTTTAAACAATTATTTAGATGACTAGTGTACAACTTAATTGTCTTTAACCTCCTACATTAGTTCTCAATCAATTAGATTGAGAGTAATAGCTTCCTTTCATGTTTTAGATAAGCATTTAGATTTCTAATTCCCTAAAATCTTAAAATAAATTATTTCATGTAGGGTATAATCTATCTCTTTTCTTAATTTCAAATATTCAATATCAATTAATCTTAGATAACTTCATGATTAAATTGAGTTGATACTTTTTTTTATTTATAAGTTAAATAGGTGAAGCTAATAGAATACCCTTTAGCTTATACTTTAATTAACTTAGTAACATATAAACATAATTCTTCTTTACTAATTTCCTTAAACTTTGATCATAAATCTATTTGATTTGATTAGTTTAGGACTAGTATAGGATGAACTTCAATTACATAAAAATACTATTTTTCCAAACTTATTTTCCTTCTACTTTTTATTAAAATTGACTTAAAGATCAATATCTATAAGTCAATTTGGAGCTCAATTAGCTCCAATAATTAAGTAGATTATTAAAGTTTAGATAACAAAAGGATATCGCATAGTTTACAATTATTGAATTTTATGGAATGCTTGCTTAGCAGTGAGCCTCTTTCCTTGAACATTCATTCAAGATTATCGTGCATAATTAAATATTTTCATAAAACTTTATGGGGAATGCCTTATGGCAAATTTGAACAAAAAAGATAGTGCTTATATTAGGACTTCACATTTTAGAGAGGATAAATGTGAATGTTCGACCCCCCACTGTACCTAGTTAGGCAGACGTGTTTAACTTCTCGTCCCATTCTGTTGAATACTCTCGCAGAATGAGATAACTTCTAAATATAACTTTAAATAATAATATAAGAGTTCTTTTACAATCTTATTGATTGTAAGATCTCTTCATAACTGTTTAGTTATGCTTACTTTTCATAGTCCTAGGCTATGTTTGTCTTAAATCAAGAGTCTAAGATACTTCTTTATTTCCTATACTTTACACTCTCTATTTCCTGTATTATGTATTTCTTACTTCAGTTAAATTTAAATACAGTGTATGTTGCCTAATTTCATTTAATGCTTCACTATATTTCGTTGCTTACTTAGCATAAATTTCATTGAACATGTATTTTTTTTCAATTCATTTTACTTTAATGCACATAGTAGTTTTTAACATTTTAGGATGCTTTCCCTTACCAATTTTGGATGCAGGCTAGGAATTTTATATAAGTGAGTATTTTTACTCAACTTATTTCATAATGTCTCCTTTACATTTATGCTTGATTTATTTTTCCATACTTGATAGCTTTTATAGCTCTGCTGCTTACTTTAAATTATAAATTTTGTTTGTAATATCTTATTAATTTATAAATATAGCTAATCTTAAAATGTGCTTAGAATATTTAGTCTAACTACACTTTTTCATTTTTTAGCTTTGCTCTATCATATTTAAATACTAAAATATGATAGATCAAGAGCCCTTTGATTCAGGTAATGCAAGTTCAAGTGCTTGAAGGGCTTATAAAAAATATTTGCTTCCACTTAATTTTAAATTGTTTACTTGTATTTTGTTATAAGTGAGAGAGTGATCTTTCTACTTTCTTTTACTCTTACTTTTAAAAGGTTTGTAATAATTAAATTATAAACTGCTTGGGTTTGCTTAAGATATTTTTACCTACTCTTAATTAATCTATATTGTGTTTACTATTTATAACTGCTTGGGATGAATGAGTAGATTATTCTAATTACTTGTATTGAAAATACTTGCAAGGTTTTATTTACATGTATTTTCATATCATGTATCTTCTTTTGCATTCATTTGCAAACCTTGTTTTAACTTAACAACTACTCACAAAGTGACTTGGCCACATAGCATCTATACTTGATTGGCTTTCTTCTAATCAAGTGTTGGGTCTAAGGTAACATTCAAATGTTTGGATTAATCTCCTATCCAATTATTGGGGTCATTACTGTAGTGCCCCGCCCCGTCGCCACGCACAAAAGAGACAGTTATAATCAACTTCAGCGGCGGAGCGGTGCGCCACTCGGGGAGGAATAACCCATCTCCCCAAATAGTCGCAAATCGAACCCATCTGAAGGGCTACTAACTCAACCTCAAGGAGGGTTGAGAGCTAATACTTAACATAAGAGTAGCATCCTTATCCTAAGTATTAGGCAAATACATACATTGGATTTAGAATAAAATATAAATAATCCAATATATGCATAAGATATCAGCATTTCCAGTATACTGATCACATCATAATATTAAGTATAAGTAGTATATAACAGAGTGCGAAAGCTTAAGGGATATATCCAAAAACATTCATCACAGAAGTTGTATGAAAATATTCATCTCAGAAAAGAAAAAAAAAATACATACAGAATTATTACAAATATTTTACTGAAACAGACATAAAAGCTAAGTATTGAACTGAAATAAACTAAGTTGAAAAGTAGTGAAATTGGAGGAGAGTCCACTAGTGCTCCACTGGCTTCTCCTGAATCTCCTGGGTGTCCTCTTGACCTGGCTCAATATAATGCTCAAGATCTAGCAAATTGCTGAATCCAAAAAGTGCCCCATGTTAAACAATAAGTCTAACATATCAAAACTAATCTAAACAGTTCTAGTTATTTATTTAACATTTACATAATGTAATTAAATCTGCAAAAATACTGTGAAGATAACTGAAAGTATAAAGCTGAATAAAATGGTACGAAACTGGAGTAAAGTAAAGTAAAACTGAACTGCAAATTGAATACTGAAAGTAAACCAAAAATAGTAATGGATCTGAAACTGAGTAATCATATATAAAACTCTATTGTATGTCACTGAAATTGTGCATTTAAATATACCACAACAATGTATGCTACTGATATGCAACCAAAATATCACTGAACTGCTATGAGTCGTACAGTCCAATGTATACATACATCCAGTTGGGAACTGCGATGCCGATGCACCTTGAAATTCCCCAGTCAATATATGCAACATTTCATAACCTATAAATCATCATTGATACTCATATGTCATCACTGATACTCAACATCATGCTTGTGCTCATGCTCATGCTTTTAATCTATATGAGACAAATCCAGAAAAATGCTTAGAATCCGATAATGAATTCAAAGTCTCCATTGTGCAGAATCCTACTAAAAGGATTCTAACTCCTATATTCTAATTCGACAATTGGTTAAAGCTGTGTGTTTACCTAAAAATCATTAGATGGTATGATTGTATACACATATTTAGCATGTTTGCAAGAAAGGTGGTTTTTAACACTTAGTTTAATTAAGTCACCCTAATGAAGCGATCTTCGATAGGAGGCATCACCCGATGGAGATTTATATCTCAAGCTAAGTTATTAAGATGCCCAACTCACAATCACACTTAGTATCCTAAAGAAGGTGACTCAAATTACTTAGTTTGTTTAAGCCGCACCTATTGAATTGATCTTCACTAGGAGGCATCACCTGATGGCAATTGTATTTTAATCAAACTAAGGAATGAGTCCCTATTTATAACACTCTTAATCTTGGAAGATTTACTCCACATGACTGTATTCGTGTAATCCCTTGGGATAGCACCTGGTCATAAGTCCACATTGGAGTGAATCAACCAATCCTGAATACTACTGAAGTAATCCAGTGCTATGAGTATACCATACTACACCAACCAATAACCTGGGTTCAGATAACTCTATTTAATCAACAAGGATTTATCAAAACTATTAATCCTTACTCTAAATAGGTGTGAGTCCTACACAAGGCTCTAAGGGTATAATCAAAATATCACTCAATATAGGTTGCTACCACAAGGAATAAATCTCATTTTAAGTACTTTGGATGATTCCTACCACAAGGTATCAAGTTTAACTTCTAAAGTTATGAAGGGTCATCTAAGTTTCTACCTCAAAAAGTTATAAAAGCTCTTCCTACCTTAATGTATCAATAATTAAGGTCTTTAAATATTTCTAGAATGATCCTAAGGCAAGACCATTAATATCTCACTTTTCCACTCCTTAAGTTAACATTCAAGATTTACTTATTAGACTTGGACTTAAGTGATCAGATCAGATGAATAAAATCCATATGATCATACTCTATTCTACCATCATGGGATGAAATCAAATATATTATTAGAGTTAGATCATTATATAAATCATTACAATTTTATTTCTCATCTTATGCCAATAGTCTTATATAAGAGAAAATCAAATATCTAAAGTTTAGATTTAGATGATTCAATCACACATATTCAATATTAACCCTAGCACTTCTATTTTAATAATTTAAGATCAATATCAAATCATATGCATTATTGGAATAATGTCAATTGAATTATCTTACAATCAAGTTAATTGATTAAGTGATTAAGGTTTAGATCTTAATCAAGATATATTAAAGTTTAACCCCTAATCTTTCTACCATTAAGACCAAGGGTTAATTTAAAGGTCAATAACAAATTAATATATTATTAGCATATTACTGATATCAAATTTTAGATTCTAATTAAGTATCATCTACTTAATCAAGTTATCAAGATTCTTATGTTTAATTATAGTTTAATGTCAACTAAGCATATTTAAGTATCCAAATAATGTTAAAGTTCTATAACATACATCCTAATATCATGAAAGCATATAAATGTAATTATGACATAGGACAAAAAGTAATTAAGGCTAACCAAATTCTAAATCAAAGCAAATGGATTAGCACTTGATTATAAATCTAAGATCCTTAGATTTCATGCCATTTAGTTGTTAAGATTATACCTGTTCAATACAAGTTCTTAAGGATTCTATTATCTAGCAATTGGCACAATACATTTAAGATACATGATAGGTTTTGAGCACTTGATAAAGATAATAAAGTTTCAAACTTAATTTTAACATAAAATTTTATGCAATGCTCAATTTTAACTAGGGTCTTAAGGACCTAAAATGCAAAAAACGAATAATTTTTGGCCATTTCATCCAATTCTAGGTATTTTCAAAAACATCTGGGCATTTTCGAATTTTTGGGCACTGTAGCGTGCTGTGGTGCTTCTGGCGCTGTAGCGCGTTGTGGTGCTTCTAGCGCTGTAGCGCGCTGTGGCACTTTTGGTGCTGTGGCCGCTGTGGTGTGCTATGACACGCTGCAGTAGTCCAACTTACAAAAGTATTGTTCAATTAATTTATTTTTCATATTTCCTATAGTTCTTCTAAAATGCCGCTACAGCCCGCTACAACGCGCTATGGCGCGCTGCAACGGTCCATTTGCGATTTACTGTTCAATTAGGCGAATAATTGATTTTATACAAATTTTCTGAAATGGTGCTGCAGCCCGCTACAGTGCGCTATGGCGCATTGCAGCGGTTCAGTTTGCAAGTTGGGCACTACAGTGCGCTGCAGCGCCAAGCGGTATTTTTTGCCAGGTGCGAAACCCATAAAGGTCTCATTTCAAGCTCAAATACTCTCAATCCAGATCATTTCATGAGCGGTGCCATATATCAATAGAAAGGTCTTTCCAATACCTTTCCATTAACACTAAATCTAGTACAAACGGAGCATCCTAACTATACAAAAAATAGTTATAAATATAGGGGTATACAGAATAATTGAAAAATATAGCAGTTTTTCTTTCAAAGAAATGTGATGCTTTAAAGAGCCTTAATGGCTTTTATACATGCTTATGGATTTCTAAAGATATATTCAAGTATAATAACAACATGAAGAAGGGAAATGGGTACAAGGATAATAAGCAAAGGGGTACCTTTAGTCTTTAGGAGGGGAGGAAGAGAACTCTATTTTCTTCAAAAACTTTGGAGGTGGAGAGCTCCTTTTTCAGCACGAGATCAAGCAATGGAGGAAGGGGGAAGGAAGGGTTCAGCTTTTGCAAAGGGGAATGAAGAAGGAGGTTGAGCTCCTTCTTAAAGGAGGAGAAGAAATAATGAAGGGGATAGGCCATCATGAGCCTAGGGAGCTAAGATGTGAAGGGAGGAGGAGAGGCCATAAATATTCAGCCCAAGGGCATGGGGGCACTAGATATGGTGAGGGAGCTGACAGGTAAGCAATAGAAAATTAGGAAAAATTGTAATTTAGGGACTCAATAATCACATATTTATTTTCCTTAATTATTTAAAAATTCAGATTTTTGAAACGCGCTCTGAAAATTCTCAAAAATTCACCCCTAGCTAATTTGGGGGTGAGGAATTCAACGGTGAAGTCGGATTTTGATTTCGATGATGAATTAATTATCCTATTTTTCTGGTGTATTTAATTATATTAAAATATTCATAAAAATTCGAAGACTTCCAAACACTTCTAAAATATCACCCCTAATTAATTTGGGAGTGACGATCGCAATGGCGAAGTCGGATTTCGATTCCGAGGTCAAAATAAATACCTCAATTTTCTGATTAATTAAATATTAAAATATTCCAAAATAATCAATTGAGCTCTGAATTGCTCCAAACCTTTACGGTTTAGTTCTAATAACTAGATGAACTTAATGGAATAATAATTATGATATGATTAGGCTAAAATTAAGCTGGGTAACAACCTTAGGTTGTTACAGTTACACCCCCAAATTAGATAGGTGTGATGTTTTGGTGGCAATCGGAAGTCGTCAAAAATCCGTCGAATATTTCAATAATATTTAAATACCCAATAAATTTGGAAAATAAAATACTTGTCGAAATGAAAATTCGACCCTGCCGTTGCGTTCCTCACCCCTCAATTAGTTAGGGGTGAATATTTGGAAATTTTTTGAAAGTTATTTGAGTAGTTAATTTTAATTAATAAAATTAGAAATTTAATTTCATTAATTAATTGTTAAAGTAATTTATTTAAATTTGTGCCGTTAACCTGAGCTGACGCCGTCCTCTGTAAAAAGCACGTCGTTTCAATCTGCCATCTGGATCAGACGGTAGATCAGAGTCGTCTGATCTAGAATCAGATGGTTGCCCGTCTTCGTCTTCCTCGAGGGTTTCGCTCCTTGCATAAATGCCATGCGGCATCCCACGGCGACCGAACCCAATCCACTGCCTCCCCCTCGTAGACTCTGTCCAGTAGCCTTTAAGACCCGTACCTGTGACTTGGGATCGAGATTTGCGCAGTTGGAGCTTGAATCGTCTCCTGATCGAACCCTAAGCCACAAGCCATCCATTGAGGTACACCTCCTTATCTCCTAAATCTAGTTCGAATTCACGATTTCTTCTTTCATTCATCAATTTCCTACGCTCGATTGAGGATCGATCGGCTCCGATCAGCCCAAGCCGAACTCGATCAGCGTGTATGACTTGCGTCTCCACAGTGGAATTCGTTACCCAAATCTCATCGAGAGCCCACACTTAGGGTTCAATATCTTCGGCAGACCAAGCTATCCCATTGGCCGGTATAATCCTCCTCGGGTAAGTCTTGTTCCGGTCTACCCGTAGCCATGCGAGTCAACCCCGTCGCCGTCGGGAAGGCCGCGAAAACTCGAGCCCTAAGTCCATCGGCTCGGAGGAAGGCGAAGAGACCTCGGGTCAGGTCAGGTCGGCCGTAGCTCGTGTCTGGCCCTGCCACGCCAGACGTGTTGGGCCCGCAGCGCCACATGTCACCCTTTCGAGGGTTACGCGTGGCATGCGAGGCCCACTGGGAGCGCATTGTTCGAAAGGTGGGCCCTGTTGTCAGCACTGCTAACATTGTGGGGGACCCGCATGCGTCTTGCAGCCAATCCCGTGTTGACACGTGGCCATTGGGACCCACCTCTGTCTGTCTGGTCCCTTCAGACCGACAGCTGGGTCCCACCAGCTCTGGCCATTCCAGTAAGTGGCCGCCACGTGTCTTGTGTGAACCCCACCCATGCCGCCGCAATCAATCATGTTCTGCCACGTGGCAAGTGGCGGGTCCCACTACCATTTATTTAATTATTTCCTTATTCTGTTAATTATTTTATAATTAAATTTTGTTACAATTAATTAAACAGTAAGTAGGATTAATTTAATTGGAATTAGATTAAATCAGAACTTTAGGCATTCATAACTCTCAAACCCTTAATTCAAATATACTCAAGTTATATCTTATTTTACTCAAAAAAATAAGAGGGTTAATTTGGTAGTATCAAATTTTCCCTAAGATGCCTATTTAATATAATGACATTTTAGAGCTTCCACACTTGAACCAAAATCCTAAAAAACTTCAAGCATATATAACTTTGCACCAGGTGAGCCAAACTTAGCCAATATGGGTCTCATTTTAATCAGGAGAGTATCTAGTTTAATTTGAATGTATTAGTTTTGTTATTGGATGAGTAGTTTGACTAATCTCTTTTAGGACCTTCCCTAATTACCCCTTAATGGCCTAAAAATTGATTTGGCCATATCTTAGTCATTTGGACTCCAAATTAGAAAATTCAAAGTGTTATCTAGCTTATAATTTTAGTACCAATAGTAAACTGAAATAAAATAAAGGTTTTGAATCCTTAAAAATCCTAAGTTTACCAAAATACCCATAACCCTAGTTAGGTCATAACTCAACCAAATGAGATCCAATTTGGGTCTACACCTAGTTAAACTACTCAGAATATTATAGGGAAGCTATAGCCACTGAATTTGCTAAATTTGGATCTCAAATGGAGAAGTTAAGTTTTGACCCCTCTTAACCTTAGAATTACAGAAATGCCCCTAAAATTGAATTGCTCATAACTTAGCTAATAGACCTCAGAATTTAGTATTCTTAGACTTTATAGAATCCTTGAATAGCAACCAACAATAAACTGCATAAAGTTTTAGATTCTATTAAGAAAAATTATGAAATTTCCCCTTATGTCAAATTTCTTAGTTTGAACCTATATGATCCATTTCTTATCCAAATTAAGTGTACTTATTGTTTATTTTCATGTTAGACAGTAAGGAATCATTTGGCTATAAGAAAATATAATTTGGATCCTTAAATCAAAACATAGCTTTTTGGACCCTTAAGTAGGGGCAAAATGGTTATTTTGCCCAACATTTAGGTTAGGTATCTTAGAACCTTAAAATATCTTTTAAATCATTAAAATCAATAATAAAATTGAATTAGGCTTAATTTAAATCTTAAATTCTCATAATTTGAATAATTTTATAAGAACATCCTAATCTAAGTCTTGAAAATCCTTAAGGAAAATTGAATTCCATATTTTTTTGAAATTTTTAGAAGCCATCTCATTAGGAATCTACACCTCACATTAGGACATTTTCCTAAGTTTAGGAATAAATCCTAGGTTAGATTTCATTTGTTGGATAAAGTGGGTTATAAAATAAATGAAACCTTAGCCTTATAGTTTCTAGATTTTATAACTTGATTCTAATTATTTTGTCTTTCAACTTTAGTATAAAAAAAGAAAAATCATCCTATTAAGCTTGACTTTACTAAATAAAGCCTTAATCATTAGTAAATATTTAGATGTAAAACCCTAGAACTTAGACTCTACCCTTTTGGATCATATAATTAACTCCAATTTATGGTGCTTAATCCATAATCCTTAGTTTGGTATGTTTGATCAGTTCTTAGTCTAGAACGTCTAAATTCATCAATTAGGATGTGAGGATTTATTATTTAACTTGTAGTCAATTTTGATTGAGCCATATTAGAACCTGATAAGTTCTAATTGTTTTTTTTTAACTTATAAGGATGTGCTTCTAAGTTGTATAACTTGGAATAGTTAGAAGGGTTAATTAGATAACAATAGTGTCAATATGTAGAAGAGTCCCTTTCTTACTATTTAATTATGTGTGCTACGCATTCTTTATATTTGTACTTATTTCTTGAACAAGTTATGTAAGAGAACCTTGTGCATAAAATGAAAACTTAGAATAATTAGGATAATATTTGCATTGGGTCTAGTATTCAGGTTGATTTTGGTGCACATTTACCATAATAGACATGGGTAAGGAGAAATAAAGGATAACCCAGCATTACTCATTCAGGAGTGTTGTGTTGGGTTTGGGACCCGTACAGTCTTGCAGATATGCTTGACTCCTCAACTGCTTCTGGACATATTCATAGGAGCAAAGTAAAACAACTAAAATATTATTACATTTTTGTTTACTACCTCTGCAGTTCCACCTATTCAACTCTGTTCTGTCCTAGCCCAAAAAGGCTTTGGGAATGATGTTGTGGTCCGATGACCAATTTTATGTTATGATAGTTTATATATACCTATTTCCTGTTTCAATTTATAGCTTACTATGTTAATGATACATGTTATTTCAGCCAACTTTACTTTACTTACCTGCTTACTTGTACATACTTATAAGATGCTAACTTTTACTGCTTACTATATGTAACACTTTCATATTTACTATTTTAGACTTACATATGTCATATGATCATTAGCGTGCTTAAGTTTAGCTTTTCTTTTAATATAGTAATTACTATATGTTTTATATATATATATATATATATATATATATATATATATATATATATATATATATATATATATATATATATATGTATATATATATGCCTATCCTTGCTTAACTTTGAGGTGTGCCTTTTTGCCTCATCCTTGTTTAGTTATAAATGTTTTATTTAAGGCTTTCCATTTTCTTGTATTCTTACTGCTTCTATGCTAGACAGTTTATTTTGTGTTGTTAAATAAAATGGTGACATTAATAATTCATGAAAATATTTAGCCTAAAATATACTTAGATAATTGTTTAATAAGATTTTTCTTTTATTTGGCTGGGGCCCTACATTATGAAACTGACAATGTCAGAATCGGATAGATTTGAGGAGCTTGGTGCTGAAGAGGAGCCATATCTCGAGGAGGAGCATCAGGAAGGAGCTGAAGCTGCTTAGGCTTTATTACTTTCTGTGAGGATGAGTGATTTCATTTCAGTTCATTTAAACTTAATTAATATTGTAATAATACTGGTACTATTTGACTATGTATTTTTGGCTATACTATTTATTCTGAGATGTTTGATGTACTTTCCTTACTATGTATTATGGTAAAATTAGATGTATTCTTATCTTACTGTGCTTCCGCACTCTAATTATGTATTTGCTTAGTGATTGATTATATAGCATGTATGCATTGGCATATCTCTCCCTTATTAGTGGGCTTGGATTATACCTAATCTAATGATAAGTGAGGGAGCCAGAGTGACACACCACTCCTTAGCTTAATCTTGTGGATTAAGGGGTGGGGTGCCACATAGTCCAAATCAAGAGTCAAATAGATTAAATCCTAATTTTGAAAATTTAAGGACCTAGGAAAATGACCTATTTAAATTGACTTCAAAATGAAAACTCGACTTTGTCATTGTGCTCATCACCCCCAAATTAGCTATGGGTGATATTTTGGAAACATCTGGAAGTCGATGAATTTTCAGTGAATAATTTAATATATTTTAAATACCCCGAAAATTTGAATAATTAAATACTCATCGAAACAAAATTCTGGCTATGCCATTGTGTTCCTCACCACTCAATTAGTAAGGGTTGATTTATTAAAAAAATTTAGAATCCATTTAATTAATTAATTTTAGTTAATAAAAATCAATTGAAAGTTAATTAAATAATAATTTAATTATTAAATACTTAACGGTTCTGTCGCCTAAACCTAGCGCCGTCAGCCATTCGCGGTTTGATCAAACGGCTGATCTCGGCTGTCCGATCAAAGATCGAATGGTCGAGCTCTCTTCTCTTCCGCATGCATTGCGAAGTGCAGCGCGTGTCTTGCTCACGAAGCATGCGGCGCTCGCCCATTGTTCTAGGCGGCAATCACTGCTCATAATGGCTATCTGAAGCCTTTGAACCTCTATTCCAGCAGTAAACTTGAGGTCCCTCAGGTTGAATCAATATCGAAGCAGCTTCCTAGAGCGAGAGGTCTTCAAAGCATCAATTTATAATACCTTCCTAACCCCGAGTTCTTTCTCTAATCTTTGTTTAAGCATTCAATATTATTCTTATGATGATTGATACACCCTAATCTTGCGTTTAATGATCCTTCCGTGCTTGATCAAGCTCTCGGAAGTTCGATTGAGCCCATTAGCGCATCAGTGATGTCGGTCCCTCAGCATCACGTCTCTGCGTATGTGGGGCCCGCTGCCATATATTTTATGCAAAGCAAATTTAATTAGATAAATTATTTATTTCTAAATCAAAGTAATTAGTTAACTTAAATTAAATCAATAATTGCAGAACTTCAAACATCAATATCTTTAAATCTGAAATTTCAATTATAGCAATATTATATATCATTTTTATCAGTAAAAATTCAGGATTATTATGGTACTGTCAAATATATAATTAGATGTATATTTCACATAGTGACATTTAGGACCCTTAATTAAGTCCAAATTAACCCTAATCTTCCATGGCTTATAACTTTGCACACACTCACCCAAACATATCCAATATAAGTCTCATTTTAATTAGAAGACTCTCAGGAATATTTTAGTAATGTTAATTTTTTTATTAAGTGTGTATTTTGCCTAATCACTTTTATGACCCTACCCTAATTACACCCTTAAGCCCTAAAATTTTAATTGATTATAACTTGGTCAATTGAGCTCTAAATTAAGTCTTCTAATATAACATTTTGATCATGAAGACCTAATAAATAGTAATCTGTAATAATATTTATGATTGGGTGATTTTTAATTAGCCCTCTAATCACCCTAAATCATGATTAGTAAAATTTAGCACATTTAGTGATCTAACTTGAGTGATTTAAGTTTTTGATAGTTCTTATAGTATATTAGTACCTAGTGGTGTGATTTGTTCTGTGAATTTGTGATTACTTTCACTAATCACTCACTACTCACCCTTAGCCCTAATAAGGTCATAACTTAACCAAATGGAGTCCAAATTAGGTCTACTCCTAATTAAAGTACTCAGTATGTGATATGGAAGCTATAGCCACTAAGTTTACTAAATTTGAGCTTCAAATGAAAATGTTAGGTTTTGACCCTTTTTTATAAAACCCTAAATTACATTTTGAAACATAATCTTATTTTAGCTATAACTTAGCCAATACATGCCAGAATTTAATAATTTTAGGTTCTATGGAACCCTTAAACAGTAACCAACAATAAATTAAATAAAATTTTAGACTTTAGCAAGTAAATTTACCATTTTGCCCTTATAAGGCTTTATTCTTATCCAAATTGGGTGTACTTATGGTCTATCTTTATGTTAGGCAGTAAGTAATCTTTTGCCTTTGATAAATTTTAATTTAAAGCCTTAAAACAAAAGTAACTTCTTAGACCCTTAAATAAGGGTAAAATGGTCATTTTGCCTAAATTTAAGTTTAAACATACTTAAACCTTAGAATCATGCTTTAATCACTAAAAATCAATAACTAAAGTGATTAGAATCAATTCCATTGATTTTAGTCTTATTAAAGCAAGTTTCAAATTAAAGTCCTAAATTTCCTTTAAGTAAATACTAAGTAATTTCTTAAACTTCATAATATGAATTTAATCTCACATCTTGCCTCCCTTATCTTTTCCAATCCTTCTCTTAAGCTTTCAATTCAAGATTATTTAAGGTTTATGCTTAAGTGTTCATCTTAGTTTCTTAAGAGATTACTTCCTTAGAAATTAGGAATATAACTTAGGTTAAAATTCATTCATTAAGTAAATCGGGTTACTCAATGGGTGAGACCTTAGTTTTATTAGATTATAGATTTTCATAATTTATTTATGATTATTTAATCTTTCAACCTTAGACTTAAGAACAGAGATCTATCTTATTAAGTTTGATTTTTTCTTAATAGGATATGCCTTAATATTTAATTTGTGAGGCTAGTTTTTAAGCTTTAGACTTTAGGATTACCTTAGGATTAAGTGATTAAACACCAAAATTTGGAGTTTAATTCTTAATCCTTCCATCTTGATTTGCCTTAATCAAGATGGGCTTGGGTTGTTTAAAACATTAGACTATGTCAATTGATTATTTATTCAAATTTTGTAGTCGACAATGATTTAATCATATTATGACCTAGCTAGTCCTAATTATTTTTAACTTTATAAGGCTGTGAGTCTAAGTTACACTCGATAGTAGGAATTGGAGATCCTAAACTTGTGTAACTTGGAATAGTTATAATGATTTGATTCTACAACAAAGAATAGTACTTGTGCTTTTAGTCGAGTCTCTTACTCACTTTGAACTTGATGCTTTGCTTACATTGTATTTGAGCTTTATACCTTGGACATATATGATGGACATAGGATATTGGATGAATATCATATGTCAAATTGTATTGCATGATTATCATTAGCATTACTGTCAGTGTTTTCAGTTTTCTAACTTTAAGTTCAGTAGGTTGTGACCTAATTAGTTTGCCTCTTCATACTTGGTTCAACCTAGTAGTGTGAAAACTAGTTTATCAATGAAGTCCACCTAGTGGTACGCATGTTAGTTTGTCGAAAAGGTGGTATGTAGTAGACTTGTGGTGACTTGTTTAGTCAATATTCTGATATGGCAGTACTAATCTTAGGTGCACTTCTACTCTTCTACTTGGCTCTTCTACCTTAGCTCAGCATGCTAAGTGAGATGTTATGCATATTTTAAGTTCAGGTGGCTTGTTTGGCCATAGCAGTTTTTCAATCTGTATTTATTGTTTTCAGTTCGCTTTTATTGTATTTTAGCACTTGCTTACTTAATGTTTTACTTTGCTGCTAGTTTACTTATATTCTAGGATGCTATCCTTCCTCACTTATATATATATATATATATATATATATATATATATATATATATATATATATATAGGGTGCTAGTCTTGCCTTCAGTTATTTAAATATTTCACAAGTTTTTTACTTTATGTTAATTAGCATGAGTTTACATTGATTATAAGCATGTTTAGGATGAGTTTTTCTTTTAATGATTAGTATTTATCCTTTAGTTTATGATTAACCTTATTGCAGCTATGGTTGGAGGTATATGTTTACTTCCTCTCTTTTTTAAGTTATAAATAATTGTTTATAGCTTCCCGTTCATTTCATATGCTTTCTTGCACATATATTGTTGCTTAGTTGTTAAGTAATGGTGATATCTTAAAATAAATTGAATAATACTCACCCTAAAATGTACTTAGACAATATGTATAATAAGATTTTCTCTTTTTTGGCTGGGGCTCTATTATTGTAGAACCGATAATGGTAGATTCTGAGCTATTTGAAGCTGTAAGGCCTTCTGAAGACTGAATTTAGGAGGACTATCGAGCTGCTGGATGGCCTTAGTTCCTATGCTCTTTTTACTTCTTTGCTTGTGAGAATGAGCATTTATTTCATTTTCTGCTTAACTCTTAAAATGTATTGTAATAATACATTTTTATTTTGTATTTTCTTTTACTGCACTTATTCTGAGTTGTATATTTTTACTTCTATATTGTGATGGAATGGATGTTCATATTTTGCTTCCGCACTCTAAATGTAATTTTTGTGTTTATCATTTAGTGAAATATTTTTATAAATATCAATTTCCTTAATTATATTGGATTAGAATGAATGTCTAATCTATCTATAAATGAAGGACTTATTATTTGGTGACCACTTCATTGTAATCATATTAACTTAAGGGTTAACAGGACAATGGTGGGGCTAGGGTGCCATAATAAAGTGCAGAATATGAAAATGAGGCATCGAAACACAATCTATATTTGTCCATTCACATATAAAATATTAAATGCAGAACAATAAGAAAGTTTATTTATTATAATTTTATTAAACGCGAGCAAAGAAAAAATCTCCTTCAGTGAGCCGCACCATACTTTAACCTTCTATTTAGCTTAATCTTTAAACGTTGGATCTGACCTATACTCATGATCTGCTATATGTACATATATGACAAGGCACAACCAAAAGAAGAAAATCTGATTAAATGCATTGTATAAGTACATTTTAAATTATTTAAGTTCATTAGTTTTATGATACCACTATTTTACTTAGACTAACAAAGCGGCAAAATATATGGGTGCAACAAGCATACAAGGAAGGTGAGGAGGTTATAAATAAATGCATTTATAACTAAATAATATGTGAGGTAGAGGAACATACCTCAACACCAAAGCTATAATAAGGTTAGGCATATTTAATAAATAATAAAAATACTTAAAAGAAAAAACTCATCCTAAATATGCTTATAATCATATAAATTATGTAGATTTAGAATAAATAAATCTAACTGTGATACATATCAGTAAGCAAGAAAGTAATCTAGCATCTTATAAGTATACAAGTAAGTAATGTAAATGCTAACTACAGTAAAAGTAAGCTCTAAAATAAGAAAGTAAGTATGTAAAGACTATCATATCAGAAGAATTGTCCAAACAGGCCACTGTACTGTAATATGTAAGATCGTCACCCTCAAATTAACTAGGAGTGATATTTTGGGCGTGTTTGGAAGTCGTTGGATTTTTGTGAATATTTTAATATAATTAAATGTACTGAAAAAATAGAATAATTAAATAATCATCAGAATCGAAATCCGACTTCGCTGTTGAATTCCTCGCCCCAAATTAGCTAGGGGTGAATTTTTGGAATTTTTTGATGGACATTTATCAAAACTGAATTTTTGATAAATTAAAAGAATTACAAATGAATAATTAAATCCATTTCTATTTTCTCATTTCTCTCATTTTTCTCTGCACTTGGGACCCGCCTCCTCTTCTTGTTTGGCGCCCCCCATGCCTTTTTCGTTGCACGCAAGGCAGAGGTCATCCCCCTCTCTTCTTCTCTATTTTTCTTCCCATAGCCATGCCCTATCACCTTATGTGGTGCCCCACCCCCTAATATGCAGGATTAGACTTAAGGAGTCGTGTGCCACTCTAGCAAATCCCTCACTTACCATTGGATTAGGTAAGATCCACAATCCACTAATAAGGGAAGGGTGTGCACAGAATGAATACATGATATCAGTCACTAAATAAATACAAGTACTAAGTGCGGAAGCATATAAAGTAAAATAATGCATCCATTTTACCATACATCAAATGAGAAACAATAATGAAAAGTAGCTCAGAAACAATAGTGCAGAAAAGTAAACAAAGTCACAAGGTATCTATATTATTACAACATTTAATAAATAGTTTAAAAGACTGAAGTAAAAAAAAAAGTATCTCATCCTCGCAATATGTAGAAAAGAAAATTAAGCAGCTTCTGGATCACACGGCTGATGCTCCTCTTTAATAAATGGCTCTTCCTCTTCAGCACCCAGCTCCTCAAACCTATCTGAATCTGACATTGTCGGTTTCACAATGCTAGGACCCCAGCCAATAAAAGAAAAATCTTATCAGACAATTATCTAAGTACATTTTAGGCTGAATATTTTACATGAATTATTAATGTCACTATTTACACATACAAAACCAAAATAACAATCTAGCATAGGAGCAGTAAGCATTCAAGAAATATGATAAGTTATAAATACTGCATTTATAACTAAGTAGAAATTGAGGTAAAAAAGCACACCTCAAGCAAACTAAGCAAGGAATAGGCATACATATATAATATAGTAAGTTAAAGTATTGAAAGAAAGTTAAATCCTAAATATACTAATGATCACATGACACATGCTGATTTAAAATAGTAATCTGAACATGGTACATATAGTAAGTAATAAAATCTAGTATCCTATAAATATGTACAAGTAAGCAGGTAAGCAAAAATACAGCTGATTGAAATAATATGCATCAATAACATAGTAAATAGTAAACTGAAACTAAAATGGATATGTATAACTACCATATCAAAAAGAATTGGATAATCAGGTCCATCATATCTCCCAAATCCTTTCTGGGCTAGGGCATATATAATAAAACAATAAGACTGAAGACGCAGTAAATACAAGTGCAAAATCTTTTAGTTATTTTATTTTTATTTTTGTGGATACATCCAGAAACAGTTGAGTCAAGCACGTCTGCATGACTATACAGGTTCCAAGCTTAACACACACTCCTCAATGAGTAATGTTAAGCATCCTTATTTCTCCTTATCCCTGTCCAGTAGAGTAAAATGCGCTAGATCACCAAGTAACTGAACCCAATGCAAATATTATCCTAATATTCTGAGTTTTCATTTTCATGCAATAATATTCTTGTATGACATGTACAAGGATTTAAAGCACAATTTTAAGGAATGCATAAGCAACAAAATTCAATAGTGAGCAAGAGACTCTACTAAATATGGTGATATTATTTGTTATCTAATTAGACAATTTTAACTATTCTAAGTTACACAAATTCAGGATCTCCAATTTCTACTATTGAGTTTAACTTAGAAGTACGACCTTATAAGTTAAAAGGATTAGAACTGATCAAGTTCTAATCTAAATCAATCAAGTATGACTATAGATTAAGTAATAAATCACAACATCCTAATTTGATGAATTTAGATGTTCTAAACTAAGATATGATCAAGATCTACTAAACTATAGACTATGAGTTAAACACCATGAGCTTGTATTTAATCACATAATCCAAAGGTACAGTCTAAAGAATCTAGGGTTTTACTAAGAGTGAATTACAAATTAGGGCAAATCCTATTTGAGCAAAGTCAAGCTCAATAGGATGATTCTCCTATCCTAAGTCTAAGGTTGAAAGACAAAATAATTAAAATTAAGCTGAAAAATCTAGAAACTAATAAAACCAAAGATTCATTTATTGAATAACTCTATTATTCAATGAATAAAATCTAACATATAATCTAGTATTAGTCTTGAGAATAGTCCTAATGTGAAGTGTAAAATCTTAATAAAAAGACTTAAGGAATTTTTATGGAATCTTACCTAATTTGATTGAATAGCTAATTTTATTCACTTAAAAGATCCTAATACAATTATAACATTGGTTTTAGAGATTTAAAAGATAAATTAGGAATTAAGGATCCTTACCTAAATTTTGGGCAAATGACCATTTTGCCCCTACTTAAAGGTCCAAAAAGTTACTTTTTGATTTATGGCTCAAAATTAGAATTTCTTATTGCCAAATGATTCCTTACTGTCTAACATGAAGTTAGGCAGTAAGTACACTCAATTTGGATAAAAAATAGGTCCTATAGGTCCAAACTAAGGGTTTTGGCCTAAAGGGCAATCTAGTAATTTATACCTAATGAAATCTAAATTGTTATGCAGTTTATTATTGGCTGTTATTCAAGGATTCCATAGAGCTTAAGAACACTACATTTTGACGTCTAATAAATTAGTTATAAATATTTCAATTTCTAAAGGCAGTTTGGTAATTTTTTAAGTTAAGAGGGGTCAAAAACCTAACTTTTTCATTTAGTGTCCAAACTCTACACACTTAGTGGCTATAGATTTCCTATATCGTACTGAGTACTTTAACTAGGAGTAGACCCAAATTGGACCTCAATTGGTCAAGTTATGACCTAACTAAGGTTAGAGGTATTTTTGTCAACTTAAGGTTTCCAGTGTTCATAACTAAAGTTTTATTGCAGATTAATGTTGGCACTATATTTCTAAGCTATCTAGCACTTTGAATTCTCTAATTTAGAGTCTAATTGACTAAGTTATGGTCAAATCAAAAATCTAGGGTTTTAAGAGTAATTATGAGAGGTCTTAAAAGTCATTAGCCAAACTAAATATCTAATGGCAAAACTAATACTATCAGGGTGTTCCTAATATTATCTTGAGCACTTTAAGACTCATATTATCTAGGTTTATGTCACTAGGTACAAAATTATGAGGGTTCAAAGTTTTGGTATAAGTGAGAGGATGTCTTAAAATATCACTATGTTAATTAGGTGTCCTGCTGGAAAATAAATACTACCATTGAATTCCTCTCATTTTCCTGATTAAAATGAGATATAATATCAATATGTTTGGACTTATGGTTTAGGAGTTATAAGCAATTAAAGTTTCTAATTTAATTTAGTTAATACATGCAGTTTAAATTGAAATAAACATTCCATTTAAATTAATTAAACAGACTTAAATTAAATATAAATTAATTAATACAGTGGGACCCATAAATCCAGATGGTGCACAATCGGGGCCTGCCACGTGGATGGTGGGTCCCCTCTGTCTCGGACAGAGGAGGCAGTGGCAGGCATAACGCAACATGCGTTGCCTCTTAGTTTGGCCACGAGATGATAGTGGGCCCCATGGGAGGCTATCGAAGTGACTGCGGAACCCGCAACCAGACCAGCGTGAAATTGCTCACCGATGGGTCCCACCCTTTCCACGTGGCAGCACCAGGCGTGAGACACGCACGAATGTCCCACAAGTCGGGCTACACAATAGTCGCGGACGCGTCTGCAGACATGGAAAGACCCGTGCTGGGCCTAGCCTGGCTTGGGACCTCTCACCTTCAACCCGAGCTGAGGAACCTAGGGTTCCATATTGCCAGCAATGCCAATAACGAGAGACGCCGGCCCGCATAGCCGAGGGTAGATCTCGATGAGGCCTACCCAACGAGACCTAGGCTGGCCCCGGAGGTGACTGGAGACGCGCGAAAATACAAACCCTATATGACTAGGGTTCTATGGGGCCTCGTACCCTCTGTGGCCATGTTAATACTGATATTAGCATAAATACAAGGAGTGCGGTGCTCCAACTATGGCAAATCCCCAACTCAAGTAGAGTTAGGAAAGACCCAACTCGCTTTAAGCCAAGGACTTGTCACCTGAAATTATAAACATATATCAATACAAAGCAAAGTGGCGGAAGCAAGAAACAGTATAACATCCACATCACAGCATAGTATAGAAGAATAAAAGAAACAGTAACTCAGTTCAAAGTGCAGAAAGTAAATACATCCAGAATTTAATTATTACAGACTGAATTAAAAGAAAGAAAAGATCTCTCAATCTCATTGCAAGAAAAGAAAATCTAACTAAGCGGTAGTAGGAAGATCCTCCTCCTGCACTGGCTCCTCTACTACAAAACCACAAATGAATAACTCCAAATCTGACATTTGCTAGTATCACAAATGTTAGGGCCCCAGCCAATAAAAGAAAAAGATTACAGTTAGATAAATTATCTAAGTATATTTTAGGCTATTTAAGTGAACTGAATATTTAAAGATATCACATTTAATTACTTTAAACATGTAGGCATTATAAGGTGCATCAAGCTACACAATGAAGGTGTAACAACCCTAAGTTGTTATCCTAGCTAAATCTGAATTATTTAAGCTAAACCAATCCTTGATTTTTATTCCATTGAACTCAATGGGTCATTTACACCTAACCCTAGAAGTTTGGAATCATTTGGAGCTAAAATGGAAAATTTGGTATTTTTGGTTATTTTTAAGCCCTGAAAAAAAAATACTTAAATTATTTTGATCTCCAAATTAAAATCTAATTTCATTTTTGAATTCCTCATACCCAAATTAGCTAAGGGTGAATTTTTGGGAATTTTTGGAGCTCATTTGGTCCTAAATTGAATTTGGAATATTTAAGAATAATTAAATGAATATTATTTTAATTAAATTACATAAATTTTTTATTTTTAAATTTCGGGATTTGTTGTCGGGACCGCGGCAGATCCGCTACGGGGTCCCAACAGCGGCTCATCCTTGGCAGCCACGGGATGCGTTGGCACGCATATTGGCGTGCGATCAGACGGCGTGGATCATTCGAGCCTTGAGTCCTCTAGCACCCATCGGATTTAAGACTTGATCCAACGGATAAGATGGCGCCCGCAGTCTATTAGTTAAAACCTTCATCAAGCCGTCCAAACTCAACGGCTTCGCAGATCAGACCGCTCTGGGACCCCCAGCTACTGTGGATCTTCGTCTCCAGAGGATCCCGTCCCGATAGAAGAAAATTCGCCGAATCAAGCCACGTCGGTCTTGTCTGCCACCTTCTCGTCAGGTCAGCTAGACCGTTAGGGTCCTTCCCGTTGTGGCCGAACCTAAGGAGTTGGGTAGGGTGGTCGCGCTAGTCCAATTAAAGGAGTCTGAGTGAACTCCTCGGCCCGAGCCTAATGCTCGAGCCTCATGCATGGTTCCACCTCCCCAGAGTCCCCTCGGCCTATAAATAGCCGTCCCCCAGTCCAGTGAGCTCGTTTGCTCACTGAAACTCTCTAGAATCCTCACCTTCTTCTCTGCTGGTGTACATTGGAATTGCTGCCATTCCAAGAGATTTCAGGGCTGCAACTGCTGATAGTGGGTGTGGTTTGGTGTTCAAACCCCCATGAACCTATTTAGGGCTCAGCTTCCCCAGCGTCTTCCGTCATGCTAGGCTCGCCGTCTCCTCAGGTTTAGCCCATTCCCTATCTTATGTCGAGCTAAATTTAGTTCGGCATTTGCTAGCTCAAGCCGTAGATGCTGCATAGGACCTCTCCCTAGCTCCCTTATGGATGTTCGAATCCATGGGTGAAGTCTGGCAGTGGGACAGACAGTGAATGTGCCATATAATTGCACTGCCAGTGGGACCTCTAGCTCACCTAATGCCTCTATCTCGTGCTCAATTAACCATCGGGATAGCATCACAAACCTCACGGCAATAATTGTAAGCTGGTATCGATAGGTGGGTTCGACTAGATCGATCGATTCGACTGGAATCAATCGATCCAGTCGCAGGTCTAGACGGCAGAAAATGCTGAGTAGCACCCCAGCAATCCAGACCACCTCAGGACCTCTCGAGTCGGCCTATCGCTCCCTCGTTGATCCCTGAACGTGTAGGGATCAAGATCGAGGCGACCCATGCACTCTGTGAGGAGAATTTACTCCTCACAGGTGCGCCAGCTGGGGGTCTCGATTGAGTAGTCATTCGGCGATCCAGCACCTCCTAGTTAGGGATTTTTGGCTCGATCGGTGCGTCTAGGGTCAAGGAACGCGTAGCCGTTGAAACCTGGGCGTGGTGTGACCGGAGCGCGGAGAATTTGGCACTGGAAGACAGTCCTATGGTTCGGGTTGCCGGCACGTACGAGAGGACGAAGACGACGATTTTGGGCCGGGCGGACCCCGACCCACACCTTTTCGTTCGGGCCGACAGAAAAATAAAAGGATTTTTGGAATTAAAATCCTTAAGGAAATTAACTTATAATTAAATTTCTATAGTTTTAATTTAAATAAAAATGCAGATTAAATAATTGAAATAACTTTGGTTATACAGATCCAAATGGTATGATCCAATATACCATTTGAATCAGAAAAATTTAAGGAATCTAAATATAAAATAAAATCTTATATCCAATAGTTATATTTAAAAATAATTGCCAAACTTTTTGCTGTCATTAATTAAATTATATAAAATTATTTAAGTATCCAAATTATAAGATTAAGGGCTCTGATTGCTCCTTGAACCCTAAGAAATAAATTCAGACCCTTAAAGGTAATTTTGGATAATTAATTCTCTTAATCATGCCTTAATCACCCTAATCAAGGATTAGTGACTTAAACTTTAATTAAGCCTCTGATTTGGGTGGGGATTGTTTCAAATAGCATATTAAGTCTATTATAACCTAAGTGTAAGGTTGGATTGCCCTGGAGTGCCCTAATTTCACTAATCACCTTAATTGACTTAATTATGTGATTAATGCTAACTAAGACTAATTAGGTCATCAAAAAAAAACCTAAATAAGTGTGTTACTCACTTCAGTAATCATTATGAATCATATTAAGTCAGATAGGATCTAGCTTGGGCAACTAAACCCTAAAATTCTAATTTTACCATTAAGAGGGGCATTTTGGTCATTTTGACCAAAATATGTTTAAATGCTCCTTAAGACCTGGAAATTTCAGTAAACTATCCTAAGGTAGATTAGAAGTGTTCTCTGAACTCTTAGAGTATTAGTTCAAGAAAACTCCACTTAATCCATAATTAAGACACTTAGATCTTAAGTGATCTTATAAGAGTCTTTTGGCATTAGTCTTAAATTTAATACTTGAGATGATTAAATACCACCTTAAATAGGTTCAATAAGGTTAACCTAAGAGTTAAAACTTAAAAGAATTAATAATGGAAAATTTTAAGTTAAGTTTAGCTTAAGGTATAAAGTGATCAAATCTCAGATCCTTAGATCTTAAGTAGCCCTGAAAAGGTCAATATGAGTTTAATGTTAATCTAATGCTTGGAATTATCAATTTCAACCTTAATAAGCTCCTTATAGTTTAATTATGAACTTAGATTCTAAAAGAATCACAAATGGAAACTCTTAAGTTAAAACTCTAATTAGAAGTCTAAAGTGATCAAACCTCAGATCTTTAGATCTTAGACTTAGATCATCAATTGGAATTAAGCCATCTCCAATTGAAATTCCTTAATGATTGATTGTTTAATCTTTAGAAACCTTCCATATGGGTATAGAATGATTTAATCTAAAAGATAATGAAATTATCTTAAGGATTGAATATAGGTCTTAGATTCTCAAGTTCTTAATCGATTATTTTATATTATAATCAATAAAATAGCCTTTCACTAAGTTCTTAGTTCCTGAATCTTTCAGCTTATAGGATTCTTTACCTTTAAATTGGGTATTAAGTGTGAACCCTAAATCCTAGTTAAGATATCACCTTGGATTTAGGATTTGAACTCAACGTAGGGTTTAAGTTCTAAATCCTTAGATCTTGATCTACTTAATCAAGATTTGGGTAAGAGAGAAAAATAAATTAATTAGGTCGTTGATTTACTTACTTAAATCCTATAGTCATCATATGATTTTGATTAGAACTGTTAAGTTCTAATATTAACTTTAAGGACGTAAATCTGAGATTCTACTCGATAGCTGTATATTGGAGATCCTAAACTTGTACCTTCTCAGAGTAGCTAGATTTGATAATTAGATAACATCATATATCACATAAGTCTAGATTGAGTCTCTTGCTTACTTTGACTAGATTGCTTTGCTTACTTTGGTTATTGGGCCTTATTCCTTGAGCATAATAAGAAAAACTTAGGATATGGATGATACATCCTAAGTTAGTATTTGAATTGCATATCATTCAGTTTTGTCTTGTTTGCAGTTAGTAGAATATGTCCTTGCTTAGTCTGCCTCTTCAGTAGTAGTACTGTATAGACTGGACTCAGACTTAGCATATTTGGATGGCTAGGCTGGGGATTGATTGATTGATATTGGAGGCCCTGTATGGCCTATTGGCTGGTATGGCAGTACTATGTCTTAGGCTTATTACTACTTTAGCTGGATTGTATTGTTTTATGATTTGCTTTGCCACATGCTTCAGTGGCCTTATTTTCAGTATTTGCTCACTTTGCCACATGCCTCAGTGGCCTTATATTTCATATATTGCTTTGCTTTTGCCACATGTCTCAATGGCCTTTCTTTTCTTATTAATCTACATGTTGTATGTATACTCTTATGGCTTAGATATATGTATAAACGGCATGTTTAGGATGCTAGAATTTTATCATGTTCATCTCTTATGTACTGTTATACTCAGCATATTTTAATGTGATCATAATCATGCTAGGATCTTATTTATTTTAGTAGTTGCAGTTATTTTTTTACTTTTAGCTTCACCTTGTTTTTTTTGGTGTCTTGTATATTATTTCACATACATGTTGCTTGCTATAAATGAATAGTTTATAGTATTCCACTTCTTGTATAGCTTGTTGCACCTCATAATTGCTTGCATGTTAAAAATAATCAAATGTGATATCTTTCAATATTCAGTTCATTTAAATAGCCTAAAATGTACTTAGACAATTGTCTAACTGTAACCTTTTTATTTTTTGTTGGCTGGGGCCCTGGCATTTGTGATACCGACAAATGTCAGATTCAGACGTGTTCGTGGGCATTGTCATTGAAGAGGAGCAGGTTCAGGAGGAGGACGGTGCTGCTGCTGTTTAGTTAGATTTTGCCTTTTTATTTCAGTGAGATTGAGAGACATTTTCATTTTTCCTTTAAACTTCAGTTTGTAATAATTAATTATGGATGTATTTTATTTCTGCATTATGATGAGTTACTATATTTCATTCTCTTTTCCTACTATGTATGCTTGTGGATGTTACCCTATTATTATTGCTTCCGCCACTTTGATATCTATATATTGATGAATGTTATAGCACTTGGTGACAAGTCCTTGGCTTAAGGCAGGTTGGGTTTACCTAACTTTACTTAAGTTGGGGACTTGCCATAGTTGGAGCATCGTACTTCCTTGATTGTCAGTACGGGGGCCCCATAGAAGGATAGCTTTAACTATTCATTTGTAACTGAGCAACAAGTATGTATAAAAATTTGAAACTAAGCAAGGTGAGGCTAAAGAGCAAAAGTAATTGCAAGTACTGAAATAACTAATCCTAGCATGCTTATGGTTACATAAAGATATGCTAAGTTTGTAAAAGTAAACTGTACTAACAAGTGCTGAAATGAACATATAAAACTAGCATCCTAAACATGCCAATATTTAATACTACTCAATCGAAACATATATACAAGCATGCAGATTTAATATATAAAAACCACCGAAGCATGAGGCAAAAGCAAGCTAAGAGCATAAATGCTAAAAAGTAAAGCCACTAAGACATGTGGCAAAGCAAAACAAAGCATTAAAACTGAATTGAAGTAAAAGTAAGCCTAAGACATAGTACTGCCATAACCAAAACAGGCCATACAGGGCCTCTGAACTAAAAGTTCAATATGCGTCCATCCTAGGCATCATCAGAGTTAGGTCCAAATTGAACTTATAGAATAAGACATGTATCCATCCTAGCCAAGTACTGGACTAGATCCGAGTCTATTCTATAATAAAACTAGAACTGAGGAGGCATACTGTAAAATACCAAAATTTTATTCTCAATTATTTATTAATATTTAAATAATTTTGACTTCAAATTGAAAATTTGACTTCACCATTGCGTTCACCACCCCCAAATTAGCTAGGAGCGAAGTTTTGAACGCATTTGGAAGTCATTGAATTTTAGACGAATATTTCAATATTATTTAAATACCTAAAAAATTCGAGTAATTAAATACTCGTCGGATCGAAAATCTGAGTACGCCATTGCACTCAGAAGCCCTCAATTAGCTAGGAATGATATTTCAAAAAAAAAAATTGGAATATATTTATTAAATTAAGTTTAATTAATTAATTGATTAAAATAAATTAAATAATTAATTATTAAATTATACTAAACGGCGCCGTCCACTCCTCTTCACGCCGTTCCCTAATTCCTAAATTAACCGTTTAATCCGACGGGTTCTGCGAACCGTTCGATCGGAGGATCGAACGGTCCACAGAACGTCTTCCTCGTCCAAACGCGAGGGCTCGCCGCGTGTTGACCTATCTACACGTGTCGCTCGGACCTTCGACGTGCGGCATCTCCTTCCCTGTCCAGGTGGAAGCCGCTGCTCAAAGAGCCCATCAAACCTCCATTTAATCTTCCTCTCCTTATGAGTACCGGAATTTTTTTTTTTAAGCAAATCTAACTACGAAACAGCTTCCTCACTTCCTCCTAGGTTTAATCGTAAGCAATCAGGTACTGCACGCCTCCTCATTCTTTTAATTTCTTAACTAAAATTCGATTGTTCAAATCAATATTGTATTATCGCAAATCAATTTTTTTTTTATTGATTGTCTGCGATAGAGCTTATTAGGGTTGCATTTTACTTAAGCTCTGGAGATCTTTAAGTCTTGATCCACCTCTGGTAGATAGGTCTCAGTGAGTCCGATCATTTGCCGTATGAGATCATTCCAACCGTCAACTTAATCACCGACTATAATCGTGCCCTAGGTCTAGCTCTACGTCGATCTGCCGAGGAGGACGCCGACCCGTTCGAAGCTGGACCGGGTCACACGCGAACTGCGAAGACCCAAATTTCAGCGTGATTCAAAATTTTCGCAGAGGACACATGGCGCGATTTCAGTGGAGGAGTCTCTATGGTGGGACCCGCCGATTAATTAGCCGCTCAAATCAATCCCAAATGAGGCAGATGTGGGCCCCACCCGTTTGACTGGCATATCCTTGATCGCCACGTATAAACCGGTAGACCCCACATGCAGACAAAACAAAATAAAAATAATAATAATCTTAATAATTAAATATACTTTTAAATAAAATATATATATACAGCTATTAATTTACTTAAATATATGTATATTAGTGTAAATACTTATATACATATATACATAATCAAAAAAATATAATATTAATAAAGAATAGATTAATTAATAAAATAGATAAAATAAAATAAATAACAGAAAACATAAATTTAAATATAGAAATACATATATATATATATATATAATATTTTAATAATAACAAAATTTTTTTTAAATATACAATATAAAGTAAAAATACAGTTATACATATATACATATACATGTCAAATCAGATAATAAAAATAAAACATACTTTAAATAGAAAATGAATATTTCTTAAAATTAAAATAGATTAACTAAATTAATATTAAAATAATACATTTAATTAATTAAATCTTAAAACTTTAAAAATTCATAACTCCTAAAATACTTAACCAAATTTAACAAACAAATATATCAAATTCATCAGAAAAATATAAAAAATTTAAGATGCAATTTAATCTGTTATAAGATTATTATTTCACATAATGATATTTTAGGTATTTAAATTATTACAAAAATGACCACTAAAATTCATTTAGCTATAACTTTATACTCATTACTCCAAACCTATTGAATATGGGTCTTAAAATACTCAGAAAAACCTAAGGAATATCTTAGAAGTATTAATTTTTGCTGTTTAGATTAAAATTAAACTAATCATAATTAGGATCTAACCTTAATTAAGCCTTTAACCCTAGAAATTTCAAATAGCCATAAGTTAGCCATTTTAGCTCCAAATTAGGTGATCCAAATATCTATTTAGATCAGAAGAACCTAAATTTCAGTAAACTGTAAATATATTTAGGATCCAACAATTAGATCTCCTAATTAACCCTAATTACTCTTAAAACTAATTAGTGAATATTAGCAAAAATAATAATCCAAATTAATTAATTTCAATTTTAAATAACTCATACAGTATATTAGAACCTAAATATACAATTAGTTTAATAATTTTAAGACTAAATTCACTAATCACTCACTAATCACATTTAACCCAAATTATTAACCCTAGAAATTAGATTAGCTATAACTTAGCCAATTCATATCAGAATTGAATAATTTCAGGTTCTATGAAAATTTTAAAACATAATCTATAATAAACTAGCATAAATTTTATATTTTATTAAGGGTAAAATTACTAAAATGCCCTTATAATATCAAATTCCTAATTTGACCTTATAAAGGCATAAATAACTTAATAAAAATAATTCAAATAAATCAAAATAAACATAATATTGCAAACTATAATCATTAAATTAATAAATTTTATTATTTTGGCAGATCAAAGAAATTAAATTTGATTGATTCTGAGTCAAAATAGTCAGGTACGCAAATTTACTTTTAAGTTTTATTTCAGTATTCTTATTTGAGCCATTTTTCATTTGAGTATTAATTGCACTGCTTACCGCATTTTAATCTGCAAAAGATTTATATCAAAAAGCATGTAACAAATAGAATATATATATATATATATATATATATATATATATATATATATATTGTGGTGTATGTCTTTGGAGGGTGGAATGCAACACTGTGAATCTGTACAGATTGGGCCAGCTAGCAGCCCCTTGGAGTTATATAGAGGGATTTAGCCTCTTGTAGGATGTAGGCAAATCCAGAGGAAAGACACACCATCAGTTCCTATTTTGAGTAAGCTATCGACGGGTGGCGAGATAAGCTTCCTACAGATTATGCCTATGGGTTTACCCATTTGAGCTTAGGGGTCTCCGGACTCGACTTATTGTTACAAATGCTTTTGATAAAATTTATTTCATATATGTTGATTTTCACAGCTATTTTATAGGGCAGAAATTGCATTTGGAAATTGCTTACTTTATTTGCAGTATTTCTATTATTTTCATATGTGATTCATACCTATTATAGGATGCTAGATTTATTCTTATAAGAACAATTTGCGTACTCCTACCTGATTGGTAAACTGAATTTTCAGGTTTTGATAATTAAAAAGCTTAGAAGATCTGCCAAATTAAAAGAGGAAGAATTTAAAGAAGCAGAAGAATGTAGATATTTTATTTCATATTTTGTAAAATTCAAACTGTTGTAATTTTTTATATATGTTTTGGCTCTATGTATAAAAGGACTGTGAATTTTATTATTTTATTTTATGTCCTTTTTGAATTATAAAAATGTATATATATATATATTTTCAATTGAGATGAATTGTTCTTTAAAGACTCTCAAACTTCGATCCCCGATCACCACACATACTAAGCTAGGACATACCCTACAGGACTGAGTGCACTGAAAGAACTGAGTGAATGTTATGCTTTGTAAATACTAACTAAGGATGTATCTTCCATATCCTAAGTTCTCCTATTATGCTCAATGAACAAGGCTCAATATCTAAGGTGTGCAGAGCAATCAAAGTCAAAGTAAGCAAGAGACTCAACTAGACTTATGTGATATTTGTTATTATCTAAATTATCTAAATCTAACTATTCTGAGAAAATACAAATTTAGGATCTCCAATATCCAGCTATCGAGTATAATCTCAAATTCACGACCTTAATGTTAATATTAGAACTTAACAAAGTCTAATTCATAATCAAATGATGACTATGAAGGTTGTAGTAAATAAATCAATGACCTAACTATTATTATTATACTCACTTAACCCAAATCTTGATTAAGTACGTCAAGATTTAAGGATTCTGGATCCAAACCTCACATTGGGGTTCAAATCCTGAATCCAATGTTTGAATCTACTAAGGTTCTATGGTTCACACTCAACCATAATTTAAAGATAAGGAATCTTATAAGTTGAAGGATTAGAAGTTAAGATCCTAATGAACGGTTATTCTAATACTATAAGATAAAATAATCAATTAAGAATTAAGAATCTAAGATCTAAATTCAATCTTTATGATAATTACATTATTCTATAGATTGAATCAATCCTACACCCACATAGAAGTTTCAAGAGATTTAAATAATGAATCAATTAAGGAAGTATAAAGAAGATGATTCAATTCAATTAGATGATTCAAAGTCTAAGATCTAAGATCTAAGATCTAAGATTTGATCACTTTAGATCCAAGTTAAAACTAAACTTATAACTTTTAAAAGAGTATTTACTTTAAGATTTAAGGCTTATGAATCAACTTAATAAAGCTAATATACTAGAGGTCTTGCATTTAAAGATAATTAGGTTTAACTCTTAAGAAAAGATGGTTTTGAGAACACTTAACGTCTTAAGCTCTTAATTATAACTTTGTAAGATTTCTTCACTTAACTTCACCTTTATTAATAAGAGATTTCAGGATGGTGGTTAATGTATTAGCTAGAGATACATTACTGAAGTTTCAAGGTTTAAGGGTGCTCAAGCATATTTTGATTAAAATGACCAAAATACCCCTCTAAGGATAAAAATGGAATTTTAAGATTTAATCATCTAAATTGATTCAAGTCTATCCTAATGATCTTTATATGGATTAATAAAGTGGATAAAACTCTTACTTAGGCTTTTAATATCATTAATGACCTAATTAGCACTAATTACATAAAGGGGCCAATTAATGGGATCAAGGAAATTAGGGCATACTAGCAAGATACAAACATAATTATAAGTTCTAACACACATAAGAAGGTATAAGGAATTTAGTTTACCAAAATTAGAGGATGAATTAGGGCTTAAATCACTAATCAAGTTTTAGGGTAATTTAGAGGTGATTAGCAAAATTAAAGATCTTAAATTATCTTTAAGGCTCTACTTAAGTCCCTTATGGTATCCTGAGCAATCGGAGACCTTAATTAATATTTTTGGACATTTAATTGAATTTATTATGATTTAAATACAAATAGAGAAAGATTTGGCAATAATTTAAAATCTAACCATTAGATCATTAATTTTATTTTATATTATTATTTCTTGTATTTTCTGATTAAAATGGAATATTGGATCATACCATTTAGATAAGTATAACTAAAGTTATTTAAATAATTTAATCTGTATTTTTATTTAAATTGGAATCATATGAAATGTATTTATCAATTATTTATCATAAGAAAATTAAATCCAAAATTCATTAAATAAGTCGTGGCCCGAAATCCAAACCGCACGGGACGAGGTCTGAGCTGGCCCGTCACTGTGGATCATCTCTATGGCTAATACCTGATACCCAACCTTTTAGGGTTTGCTTCCAACATATAATTTACCACGCACAAGCCATGTCGCGCCCTGATCTCGACGGCTACACCATCCATGACATTAGACGCATCGATTGAGATAGAAACCCCCATCTGGGATGGGCCGGATCACCGGGGTGATACTCGACCGAGACGTCATCCAAGGTGAAACTATGAGGAGTGAATTCTCCTCACAGCATCCATGCCACGGACTGAGGTCTAACCCTACACGTTCAGGGATTAACAAGAAAATGTTTGGACTATTCGCCAGGGCCAGAGAGTGGGTGCATTGCTGGAGTGCTACTCGTGGCATTTCAAAGGCGCAAGCTTGTACTGAGTCGATCGATTCTAGTCGAATCGATCGGTCGGATCGAGCCTAGTGATTGCAATGAGTCTACAACCACTGCATGAGGGATTTAGATTTTCAAATGGAACTCAATGCCTCGGGAAAATGCCGATAGCTAAGGTCTTAAGGATCGATTGCCAGTGTACACTCAGACGGAATTACACTGTTTGGTCCACTGTCAGTCCCTACCAGAGGTCTTAGATGCCTACTAGGGAGCTTAGGTAAGGCCCTATCATAGTATCTAAGGTGGGAGAGCCATGAGCCGAGCTGAAACCAGCTCTATTGAGAAGGGGATCAGAGGCTATACCTTGAACTGAGGGAATGGCTACTAATGAGATGAAGGGAGGAGCTCAGAACCCTCTAGGCAGATACGGGAACTTCGCAATGGGGTCCAAACGCTAGACCACACCATCAATCAATGGTTCATAGCTACGGGGATGCTGAGACTCGTCGAGGGCTCCAGATGCTTCAGCTAGGAATTTAGTGGGTTTCAGTGCACAAAAGGATTCACTGAGATGCTCTAAGGGTTCTTATAAGCAGAAGGGAGGTCCAGGGATGGATACAATGGCTGGAAGTCATGGTTTAGGCTCAGGCGGAGACAGAACCTAGAGCCTCCACAATTAGGGCTAGCAAGGCCTCATGACTCGACAAGCTTCACCTTACCAAAATCGGGAAGGTCTAACGGTCCGGAGGACGTGGTAGAGGAAGTGGCAGACCGGGTCGACGTGGCATGTAGAGCGTCCATACGGTGGATATGCTGCCCCCGCTGTCAGGACCCCGCTGTGAATATGCCGCGGTCCCGACAGCGAATCCCGCAGTTAAAATAATATTAATTATTTAATTATTTAATAAATTAAATCCTTTAATTAATTAATTAAATTCTAATAATTTTCTAAATTCAATTTAGGACTAAATGAGCTCCAAAAATTCCCAAAAATTCACCCTTAGCTAATTAAGGTATGAGGAATTCAAAAATAAATTCAGATTTTAATTTGAAGATCAATTTAATTTAGATATTTTCAGGGCTCAAAAATAGGCAAAAATACCAAGATTTTCAATATAGCTCCGATTGATCCCAAACCTTTGGGGCTAGGTTTAAATGACCCATTGAGTCTATTTGAATCAAATTTAGAACTTGGTTTAGCTTAATTAATTTAAATTTAGCTAGGGTAACAACTAGGGTTGTTACAGGTTCGGGCATGGGCTCTAACGGTATCCACTATGGACTAAGTCCATGATACGTTCGATCGGGTTTGATCTAACCCGATCAAAAATCAATCAGGAGCATGCAATATGGTTACGAGAAGAAAGATTTATGTTTGCATAATTGAAGAAGGGAACCCGCAAGTACCTTGGATGGACGGTCGGATGCTAGGGTTTGGGTGCTTACTCCAGAGGCTTTGGTCACGTGCAAAACATCGCTAGGATGCAGAGAGGGACCCTCAATGGGTTGTTGGCGAACTTGCCGATGCTAAGGAGGCTGCAGGTAGGTTGCACGAGCGGCGGGGGTGACGCGTGGAACCCTAGGGTTCGGGGACGAGGACGGCGGCGAGAAAGCCACCTTATTCTTGATCAGACTGCCTGGATCAGCCGTCTGATCCAAATGGCAGATCCCTAATGGCGCAGGCAAGTGGACGGCATTGTTAGCCTGGATAAAATAATTAATTAAATTTAACTATTAATTATTCTAATTTCTTAATTAAATATATATAACTAATTGGTTTCAGAAAATTACTGATAAATCACTCCTAGCTAATTGAGGGGTGAGGAACACAACGACGACGTCAGATTTTTGATCTAATGAGTATTTTATTTTCCTAATTTTTGGGGTATTTAAATATTATTATTATATTTGACAAAATTTCGACGACTTTCGATTGCCTCCAAAACATCACCCTTAGTTATTTTGGGGCTATGAGCGCAATGATGAAGTTCGATTTTTGATCTGAGGTCAATTTAGAGAGGTCAATTTCCAGGGTTTCTAGATTTTCCTAAAGTCATGATTTTGTCCATTTGACTCCTGATTTGACTAGGCTTTGGTGGAAAACTACTAATGACCTAATTAGAGTGCTATGACTGAGATTAGGACCTAGATTAGTCCTAAATAACTTGGGTAACAACTTGGGTTGTTACAGGCTTCTCCACTTAAGAACAATGTCATCGTCGACATCACTCGGGTGGAAAGAATGTGTGGATAAAAGAAAATAAATTGAATTGAAAGATTAAGAAATTAAGAAAGGTACTTGGATTCTCAAAGAGCCTAGGATACTTGGCTTGCATATCTGATTCCTTCTCCCAAGTAGCTTCTGCAGATAAGTGATTCTTCCATTGCACTTTGACCATTTGGATGGAACGACTCCTTAACTTCTTTTGGTCTCTCCCTTGAATTTTTACAGGTTCTTCTAGGAATGATAAATCTGGTTGAATCCCTATTGGATTAATAGAGACTAGGTGGTGAGGCTCTCTTAAATACTTTTTGAGAGATGATACATGGAATACATTATGCACAGCAGCGAAGTCTTCATGCATTTCTAACTTGTAAGCTACTGATCCAATCCATTTGTTTATCTTAAATGGTCCCACATATCTCGGGCTGAGCTTCCCAGCAATTTCAAAATGGTATATATCTTTCATAGGACTGACTTTTAGGTACACTGGATCTCTCTCTTGGAACTCTAGCAGACGACGATGAGCATCGTGATACTTGCTCTGCCTATCTTAGGCTGCTTTAATTCCTTGCTGTATGAGATTTATTTTCTTATTTGTCTCGTCTACTAATTCATAACCATATAATTGCACATCCCCTGTTTCTGACCATGCTAAGGGAGTAGAACACTTTCTACCATAAAGAGTTTCATACGGAGTCGTTTTAATACTTGCTTGGAAACAGTTGTTGTGCGCAAATTCTACTAAAGGAATATGATCTTCCCATGAGCTTGAGAAATTCAATATATAGAGATTGAGGAGATCTTTTAGAACCTGATTGACTCTTTCTATTTATCCATATATTTGTGGATGAAAGGTTGTGCTCATTGCTAGAGTGGTGCCTAAATCTTGATGCACAGCTTTCCAAAATTTGGAGGTGAAATGACTATCTCTGTCAGATATGATAGTCTTAGGGATACCATACAATCTGACTATCTCTTTGATATATAGCTTGGCTAACTTCTCTATAGAGTCAGTTTGTGGAATTGGAATGAAATGTGCATACTTGGTTAATCGATCCACTAATACCCATATTGCATCTACTCCTGATCTTACACGGGGCAAACCCATGATAAAGTCCATGGATATATCTGTCCATTTCCACTCTGAAATTTCCAATGGGTGCAGCAAACCACCTAGTTTCTGGTGCTCTACCTTGACTAGGTAGCACATGTGGCATTTAGCGACAAAATCTTCTACACTTTTTTTCATTCTTGGCCACCAAAATAATAGCTTCAGGTCTTGATACAACTTAGAATTTCCAGGGTGCAATTGATATCTAGAATCGTGGCCTTTAATTAGCACTTCCTAATGTATGGACTTAAGAATCCATAAATGATCCCCTTGATAAATAGCACCCCTATGAAAACAAAGGTCAGTATGGCAGCCACTCTTGATGGTTTGCTTAAAATTCAGATACTCATCATCCTTAGTCTGGGAAATACACACATCTTTGTGGAAAGTGGGCTCCACATTAATCATTGAGATCATTGTACTCAGAAGGTCTCCGCGTGCTGATTTGATATCCATTTTACAAAATTATTCTTCTAGGGGACTCTTAGAGATAAGGGCATTAAGAGCAGCATGACGACTCAGAGCGTCGGCCGCAACATTTACCTTCCCAAGATGATATTGATCAACTCCAACCATGTTCTCTATTTGCAATTCAAATCCCTCTGGGTGAATATGTACTTGAGACTCTGGTGATCCGTGAATATCGACCATTGAACTCCATATAGATAATGATGCCATATTTTCAAAGCAAAAATGGCTGTGACGAGTTCAAGATCATGGACGAGATAGTTCTTTTCATGGGGCCTCAACTAGTGAGAAGCATAAGCAATGACCTTTCCTTCTTGCATTAGTACAGCACCCAAGCCTATACCAGAAGCATCAGTATAGACTTGGTAGTTCACACCTTCTTTAAGAAGAACCAAAATTGGAGCAGTGGATAGTGCATTCTTCAATGCTAGAAATGCTTTTTCACATGTTGGAGACCATTCGAATGGCACTACTTTCTTGGTTAGCTTAGTTTGTGGAGAGGCTATTTGGTAGAAGCCCTTTACAAACTTTCTGTAGTAACCGGCTAAGCCAAAGAAACTTTTGATGTCGGTTACTGACTTGGGCTGAACCCATTCCTAGATAACACTGACCTTGTTATGATCGACTCTAATACCCCAGGCATCTACAACATGCCCTAGAAAAGTAACTTAATTGAGCTTGAATTCGCATTTGGAATACTTAGCATAAAGCTCGTGATCACACAATTCTTCTAACACTATTCTTAAGTGATCTTCGTGTTCCTTTTTGTTCTTGGAATAGATAAAAATGTCATTATCGAGGTAGGGTTTGAGGATGCGCTGCATCAGATCCATGAATATTGATAGTGAATTCATTAATCCAAATAACATTACTAAGAAGTCGTTGTGTCCATAACGAGTCCTAAAGGCTTTCTTCTCGATATTCGAGTCCTTGACTTGCAGTTGATGATAGCCAGATCGCAGATCAATCTTTGAGAATACCTTGGCTCCTGACAACTGATCGAACAAGTCGTATATGCAAGGCAACAGATACTTGTTCTTGATTGTGACTTTATTTAGCTCACGGTAGTCAATACACATACGTATCGAACTGTCTTTCTTCTTTACGAACAGTACTGGAGTTCCCCAAAGAGACGAGCTTGGTCTAATGAGACCCTTCTCTAGTAGTTCCTGCAACAATTTATTCAGCTCTTACAATTCTTTGGGTGCCTACGATAAAGGGCTTTGGACATGGGTTGAGTTCCAGGAACTGTGTTTATTGTGAACTCCACCTTCCGAGTGGGTGAAAGACCGGGTAGATCTTCAGGGAAGACATCAAGAAATTCACAAATGATAGGGTTTTTGGTTATGGGAATGTTATTATTCTTTTCACCTAGTATTGTCACTAGGAAGGCGTCACAACCTTTCTTGACTAGCCTTTTTGCTTATATAGGATTATTTAATGAAGCTCGTGTACTAAGATTACCGACGAAGGATTTGGCCTGACTACCACTACTTAAGGTGATTTTCTTCTTCATGCAGTTGATAGTGGCATTATGTTGGCTCAACCAGTTTATGCATAATATCACATCGAAGTTATCTATAGGGAGGACTACTAGCCTAGCTTCAAATTCTTTATTCTCAATGGAAATTGGTACTTTACATAATTGACGAGCTGGCATTTGGGCTCCAGAAGGTAACCCAATGCTTAAGGGATTGGCTAGGCGATATAGAGGTAAGTTAAGTGATCTTGCCCAATTTTCAGAAACAAAGGAATGACTGGCTCCGGTGTCAAATAGTATATTGCAAAGTTTGTCATTTGCACAAATTGAAACTATTCACAGATGCAATAATTACTAACTACATTAAGCAATTAGTAACAGTAAAAATAAAGGGGTTCAAAAGCATGTACCTGACACTACATGGTTATCCTCAGCATCCTCAATTGGAGTGAGGGTATAAACATGAGCAGGGCCGATAGGCCTGTTGTTGAAGGTCTATCGTGGGGGTGTCCTTAGAGCATTTGGGCGAGGGACAATGGTTGTCTCGCACCATGGAGCTGTAGAAGGAGGTAGTGCTGGACAGGTTGTTGCGGATTTCTGGAATAGGTTGAAAACTTGTCAATCTGATCAGCGTCGAAGGTTTCTTTGGCGGCACATTGAAAATAACTGTGGACTAGCCTTCCGCCGGTGTAGCATGCGCGACTCCCATGGTAGCATCGACCATACGGATGAGGCTTTATGCAGCCATTGAAGAGGTCAGTGGGTGGAGTTTCTGCTTCGAGCTGATACACCCTAGCTCGCTTAGGATGATCATGTTGGACATAAGTTGACCCAAGACCCCTTTTGGGTCCTTCTTTTACTTGGTCCTGCTCCACCACTTTGGCGGACTCCAGGAGTTCAGTGAAGTTCAATAAATGGACAGGAACAACTTGGATTATTATGGAAGCCCGCATACCACTTTGTAATCGGTGGCAGCGATTTTATTATGTGGGAACTAGGTTAGTGGAGAACCTCGCAAGGCACCGGAACTCAGCTTCATATGCAGATACAGAATGGTTGCCCTACTACAGCTTCAAGAAAATGTCTCCCAAGTTGTGTTTGGCTAATAAAGGGATGTACCGAGCTTGGAACAATTCAATGAACTCGTCCCATGTGATATCTTCAAGCTCTATATCAGCGAACTGAGTGTTGCGGGTAGTGTCCCACCAATACTCATCGATGTCCTGAAGGAGGTGGATGGAAAGACGGATCACCTTGGAATCTGGACATTTAATACTAGTAAGGTTCTTTTCCACCATTTTAATCCAACTGGCAATGTCAATTACGGAAAGGCTCCCATTGAAGGAAGGGGGTCTCAGGCGAAGGAAATTGTGTAACAGTCCATCTACGGATTGCACATAGTGTTGGAAGGAGTAGTATGGTGCAAGGGCTACTTTAGAGGTGGTGCGATTTTGATTCATTTGGGCTACCAGTAGCCATTCCATCCTCTCAGCTGGTTTGGCTTGAGAGTCTGCTATTTGTTCAGCTTGCTTGTGGTGGGAATCTACCATCATTTAACTGCTCTCAAGCAATGCACTTAGTACAGAGGATGAGATGCCAGATGCAGCTGGGGAAGATCTTTGCCCAGGATTCATTATTTTTACAAGAGTTTGAATTAAAGATAAAACATCGATTCCACCACGAAGCCCCCTCTAGGACGCGCTGAATTGTCGGATGGCTACTCGATGGATTCGGCCCTACTCACAGCATCTAGGGTTTACAATGATGAGTAAATTCTCCTCACAGAGATGACCATTTGGCTAGAGCTCAATCCCTACACCATCCTAGTGGTGAGGCGGATCGAAGCCCTCTAGTCATGAGCCTTAGAGTGCCCTGGATCGCTGGATCCTCACTCGAGCTCGGCTACGGACTCGCGGCGCAAATCAGACTACCGATCGATCATGGTAGGCTAGCCCATACCCTAAGGACAATCACATTGGGTTCGATTAGGTTGCCTTAACAATCTATGATAGCTTTGAGAGGGATTGGGTGCTCGGGACGTCAAGGGAGTGTTGGCACTCTGTCTAAATGGAGCTTGATCCCAACAGTGGATTCCCATTGTCGGCATCGAACTAGCCCCAAAGCCACCAATTCCTAAGCATCCTAAGGTTTAGGGGAGAGTATTCAAGACATCACGGAGCCATCTTAGCGCTTGAATTGAAGGATTGAATTCATACAGCTCAGTCGGGGGTAGGCAGTACCTGGAGTTTGATAGCTGGCTGTATCTGAGGAGAAATGGAGGGCTCTGAGTACTCCAGATAGTGGTAGAAGCTAGTTGGGGGTCTGAACATCAGACACACACCCACTATCAGCGGTACGCCGCAGGTTCAGACACCGGGGAGCTCGAACTGCAAGTGAACATCGACAGAGAGGAAGAGGATCAAGTAGTCTATCCACAGAGAGCAAAGGGATTCTTTGTGGAATCCCGGGGGTATTTATAGCCTGAACGATAGTGGGGAAGCTTTTGGCTGGCCTCTAATGGTCGACCCACGGGGATTATGCATCCGGCCATGACCCGTGAAGGGTAGACCCGGAACTTCCTTCCCCTAGCCGTTGCGATTCGGGAAGGGAGTGGGGAGGGGGGACAAGATCTCCCCCGTACTGCCACAATAGCAGGAGTGGGCGAGCTCTCGGGGCCCTTCTTGAAATTTCGGGGTCGAAGCTGAACAGCGACGGGTGAGGGCGTAGCCGTTTGATGGCTCGATAGTTGGGGTTGAGCGGTCCAAATCCCTCGATCAGTAACGGCCGATCAGGGAGGCAGATTGACCATCGAATTGATTTGAAGCAATCCAATGATCGATCTGACTTACTTAAGGCATGACATGGAGGGTCGTTGGATCGGGATGTCGATCGAGTGGCTATGATCTGATCATGGCATGGGTTATGTGACCAATTAGATGGAGACGCGGAGATGCGTGCTATCTCATCGGGTGGCTTAAACCTAAGTGCCGCTGTCGGGGCCCCGCAGTGGATCTGCCGCGCTCCCAACAGCAAATCCCGTGCATTAAATTATATATATATAATTAATTTAATTAATATTAATCCATTTAATAATTAATTAAATTCTAATTAATTTAATAATCTAATTTAAGCTTAAATGAGCTCCAAAAATTAACCCTTAGCTAATTAGGGCATGAGGAATTCAAAAATGAAATCAGATTTTAATTTGGAGATCAAATTAAATTAGGTAATTTCTAGGGCTCAAAAATAGGCAAAAATACTAAAATTCTCAATTTAGCTCCGATTAATCCCAAACTTCTAGAGTTAGGTTTAAATAACCCATTGAGTCTAATGAAATCAAAATTAGGACTTGGTTTAGCTTAATTAATCTGAACTTTAGCTATGGTAATAACTAGGATTGTTACAGACTCCCCCACTTAAGAATGATGTCATCCCCGACATCACTTAGTGAAGAAAGTACTAGCCGAACTGAAATATTTAATTGAAACAGGAAGAAGGAAAAGAACAGTACCTGGACTTGCAAAGAGTTGTGGATATTTATTACGCATATCTACTTCTTTCTCCTAAGTAGATTCTAACAAAGATCAATTCTTCCACTGGATTTTGACCATAGGAATGGAACGATTTATTAGATGTTTCTGATCACGAGCTAAGACTTTGATAGGTTCTTCGGTATAAGAGAGATCAGGTTAGATTTCTACTGCTAGAATTTGAATGAGATAAGAAGAGTCCCTTAGACATTTTCTTAATGATGACACGTGAAACACATTATGGACAGCTGCAAAATTATCAGGAAAATTTAACCGGTAGGCAGATGATCCTACCTTGGCCAAAATCTCAAAAGGTCTAACATAGTAGGGACTGAGTTTCCCTGCTATGCCAAATCTGTACACACCCTTCATTAGACTAACTTTCAAATAGGTAGAATCTCCCACATTGAATTCTAAGAGATAATGATGCGCATCGTGATACTTGCTCTGACGATCTTGAACTGAACGAATTCTCTACTGAATTAATTGAATCATCTTATTAGTTTCTTCAACTAACTCTGAACCAAAAAGTTGAACGCTTCCAGTCTCTGACCAAGCTAGAGGAGTACTACATTTTCTGCCATACAATACCTCATAAGGAGCTATTTTAATACTGGCTTAGAAACTATTATTATAGGCAAACTCCACTAACGGAATATGATCTTCCCAGAAACTGGCAAAATCAAGAACACAAAGCCTAAGCAAATCTTCCATAACTTGATCCACTCTTTTAGTCTGACCATCCATTTGAGGATGAAAAGCTGTACTCATGGCTAGAGTAGTACCCACGTCTTGATGCACAGCTTGCCAAAACTTAGAAGTAAATCTGCTATCTCTGTCGGATACTATTGATTTTGGAATCCCATGCAGTTTGACAATTTCTTTGATATAGAGCTTTGCTAGCTTCTCTACTGAGTCAGTCTGATGGATATGAAGAAAGTGCGCCGATTCAGTCACGATCTACTATAACCCAGATTGTGTCAGCACCTGATTTTGCACGAGACAATCCCATGACGAAATCCATAGATATATCGAACCATTTCCATTCCAGAATTTCTAATAGGTGCAGAAGACCACCAGGTCTTTGGTGTTCGGCCTTTACTAGATTACAGGCATGACACTTAGCCACAAAATTGGCTACATCTCTTTTCATACCGGGCCACAAAAATGATTGCTTTAGATCATGGTACATCTTAGTACTGCTTGGGTGAATAAGATACCCAGAATTATGGCCTTTAATTAACACTTCATAATGCATAGATTAAGGAATCCACAAATGATTACTTTGATAAATTACGTCATTGCACATTTGCAACTCATGGCAACAACCACCTTCAATATCTGCTTTGAATTTTAGATAATCGTCATCTTTAGTTTGCGAGATAAAGACATCTCTGTGAAATGTTAGTTCCATATTGATATTTGTTAGAATAGAACTTAGCCTATCGCTACTGACTGGAGAAATTTCAAACTTATGAAAATCTTGTTCCAACGAACTGGAGGCGATCATGGAAGATAAAGTAGCACGACAGCTAAGAGCATCGGCCACAACATTTGCTTTTCCAGGGTGATACTGAATACTGAGATCATAATCACTGATGAGTTCCAACCATCTTCTTTGATGATGATTCAGTTCCCTTTGAGTGAAGATATACTTCAAGCTTTGATTATCAATGAAAATCAAACTCTGAACTCCATATAAATAGTGACGCCATATTTTTAAGGCAAAAATTACAGCGGCAAGTTCAAGATCATAAACTGGATAATTTCTCTCATGGGGTTTTAACTGTCGAGAGGCGTAAGCGATTACCTTACCCTCTTACATTAACACACAACCTAGACTAATTCCAGAAGCATCGGTGTATACCTGATAGTCCAAACCTTCCTTGGGCAGGACAAGAACAGGAGCGGTAGATAGTGCGTCCTTCAAGGTTTGGAACCCTCCCTCACATTTCGGGCTCCAAATAAATGGAACGACTTTCTGGGTCAACTTAGTCAAAGGCGAAGCGATCTGGGAAAAGCCATTAACAACTTTCTGTAACATCCAGCTAATCCCAAGAAATTTCTAATATCTGTAACTGACTTAGGCTGAATTAAGTCCTAGATAGCACTTACTTTGTTTTGATCTACACGAATACCCTGGGCATCGACTACATGCCCCAAGAATGCAATGGACTTAAGCCAAAACTCACACTTGGAGAACTTGGCATATAGCTGATGTTCACGCAGAGTTTCTAATACTAACCTCAGATGTTCTTCATGATCTTTTGAGGTTCAAGAATAAATGATGATATCGTCGATAAAGACGATTACAAATTTGTCCAAATATGGTTTGAGAATTCGCTGCATCAAATCTATAAAGATTGATGGCGCATTAATGAGTCTAAAAGACATCACTAGGAATTTAAAATGATCATAACGAGTTTGAAAAGCGGTCTTCCCTACATCATCTTCTTTTACTCACAATTGATGATATCCAGGCCTGAGGTCGATCTTAGAGAATATAACAGGTCCATATAATTGGTCAAATAAATCATCAATTCTATGTAATGGGTATTTATTCTTTATGGTGACTTTATTTAGTTCACGATAATCTATGCACATTCGCATAGATCCATCCTTCTTCTTTACAAATAGAACAGGTGCTCCCCAAGGAGACATACTCGGCCTAATAAAGCCTTTATTCAAGAGCTCTTGCAACTGTTCGTTGAGTTCTTGAAGTTCCTTAGGCACCATTCTGTATGGTGCTTTAGATATAGGCTGAGTACCCGGAGCTAGTTCAATAGAGAACTCGACTTCTCTGGAAGGAGGTACACCATGCAGATCTTCTGGGAATATGTCAGTGAATTCCTTAACTACTCTACAATTAGAGAGAGGTATAATTTCCTTTGCTTCACATATCATGGTGACCAGAAAAGCATCACAACCCTTACTGATCAATTGCTCAGCTTTGATAGCATTTATTAACAATAATTGTGTACTAGTTTTTCCTATAAAAGTCTTAGACTTGCCATGGGAATGAAGATTGACTTTCTTTTTCAGGCAGTTTATCACGGCATTATTGTCACTGAGCCAGTTCATTCCAAGGATGATATCAAAGTTTGATAATGGTAGGATGATCAATTCGGAGTTAAACTCCTAACCATTTAATGGAATTTTGATGTTACAAAACTTATGTGCACTTAGTTGGGCTCCAGATGGAAGTCCAACGCTTAAGGATTTTGCTAAGTTGTATAGTTGTGGTTTAAGGATGTTGGCAAAATATTCAGAAATAAAAGAGTGACTAGCACCGGTGTCAAATAACACATTGCAAGGCTGGTCATTAAAGTAAAGTGTGCCTAATTTATTCATACAAATCGCACTAACAAATTGCAATAATTAAAGTACAGGAATGCAATTATAAAAGGAGAGGTTCAGAAATGTGTACATGAAACCACATTATTATCTTCTGCGGCTTTCAGAGGTGTTAAAGCATAAACTCGGGCAGGACCGGCAGGACGATTGTTTACCTGCCTACTAGGATTGTCCTAGGACTTAAGAGCAGATGGCTGCTCTAGAGCAGCTCCAGGTGCAGGGGCTGGCATTATGGCCAAATTTGGCTCTCTCCTGTTCAAGGGAGTAGCTCTGAACACTTGATTCTTCTGATATGGTTTCATTAGAACTCCATCCACTGTTTCTGTATAGGTACAATGATAAAACATGTGGCCTAGTCATCCACAATTGTAGCACTTATGGCCAAAGTGATAATACTTGCCATATGGATGAGGCCTATTACAGCCTGAATGGGCTCAGCAGTCACTGCAGCTTCCAATTGATAGACTTTTGCAGAGTTAGGCATGTGCCTCTTGAAGGCTTCATGCTAGTTAGATGTTGATTGCACCTTTTGCTTGAGAACCTTTTCAGATTGATGATGCTCAATCACCTTAGATGTCTCCACTAGCTCAAAGAAGCTAGTTAAGCGAAGTTGAACAATCTGGTCTTTCAGTGAATTTCGAAGTCCACTGAGAAGGCGGTGGCACTTAGCCGGTTCATAATGAGAACTTCTAGAGCAAAGCAAATCAACCTATGAAATTCCATTTCGTAGTCAGCAACAGAATGACTCCCTTGAGTTAACCTTATAATCGTGTCTGCAATGATATTTTATGCAGACGGAGGGAATGAATTCAGTTTTGAATGCTTCAACAAACTCGTCCCAAGGGATATCCTCCAACTCATAGTCAACAAACTTGGTATTCCTGACCTGCTCCCACCAGTATTCTGCTTCTGCATGAAACAAGTGTGTACTGAGATGGATGGCTTCAGAGTTTGGGATCCTTAGACTAATAAGATCCTTCTCTATATTTTTCAGCCAGTCGGAAGTGTCCATTGATGATAGGTTTCCACCGAAGGTGGAAGGCCTCAGTATTAAGAAGTTATGGAAAAGGCTATCCATCGAGTAATGGGAAGGGAATGTATGTTGCGGAACAGGTACAGCAGGAACAGCAATAGCGGCTGGAACGGGACGATCATTCAGCGTCTTCTGCATGACTATCGCTTATTGGGCCTGGTTTTCCAGCAGGGTTGCTACCATTGCCCGCAGATGAGCCACTTCATCGATAGAACTACTGGATGCGATTGTATTCTTGATAGGAGTGACAACAGGTGGTGATCCAGGATTCATTCTAATTAAATAATGCAAACCATATTTTAGAATTAATTAAAGGAAGATAGTCATTTAAAGTTGTGATAGATATCAAAAATTTTATTTTCTTACAGAAATAAGGAATTACATAAGATTTAGAAAATGCCAAAAAGCATAACTCTACTAGAATCATGTAAGTCAAAAGATGACAATTATTCTAACTAACCCTCAGACATCCTTAATATACTCAGCCCTAAAGGCAACACAAAAGTCCTCAAAAGTCACTTCCTGATGCTTCCTCTTACGCTTCCTTTCGAGCTTTCCAATGGTGTCGTACCACTAAACTCCTGCATAATCTAGCATCAAATCTGTCACAATGTCCACGTAGAGTGACTCGGGACACTCTATATGTCTCAGGACTAACTCCACTCAGCTCAACCACTCCTTGGCGTATATAGGAAAGTCAATCCCTTGGTACACTGCTTGATGTATAAGTTTGTCCAAGACTAAGGTCCCTCTTATTGAAACTCCTTCAATATGCCAGTTACTCTGCTATCTCCATTTGAAACTATAGTTCCAAGCCAACTTGAAAGCATGCAAATAGTAGTCCACGTCAGACTCTCCAGAATCCATTTGACTCGAAGAGGAGAAATTACTAAATCTTGTTAAACTAAAGATAATTAGATTTTTAGGATATGAGTATTTTCATTCTACAACTTTTTCAAAGGGTTACTAATAATATTATGCTATGAATGTTATATATTAATGTTTGCGCCTCAGAAGAATAGTCCATTAGGTAGAAAGGAATCATGGATTCCATTCTAACACCTTATGGTGTTCTCTGATACCAATTGTGGGGCCCCATACTTTCCCACGGTGACACTAATACTGATATTAGCATAATCGCGGGGAGTGCAGTGCTCCACTCCGTGGCAAATCCCCAACTCAAGTAGAGTCAAGTAGGACCCAACTCGCCTTAAGCCAAGGACTTGTCACCCAGATGAACTATAAATATACATCAATACATATCAAAGTAGCGAAAGCAGAAAATAGAATGTAGCATCCACAGGCATAACATAGTATAAAAGAAAAAAAGAGAACAGTAACTCAGCTCAAGTGCAGAAAGTAAATACATCCAGAGTTTAATTATTACAACTGAATTAAATGAAAGTAAAGATCTATCAATCTCACTGCAAAAAGAGAAAATCTATCTAAGCAGCAGTAGAAAGATCCTCCTTCTGCACCGGCTCCTCTCCTACAGCACTGCCAATGAACAGCTTTGAATCTGACATTTGTCAGTATCACAAATGCCAGGGCCCCAGCCAATAAAAGAAAATTGTTATAGTTAGACAATTGTCTAAGTACATTTTAGGCTACTTAAGTGAACTGAATATGTAAGTTATCACATTTAAAGGTTAAACATACAAGCATTATAAGGTGCAATAAGCTATAAATGATGGGATAGCTATAAACTAATCATCTATAGCTAATCAATAAGTATGTAAAAAAATAACATACAAAAATAGCAACTACACATGGTGAGGCTAAAAGCAAAAGTAACTACTACTACTGAAATAAATCTGATCCTAACATGCTTATGATCACATGGAGACATGCTAGGTATATAAAGAACACAAGTGCTGAAATAGAATACAATTCTAGCATCTTAAACATGTAACTATTTAATACTAATCAATAAGAGCATATATACAAGCATGCATATTGACATATAAAAGGCCATTGAGACATGTGCCAAAAGTAAACTAAGTACATGAATGAGAAAAAGTAAAGCCACTAAGACATGTGGCAAAGCAAGTTAAGCAATATAGTAAGGCCACTGAAATAGGTGGCAAAACAACAAAACACTGACAATTGAATTAAAGTAGCAGTAAGCCTAAGATATAGTGCTGACATAACAGAACAGACCATACAGGGCCTTTGAATGGAAAGTTCAACATGTATCCATCCTAGGCATACGTAGAGCTAGGTCCGAGTTGAACTTATAGAATAAGATATGTATCCATCCTAGACATCTGTTGAGCTAGGTCCGAGTCTATTCTATAACAAAACTAGAACTGAAGAGCCAAACTAAGCTAGGACATACCCTACTAACTGAAAATATTAAATGAACTGAATGAATGCTTTTCAAATATTAACTTAAGATGTATCTTCCGTATCCTAAGTTTACCTATTATGCTCAGGGTACAAGGCTCAAAGTTCAAGGTGTGCATAGCAAACAAGTCAAAATAAGCAAGAGACTCAATCTAGACTTATGTGATATCTGTTGTTGCCTACTTTATCCAAATCTAACTATTTCGAGAAGATACAAGTTTAGGATCTCCAATATCCAGCTATCAAGTACAATCTCAGATTTACGACCTTAATGTTAAAATTAGAACTTAAAAAATTATAATTCATAATCATATGATGACTATAAGAAGTTAAGGTAAATAAATCAATGACTTAATTATTATTATTTTCCTCTCTTAACCCAAATCTTGGTTAAATAAATCAAAACTTAAGAATTTTGGATCCAAACTCCACTTGGTGTTCAAATCCTGAATCCAAGGTAGTATACTAGAAGGGATCTAGGGTTCACACTTTAAAACAAAAATTAAAGATAAGGAATCTTATACACTGAAGGATTCAGAAACTAAGATCTTAGTGAAAGATTACTATACTGGTTATAAGATAAAATAATCAATTAAGAATAAAGAATCTAAGATCTGTATTAAATCTTTAGGATAATTGCATCATCCTATAGATTAAATCAACTTACACCCATATGGAAGGTTTTAAGAGATTAAAACAATTAATCAAGTAAGGGAATTCCAAAGGAGAGTAATTCAATTTAATTAGAAGATTTAAAGTTAAAGATCTAAGATCTAAGATCTAATACTTGATCACTTTAGATTTAAGCTAAATATAGATTTAGAATTTTACAAGAGTATTACTTTAGAACTCAAGATTATGGATCAACTTAATGAAGCTATTAAACCAAGGATCTAGCATTTTAAGATAATTAGGCTTAGCTATTAAGAAAGAGAGTTTTAAGGACACTTAAGGTCTTAAGATCTTAATAAAACTAACTTAAGTTCTCTCCACCTAGTTATTAACATGAAATTTTAGAAAGGTGAAAATAATCTATCTAGAGGTATTTTACTGAATTTTCAAGATTTAAGGGGTGCTTAAACACATTTTGGTCAAAATGACCAAAATACCCCTCTTAAGGCTAAAAATGAGATTTTAAGATTTAACCATCTAAATTGATTCAAATCTATTTTAATGAGTTCCATATTAGTTAGTGAAGTAGGATACACACTTATCTTGGGTTTTGGTAACTTAATTAGCCTAATTAGCACTAATCATCTTTTAAAGCCAATTAAGGTGATTAAGGAAACTAGAGCATTCTATGGTGATCCATTTGCATTTATAGGCTCTAATACACTTAATGAGACATTAGGAACTTAGATCACCAAAATTAGAGGATTAATCATAGTTTAATTCACTAATCCCTAATTAGGGTAATAAAGAGCTGATTAATACAGTTAAGGTTCCTAAATTACTTTTAATGGTCTACATAGATTTCTTATGGTCTCATGAGCATTCAGAGACCTTAATCAATATTTTTGGATATTAATTAAATTTATTATGATTTAATTAAGAACAGAAAAGTATTTGATAATAATATAAAATCTAACTATTAGATCTTTGATTTTATTTCATATTAATGTTTCTTGTATTTTTCTGATTAAAATTGTATATTGGATCATACAATTTGGATAAGTATAATCAAAGTTATTTAAATAATTTAATCTGCATTTTTATTTAAATAAAAATAATAGGTTTGATTTTCCGAATTAATTTCCTTAAGGAAATTTAAGGAAATTAATTCAGAAATCCTATAATATTAACAGCCGGCCCAAATTCAAAAGGCGCAGGTCACGGGTCGGCCCGACCCGTGACTTCGTCTTCTACCTCGCGATGGCTCCACCCCAAATGACCTTCAGTGCTGAAATATGCGATACCTAGAGGACGGCAGTAGCCCAATTCAATCCCTACACATTCATGAAGTCGAGACACATCGATTCCACCACGAAGCCCCCTCTGGGACGTGCTGAATCGCCAGATGGCTACTCGATGGATTCAACCCTACTCACAGCATCGAGGGTTTACTATGATGAGTAAATTCTCCTCACAGAGATGACCATTTGGCCAGAGCTCAATCCCTACACTGTCCTGGTAGTGAGGCAGATCGAAGCCCTCTGGTCACTCGAGCTCGGCTACGGACTCGCAACGTAGACCAACTATCGATTGATCACGGTAGGCTAGCCCAGACCCTAAGGACAATCACATTGGGTCCGGTTAGCTTGCCTTAATGATCCAAGATAGCTTTGAGAGGGATTGGGTGCTCAGGATGTCAAGGGAGTGTTGGCACTCCGTCTGAGCTTGATCCTGATAGTGGATTCCCATTGTCGGCATCGAACTAGCCCCAAAGCTACCAATTCCTAAGCGTCCTAAGGTTTAGGGGAGAGTATTCAAGACATCACAGAGCCATCTTAGCACTTGAATTGAAGGACTGAGTTCATACAGCTCGGTCAGGGGAAGGTGGTACATAGAGTTTGATAGCTGGCTGTGTCTAAGGCAAAATGGAGGGCTCTGAGTACTCCAAACAGTGGCAGTAGCTAGCTGGGGGTATGAATGTCAGACATACACCCACTATCAGTGGTACGTCGCAGGTTCAGACGCTGGGGAGCTCGAACTGCAAGTGAACGCCGACAGAGAGGGAGAGGATCAAGCAGTCTATCCATCGAGAGCAAAAGGATTCTCTGTGGAATCTCGGGGGGTATTTATAGCCCGAACAACAGTGGGGAAGCTTTGGGCTGGCCTCTAATGGCCGACCCATGGGGATTAGGCATCGGGCCATGACCCGCGAGGGGTAGACCCGGAACTTCCTTCCCCTAGCCGTTGTGATTCAGGAAAGGAGTGGGGGACAGGATCTCCCCTGTACTGCCACGACAGCAAGAGTGGGTGAGCTGTCAGGGCCTTTAATAAAATTTCGGTGATGAAGCTGAACAGCGACGAGTGAGGGCATAGCCGTTCAATGGCTCAACAGTTAGGGTGGAGCGGTCCAGATCCCTCGATCAGTAATGGCCGACCGAGGAGGCAAATCGTTCATCGGATTGATTTGAAGCGATCCAATGATCGATCTAACTTACTTAAGGTGGGACACGGAGGGCTATTGGATCGGGATGTCGATCGAGCGGCTATGATCTGATCATGTCGTGGGTTATGTGAGCCGTTAGATCGAGACACGAAGATGCGTGCTATCGCATCGGGTGGCTTAAACTTAAGTGCCGCTATCGGGACCCCGCAGCGGATCTGCCGCGGTCCCGACAACAAATCCTGTGCATTAAATTATATATATGTAATTAATTTAATTAATATTAATCCATTTAATAATTAATTAAATTCTAGTTAATTCAATAATCCAATTTAGGCTTAAATGAGCTCCAAAAATTTCCAAAAATTCACCTTTAGCTAATTAGGGCATGAGAAATTCAAAAATAAATTCAAATTTTGATTTGAAGATCAAATTAATTTAAGTATTTTTCAGGGCTCAAAAATAGGCAAAAATCTCAAAATTCTCAATTTAGTTTCGATTGATCCCAAACTTTTAGAGTTAGGTTTAAATGATCCATTGAGTCTAATGAAATCAAAATTAGGACTTAGTTTAGCTTAATTAATCTGAACTTTAGTCATGATAATAATTAGGGTTGTTATATCCACCCCCTAATCCATAAGATTATACTTAAGGAGTAGTGTGTCACGCTGGTAAATCTCTTACTTACCATTGGATTAAGTAAGATCCACAATCCACTAATAAGGGAAGGATGTGCACATAATGAATACATGATATCAGTTACTAAATCAATACAAGTACAAAGTGTTGAAGCATATAAAGTAAAATAATACATCTACTTTACCATACATCAAATGAGAAACAGTAATCAAAAGTAGCTCAAAAATAATAATACAGAAAAGTAAACACAGTTACAAGATACATGTATTATTATAGTATTTAATAAATAGTTTAAAAGACTGAAGTAAAAGAAAAGTCTTTCATCTTCATAATATGCAGAAAGGAAAATTAAGCAGCTTCTAGATCATGATAAATCCATAATTTATATCCTAAATAAAGAAAAATTTTATTTATTTTTATATTGAAACTACTTCCTTAATCAAATTTTGCCTATTTTTTAGGAAAAATGCTTACCCAACAAAGTCTGGACAACTCTGGAGAATTTCTAAATATTTCTAGTAGAAATCCACTGCAGCGGACCAACTTACGAAGCTCTGGCGCTATAGCGCGCTGCAGCAGACCAACTTGCGGGATTCTGGCGCCATGGCGCACTGCAGCGGACTAACTTGAGAAACTCTGGCGCTATAGTGTGCTGCAGCGGATAAACTTGCAAAACTCTAGCGCTATAGCACGCTGCAGCAGATCAATTGGCAAAAATCTAGCGCTAAAGCGCGCTACAGCGCACTGTAGCGGCTCATCAATGTACAAACCAAAACACCGGAGCGTGCCACAGAGGACCATTTCACAAAATTTAACTGCTATAATGTGCCACAGCTCGTTAAATGAGCCTGGGATAAGACCCCCAATCTGCCCCTTGTCTCTCAGCCATCATTCCTTCTACAGCAGAATTATTTTTAATGGAAAATTGATAGTTTGAAGTGATGTAAAGACTAAACAATGGAAAAATAGAGGTCACTTCACCCCTCAAGTTGCATTTGAAATGATGACAGTAGATTTTTTAAGAAGGAAATGCATAATTTGAAAAGAAAGGAAGAGGAAGGCAGCCCCTCTATAAATTTAACTCTTCTTGACTTAAGGGGGGTTCCCAACTTGGCTCACTAACATCCTAAGTAAGGAGAGGGCTACATTAAAAAAGAAGGAGAACTCTCCAAGTGAAGAAGGACTCATGTTGCTAAAAAGAAGAAGGAAGAAAGGCAGCACTACAGACATAGGAGAAGCAACCAAGAACAGGAAGAAGAGAATCTAGAGAACTCCATCAAGGAACGTTCCTAGTACTCTCTAACTCTTGTCTTTTTATTTTTTTTCTTAGTTGATCATGAAAAGGTCTTTATCCATGTATGTGTTCTTCTTAATATCTTGTGTAATGGAGAGCTAATCTTCCCTTGGGGAGGGTTGGGGCAATCCTACATGAATTGAAAGTGACTTTTGTATAAAAATTTCCTCAAGCTTTAATAAAATTTGTGAATTAAATGATTTGTTAAAGAAGTGTAAAGGACTATTGTAAACTTGAATATGGACCAAATGATAATGGACTAAATAACATCAAGACTAAAAGCAAGTCTTGTGCTCCATAGCTCACCCTTAGTTTAGAGCTATAATCATGAGTGCATAAGAGCTTAGAACTATGTGAGAAAGTTCTTGAGCCTAATCCACTTCGATCTATGCTCAACTAAGGAGTTGAACCATGTGATGCTAAGACCCACTAAATATGCTCCGCTGCTCAGCATACGTGAAGGGATGGAGTGGATTCTTTAAGTGCTCATGAACGAGGGTGACATAGTCATTGAGCTCAAATGAAATCACTCCACTATCTAAACCGTGCATGATGCGCATGAAGCTCTTAGTGGAATCAATGCTTGTAAGATATTAACAGAACAACCCTTATTTCTATGATCAAGAAACGAGAGAAAAACTAATAATCAAAAAATCTTATAAGAGTCTTTGTGCTGAAATAGAACTGACTGTGTATTCATTTCAAGCACGAGATTTGAACTTGTAAATCTTGGAGTTAAACTCTAAGGAGGACAATGTGCACTTGATTAAAAATTAAAGAAAAAATGGAATACTTGAGGAATCATCATACATAAGTCATCTAATATATCATGTGGGAGAGACCCAACTTTCCTCTCCTTTTATCAAAGTATTCTTCTACTAAGAATTGTTGTGCTTGTTTAGGAACCAATTCGACAAAATATGCATAGCTTAAACATTTTTGAATGTAGATATGCCTTAGTAATAGAACACCCAATTCTTCAAGGATAATAAATCTCAGAACTCACATTCCAAATTATTACCTCAGACCACGTACACTTGCGTGTAAGCACAGACATATTTAAAGTATATCAGATCACCCGGCTGATGCTCCTCTTCAATAAATGGCTCTTCCTCTTCAGCACCCAGCTTATCAAACTTATCTGAATCTGACATTGTCAGTTTTACAATGCTATGGCCTCAACCAATAAAAGAAAAATCTTATTAGATAATTATCTAAGTACATTTTAGGCTAAATATTTTACATGAATTATTAATATCACCATTTATACATACAAAACCAAAATAACTATCTAGCATATGAGCAGTAAGCATACAAGAAATATGATAAGTTATAAATATAGCATTTATAACTAAGCAGAAATTGAGGCAAAAAGGTACACCTCAAGCAAACTAAGCAAGGAATAAACAGACATATATAATACAGTAAGTAAAAGTACTGAAAGAAAAGTATAATCTTAAATATATGGATGATCACATGACACATTGTGATGACCCACTTAAGTAGTAATAAGTGAAACTCTTAAATGTCGAGGCGCCTTTTTAGATAACGGTGGAGTTTCTGATAAGAACTTCAAAGTTAAGCGTGCTCAGTTGGGAGCACTCCCATGAAGGGTGACCTGCTGGGAAGTTATCTTCTGAGGGCAAAATTGTGAGGACTTTCAAGCCAAAGCGGACAATACCTTAGTGCTTAAGAGTTTGGGCTGTTACAAATGGTATCAGAGCAAACCATAGGGTGTCAGATAGTAGCTAAGTGCCATACAGGGCAAAGTACCCACTTCATGTGAGCAGCCTCTTGAACCCGTGATGGTTAAGGTGCTACATGGTTGTGGGTACCTCTTGCACCTCTATGAGTCACCTCTAGTTCTATCTACCCAATGGATGGTTCTTGGATCTGTGTGTGGATACTGATGATGACATCAATTACTTAAGTTGGGGAGATTGTGATGACCCACTTAAGTAGTAATAAGTGAAACTCTTAAACATCGAGGCACCTTTTCAGATAATGGTGGAGTTTCTGATAAGAACTCCAAAGTTAAGCGTGCTCACGTGAGAGCACTCCCAGGATGGGTGACCTGCTGGGAAGTTATCTTCTGAGGGCAAAACCGTGAAGACTTTCAGGCCAAAGCAAACAATACCTTGGTGCTTAAGAGTTTGGGCTATTACAAATGGTATCAGAGCAAACCATAGGGTGTCAGATAGTAGCTAAGTGTCATACAGGGCAAAGTACCCACTTCATGTAAGCAACCTCTTGAACCCGTAATGGTTAAGGTGCTACATGGTTGTGGGTACCTCTTGCACCTGTATGGGTCACCTCTAGTTCTATCTACCCAATGGATGGTTCTTGGATCTGTGTGTGGATACTGACGAGGACGTCAGTTACTTAAGTTGGGGAGATTGTGATGACCCACTTAAGTAGTAAGAAGTGAAACTCTTAAACATCGAGGCACCTTTTTAGATAACAGTGGAGTTTCTGATAAGAACTCCAAAGTTAAGCGTGCTCAGGTGGGAGCACTCCCAGGATGGGTGACCTTCCTGTTGGGAAGTTATCTTCTGAGGGCAAAACTGTGAGAACTTTCAAGCCAAAGCAGACAATACATTGGTGCTTAAGAGTTTGGGCTATTACACACATGCTGATTTAAAGTAGTAATATGAATGTGGTACATATAGTAAGCAATAAAATCTAGCATCCTATGAATATGTACAAGTGAGCAGGTAAGCAAAAATACAGCTGATTGAAATCACATGTATTAATAACATAGTAAACAATAAACTGAAATTGAAAAGGGTATGTATAATTGTCATATCAGAAAGAATTGGCCAATCAGGCCCAGCATAATTCCCAAAGCCTTTATGGGCTAGGGCGGACAGAAATTCCCAAAGCCTTTCTGGGCTAAGTCAGACAGAACAGAACAGTAATACTAAAGAGGCAGTAAATATAAGTGTAAAATATCTTAGCTATTTTATTTTTGTTTATGTGGACACATCCAAAAATAGCTGAGAAGTCAAGCACGCCTACAAGATTATACGAGTTCCAAGCTTAACACACACTCTTCAATGAGTAATGTTAAGAATCCTTATTTCTCCTTACTCCTGTCCAGTGGAGTAAAATGTACCAGATCACCAAGTAACTGAACCCAATGCAAATGTTATCCTAATATTCTAAGTTTTCATTTTCATGCAACAATATTCTTGTATGACCTGTCCAAGGATTTAATGCACAATTTCAAGGAATGCGTAAGTAAAAATATTCAATATTGAGTAAGAGACTCTACTAAATATGGTGATATCATTTGTTATCTACTGTGAGAACTTTCAAGCCAAAGCAGACAATACATTGGTGCTTAAGAGTTTGGGCTATTACACACATGCTGATTTAAAATAGTAATATGAATGTGGTACATATAGTAAGCAGTAAAATCTAGCATCCTATGAATATGTACAAGTGAGCAGGTAAGCAAAAATACAGCTGATTGAAATCACATGTATTAATAACATAGTAGACAATAAACTGAAACTGAAAAGGGTATGTATAATTGTCATATCAGAAAGAATTGGCCAATCAGGCCCAGCATAATTCCCAAAGCCTTTCTGGGCTAGGGCGGACAGAAATTCCCAAAGCCTTTCTGGGCTAAGTCAGACAGAACAGAACAGTAATACTAAAGAGGCAGTAAATATAAGTGTAAAATATCTTAGCTATTTTATTTTTGTTTATGTGGACACATCCAAAAATAGCTGAGAAGTCAAGCACGCCTACAAGATTATACGAGTTCCAAGCTTAACACACACTCTTCAATGAGTAATGTTAAGAATCCTTATTTCTCCTTACTCCTGTCCAGTGGAGTAAAATGTACCAGATCACCAAGTAACTGAACCCAACGCAAATGTTATCCTAATATTCTAAGTTTTCATTTTCATGCAACAATATTCTTGTATGACATGTCCAAGGATTTAATGCACAATTTCAAGGAATGCGTAAGTAAAAATATTCAATATTGAGTAAGAGACTCTACTAAATATGGTGATATCATTTGTTATCTAATTAAACCATTCTAACCATTCTAAATTACACAAGTTCAGGATCTCCAATTCCTACTATTGAATGTAACTTAGAAATACAGCCTTATAAGTTAAAAGGATTAGAACTGATCAGGTTCTAATCTAGATTAATCAAGTACGACTATAAATTAAGTAATAAATCACAATATCCTAATTTGATGAATTTAGGCATTCTAAACTAAGATATGATCAAGATCTACTAAACTATAGACTATGAATTAAACACTACGAGCTTAAGTTTAATCACATAATCCAAAGGTACAGTCTAAGAAATCTAGAGTTTTACTAAGAGTGAACTACAAATTTGGGCAAATCCTATTTGAGTAAAGTCAAGCTCAATAGGATGATTCTCCTATCCTAAGTCTAAGGTTGAAAGATAAAATAATCAAAATTAAGTTGAAAAATCTGGAAAATAATAAAACCAAGGATTCATTCATTAAATAACTCTATTATTTAATAAATAAAATTTAACCTATGATCTAGTCTTAATCTTGGGAATAGTCCGAATATGAAGTATAAAATCCTAAGGAAAAGACTTAGAGAATTTTTATAGAATTTAACCTAATTTGATTAAATAGTTGATTTTATTCACTTAAAAGATCATAATACAATTATAATATTGGTTTTAGTGATTTAAAAGATAAATTAGGGGTTAAGGATGCTTAACCTAAATTTTGGATAAAATAACCATTTTTCGCCTACTAAAAGGTCCAAGAAGTTACTTTTTGATTTTTCGCTCAAAATTGGAATTTCTTATTGCCAAATCATTCTTTACTATCTAACATGAAGTTAGGCAGTAAGTATACTCAATTTGGATAAGAAACGAGTCCTATAAGTTCAAATTAAGGGTTTTAGCCTAAATGGCAATCTAATAATTTATACCTAATGAAATCTAAATTTTTATGCAATTTATTGTTGGTTGCGATTCAAAGATTCCATAGAGTCTTAGAACACTAAATTTTGAGGTCTAATGAATTAGTTATAACTAATTTAATTTTGAATAGTCGTTTGGTGATTTTCTAAGTTAAGAGGGGTCAAAAACCTAATTTTTCCATTTTTTGTCCAAATTCAGCAAACTCAGCGGCTATAGCTTTCCTATATCACACTGAGTACTTTATCTGAGAGTAGACCCAAATTGAACCTCAATTAGTCAAATTATGACCTAACTATGATTAGGTGTATTTTGGTTAACTTAGTATTTCTAAGATTCTGAACTGAAGTTTTATTGCAGATTATTGTTAGCACTGTAATTCTAAGCTATATAGCACTTTGAATTTTTTGATTTGGAATCTAATTGACTAAGTTGTTGTCAAATCAAAAATCTAGGATTTTAAGAGTAATTAGGAGAGGTCCTAAGAGTTATTAGTGAAACTAAATATCCAATGGAAAAACTAATATTATCAGGGTATATTTCTAATATTCTCCTGATCACTTTAAGACCCATATTGGCTAAGTTTGGGTCACTAGGTACAAAGTTATGATAGTTCAAAGTTTTGGTATAAGTGAGAGAATGCCTTAAAATATTACTATGTTAATTACTCGTCCTACTGAAATTAAATACTACCATTAAATTTCTCTCATTTTTTTGATTAAAATGAGATATAACATCAATATGTTTGGACTTATTGTTTAGGAGTTATACGCAGTTAAAGTTTCTGATTTAATTTAATTAATACATGCTGTTTAAATTAAAATAAACATTCCATTTGAATTAATTAAACAGATTTAAATTAAATATAACTTAATTAATGCAGCAGGACCCATGAATCCAGACGGCGCGCAATTGGGGCCTGCCAAGTGGCATGGTGGGTCCCCTCTGTCTTGAACAGAGGCGGTAGTGGCGGCCCCAAGCAACACGCGACACCTCTTAGTTTGCCCACGGGATGCTGGCGGGCCCCACGAGAGGCAGTCGGAGTTCCTACGGGACCCGCAGCCAGACCCGCATGAAATTATGTGCGGGCGGGTCCCGCGCTTTCCACGCGGCGGCACCAGGCATAAGACACGCACGAAGGTGGGTCCCACAACTCAGGCTACGCAACAGAAACGGACACGTCTGCAGACCCGGACAGACCCAGGTGGGCCTTGACCCGACCCAAGACTTCTCGCCTTCAACCCGAGCTGAGTAACCTAGGGTTCCATATTGCCGACGATGCTAACAGCGAGAGACGCCAGCCTGCACGTCCAAGGGTAGATCTCGCGCAAAAATGTAAGCCCTAGATGACTAGGGCTCGGACGTGGGCTCTAACGGTATCCACTATGGACTAAGTCCATGATACGCTCAATCGGGTTCGATCTAACCCGATCAAACCTGATCAAAAATTGATTGGGAGCATGCAATAAGGTTATGAGAAGAAAGATTTACGTTTGCATAATTGAAGAAGGGAATCGGCGAGTACCTTGGATGGAAGGTCGGATGCTAGGGTTTGGGTGCTTGCTCCAGAGGCTTTGGTTACACGCAAAACATCGCTAGGATGCAAAGAGGGACCCTTAATGGGTTGTGGGCAGACTCGCCGATGCTTGGGAGGCTGCGGGTAGGTCGCGCGAGTGGCGGGGGTGCCGTGTGGAACTCTAGGGTTCGGGGATGAGAGAGCCATCTGATCCTCGATCAGACGGCCTGGATCAGACGGCAAACCCCTAATGGCGCAGGGAAGCGGACATCGCCGTTAGCCTGGATAAAATTATTAATTAAATTTAAATATTAATTATTCTAATTTCTAAATTAAATATATATAATTAATTGGTTTCAGAAAATTCCTGATAAATCACTCCTAGCTAATTGAGGGGTGAGGAATGCAATGACGATGTTGGATTTTTGATCAGACGAGTATTTTATTTTCCTAATTTATGGGGTATTTAAATATTATTATTATATTCGACAAAATTTCGATAACTTCCAATTGCCTCCAAAACATCACCCCTAGATAATTTGTGGGAAATGAGCGTAATGGCAAAATCCGATTTTTAATCTGAGGTTAATTTAGAGATGTCAATTTCCAAGGTTTATGGATTTTCCCAATATCAGGATTTGGTCTATTTGACTCCTGATTTGAACTAGGCCTTGGTGGAAAACTCATAATGACCTAATTATAGTATTAGGATTGAGATTAGGACCTGGACTAGTCCTAAATGACTTGGGTAACAACTTGGGTTATTACACCTTATCTTCTTCTTCTTTAAATGGAACTCAGCCCCCTTCATCCTCCCCATTTTGCTAAAGCTGAAAGCTCCTCCTCCTTCCTTCCTCGCTGTGCTAGCTGCTGAAGAAGCTTCTCCTCTCCAATTTTTTGAAGAAAAACAAAGTTTCCTTCTTCCTCTTCTAAAGGCTAAGGTACTCATTTACTCTACTTTCGTGGCTACTTTCCCCTTAATTTATCAAAATACTGTGGATGATATTTTAATTAGCTCTTGCATGATGTCTAAGTGTAATCGCAGAATCTTAATCAGACTCAAGTGAGTCTGATTGAAGCTCATTCCTCCATTAAAATTTCTGTCAAGAAAATTGAAGGATTTTTGTTTACTAGTAGCTAGAACTTTAACTTATGCTTGTTATAATGATTCGTTCATACCGATTTTAGTATTAATGAAAAGGTCTCAGAAAGACCTTTCCATCGGTACATGGTACCACATGTGAGGTGCCCAAAATTAAGAGTATTTGGGTGTAAAATGAGGCCCATCACGATTTTTGCACAGGCGATATCACTGTCGGGCGCTCCAGCACCTTGCAGCGCCCGAGTTTTGAATTTGGGTCCACTGCAGCGGCATAATAATTTGATGAAGCATAAAAATTTGATGAAATTAAATTAAATCCATCGTAGCGCGCCGCAGCGCCTAAAAGCGTTGTCGCGCACCGCAGCGTCTGCACCTCGGGGAATCAGGCATCGTAGCACACCGCAGCACCTAAAAGCGCTGCTGCGTGACATAGCGCTGCTGCGCGCCATCATGCTGCAATCCACCACAGTGCATTATAGCTTCAAAAAGTGCTTCCCCGTGCCGGAGGGTCTGCACCTCGGGGAATCAGGAGCCGCAGTGCTTGAAAGCGCTGTTGCGCGTCATAGTACTGCAATCCACCACAATGCGCTGGAGCCCCTAAAAGCGCTGCAGTGCGCCGTAGCGTCGGCACAACAGAGAAACAGGCATCGTAGCACGCCGCAAAGCCTAAAAGCATTGCGGCGTGCCTGACTTTCAGCCAAAATAAGCCACAGCACACCGTAGCTCCTAGAACTGTCCGGAACTGCCCAGAACTGTTCAGGATGGCCAAATCTTCACATTTTACACATTTTAAGGACCCTAGGACCCTAGTGGGGCCAAAATATATCAAATTGAATGAATAAAATTTTATATGAAATTCAAATGTGAATATTTATCCTTTATAGCATGTGCTAAAAATTTTTATGTGTTTACTTAATTATTTTGTGCCAAATGTTAATGTTAGGATCTTTGATTGTTTGTATGACCAAGTAGATCTTAATAATCAAATTGCATGAAACATAATTATTTTAAATTTATTATCAAGTGCTAAATCATTTTGTATTTGATTTGAGATTTGATTAGCCTTAATTACTCACTATTTTAATCAATGTAATATTTATGTATGTTAGAGAACTTATATGATGATTTGGACACTTTGATTTACCTAAATTTGATATTAAATTATATTTGAGCATAAGAATCTTAAGACCTTGATTAAGTAAATGATACTTAATCTAAATCTAAAATTTATCATTAATAATACACTAATAATACATTGATTTGTCGTTGATCTATAAATTAAAATTTATCTTAATTAGGTAAGGTTAGGAGTTAAATCATAACATGTTTGATTAAGATCTAAACCCTTAAACACTTAAATAATTAATTTGATTTTAAGATAACTCAATCGACATGATTCCAATAATGCATATGATTTGACATTGATCTTAATTCATTAAATTAGAAGTGCTAAGGTAATTAAAGAACTTGTGTAATTAAGTATCTGAACTTAAACTTTAGATCTCTGATTTTCTCTTATATAAGATCCTTAACATGAGAATAATTATAAAATTATAAGGATTTATGACATGATCTAATTCCAATAATATTCTTAATTTTATCCCATGATTATAGTATAGGATGTGATCATATGAGTTTAACCATCTGATCTGATCAAACCAATTTAGACTTAACAAATGCAACTTATGATCTTAGTGCAAATTATTAAGTTAAATGTTAGACGTATAAGATCTTGATGATCTTACAATAGAGTTTTTTTATATAATTAAAAGCCTTAACAAAATGTTAACATATTGAGGTAGGAAGAACTTATTGTTACATTTTGAAGTAGGAACTTAGATGATCCTTCGCCTTAGAAGATTAATCTTAAGCCCTTATGGTAGGATCACCTAAAATCCTTAGAATGAGATTTCTCCCATGTGGTAGTAACCTATATTTATTGACCTCTTGGTGACACTCTTAGAACCTTGTGTTGGATTCACCCAATTAGAGTCAGTATTCATAGCTTTGGTAAATCCTTGGTTGCTAAATAGAATTGCTATAACCCAAATTATTAGTTGGATATGATTATGCATATCCATGGTGCTGAGTCACTTCGGCATTATTCAAGATTGGTTGAGTCACTCCAATATGAACTTATGATCAGGTGCTATCCTGAGGGATTAGACGAATACAGTCCCATTAGAGTAAATATTCCAAGACTAAGAGTGTTACAATTAGTGAACTAGATTCTTAGTTTGAGATATAAACTACGACCAGGTTCTGTCTCCTATTGTAGTGCGCTTCGATAAGTGTAATTTAAAACAAACTAAGTATCTCAAGTCACCTTACGTAGAACACTAAGTATGCTTGTAATTAGGGTATTTAACAACTTAGCTTGAGATATAAACTGTGACCAGGTTCTGCCTCCTGTCGAAGTATACTTTGATAGGTGCAGTTTTAAATAAGCTAAGTGTTCAATCTATATTTCCTGGAAACATACAACCATGTGTATAAAACCATTCCAACTAATAATCTTAAGTAAAATCCTAAGCAAAGTTAGTTATTAAAATTAGAATTAGGAGTCAGAATCTATTTGGATAGATTCTGCACAATGGAGACACTTTATTTATTATCTAATTTTAAATTTTTTTTGGATTTTTGAATTTTAAGGCATGTATCATGAACATGAGCATGAACATAAGCATGAACATGAACATGACGTATGAGTAATAGTGATGATTTATGGATTATGGAATGCTGCATATATCAATTGGGAAATTTGCAGGATGACTAGTACTGGATTCCCAACCAGATATATATAGACATTAGACCATACGATTCATACCCGTTCAGTGATATTTCAGTTGTATATCGTATCGTGACATATACCAATGCATGACTTCAGTGACATACAACATAGCTTCACATGTTAGTACTCAATTTCAGATCATTTACTGTCATATTTACCTTCAGTATTTAGTTTACAATTTAGCTTTACTTTACTTTACTTCAGTTTTGTACAGTTTTATATTTTTAGTTATATGTATAGTATTTCTGCAATTTTATTTTCATTGTTTAAATGTTAAGTGAATAATTAAAAATGTTTAGATTAGTTTTGATGTGTTAAACTTATTGTCTAATTATCTAACACATGATACTTTTGGGATCTAATAATTTGCTAGATTTTGAATAGCATATTGAGCCAAGTCAGGAAGACTCTCAGGAGATTCATGAAGAGTTTGTGGAGCACTAGTGAACTCTTTTTCAGTTTTACTCTTTTGCTTAGTTACTATTTTTGTTCAGTACTTAGACTCATTTCCTGTATTTGAGTAAATTATTTGTAATAATTTTATATGTGTTTTCTTTTCTGTTATGAGATGAATGTTTTTATTCAATCCTGTGATGAATATTTTGGATGTATGCTTAGCTTCCATATTCTGGTTATATACTATTTGTACTTAGTATCATGATGTGATCAGCATACTGAAAATACTGATATCTTATATATATATATATATATATATATTGGATTCTTTATATTGTATTCTAAATCTTATGTATATATTTGTTTAATATTTAGGATAATGATACTAATATTATCTTAAGTATTAGCTTTTGACCCTCCTTTGGGGTTGAGTCAGCATCCCTTCAAATAGGTTTTGTTTCAGCTATTCAGAGGAAATCCCTTCCTGAGTGGGGCACCGCTCCGCCGCCAATTGATTACTTTTCTTTTCTCTGCGCGCGGCGATAGGGCGGGGCGCCACAAAATGTAATAATCTGAGTGTTATTACTTGGTTTTAGACACCCAAATTAGGTTAAAACTATTATTAGTAAACTCCTAATGACATTAGGAGCATGTACCTAAAATGCGGTACAATTTGGAGATCATTCGTTTTCAATGCGCATTTCGAGGCAATTCAAGTATCCTGGAAAACATCTAATTTAATTAACCTCAGAATAAAAAATGGAGTTTGTCATTGGACTTGTCATCTCCAAATTAGTTATGGGCGATATTCTGGGAATTTTTGGAAGTCATCAAATTTCCTGAATATTTTATTGTATTTCTAGTACTCTGAAAATTATGTCAAAATTAGGATCTCTATTCAAGTCAAATATAAATTTAATAAAAATATCATCATATATTAAATATTGAGGGGATCATACTGTGAAAGTTTGAGCGTGTTTAAGATCCCAGTTTGCCCTAAATAAATTCGTAAAGTTTAAATTCAAAGATTAATAATAAGAAAAATATAAATTGAAGTTTAGAAATTTTTTAAGATTTAGGTTAAGCATCAATTGATGACGTTATGTTTTAAGTTTCACTAGTTTTCGAGCTCCCGATTTTTCGTAGTTAATTTTCAAAAATTTTTGCTTAAAAGTTAATATAAAATAAAATATTTGTCCAAATTTAACAATTTTTAGACGCGTGCGTTCGTTACATCAAAACGCTCATTTCAGTACCAAGTTTGTAATTTTTGGAGTTAATTTGGACATTCAATTGAGCTTGGAAATTTATAGTAATTTTTAGCCACTCCATTTTGATCGAGTGGCTCTCAGCAACCTAATTGAGTTTATATAATTCCCTAAGCCTAAATCCTCCTCTCATTCACTTTTCTACCATCAACAGTCGAATCTCATCTTCTCTCCCACTCCAGGCTTTCGCTCACTTCAACTCTCGGCAGGAGGCCGAGAGGCTCCTCTTGCTGCCTTCTCCACTCTCATCAGGAGGCTGAGAGGCTCCTCTTACTACCCTCTCCACTCTCTGCAGGAGCCTATGTAGCACCCCACGCCGTCACCGCACACAAAAGACAAATATAACTAACAGATAGACGGCGGAGCGGTGCACTACTCGGGGAAATGGGCAACTGACTACAGCATCTCCTGAATATGCTAAGAGATTGTGCCACACTAAAGGTTACTGACTCGAACCTAAGAGTAGGATCGAGAGTCAATACTTAAGATAAGAGTAGAGTACTTGGCTTAAGTATTAGACTAATACATACATTGGATTTAAAGAAGTAAATATGAATCCAATAAACGTTATCAATATATCACCATTTCTAGTATGCTGATCACATCACAATACTAAGTATAGTAGTATAACAGAGTGCAGAAGCTAAAGCAAAATATCTAAAATACATTCATCTCATAGCAGTAGTAAACATTCATCTCAAAAAAGAAAAGTAAAATACATCCAGAATTATTACAAACTGATTTAAGAGATGAAAAGTAAACTCTATCTAAAGTACTGAAAATAAAATAGTAAGTAAAAGGTGGAAGACTGGTCCACTAAGGCTCCACGTACTCCTCCTAGATCTCCTATAAGTCCTCCTGCCATGTCTCCACAAGTTGCTTGGGATCTAGCAAATTGCCGGATCCCAAAAGTATCCCGTGTTAGACAAAAAGTCTAACACATCACAACTAACTAAGAAGTTCTAAAGTAAATGCAATAGATAGTAAAGTAAATACGACTACAGAAAGATAATAGCAAAGGCACTATGTAACTGAAACTATAAAGGCTAAGCAAAGTTAAACTGCATCAAAACTGAATACTGAGAGTAAATGAAAATATTAAATGCTCAAAAATCGATGTGAAATGTCCAATGCTGTACTATATGTCACTGGAATGATGCACCCAAATATGCCACAACACGATATACCACGGTATGTAACAGAACTATCACTGAAAGGCTTTGAGTCGTATGGTCCAATGTATATATACACCTAGTTGGGAAGACAGTACGGTGATGCCGATGCATCCTGAAATTCTCAGTCTATGTATGCAACAATCCGTAACCCATAATTTATCACTGATACTCATACGTCACCACTGAATCATTGTTATGCTCATGCTCATGTATATGCCTATACTTTTATCCTATATAAGGAAAATTCAGAAATCCATAAGATTTTAAATACAAATAATGAATTCAAGGTCTTCACTGTGCAGATCCCGCTAAAAGGATTTTGACTCCTAACTTTTAGAATGATAATTAGTTAAAGTTGAAGATTTACTTAAAGATCATTAGATGGGATAATTGTATACATATATTTAATATGTTTGCAAGATAGGTGATTCTTATCACTTAGTTTGATTAAGCCACCATAACAAAGTGATCTTCGATAGGAGGCATCGCCCGTTGGTGATTTGTATCTCAAGCTAAGTCTGTAAGATGCCCGACTTACAATCACACTCAGTGTCTTAAAGAAGGTGATTCTAATTACTTAGTTTGTTTGAGCCATATCTATTAAAGCGGTCTTTGCTAGGAGGCATCACCATTGGTGATTTGTATTTTAATAAAATTAAGGAATGAGTACCTATTTAATACACTCTTAGTCTTGAGAGATTTACTCTAACGGGACTGTATTCGTCTAATACCTCAGGATAGCACCTGCTCATAAGTCCACATTAGAGCGAATCAACCAATTCTGAATACTACTGAAAAAAATCAGTACTATGGGTATGCCATACTACACCAACCAATGCCCTGATTTCAGATAATTCTATTTAATTAACATGGATTTATCAAGACTATAAGTTCCTATGCTTAAAAAGGGTCAATCCTATATAAGGTTCCAAGAGAATGTGATTAAGAGACCACCCAATATAGGTTCTATCCTAAGAAAAATGTATCATTCTAATATCCCAAGTGATTCCTACCATGAGGGGTTAAGATCAACCTCTAAGGTTAAGGGATCATCTAAGCTTCTATCTCAAAAAGTTATACAAAATTCTCCTACCTTAATGTATATTTAAATTTAGGTCATTAAAATATTTCAGAGATGACATTATGATGAGATACTTAGGATCTCATATTCTTAATTCTAATACTAATACTTTAGGTTTTACTTATCATTATGTTTATAGTGATTAGATTAGATGATTAGGTCCTCTCATCATAACTTATTCTAAGATTATGAGATTTAAATCAAGGATATTATTAGAGTTAAATCACTTGTTCAATCAAAATGATTCTATTAATTTTCTCATGCTAATAGTCTTATTTAAGAGAAAATCAAGGATCTAAAGTTTGAATTCAGATTGAGCAATTACATAGATTTATCAATAAGCTTAACATGTCTAATTCAAATGTTTAAGATTAATACAAAATTAGATGCATTATTGGAATAATGTCAATTACATTATCTTATAATCAAGCCACTTTAATTAAGGTGTAAGGATTTGGATCTTAATTAAGTAGAATAGGGTTTGACCCCTACTCATATTTAGTTAAGATCAAGGATTTATTTATAGATCAAATGCCATATCAGTGATTATGTATGTATTATTGGTGGCAATCTTAGACATAAATCAAGTCTTAATAACTTGATCAAAGTCTTCAGACTTCTTAAGTTAATTAAGATGATTAAGTTCTCAAAATTTTTGATTATTTAAGTTATATATCATGAATTAGCATACATGATTTCCATACATTTACCTTACTGTTATGAAGGATGTTAACAGAAAAATACATAAAAACTGAAGGTAATTAGTGCTAATCAAATCTTAAATCAATTCAAAAAGATTAGCACATAATTACAAATCTAGCCATCAAAATTCCATACAAATTGGCACATAAGTTCTATTTAATAATACAATTAATCATAGACTAAGTTTGTTAAGATCCAATATCTACAAACCCTAATTTTTATTAATCATAGTTTAACAAGATTAGGGAATAAATTGAAATACAGATATTAAAAAAATAAATCACTTAGCACATTCATTCTACTCTTCATAAGGAAACTAATGGCACCCTAAACATACAATTTGGTTAAGTATAATTGCTAATCAACCATAATAAAGATCTGCAATAATTAGATAAGAATGGAAAATCTAACCATTAAATGTTTAATATTATTTTATATTCAAATCCTTGAGAATTTTTTGATCAATTTCATATATAATATCATAGGGTTTGGATCAGTGAATTGAAAGTTATTCAATAAATTTATTCTGTATTTTTCTAATTTAATTTTTCTATGATTGGATTAATTGGATTATTTTCCTTAAGGAAAATAAATCCAATTAATCAGATTTATTTAAAATGGGCTCGGCCCATTAGCTGAACCGCGCGGGTCGACCTGGGCCCGAAGACCCGGGACTATCGCACCGCGCGAGTCACGGGCTGACTCGACCCGCATAAGGTCTTCATCCCCGACGCGACTCCTCTCGCCAAGAGCCGATCCGCAAAACCTTAGACGGTGAAATTCTCCGTCTAGAGCGCACACCTTGGCCTCGGGTCAATTAGGAATCGATCCCCTAGTTGAGACGCACTGATAGACACTTGAAGCCCCTGTGAGGTGGTCCGGGTCAGCCGGACTTTACTCACCCGAGGGATCCCTTAATGGAGCTACTGTGGGGAGACAATTCTCTCCACAGAGGCCATGCCAGACCCAGGGCTCGATCCCTACACCTTCAGGGAGGTAAGACGGATCAAAGCCCCCTGGTCTGAGGGCCTAAAGTGGGCTGGAACGCCAGGACCTTACTCACCCGAGGCATTCTTTAAGGGACTTAGCTTGATCGAGCGATTCAATTGACCGGGGCTAGCTCAAGGTGCAATTGCGATAGCATTAGGTTTGATTCGACAATAAGCAATAATACGAGTCAAAGGAAGGAAGGTCCGAGCATCATTGGCTCGAAACCGGCAAGTGGGGGTACCCGGTTTGATGGGGGACTTGTAGACGATGCAGGGGACAATGCCGAGCTTGTTGAGCTTCCTGAGGTTTCCCTAAGAGTTCCTGAATGCCAGGAGACTCTTCTATCAGCGGTACGCATGCTTGGACGCCTGGGAAGCTCGGACAGACAACAATGGAAGCTTGGAAATGGAGGAAGGTAACTCGGCTCCAATTGATCAGCAAAAGATTATAGGGTGAAATATTGAGGCTATTTATAGCCTCAGCATGGAATGGGGAAGCTTCCAGAGCCATTGGCTCAAGCTGGGGAGACCAGAGAGGTCGGGCCATGGCCGAGCTATCGAATTTTCAATTCGAGCTCGGTCGGGCCACGAGGCTTGATTGGGGCTCCAATGCATTCCAGGAGAGGCCCCAATGACTTGCTGACGTGGACTCGGGAATGGGGGACAAGCGGGGCAGCTGGCAGTACGGGGATTCTCCCTGTCGGGTGCGCGAGCGAGTGGGGACGAAGATCCATAGTTGCAGGAGGGTCTGGAGCCGTCTGATGGATCGATCGAAAAGACGCGACGGTTCTGATCTTCCGGATCTTAACGGCCGGATCGGATTAAATCCACGCTGTCAAATCTTACGGGTTGATCTAACGGCAGATCCGCGGTTCCGCAGGATCTAATCCTAGCCGTTGGATTAATAGAACAAATGACGGATACGACAGAAGCACCGCTGTCGCGTGACCCGGGCTCCGCAGTGGATCGCCCGCGGTCTGCACAGCGGATCCTAGCCGTTTAATTAGTTAAAGGTATAAATGCAAATTTGAATTGTTGGAAACTCTAAAATTCAATTAGAACATTTTAATTAAATGTGAATTATGGCCTAAATGATTTCCAAAAATTGTACCAAACTTTCACCCTTAGCTAATTTGAGGGTGAATAATTCAAAATGCAATCAGATTTTAATTCTGAAATCAAAATATTTTAGGTATAATCTAGGGCATCTAGATTGATCTAAATACAATTATAGACTTAGGAGAATCTAATTGATTTCAAATTTTTATGATAAGCTTAATTTAATATCCTAAAAATAATGGGATCAAAATGAATGCTCAATTATACTAGAATTTAACAGGTAAGGTTGTTACAGGCTGAGAGGCTCCTCTTGCTGATGCCTTCTTCCCTCTCGGTAGGAGGCCAAGAGCCACCTGTTCGCTTCTTTCCTCCCCCGGCCGCACTCCCTCTCGGCCGAGGCGCCTTCTCCTTCTCCTCCAAAGTTGAGGACCGGTTCATCCCTGCATATTTCAATCCACAGCAGCTACAGGACCTTTAAGCCATATTGGGCTCTCGCTCTAACTCTCTCCAATCTCACATAGGAGAGCCTTCGGTCGACCCATAACTACCACCTTTGGGATGCATGTTGCCGACCCTTTAGCTGTTGGAAGCTTTCAGTTCTTTTATTTGATAGCAAGTCCTAAAGTCCCTTCTATTTGATAGTAAGTCCTCTCCCTCTTACCTTCTCATATGCTGTAACAAATTTAGATTAATACTTAGTCTAATTATAACTTAATTTCATCATAATAATCTTGGCTTAATTGTTTCTTATTTCTTTTTTTTCTTTCTTAAGAAACTTTGACTTCTCTGTATTCACTGCTTTCTTTTTTTTCTCGTGAGCTGCTTTCCGACCTTCACCTTCGCCTTTCCCGCAACCCTTCGTCCTCTACGCACACCACATCCCCACCTCCTCAAGTGGCGGCCGAGCTCCACGTGGCCCACGTTCGAGACCACATGGGAAAATACAATTGAACTGCTACTTTAAATCCTGCCATAGAGAAAGCGCAGTGGCGAGCTTCACCATTAACCTTCGAATCGGACGGCCGTAAGACTTGACGTTAGCCTATAAAACCTTATGACATCTTTGGAGGTTCATTTATGCGCCTCCTGATCCCTCAAGTCCGAGTCACCTTCTTCGACGAACCCCCCTTTGTCGTTGATTCCTAGAGCCATCTCCAGCTACCTTTTCCCGACTTGAAGGTACTAAAGCTCTTATTCAATTTTATAGAAACCTGTATATATGGCTCAACTTAAAATACATCCAAACTGCCTTGAGAATTTAAGATAGTACAATGGAATATAGATGTTAAAACCTGCTTTAAGGGTTGTTTGATTTGATATTATTAAGTGTTATGTGATGTTATTTAAAACAGTTAATAAGAAAATAGCTGTTTGGTTTGATGTCATCTGAATAAAAATTACAAAATGGCGCCATTGTATAATGTTATCTGAATGTCGGTCGAAAATCAACCGACATTCAGATAACATTACGCCAATCTATTGCTCGCAGGAGGGAGAGGTAGGGTACTTCGCGCGCGACTTGGAGATTCGACGCCGAGCCTTGCCTGCCGTCGACGCCGAGCCTTGACTGCCGTCGCCGCCGTCGCTGCCTTCGCGGAGACGCACGGAAGGGTTGCTTCGCTGCCTTCGCAGAGGTTGGAAGGGTCGCCGAGACGCCCGACTCCCTCTCGTAAAGTCGACAATCTACCGATCTTTGCAATAGGTAGTTCACTTTGTTTTTCTTGGGGCCAATTTCTTGTAATCACCATTTTCAAAGCTGAGAGTGGTTTAATAAATTTGGCTGAGAATGTGGAGACTCAGGACAGCCATTCAACGGGGCAAATAAAAGTGCACATATGAGGGTGAAGGAAATACTGAGAGCTTTCAACACTAACTATCTTCAGTTTGTTCAGATGCGCTTGTTTATTAATTTTTTTTTTTGGGTGTATTTTATGCATGCTATTATAACCGTACAACTATTTAGTGAAGTTTAGAAGGTTGTATCGACATAAGGGCTTCTTTGTTTGAATTTGAAAGGGTTGTTTGGCAATGATCAGGATTTAATTCATGCTTATTTTTTTTAGTAAATAGCTGAATCTGAATTTAATAAAAGCCTTTATTACATTTAATTTGTTTTTACGTATAGCTCTTTATGAATGTTCTCAATTAATTATTCTCGTCGTTTACACTTCCGTCATTGCCCCCCTTGGCCTCCATCAAAACCTATACTTGCATATGATAAGGCAAACCTTTGTTGATATATTGACTAATTTAAATGCAATACTTTACGTTTATTTTATAGTCGTGCATTCTCTCAAAAAAGAAGACTGAGATTGAAATATTCCACAAATGGATGAATATAAATCTATTTGAGATCAGCTTGTTAGTGTCTTGTAGATTCATTTTCAGTGTTTCCTAATGTTTGATATTTCCTTATCTGTGTTTGACTCATTATTTGTTAAATTGTTCAGCATCAATCCACTAACAGCTCTTAAAAGATAATTTAAACCCATTTAAGGAAAAACATTATAAGGTGATTTTTAACTCCAAGCTTGCAGAGACAAATGAGACTTTGTTTTCCGTGTATTTATGAATATGGCCTAAATATTCTCAATGCTAGTATTGTTAGTTAACATTTAAATGGAACCAAAAATGCTGATTCAGCTGAAGAAAAAACTTTGAAAATCTTTGGTGCTGTATTACGCATGCACTTTTCTCATAACTTCTAAATTTAGATAACACTAGCACAGCATTTTTTTTTATTTTGTTAGATGTGAAGCATATTTGTTTATTCTGAATGAAGAATATTGCTATTGAATCTTTGGATTTGCTGCGATAGGACCTTTTGTGAAATAAGCCCTTTCTTGTTTGGGGGTATTCTTACCTCATGTGTAATATAACATGAATGACATTGAACCAAACAACATATATCTGAATAACACTGACATTTGTTATTTAAATAACACTGAACTAAACAGCCACTGTTATCTGAATAACATTGTTATCTCAATAACATGTTATCTGAATAATATGCTATTTTAATAACTTTTCAAATAACACTGAACCAAACAGCCCCTTAATCTTCCTTAGAAGTACCTACAGCTCTTCTAAGTAAATCAATGTACCTAAAATTTCTCTTAATATTCCTTCATTTAATTGGATTTAAGTGTATATTAGATTGTATTTTTGCTTAGAATTTCGTAGAGGGATTTGAAAGGTCGCCCCTATTCAAAAAAGTATTCAAAACCAATTTTATTGATACAAAATAAAGATACAACGAGAGTTGGGTGAGTACAAAATATTCTAATTTCTAAAAGCCAAAATCCAATTCCAAAAGACAAGGCTCAAGGAGTATCCTAAAAAGCCCCACCAACAAACGAAAAAACAACTAACAGAACCAACATAAATACAAAAAACAAAGAGACAACAAGAAAAAAACTAAAAAATACTTGAACAAATCATGCCAAAACAATCAAACGCCATTGCACAAAAAGCTAGATCAGGCCCGAAAAAACAGCATGCTCGAGATAAGATTAAGCAGGAATTCTAGGTATCCAAAACCTTCGAAGAAGCATCTACCTGCGACAGATGTGGCACCCAGCACCGCAGCCAACAATTACTAGCAACAATGAGGAACCACAACAGCAGATTAAGGGCTGAAAAATCTTCCATTCAACAAGCAAACCGCACCAAGCTAACAGTCCACTTCACATATATATCCTTCGGATGGACCAGCCATTATTGCAGATCCATCCAAAGAATGAAGCATCACAAACACAAGAAGGCAAGACCCAATCCATTTCAACAAATAAATAAGCAGCAACCAGTGACATTCAAAGAAGCAACCAGACATCAACAACATAACCAAGTACATTGATCCATCAATCACTGAAGCATTACAAACACCAGAATGCAAGACCCATATAGATTTCTGCAAATAATTAATGAGCAACCAGTAACAATCAAAAAGCAGTCAAACAACAACAGGATATCAAACATTACAGACAAATGAGCCCAAATATCAGTAAAAAGTCACAAGCAAATCATCCACAGACGCAAACCACAAATCAACAAGGCAACCAAAATTCACACAGCACAATAAATATAACAAATAATAAGCATTGCACAATCAACTGGAATCACAAATATAATATTTAATTAAGCTGTTATAGTTTTCTTTGTTAATCAGTTTCCAACTAAAAGTTTAGAAGAGAAAGCCTTAAGAATTTGAATGACATCCATCAAGATTCGTTTTGATGTATCCTTTTGATTACAAGTCATGTTTTGGTGTTTAGCTTTGTTCCTAGCATCCCAAATATTCCATATCGTATAGCCATCCATAAGCTTTTCGACATGAATTTTATTATGTTTAGTAGAGCAAAAGTTCCATCTTTCAAGGAGACTGAACAATGAAAAAAGTATCACCATTATCACAATTTAGACTAAGGTTTTTCCAAATGATGTAACTTTGATTATTCTTAATGAACAGATGATCGATAGTTTCAATTTCAGCATTACCAAGGTAGGTTGCAGCAATGGCCTTTGGAAGGTAAAAAAAAACTTTTTTTAATAAGCTCAGCATCAACACTAATTAAATTATAGTGCAGCCTCCAAATGAAAAGGCTTAGGAGATGAGGAAAATTATTGTGCCAAAACCAAGGCTTAAAGGGGGGAGGGCTTGTAGTTTCTGGAGATGTGCTAGGCTAATTGGAGATTAAATTTATTGTTGATGATAATATCAACTGTAGCACATTTAGTAGGACTGAAATTTGGACACTCTGTCATAATTTTTTCATGAAGATGCAAGGGAGATATTTCTAATCAAACTCGAGTCCCAGCTATTATTGGCATTAAAGCAATCTCCCAAAGTCAGCTTTGGGAGCGTGGGAATACAATAATTGTGAAGGTGACCCAGCTCGCTACACAAATCACACCAGAAAGTAATGGAGTATCAATTTTATCCCAGGAAATTAAAATTTTCATGATCTCTCTATGCTAAGCATCCTCTTTCAAGTTATCGAGTTCGTTATTTTGTTAGGCAGTAAGACATGTTGAGTTGTTGCATAATATTTTGCATTCAAGATTGAGACCCAAATGGAATTGGTGGTCCAAAATTTTCACTAATGTTTTAAAGAAAAAACATCGTGAAGAGCATCGAGACTCCTCAATCCTAGCTCCCCTTCATTGATTGGGAATGTGATGTCTTCCCAGTTTTGCCAAATCATTTTTGAACCATTTTCATGGATCCACAAGAATTTGTTAAAGGTAGATTTGATTTTTTTCAAAATGCTCTTTGTAGGGAACATTTGTCTAGCATTGAGGATGAATTTTATCAGGGTAAGCCTACCACTTTGAGAAAGAAATTTGTGTTCCTATCCTCTGACCATTATAAAAATTTGAACAATCAATGATTATAATTAAAATTTTTCTTAGGACTCCTAAAATTCGGAATGCCAAGATATTTGCAAGGTAACTTCCCAACCTTAAAACCCAATTTAGAGTTAATAAAGGTTTTCAAGTTAATAGAGGCTTTATAGTTGATGAAAAACACAAATTTACCCAAGTTAACTGTAAGACCAGAATCATGTTCAAGGGAATCAAGAAGATTTTTCAACTTATTAATATTACATTTTTCAGCATTTATGAAAATAATGATGTCATCAGCATAAGCTAAATGTGAGACTAAAAATTTTCCTCCCAAATTATAGTGCAGAGTTTGATCTTTAGAAAATTTATTATTAATATTATAGGACTAATAATTCATTACAATGTTTAAGAGAATAGGAGAAATATGATCACCTTGTCTTAGGCTCCTATAGGAGTTGAAAAATCATAAGAGGTATTATTTATTATTATGGAGTACTAAACATTAGCAATAAAATTTCTATTTTTACTTATAAAGGATTAATTAAAGCCATAAGCATAAAGCATGCAGTAGAGAAGACCCCAATCAAGTTTATCAAAACCTTTTTCTAGATCCAATTTCAAAATTGAGGTTGTGGCCTCTCCTTTTTTATTAAAATTATGGAACATCTCTTGAGCAACACGAATATTGTTGTCTTGAGTGTGCCCTCTCCGGTATAAAATCAGAATGGTTTGGCTCAATAATACGAGGAAGAAGGATTTTAATTCTATTTGCAATAAGTTTTGAGGTGGTTTTGTTTAAAGTAGAGCATAAGCTTATAGGTCTAAATTGAATCCACCAATTATAAATTCTCTCTTTTAGAATGAGAGTTATAGTCGAGTGACTAAAAATTTTTGGGAGTTGGGACATTGCAAAAAGAATTCCTTAACACCATTACAAATATATTTTCTTTCAACGTGGGCTAAAATTTGATAAAGAATTCCCTAGGGAAATTGTCAGGTCCAAAACACGAAGTGTTTTTAAGATCCTTCATGCAATGACCCTAGGTTATTTATAAGGAAGAAGTTATTTTCCCTGCAAATTTCAGTTTTCTATTAAATTTCCTACTAAAATCTGTTTTTGTATGACAAAATAAATTAATTAGAAAGTTTTGAGAATTTATTCTACCCAAAATCACTGAAATAAAAACATTCAAATTTCTTGCCCATTTTATTTACATTGGCAATAAAGCCAACTGATGGTTTCAAATAGAAAGGGGTAAACGTTACCTCCCTGCCTACAAACGACACATAAAAGAGTCGACAGTTATATCAGGAAACACGCTCGTTCACACGACTCCTTTAATCACGCGCCCGTAACCGACGAGCGTTTTAGCGCTCTCCAGACGAAGCGGGCGTGCGTTACACATGTATGCCCTAATTAATCCCAAGGCTGCTAGACTCTCCCCATCCTCATTGAAATTGCTTCTTTTGCTCGTCCGCCTAAGCCTGATCGAATCGGGAGAAGCTTACCTAAGCCGACGACATAGACGCATCAATCGACGGAAGCGATCCTTGCAGGCAGCGACAGAGAGATGATCCTTGCACCCAGCGACGAAAGCCGACGGAAGTAGGGATGAACCTTCCAGTTAACGACTTAGCATGCTGCATCAGGGATTCGCACGATTCTCCTTGCTCGACTTTCTTCTTCTTTTATTTTTTGCGCCCGATCTTTCTCTGCGCTCGACCAAGTTACAAGGTACGAGTTCACTTTATAAAATTTCCTTTGCAAAACATTCACTATTTTGATATTATTATAAGTAGTGTTTACAAGGGTTAAAATTATAATTTGCAATGATTCCATAATTACTTCTTAATTTAAAAATAAAAATAAAAATAAAAAATAAAAATAAAATGATAGTCTACCCTTGTTATTTTTCTCGTATTGTGTTGTTGGGCTGAATAGGATGCAATTAGGTTAGTTTATCTTTTGTGTTAATTAAATTTCAATGAGAAATTTATACTTGCAGTTTTAGACATGAAAGATCTTAATCAAATTTCAGTAATACCATAATAATAAAGAACATTTAAATAGAGTTGTTGTTGATTTTTACACCTTTAAATTTAAAAACTTTTCTGTAATATATATATATATATATATATATATATGCAGATGTGGTAAATTGAACTATCTAACTATACTTTTATAATTCATGTAAAATTATTTATCCAATTGCAGCCTAATTATTATTATTATATTTTTCTTACTGTTAGCTTATGTGGACTAATAACTTAACCCATGGTTCACCAATGGAAACCTATTGAATTATGATTAGTTAGACTACCTTAGTGATTCAATAAGACACCTTTTAACTCCAATATTGTAATATGATTCTTGCAGATAAAGTTGTCTAAATTCTTCAAGTCAAATCAAGTGTAATTTTAGTTTAAATATAATAAATTAGGCCATAACTTGGGGTACTCAATGCTCATAAATTAAGCCTTCTAGTAGTATGATTTATTGGAAGGGGAATGGGGTACTCTGTGCTATTTGCAATGTGAGTTATAGGTTAAAGTAACCAATTAAAGCCATAATTTGAGAATAAGAATATTAGTTCTAATTTTGAAAATAGGTAGTTTCAAAATTTAATAAAATTTCAATTACAACTTTTGCAGACACATCAAGCTTCTGAGTGATTCATCTTGTTAAGTCAAATATAAAGGTATACTGGATGTTACTTTATATACTCTTATTACTTTCATTGTAGCTTAAACATCGCTTTGAGCCTGTTTCATACTGCTACTAAATCGTTATACTTACTACTAATGATGTAAGATAAACAAAATGATGTTTATGTATCTTGTGAGTGTTGCAAAGAGTTCTGAAACAATGGTTGAATATAGGTTAGGGACGGGGCTAGTCCTCGGGAGACATAAGGGTGTTATCTGGAGCCTTTGAGGGGGCCCAGATAAAGGATACACTTTTATGCATTTATTGAACCCAACTTCAAGGTTTAGGTTTTGCCCATTAGAACTATTATCATCGCTTCATAATATCAATTCATAAACATAAATATGAATTTTTATGTAATTATCATTTGAAAATTTGGCATATGACACAAAAATATTTATTTGCAAGAGTAATGATTATCTTATAATTATATTGTTTCATATTTTCCTGCAATGATTATTTTCTCATTTTTGCTTTTTGCTTTTGCATAAAAATATATTATTTAATATCCTTTGTACTTAGAATATGCACTAAGACATTATTTTTATAATGCCAGACCAGTTCTTGTTGGAGGAGGCTGATGTAGTCTAATGATGTATTAAAGAATCATAGCACGTAATATATTTTTAATTTTTATTTTCTTTACGAGAGGCAAACATTTATATTCTGTAGTTCTCAATTTATGTAATAATCTGGATGATATTTATTTTAAATTGAATGAATGAAATTTCATTATTTTCTTATGGCTCTGGATGCTATTCAACTGCTATTTTATTTAACTGCTAATATGATCCTGCAGAAAGATGCATCCGATGTTATAGTGGTTGTTACTAACCTAACATGGGCCATCACACTTCACCACCCCCCAAAATATCCTTATCAAGAATGTTATTTAAATTAGTATTATCTTCCAAGGAAATGGATTTGGCTAGAGGTAGAAGAGAGAGTGAGTTAGAGATTATGTGATAACTCAAATCCTTACTAAGGTAATTAAGACAAAAACCTGACTCGATTAAGCTAAACCCAAGATCCTGGACTAGTTCAAAATTAGGTCGAAGTAAATATATCGTTAGAAAGATTATATTTTTGTAATCGTAATGCTCAAGTTTCGGAGTAATCTAGATAACAGATACTTCTGAATTAATTTTAAAAAAATTTAATTTTAGAAAATAAGAAAAATATAAATATAAATCAAAATTCAACAACTTTAGTGTAATTGGATTAAGAATAATATAAGAAGATTATATAAAAAGTTTTGTTAAAATTGGAGCACTAAATGACCCATAATTAATTTTTGATTTATTTTAATATTCAAAAATTAATATAAAATAAATATTACTCCAAATCAAAAAAAAATTGGTTGAGCATGTTCGTCTTATCAAGATGCACCTCATGATTATGTTTCGTCAAATTTCGATATCAGATGAACAAAAAAATATGATTAATTTAAATTGCATTTTTCTTTTTAAATTTTCAAATAATATTTTTCTCTTTTCTCCTCCCCATGCGACTCACGCTCGTGCCCTAAAGCACGTGGAGAAGGAAGCCAACCCTCCAGGCTGTCGCATGCCCCCCCGAGCACTCTTGCTCGGCTGTAGACTAATAGACTGAGTAACATGCAATATAAGATGGTGGTTTTTGACTTTTTGACAAGCTGTACACAAATTTATAGTATAAACAGAAGAACAAGGTAAACCGTTTTGGTGTATTACATATTTGGTTAAAGAATAATTGGGATGGCTGAGTTGGCTGTGCCAAGTGGAGATGGGACATTTGATGACAGATAAAATGTACCCCTGATCAGGAAGGTGGTATAGGTTAGTTTTGTGTTGAATGTAGAGAAAAGGAGCCTTGGTATTGAGATCCTTCACAATAAAGTGTTCTGCAAAAAAATCTACTGAGACAATGTTATCTTTGGTTAATTGAGAAATAGACAATATAGGTTTTGAAATTTTAGAACGTGAAGAACATTGTTTAAATGTAAATATTTGTATGGGGTTGATAAAGTAGTAGAGCTAATGTGTGAGATAGGAAAATTTGTACCATTACCAACTGTTACTTGATCAGAACCAATGTAGAGATCTTGGACATTGTGCGTTGTTGCTCTGATATCAGCATATAAATTGTTGTCTCAATTGGTGGAAGTGAGAGATGTTGAGTGGGAGGCCGGACCATATGCCGAAGATAATGGTAGCTGAAGGATGTGGCTGGACATGTAGGCTTGTGGGAATATGATGGTCGAGAAGCACCTTTCCCGATGTGAGCATTGGGCTTAATGGATTGAAGGCGAAGCCCATTTTCATGCAAGAATTTTCCAATAATGCACCAGTCAGTAGTGTGATTGAACTTTTCACAAGTACTGCACAATACATTATTATTGATTAACCGTGAGCGTCCTTTGCCTCTTGACCATCCGCCTAGACCACTATTCACATAATGGTTATCAAAGCCTTAACAATGTCGGATAATTCAAGGTTGAGAGCTTGAAATACAAGTGCATTGAAAGCTTCAGAAGGTAGGGCTCGGCCATTGGCCGAGAGATCGTCAGCAATTCTTTGCACATTGAAGGTATTAGGAGACGGACAATGTTCCCTGATTTAGCCAATGTAGATGTATTCGTAGTTGAAGGATCTTAGCTTGCGAGGGGTTGGAGATCGCAATTCTCCAAGGCAATCCAAGCTTCTTTGGTTGATCTAATGTAACGACCCAATGTCGTTACTTTTTAAATTATGTCAAAACCCACTTTAGACATCAGGACCCGGGGAATTTCAAATTAGGGCAAACAAAAATTGCATTAGATAGAAATAATTTTTTAGATCAAAGTGCTATAGTTTGAGAGAATTCGGATAACGAAAACTCCCATTTTAATTTTTTGAATTATTTAAATCTAATAAATCAAGAATATTGAAATACATGTCCGAGTTAATCATTTTTAGTATCGTTGTGTTAAATATATTATTTAAAGGCTGCTCGAAGAGTTTCATCAAATTCTGAACACCAATTTGATCGTGGTAAATTTTTGAAGTTTAAACCTCAAAAATTAATATAAAATAAAATATTTGTCCGAATCAAAAAATTTTGGTGCGAGGGTGTTCATTACATCGTAACACACCTCGGTGTCAAGTTTTGTTATTTTTGGATGCCAAACGGTGAAAAAATGCGAAAAATTTAACTTTAAGTATTTTTTAAATTTTCTTTTAAAGGAAAATTCCATATTTCCTTTTCCCCTTCTGCAACCCGTCCCCCCCTCCAGATTCCTTATGGAATCTTTCCGCCTCTGAGCGGAAGGTTTCGCGCCAGCAAACCGTTCCTGCGCCGTTTTGGCGCAGGAATGGTCGGCCAAATTGGCCGACCAGCTCCCCCTTTCCCTCTCCTGACCCTCTCCCACTCTTTCCCTCTCTCTCCCCTCTCTTCTCTATAAACCCCCCCCCCTCCTACTCTCCTCCTCCTCCCTCACAGCAGCCCTCCCTCTCCCCCTCTTGCAGCCCTTTCCCTTCAGCCCTCCAGCCAGCCCCTCCTCCCTCTCCCAACAGCTCGGCCAGCCAGCCCCCGTTGCCTCGGCAACCTCCTTCCGGCTCCCTTCCCACACATCTGGCCTCCCTCCGTTTTCTGACAACACCAACTTAAGCAAGTGGAAAAGGAAAAGAAGAGAAAATTAAGAAGAGATTTTGCTATTTTTAATTATTTTTCTTATTATATTTAATATTCATTCTTATGAAAAATATTAGTCATTCACATTATTATTGTTCTCATTAATTAATAATGAGAACAATACAAATGCTATTAAATGATTATTACTTTCATTTGTTTGGTAATTTTCAATTCAAACATTTTTATTGTCATTTTCATTTTATTATTATTATTATTTTATGCAGTCTTTTACAATTATTTTCATTCATTGTCATTTTTTTCATACATTAGTATCATTATTATTATTATATAATGATAATAATAGCATTATATTAAATATAATTACTACCCTCAGAGACTTGAAATGATGTCTTTTATCATGATAAAAGAATGAAAGAAAGACAATGGAAAAGAAAAAACTAAAAATTCATAAAAAAAATATATCATCACTTTTATTTTAATTTAAAATATCAAAAACCTAAATGCAGATTGAGCGAATTGTCACTCATCCGAACTGTTGAACTTATAGAACAAGGTACTAGATATCTTTTATTACTCTTGTTTAAATATACTTTTTGCTCAACATCGCACAGTTTTGATAAAAGTATTTTTTAAAGTCACATAAAATGATATATGAACAAGTTTGGATAAGTGAGAAGCAAGGGTTCCATATTGATTTATACTTTTTGTCTGATCAAATAACTGCTAGGACAGGGCTGTCCGACATCGGGAGTCATAAGGAGCCTATATTGATAAGCCTTTGAGGGGGCAGATATAGAGGAAAGTTGGGATATGTAACACAAAAATGAACCCTTATTTTTCTTGATTTTGTATTTGCCCAACAAAATCATATTTTGCCTCAGATATTAAACGCTAAAATTCTATATATTTTTTGTGACTGCAATTATTTTTATGCTAAGTTTCAAGTGCAATTGAAACAGATTTGCAGGGATAAATTTATACAGTTTTTATTTCCTGTTAAATATTGATTATTTTACTTATTATTTAACATTTGTAAAGATGATATCTATCAGTACTTAGTTTCACAACTAACTGGTATTCGAATGCCCGTACTTTTGAAATGTGCCTAGATCAGGAGTTCATCCTCGAGGAAAAGTGCTAAGAACTGAGCAGTGCTGATACTGCTATCTGGTGATCCACCACTCTCTTTTTGTCTTTATCTATTTTTAAAAAAAAGTTTGTAACTTTTATTTTATTTTGATCTTTTGTATCTAAGACTTATGAATTAATGAATAAATAATTTATGTTTGATGTCTATATATTTGTCTCTTAAATCACTCAATATGATCATGCGATTAGAGGACTTATTGTTGTTTTACATCACCACAAACTGGTGCTGGATCTACTCCCGCTGACCCGTCACCGGGTCCTCACATCTAATGCCGTCAACATGTTTGAATGTTGTTTCGGTTAGGGATGGATGAAGCTATGTTAGAGCTTATTGATCCCGAATAAACCAATCAAGATAATTGGGATTGGGGGTGTTGATATTGTCTAGAGGAGGAGTTGGAACTGAGCCATCCAAGTGCCCAAGAAGCCCTAAACTGCTGAATAATGGAATCAATTATTTCTTTCATAAAAGAAAGCTATTCTTAGCAAGTTTTATTGGAAGAAAACAAGAGTTCGATCCGAGGTTGGGAACATTTGATGATGGAGATGAGTTTTTTTAAAGATTATCGGAGCTGATATTGGAATCTCTCCGATTTTTCATCAAGATTAACACAAAAGTTCAATCCTTGCAGGTGATTGATTCATTAATCTCAGGACAAGAATTGAGCAAGCTTAACATTACAAGAGCAAACCCTAGATCGCGATCAAGAAGTGCGACGGGCGAAGAAACTTCTCTGATAACACGTGAGATGTGAGCGGAAATTGGAATTAAAAAAAATTAATTTTATTACTGAATAATATTGGTATTTATAACCAATCTAACACTTCACTAATATGGTAATACATTATATAGTCATCACAAATATAGTTATCACAAATATAATAATCACAAATATGGTAATATCTTCTAATATATTATAGTAATATTCTTAATATAGTAACAAATATAGTAATATTTTCTAATATGAGAAATTTTTAGATATTAATTTGTGATGGCCCTAAGGTTAGGCTAGGTATCAACCCAACTACTATTGGGTACATCCCCGCAGGATCATATTGGAAGTTAAGAGAATAATAACATTTGAACATAAATTAAATAATAGAGCCATACAACATAATAAATTTGCCAATCATTTTATTTAAAGATAGTAATATCCAGATTATTATAAACTAAATCAATATGAATAAATATTTCCGTTCAACTTTAAAGTTTAAGTAACAAATTAAAAACTATATGTGCCAATATCAACACCACCGTACTTTAGATATCCTTTATGCTATATCAACTTCCTCCAACTGCACCTAACATGGCATTATAAGAAAAATGCATCAATACACATTAAGTACAAAGATGTTAAATGTTACACTTAGCAAAAGTGGGAAACGGAAAATAAAAATTTTTGTAGGAAATAAAAAGGTTAGAGCAAAATATATAATCTTGCAAGTTAAACATTTTTCTTGTCATAATACTGTCACTAATCATATAATAAGTTTCATGCATATTTATTTGTATGTATGTCTTGATTTCACGAAGCAACGTTAGCAGTTCTGTTGAGCGAATTCAGAACCATGAGGTTGGGTTCAATAAGTGCAACTCCTTCACCTGGGCCCCCTCAAAGGCTCCAGATGACACCCTTATAACTCTCGATGGACTAGCTCGGTCCCTAACCTAATAAACCACTATTTCGGAACCATTGCATACATTCACAATACATAACATATACATTTCATTTATGACATTACTCTGCCATTTAACAAGCATTTCATTTCATCAACAAGGATAATGCTCAAAGCGGTAATAAAAGTATTTAAGTGTAAACAGTAAAATCAATGTACATTGGTATTTGAATTTCTGATTTTAGCACTCAAAAATCTGTGGTGTCTGCAAAAGTTATATTTGTAAACTATATTAGACTTTAAAAATGAATACTGCATTAAATCATATTTTCTATTGCTTTTTTTTTTTATTTTTTTTTTGTACGAGGCTCTCTAAATAGACTCAAGAGTTTAGGTTCCCTTAAGGTTGTTGGGTAGTATTTGGCAATCTACATGGTAGTTTATATTTCTTTAGGATGACATCTGTTTTAGTAAACTACAGTTGGATGAGAAATAAACATCAAGGAGGAGTATTAAGAATGATATAATATTTCAGATACTTGTCTAAAGGTTAGCTTACAAATTTAGCTAAGACTTAGTGCTCCAACGTTACAATGCATTTATTATTATGGGTGATATATTAACCTCAGATAAGCTCATATACAAAAGGTCTTGGTGATATTTTGATCTCAACACATTCTTAGATCCATAAAGTCAAAACATATAGACCCAATACACTAATTGTTATAAATGAAATTAACTGAATTTAAATCACTCCAAACTTTAAAAGAATATGTTCTAAATCGACCCTCAAATATTTCATTGAGATATCAAAAATATATTCTTATCAATATATATGTTTTACTTTTATATCAAAGATATAAAATAACTCAAAAACAATTTCCAGCAAATGAATAATCTCATTCTACTCTGAAAACAAAGAGATTTAAGCCCAGATATGGCCATTAATTTTGCTCAATCTAGGAGATGTTCTTATTAGCCCAAAATCAGCCCTCAAACAGTATATCCTTCTATAATCACACACCAAATAATTCCATTATCAGGCTTAGTTTAGTGGTATACTATTTAAAATGCAAGTTTGGAGGCATGAAGACGTTTTACCCTATGTTTCAACTTAAAGCACAATTTCAAAGCATATATTTCATAATAAACTTATCAATATGCAAATCGAAGATTCTGAAAGCTTCCAGATCTAACTTGATAATAATCGTGAATGAAAGCACAAGGTAAGATACTCTATCAATCTATTCTACAAATCCTAAAGTTGACATGAAAAGCTCATAGCAATCTCTCTGTCTCTCTTATCACATTATTAAAGCTTCTATAAGATTGCATTTCAACAGTTGTAATCAAACTCTCCATACCTTATTAGGTTGGGTCCCTCTCCAGAAAGCAGGAATTGGTCGCAGAAATTCAAGAGGAGCTTCGGCGGATGGAGTCGAGCTGCTGACCGACAGATGAGACGTCCTCTGTCGACAACTAGGATCGGGCGGGAGTGGTAATGTGGCGCCGAGTGTCTTTGTTGGCTTGGAGAGGCGTCACGGGTCGGCAGGGTTCGGAGTGGATCGAAGGCATCGAAGATTGCGGCTGCGGCTGGCTTCATCTTTGCTTGCGGAGTATCCTTCCAAGGCTGCGGCGTCGCCGACTCGGAGAGAAGCTACAAAATCGGCAAAGTGCGTAGCCACAGGGTCGAAGAGTGGCGTCGAGGACTTCCGTAGGCTGCGGCGGCGTCTCTGCCTGCGTCGATGACTGCGGCTTCGTTGGCTAGGGAAAAGCTTACGGGGAATGTATGAGAGTTGCAGAGTGGTGAGGGATTACGAATGGCTGAAATTTCAGGTGCCGTAAGGTATTTGCGCCTAAATACGCTCCATTACCTGCTTGAAGCGTCACGCCTCTCCAGCAGGAGGCGTCGTATCCTTTGGAGGCACCCTTCGGTTCAGCCGCAGGGTGAAGAGGAAAAATATGTGGCTTTGTTTGCTCTCGTTCCATTATACTACCTCCCTTATATATATGTGTGTACATATGTATATATATACATATATACCTAATGCAGTACATAAGTATGTATATATATATATACATTTAAACTGAGAAGTAGAAAACGAAAATAATGGTTTATAAATTGAGCGATGATTTGGCGGAATATTAACGCACAATAAAATCTGGCAGGAAAATCAACAAAAAACAGAAATTTGCTGGCATTGATAGACTATAACGGCATTAACGAATAATTAGGATTGGCGGGGACGTTAGCGCCTTTCTTAGTAACGACCAAGGGTCGTTACATAATTGCAATCAATTTCCTTTGGTAATGATCTAAAATGTTTTGGCTGATGAAAAAAAAAAATGGAGTGAGACCTTGTTTGAGGCCTGCTATAGGAATTTGGATTATTGTTCTGCTTTGGAATACAAATAAAGTTGGTTTTTGAAGGCAACAAGCCATTTAGAGAGACATAAAAAGCATAAAAAAGGATATTATAGAGTTACTTTGTAGAACTACATGATAATTTAACCCTTATACTATTTGAACTAATCTTGAATTTGTAATCAAAGCTTTATAACAAATGGTTCGGCTACACAAACCCACCAGCTAAGTGAATTTACACTGTCCCTTGTTCAATCATCAGCATCAAGGATTTGATACTCTAATACCCTTTGTCGTAAGATCGACACATGACAAAATTCAAATGCCAGCTAAATCACTATCTGAGGTTTAGCAACAATATTTTAAGTTTTTCTTATGAAGATGTAGCTCAAATGGTAGAATGCTTACTGTGCATGCGAGATGAACAAGGTTCTATTTCTTGCATCTTAGTGTATGGAAAGTTGCCATATTTTTCTTAGAAAAATTTGATTATGAATCTTTAATTTCTTATTGGAAGCCAATGCTTGATTTCTTTGAAAGAATTACAGAAAGGAAATGAAAAGGCAAGGATGCCTATTGGATTTCATTATTTGTGATTATTGCCCTTCTGCATACCCTGCTAATGCAGATCTACTAATATCTAGTTCAAACATATTAAGGGATCTGAATTCTTAAAGTAGTGCTTCTACTATGTGAGAGCTTATGGATAAGTAGAAGGAGAGAGTGCGGGCAACAATCAAAGAGTTCGAACGCCTCTCTATGTGCAGGATAGAGAAGTTCCACCCATTGCGAATTTTGTTGCCGCCCCAAGCATAACCCCATCCCGATTCAACAATTTGCTGACATCGACCGAGGAGAAGAAGAGAGATCGCTGAGAGCATGAAGAGGCAACAAGCAGCGAAGAGGCTTTCTTGCGGGGAGAGAGCATCGAGCACAAAAGCGAGCAGAGGAGGAGCGATTAAGAGGAGAAGTGATTAAGAGGAGAAGAAGAGCCTAACGAGTAGAGTGAGCAAAGGAAAGGAAGAGAAACATTTAGATTTTTGGAAATATTTTTTTGAGTGCTTATAATTTCAATTAAGTTTTGAATTAGTTTTTAAATTACAATTTTATCAAATAAGTATAAAAAAATCTATTTTAATTCTTACAGCTTTAATTGAATCTCAAATAAGTCATTAAAATTTTTTATCTAAATTTGTTCTGGTCTTTTTTAGCTCATGGGGTCTCGATTATGTACCCCCTGAACCTTATCGATCCCCTCTATCAGTGTGGCGAAAGCACCTAGTAGCTGTTCTTGGTGTGGTAGTCAAACATCGCCGTCTAACCGTTGTCATTATCTACCATTCGGGTGGTCACCTCTTGACTATAGATCCCTTCATGAATGACATCGATATTGTTACAGGGACGTCAGAAGTTGCTGGTTGTGACGGGACGGGACAGGGGTGACGTATTCTAGATCTCACATAAGTGACTTGATAATCCTTTATATGATGACTTACAATTTTTTGTATTTTATAAGATTGTAGGGGCCACTTTTGTTGATAAAGGAACAAGAGCAATGCATTAGCGTTCGACTTTCATTTTTAAATTTATAGAACTTATTCAATGAGTAAATTATCACAACATGTTATTCGAACTTAAATAATAAAATTAGTTGTGGGGCCGACCATTGGTCCAACTAACGTCCTTGAAGAAGGTCGCTTTTAAGGCATCAAATTGGCCAACGATCGATGGATAGAAGGCGAATGGGATGGATAGAAGGCAGATGAATTGAAATCTTCGAAGGAGGATTAAAAATCACAAAAATTTATCCAAGGATTGGGTTTAAAAAAATGGTCTTCATCAACACAATTCTCAAAACTTCATAAAATTTATATCTAACATCCGAATTTTAATATTTATAGCTAAATATTAGTAAATATGAGGTGTAATTCAAAAATGCAAAAATAGAAATGCTTTATTTATAAATATTAAAACTTGGGTACTATTATTATAAAGTTGAGTATTACATAAACAATTATATAAAAAAGTTGCATGGCTAAAAACAACCACTTTTTATATTAACTTTTTGGATGAATTGTATAATACTTTTGTAGTTAACTATTTCCTTATTGAGGCTAAATTTTTTGCTTTAATTTCTCTCCTCCACATTAATGTTCATTAAGTACGATGTATAAAAAAACTTTCTTGGAAGAACTGTACAAGAATTTTGGTAGCATACTTTTTTTTTCTTGAAATTTAAGTTTCGGCTTTAATCTTTTTCTTATATGCCTGCATGCAGCTGGCAGCGAGAGATCAGTGACTCTCCACAATGTTTTCCAATGCTGTTTATTCGGTTGGTTCATTCGTCAACATTGGAAGATCCCGTGTTAATACACATGCTTTTGAGAGTAACTGTAGGGCTAGTGCTGTTGGCCCTCAAGAAGGTATAGTTTCTACTGAGACATCCATTCTCTCATTTCTTTAAATTTTTGTCTAAATTGGCTTTTTTAACGTACCTTTGAAATCCTTATAACTTTTATCTAGCAACAATTTTTTTTTGAAAAGATTAATATAACACTTTCATATGATGAGCATTAAATGATTGGTTTCCTTTGCTACTACTGCCAATACCACCACTTTTGATGTTTCTAGATCTAGTTTTGTTACCAATTCTGGCTTGTCATCACAAACACCTTTGGTGTATCTAACTTAGATACTAGTTATCAAGGCCCTACAACTTGTTAGCACTGATAATGATTGTTGGGAACCCGATAGTGCCAACAATAAACGAATAAGCATAAGAACTGCTATGCACACATGAGAACAATAATTTATCTGGTTTGGTTCTCACAGCACCTATATTTTCATTCATCATTTTTTTATTTTTTTCATAAACGAGGGAAAAGAGGTTAAGACGTATCACTCAATTCTCACAAGAGTCTCTCAAAAGCCTTCTCTCAATCTCTTGTAATTTTCATGCAGTGAGTCCACCAGACAAATTTTATAAATATGATGGCTAGGGTTATAATTATTCATTTAACTACTCAACAAGCTAATAATCACATTCTTATATATTCTGAAGAAGTTATATAGAAAATACCCTATTAAAATCTCTCAATTCTGGCAAGAGATTATCCCAAATTTTCTATTTTTGAGCTATGAAGTGTGGTCAGTAGTGACCTGTTAAAGCTAGCCGTAGCCACTAACTTTCTAACTCAAAACATGTATTTTTCAAAAACATAGTTGCGCTAGTCCATAAAATCAATGGGAAGTTGCGTAGGGGTTTGCAACTAGCAATTAACCTTATGCTTATGGCTAGTCTGATTGTGGTTTCTTGCAACACTGCGGCCTATGATAGCCCCTTACAATCTAATGATCTAGTTCTGTCTCATTGAATCTAGTTTTACCCATTGAAAATAATCTTTGCACACTCAAAATATGATTTAATAGCTTGAGTGTGCTTTTTGTTTCATGTCTTATCATTAGTCAATATGTAAATCAGTATTTTTAATGGCATTCATTCTGAACTTTTGTTGCCATGTTGTCTTAATCTTTCCATGGCATATAAACCACCTTCATGTGGCCTTGAATATATTACTTGCTTTTTGAAATTATTTTGAAATAGAGTGCATAGTTTTATCTAATGGAATGGAAATGACATGTGTTAAAACAAATTTAATTTTCTTATATAATCCTATTCACTTAGGTTAAATGCATTAGGCTAATCAACTCATGAATTTGCCAAGTCAGAAAAGTAAGAAGAAAGTGAGTGTTAGATAGATAAACAAGTTTCTTTTATCAAAATATCTTGAACTCACCTTTTCAATCAAGTTGCTGAACAGATAGCAGTTAGTGTAACAATTTGCAAGATTAGTACTTAGCATCAAAGTTCTTTAATGATGGCTACTCATATTAAAGTTCAGAGTAACAAATGTTCAGCAAGAAGCCTCTAAAGTAATGATAAATCATAATCAACTTGCAATGTTTTGGTAGCTATTCAATGACTAATCCCTTAGGCATTGGTAGCATGACCGTTACCTTTAGCAAGCTATATGCAAGTTTCAATGGGAAATAGTGTAAACAACAGCAAAATTTCTTTAATGTAATTTGTTACTATCATTGTCCATACTTATAATATTGTAATAATCAACACTAGCAATTGGTTCATTCTATCTTACTTGTAATGATCTCATTCATAATTAAGATGTGAAACCACTAAAAATAGGGGTTTAACACCAACAAATTAAAGAGGTTGAAATCAACAAAGAATTATAAGCAGGTGTTTTGAAAAGCACCAACACATTGAGTTGCATAGTTGTCATCTTAAGCTGTGTAGTCAAATCACTAATTGACAAGAATTCAATAGGGCAATCAAGCCTTAGCCTTAATTTGATGTTATCCTAAGTATGAATTTACTCTTTAGCTATATTACATATCTATAATTACTTATATATTTACTACAGTCTAGTTGTGTCTAAATAAATCATTTGATTCATTGTAGGTCTAACATGTCATAGTTGAATTGAATCAGGCCATCTTGTTCAAATGATAAGGCCGTAAGATTTACTATCTCGGGCATTCTAAATAGATGTAAATCTTATTCTAAACTCAGGATCAGGCATTCTAAATAAATGTAATTCCAATTCTAAACACAAACTCGAGCATTTTAAAAAGATAAAAGCCCCATCCCAAACCTAAACCCAGGCATTCTGAATAGGTGTGATCCCCATCCAAAAGTTAAACTTGAGCATTCCATTTGAGCTCTAGCCTGAACTGAACTCAAGCATTCAAACAAATTTAACCCCAAACTCTAAAATACTAAAACCTTATAAAAATTTGGTCTTTAACAATTGCCATCCAGTGCCTTTGAGATTTTTAAGATGTGGCAACCATGATTTCTGATTTAAATTTTTGAATATTATAGATAAAATTCTCTCTAATGTTGGTTGATTAGACTACAAGTCTACTTGGGATGATAGAACATGTGATCTTGATCAAATTTATTTCCATTTGCCCTCATTTTTTGTTTGCTTATAAACAATGCTACACGTTAATCGAGAGCTCACTCTTAAATGTAGGATAGGTGATTAATGAACTATAAGGGCTTGCGCTTATTTGAAATATTGATCCCACATTTAACTAAATCTTAAATCATCTATCGGGAGAAAATTCAGTTAAAACTAAAATCTATCCCATGAAATGTCTACTCTTGAAAAATTTAAAAGTGGAGATCTTTGTATTTTTCAGGGTGATTAGATGAAATCATGTGATGATTATAATTGGTTCTACTTTTATTTACCTAACGATATTCCATTTCATGTATCCTAATCACTAAAAAAAGTCATGTTAAACCCAATTGTAAACCAAGTAAACTACTAAATCAAAAGTGCTCTCTCATGGGGATTTGAACTCATAGGAAGTCATAGACACCATATCTAAATAAATCGTGATTTATGTTTTGGAGAAAAGGTTAGTTAATAAATTTATATTGACTTCATGAAAAGTTTACTCCTAAACTTTATTTGGAGATATGGTAGGTTTTTATGCTTTTTTGTAGCAATAAACTTATACACTGCTTCCACTATTAAGTTGTTTGACAAGGCATTCTTAAGTTTTATTCTTACTGAGCCTGATCTATGTTGTTTTGCTTTATTATATCTTTACTTACAGTTTTACCTTTTTTATTAAATTTAACTTAGTGATTTGTAATGATGCCATAATTTTTGTTCTTGTTAGCTTTAATTCTGGATCAAAGAAGGGGGAGTACATTGGATGCTTATAATTCACATGGGGTATGAAAAACTTATCTAATAATTCTATAATTTTTTTGATTCTGGATCCTTAAACCAAAATGCGTGGAGTGATTTGCAGTGCTCTAAATGTTTGGTGGATAAAATTAGGGAGGGGCTCCAAAAGGTGGAACTATCAGTTTCTGCTTATGACACAGCTTGGGTGGCAATGGTTCCATCTTTAAGTTTTCCTGAAACTCCTTACTTTCCGAAATGCATTGATTGGATAATAGACAATCAGCTTCCCGATGGATCATGGGTTTCCACTCATATGCAGCCATCTATCATTAAAGATGCTTTGTCATCCACTTTGGCTTGTGTGCTGGCACTTAGACGATGGAATGTTGGTGAAGAGCATGCCAAAAAGGGTACTTGTAAAAGAAACATTTTGAACCTTTAATTCATGTTATGGATTAAAATTGAAATGTGGTGTCTCCATTGCAGGTCTATCATTCATTGGATCAAACTTCTCCAGTATCAATGGTAAACTGCCATCTCCTATTGGCTTTAATATTATATTTCCTGGGATGATTAGTTATGCAGTTGAAATGAAGTTGGATCTTCCTTTGAGAGAATGTGACATAAATGCAATGTTTTCAAAAAGAGAAGAAGAACTTTCAAGGTTTTTTTTAGGGTTATTTTTTATAATCACTTCAATAGTTGAATTTATTATGAACAACTCAATTTGATTTGATTCAATTCTTGCAAAAGCTTGCTACTAGCATAATTGAAAATATGATTGCTATACATTAGAGGCCTTCTATTATGAATTGTTTTATAATTCATCTTAGGGATGCATTTAAGTGGCTTGGATATAACTGTAGCGATCCAATTCGTTAGTTTGCAAATCAGTTCAAAAAAATCCTGACTCGAACATTAGGATCCCAGGGAACTTTAAATTAGGGCAAATAAAAATACCCTTAGATAGAAATAATTTTAAGATTAATGTCTCCCCCACAGCAGCCAGCCTCCTTAGTAACATTTGTAATTAGTTACTGGAAAATGACATCAGTAATATTCATGGTTAGTTATTAGAAAATGACAACAATAATATTCGTGGTTAGTTACTGAAAAATAATATCAGCAACATTCGTGGTTGGTTATTAGAAAAACGACATCAGTAACCAACATCTTTGTGATAATACTTATTGTAGAAAATTATTTATCACGTTTGCATTATTGCCTTATTTTTTTTTTTTGCATTTTATTACATCCTTATTTCCGATAATCACATCTCTGCTATGTTAAAAATGTAATATTTTATTGTTTACTGCGGTATTTAGAGTATTCTCTAATTATTGGGAATTCCAATCTCGATATTGTTTTCTGTACAATACCTGGTCAGGTGCTTCTGGGAGAATTCGAACAAGAACTATAATTCTTAAATTTTCAAGCTTGTTGAGGGTTTTACGGCTCTACTTTACTTTTATTTTTATTTTGCTTTTGTTTCAGTTCAACTTTTGTTCTAAGAAGATGAACTTTGTAAGATTATACGGGGGCTATTTTGTAAATTGGAATTTTAATGAATGAGAAATATTTGTTGATTTTTATGTGTATTATTTTTTCTTTCAAATTGCTCAATATGACCCTGCTGTATGTGAACACCTGAATGCCGGGACAGTTCTCGTTGAGCCGGCATCGGGACATCACATTTGGTATCAGGGCATGATTAAGCAAATTTGAGAGTTAAGAATATATATACAAAAACAAAGATATATTCATTCTAAAGAGATTAAATCAACTTAGAATAATAGTATTGTGTTAAGTTGGAAAGTGATAACTCTCTTTCTTCATTACCATTAGAGCGTGAAAGTACTAAAATAATGTTTTTGTATTAATCATTTCCAATAGATGGATTTCAACGAAGCCTTCTTCGCAGTACCTTCCGCGACCCTAGTTAAGTTAACCATATCCGCAACCACAGCAGATAATAGAACAGATCGTCTACTGGAAGTCGTATTGTTAGCCCTTTTGAACTAAGGGAGAGCCTCTACTTTCCTACTCACACTAGAACTATAACAACCCAAGTCGTTACTAGGATAATTATGACTAAACCCACTAAAAAATCAGGATCCCGAGTGATTTCAAAATTAGGGCAAACTAAAAATATCATTGGATATAGTATATTTTTCTTCACTTCCCCCACCCCCCATTTCATTCTCCTCCCCAACTCCCCTCCCCCACTCTTCTCCCCTCCACTTCATCCCACTTCCACGGCCACACTGATTCCTCCCGTCGACCTCCAGTAAAACCTCATCAACAGTAAAATAGAGTAAGAAATGATAAAAAGATAAAAAAATTTCTATTTTTTCATTTCTTTTTTTTTAATAATGATAATAATGTTATTATTATTATTATTATTATTATTATATTTCCATTTATGCAAAATTTCTTTTTTTATTCTATATATATGTATATATTTCCTAATTCTTGTAACTTTCATTTTTGTCATTTTTTTCCTTCTATATATGTATATATTTCTTAATTTCTGCAACTTTCATTCTGTCATTTTTTTTTATATATGTATATATTTTCTAATTTTTGTAACTTTCATTTATATCATTTTCTTTTTTTTATATATGTATATATTCTCTAATTTCTGCAACTTTCATTTCAGTCATTTTTTTATATATGTATATATTTCATAATTTCTGCAACTTTCATTTTTATCATTTTTTTTTATATATGTATATATTTCCTAATTTCTATAATTTTCAATTTAGTTATTTTTATATATATATATATATATTATTGCTTCTAAAATTAAAAATTGTTATATTTTAATATATAAAGATAAATAACTAATATAATATGAATATTGATATTTTTACTAAAATAAAATGAAGGATACTATTCTTTTCATTTAATATTTTATTTACAGTATTTGCATTATAATTAACTTTTAAATCACTTTGATATATTTATATGAGATTTTATATTCAGAATTTGAAATAAATGATCAGAAATTAGTATTATGGGTTCGTTCAGGTTGATCTTAGGTCTGTATAGACAATACATTAGGCTAGGACAGGCTGATATCTAGAGAAATAAGGTGACTGCACATAGCCTTTGAGGGGGAATGTGTAGTTAGTCTGGAACCTACATCTCAGATAGTTAGATAGACGTATCTAACTCCTTGATTATTCTGTAATTTTGTCTAATATAATAAATATCATATATTGCTGTATTTTTTTTTAGAATGAGCACATATCTTAAATATGTATATTGCATTCATAATCAGGACAAACTGATATCTGGAGAAATAAGGAGACTCCACATAGCCTTTGAGGGGGAATGTGTAGTTAGTTATGAACTCACATCTCAAATAGTTAGACGTATCTAACTTCTTGATTATTTCTATAATTTTGTCCAACATGATAAATATTATATTTTGCTGTATTTTTTTTTAGAATGAGCACATATCTTAAATATGTATATTGTATTCATAATTATGATAATTTTGCAAGCATATCATACTTAAATATCACATTTTATTTGTATATACTTCTCATGCAGAATCATGCCGCTTAATATTATATGCAAATTTTGATATCCTACAAACCTTATTTTTATCTGTGTCTAATTAAAAAATTTCTTTTCTTTTCTTTTTTTGATTTGCCTTGTTATATATATATATATATATGGCAGTTTATGAAGAATCTCTGGATCAAGCATATGAGGAGCTGATACATGATGGAGTAACTTAGATGCTGATTTTTTTAAAGTTTAATTATTTGCTTAATGTGTAACAGATTTGCAATACAATTATTATCTTTGTAATAAATATTATTTTTTATTATTCTGGTATTTTTGAATATTGCAATGAATATGGAAGTGTGTATTTTATATGCCTCTAAATATACTGTTATACTAAAACTCGATATGATTATGGGATTGAGCACCTAACGCTGTATTAGCTATGCTGACCCAGCAGCAGATTGCCACAATTGATTATAGAACAGGATTGAGAGAAAATTAATATAAAAGTGTATAAGCCATTATTCATGCAATTGAAATTGCATAATAAATAAAAGAAAATTATAAAAAGTAAGAATTTTCAAAAGCTATATATAAATCAAAAGGGGAATAAAAGAATAGATATAAGACCTAGATAAAATAATATATTTTTAGTTATTTTTATTTTATTTTCTAGCTAATAAGGATACTTTTGTTTTTATATAGTATTTAACTATGATACTTATGTAAATCTACTCCAATAAAAGTATAATAATAAAAATCTTATTTTTTAGATGGATCCTGAAGACTCTCCTTTGATTGTAGGAACACCCTTAAAAGATCCGATATCTCTCAATACTTTCGTAGACCGTGTCGACAAGTTGTTTGATATTGTAAATGCTCTATTGGAGCGTGTTGATACACAAAATCAAATATTTTTAAAATTTCAGACACAACAAACACCTCTTATAAATAATCCTACTTCTATACTATTAGCTATCAATTTCCTAAACATCGAGATAAATTGACTACTTTAAGCCTTCTTAAGACTCCAACCACCAGTATTCAATGGGAGTGCAAACCCAATGGATGCTGAAGATTGGGTAAAGAAGATAGAAAAAATACTAACTAGCATGAAATGCCCACCCATAGATGTAATTAAATTAATCATTTTTAAGTTAGAAGGAGAACCAGAACGCTGGTGGGAAACCATTGAAAGCTTACAGTTCGTAGGCATAGATACTGAGAATATCCAATGGAAAGAATTTGTCAAAACCTTCAGAGCTAAATACATCCCTCTTGCTCAAGCCATCATGGAAGATATGTTCATGAAGTTATATCAAAGCAACCGTAATGTCGCTGAATATGAAATTGAATTTCAAAGACTATCCCATTATGCACCACTACTAGTGAGCACCGAGTCTGCTCGATGCAGTCAATTTTTTAAATGATTAGAACCTCCTATTAAGAAAGTGCAAAAATATTAGAATACTGGGAACAAGAAGACATTGAAGAGTAAAATAAAAGACCCCATCTGCACATGTACAACAAATTGAATATAAAAAATCGAGACCCTCTCATGCTAGGGTTTATCAAATAGCTCAGTAAACATCTACTGAGAAATGCAGCCGACCGCATCCTTACGGTAATTGTTATCATGGGAGCAGAATATGTTATACATGTGGATGACCTGGTCATAACTTTTGGCAATGTCAAGCAACCCGTACAGTGGACAATCAGTGGATCACTCATTCTTCTCAGATACATCGACAAGCACCCATACTAGCTGGAAGGCAAGAACTCACACCAGCAGCTAGACCAACTCATGTATCTATTGCTGCTCCAATGCAAAAGAGAGGTCCACCCATTGCTCCTAAAGCACCAGCTGCTAATCAAAGGGGAAGACCAATTGCTCCCCAGCAAACTGCACATGCGAGGATGTATACCCTCACCCCAATTCTAGCCCCAGAAGATAATGAAGTGGTATCAGATACCACATTCTTTTTTTTATAAATATCTTTCATATTATATTTAAATAAAACATGAATTATCTTTCATTTTAAACTTTAGGCACCTTAGATTTTAATGATAAATCTTGTGGCACATTATTTGACACTGATGCAAGCCACTTGTTCATTTCAAAAAGATTTGTCAAAACTCTTGAACTACCATATTTCAGCTTAGCTAAAGCCCTGAATGCCGGTTACCATCTGGTGCTCTCATGAGTGCACAAAAATATTGCGATTGTAACATACCCATTAATGGCAAGGCATATAAAGCAAACCTGATAGTACTGCCTATAGTAAATTTTGATATTATTCTATGAATGAATTTACTCAACAAGCATAAAGTTATGACTGATCGTTAAAAAAAGTAGGTCATTATCAAGGGTGGGAGCAAGCCTGAAGTATTTATGGGAAAATTAGGCATTTCAGCATCTTTAATCAATGCTTCACAAATAGAAAAATTAATTCGAAAGCGGTGTAATGCATACTTAGTAATAATAATGGGAGAAAAGACCAGAACAATTCCCTTAGCAGACACTCAAATTGTAAAGGAATTTGAAGATGCATTCCTTGATGAATTGCCTAGATTATCACTAGTGAGAGAAATCAAATTCTCAATTGAGTTAATTCCTGGCACTCAACTAATAGCAAAAGCACCTTATCACATGGCACCCAAAGAACTGCAAGAGTTAAGTGAATAACTAGAAGAGCTGATGAACAAATGTTTTATTCGACAAAGCATGTCACCGTGGGGAGCCCTAGTGCTCTTTGTAAAGAAGAAAGACGGTTCGATGCAAATGTGCATCGATTATCGTGAACTCAACAAGGTAACAATTAAAAATAAGTACCCTCTATCACGTATTGATGATCTATTTGACTAATTAGCTGGAGCCAATATATTTTCCAAGATAGATCTAATATCAGGCTATCATCAATTAAGAGTCAAAGAAGAAGATATTTCGAAAATGTGAGGGCCCGATGCCGGTTCAGTAGAAACCGTTCTGACATTGGGTAACTGCTCACCGCATGATCATATTAAGCAATTTGAGAGAAAAAGAATGCGCATATAAAAGTAAATGATATTTTTCATTTATCAAAAGTTCTTATTACAAGTTCCATCATTGTACAAAACAAAAAAAATAAAATAAGCATTTCAGCACCGTTGTTAATCTTTTGAAAGTTAAGGTTCTTGTTTAACCTCTTCTAGGAGCACCTGACCTGGTATTGTACATAAAATAATACCGGGATTTGAATTCCTAGTAATTAGAGAATACTCTAAGTACAGCAGTATACAATAACAAATTAATTTACGAAAACGCGTTTAGCAGAGGTAAAAATGCAGGATAGGTAAGGCAACTGCGCAAAATAAGCAAGCAAAATTCTGCAATAAGTAGTTATCACAAATAACGGTTACTGATGTCATTTTCCAGTAACTAATCCTGAATGTTACTGATGTCATTTTTCCAGTAACAACCCCGAATGTTATTGATGTTATTTTCCAATAATAACCCCGAATGTTGCTGATGTCATTTTTCCAGCAACAACCCCGAATGTTACTGATGTCATTTTCCAGTAACAACCCAGAATGATACCGATGTCATTTTCCGGTAACAACCCCGAATGATATTACGTTGGTTCCGGACAACCAACCAAGCTTCAAAATGAAATTCGGCTCAAAGCAAATATGCGAGGCAAAGCAGTAAAAAAAATGCAAAATGTAATATAAGTCATATACTGGGTACCTTTAGTCTTTAAGTTCAAAAGTTCAACAGCTCGTATGAGTGACAGTTCGCTCAATCTGCATTTTAAGTCCCGATATTTTTAAGTTAGCTTTTTCATCAAATGATTTAGGAGTTTAATTTCTTCTTTCATTCTGTTCTCCTTCCGCTTTTGAAGTTCGATTGATTTTAAGTGTAGAATTAAAGCAGTTTAAAGTGTCTTAAGATTATGATCGAAAAAGTCCGAATAAAATGACTGAATTGGCAATAATAGTCATTTATAACAATTTGAATCGTTCTCATTATTAATAAATGAGAATAATTTTATTGTCAATGATTAGATATAAGTTGATAGTTATAAGGAGAGTAACAAGCTTTGGAGAAAACAAATGTTTTCTTCTAATTTCCTCCTCTTACCTTAGATTTTGGATCGTCGGAATACGAAGAGAGTTGGAACGGGTTGGCCGAAGGGTGGCCGAGGGTTGCTGGAGCCGCTGCGGGGGCTGCCGGGGACTGCCCGGGCTGCTAGAAGCTGCGGGAAGTGGCTGTCGGGCTGCCGGAAGGTGGCTGGAAGGGCTGTCGGGGCTGCCGGGCTGCCGGAAGGAGGCTGGAAGGGGCTGCCAGGCTGTTGGAAGGTGGCTGGAAGGGTTGTCGGGGCTGCCGGAAGGAGGCTGGAAGGTGGCTGGAAGGGCTGTCGGGGCTGCTGGAAGGAGGCTGTCAGGGCTGCTGGGCTGCCGGAAGGAGGAGGGTTGGCTGAATTGAGGAAGGAAGAGGGGAAGAGGCTGCTGGAAGGTGTGGGGAGAAGAGGGGAGGGGATGGGGGCTTTATAGGCGCACGTAGAGGCGCCACAACGTGCGCCAATTGGCGCCAGGTCGGCGCCTGGAGGCTCTGGCGCGGAAGCTTCTCTCGCCAGAGGGCAGGAGTGGGGCCGGGAGTCAGGGTCGGCCCTCTGGGCCGACAACTTGCGCCAAAAGCGGCGCAGGCAGGCGCCAGGCTTTCGCCTGGCGCGGAAGCTTCTCCCGCATGGCGCGGGAGAAAAAGGAGGGGTGTGCGTAAAGAAGAGAAAAAAAATAGAGAAGAAAAAAAATGGAAAAAATTTAAAATTTCAAATTAACCGTATTTTTTCGCCGTTCGGCGTCCGAATGCAACGAAACCTGGCACCGGTGTGTTACGACATGACGAACACCCTCGCGCCGAAAAATTTTCGATTCGGAGCAAAATTTAGTTTATTTTAATTTTAGGGGTTTAAAACTTTGAAAATTTGCCATGATCAAATCGACGCTCAGAATTTGATGAAACTTCTCGAGCAACTTTTAAATAATATACTTAACACGTCGACACTGAAAACGATGAATTCGGACATGTATTTCAATGTTTTTGATTTTTAGAAATTAGAAATTTCGAAGATAGAACGGGAGTTTCCGTCTTTCGAATTTTTCCTGAATTAGGGCTCTTTGATTCTTAAAGTTGTTTCTGTCTATTGGTAGTTTTGTTTGCCCTAAAGTGAAATTCCTCGAGATCCTGATTCATAAGGAGGGATTCTGCCCTAATTTGCAATACAACGGTTTTGGGTCGTTACAGAAAACAACATTTAGAACTCGTTATGAGTATTATGAGTTCATGGTCATATCATTTGGTCTAACCAATGCTCCGTCCATTTTTATGGACTTAATGCAAAGAATTCTTAGATTGTATTTGGATAAATTTGTAATAGTATTAATCGATGATATTTTAATTTATTCTGAGAGCAAGGAAGAACATGAAAATCATATAAGAACCATTATGGAAACTCTAAGGCATAATCAGATTTACGTCAAATATTCTAAATGTGAATTTTGGCTAGATTTTGTAGCTTTCTTAGGCCATGTAGTGGATGCTGAAAGAATCAAGGTCGATCAGAAAAAGATAAGCGTCATTCAAGAATGGCCCCAACTAAAGATCGTGATAGATATTCGCAGTTTTCTTAGTTTAGTCGGGTATTGTCGAAAATTTGTTAAGGGATTTTCGCAAATAGCTGTACCGTAAGTCAAATTAACACAGAAATCAGTTCCATTCATTTGGAATCAGCAATGCGAGGAATCTTTTCAACAGTTAAAATAAGTGTTAACAATCACCCCAATACTAACCCTACCACAAGAGATAAGAAATTATCAAGTTTATACTGATGCATCCATAGTAGGGTTTGGATGTATTCTCATGCAAGAGAAGAAGGTAGTAGCATATGCATCTAGGCAATTAAAGATTCATGAAAGGAATTACCCAGTGCCTGACTTAGAACTGACAGCAGTAGTATTTGTTTTAAAAATATGGAGGCACTACCTATATGAAGTGATATGTAAACTTTTTACTAATCATCAAAGTTTAAAATATATTTTCATTCAAAAAAAATTGAACTGTCGACAAAGGCGATGGTTAGTATTGATCAGCGACTACGACTTAGACATACAATATCATCCTGGTAAAGCTAATGTCGTAGCTGATGCCCTTAGCAGAAAAATAGATCTAAACACTATAATGGTAAGTCTATTAATGGAAGAACTCAAAAAGTTATGCATAAAACATATTAATGAAAAGCAGTTAAATAATTTACTTGAAAATAATACTACATAGCCTACATTCATGTGGCACATAACAATTGCCCAAGAGAATGATAAGGGATATTCCAAGCTAAAAGTAGACATCGAAAATGATTGCATAATAGACTTATATCTGCAAAAAGGAGTATATTTATCATGGAAAAAAATTTGGATTCCAAATGATTCATATATTTGGAATCAAATTCTATTTGAAGCTCACAACTCAGGGTACACAATTCACCCTAGAAATAATAAAATATATAGGGATCTGAAAGAGACCTTTTGGTGGCCTGAACTAAAGAAAGACGTAGTTGAATATATCGCTAAATGTCATGTCTGCAATTTAGTAAAGGCAGAACATCAAAGACCAAGTGGACTATTACATCCATTAGGTATCCCAGAGTGGAAATGGTCAAATATTTCTATGGACTTTGTGATGGGATTACCCAGAAGTCGTACTGGAGTAGATGCGAATTCGGTAATCATAGATCGTCTAACAAAATCAACACATTCCTTCAGATTAAGTAAACAGATTCAGTGGAAAAGTTGGCCAAGTTATATATTAAAGAAATAATTGAACTTTACGGAATCTTTAAAACTATTGTCTCAGATTGTGACGGCAGATTTACCTCTTATTTTTGGAAAGCAGTACATCAAGATTTGGGGACAATATTGGCTATGAGTTACACAATATTTCACCCTCAAATAGATGATCAAATCGAGAGAGTAAACTAAGTACTTGAAGATTTTCTTCGATTAAGCATATTAGACTTTGGCAGTAGTTGGGAAGATCACTTTCCATTAGTGGAGTTTGCATACAACAACATTTATCAGTCATGCATTGGAATGGCTCCATATGAAGCTCTGTATGACAGAAAATGTAGCATGCCATTGGCTTGGATTGAAGTAAGAGATGTTCAGTTTTATAGATTTGATCTAGTTGAGGAGACTAATAAGAAAATTCACCTGGTACGATTGCTACAGTTCAAAATCGACAAAAGAAATATCATGATGCTAAACATCGAATGCTAGAATTTCAAGTAAGAGATTATGTCTATCTAAAGGTAAGCCCAGTAAGAGGAGTTCATAAGTTTAGCATAGCAGGAAAGTTAAGTTCAAAATACATTGAACCCTTCGAAATAATTGCCAAAATTGGAGACGTCGCTTATAAGCTTAAACTGCTAGACAATTTTTATGCCGTTCACAACATATTCCATATTTATTCATTACGAAGGTGTCTACAGGAATCATTCTAGCAAGTGTCTATCCCTTCAATCAACCTCCAACCTGATCTAACTTACAAATAAGAACCACTCAAAATATTGAGTTCAGATAATTAAAAATTACGAAGTCGCCATATCCTAATGATAAGAGTACAATGGAAGAATTCATCAGAAGAAGCCACTTGGGAAAGAGAAGATACCATGAGGAAGAATTATCCAACACTGTTCAATATGTCAGGTATTATTCTCACCCATGAATAAGTTTTGTTTGCGTGATATCGATGGCAACTTATTTTTTAAGTAGGGGAGTTTGTAACGACCCAAGTCGTTATTAGGATATTATGACTAAACCCGACTCAAATTAAGATCCCGAATGACTTCAAAATTAGGGCAAACTAAAAATACTGTTAGATATATTATTTTTTTGTGATTGTAATGCTCAGATTTGGGAGCAATTTGGGTAAGGAATACTCCTTAATTAATTTTTGAATTATTTAAACTTAATAAATTGGAAAAATTAAATATAAGTCCAAATTCAATAATTTTTGTGCCGTTGGATTAAGAATATTATAAAAAAACTATAGAAAAAGTTTTGCTGAATTTAGAGCTTCGGAATGATCAGGATTAATTTCTAAAATTTTTATCTTTAGAAATTAATAAAAAAATAAAATATTGCTCCAAATTAAAAAAATTTTGCGCAAGTGTTTTTCTCATCAAAATACACCTCCTTGTCAAGTTTTGTTATTTTTTGGAAAAGAAATGGAAGAGAGAGAAAGTAGAGAGAGAGAAAGAAGAGATAAGAAGGAAGAAAAAGCCAAATTGAACACTTAAAGTATTTATGAAGAAAATGATAAATTTGTTCACATCCAAATAATGGAGGATAGAAAATTTAGTTAATAAATTAATTTTCTAATTTCTGCAATTTTCATTTTTGTCATTTATATATATATATTCTAATTTTTTTAACTTTTAATTTAATTATTTTCAATATATATATATTATTACTTATAATATTAAAAATTGTTATATTTTAATATATAAAGATAAATAACTAATATAATATTAATATTGATATTTTTATTAAAATAAAATGAATAATATTATTCTTTTCATTTTAATATTTTATTTGCAGTATTTGCATCACTATTAACTTTAAACTACTTTGATTCATTTATATAAGATTTTGTGCTCAGAACTTAAAATAAATGATTATAAATCAGTATTATGAGTTCATTCAGGTTGATCTCAGATCTGTACAGACAACACGTTAGGTCAGGACAAGTTGATATCTAAAGAAATAAGGAGACTGCACATAGTCTTTGAGGGGAAATGTGTAGTTAGTTTGGATTCCACATCTCAGATAGTTAGGCAATGGATGTGGTGATCAACAATGGTTGTGAGTAGTATGGGCCGTGGTGTTTGGAACTCGCAATGATTAGGGGTTGGCAGGGGTGGTGGAGGTGATGGTAGGGGCGACAATGCGATCAGTTGCTAATGGTTGGAACAAGGTAGGAGTTGCTGAGGTGCGACAACAATGGATGGTGACGGAGGTGGTGCTTGACAAGACCAACGAGGACAACCAATTGGTGGCGATGTTAGATTCTGGGTGTAGTGGTCATGGTGGGAGGCAATAAGGTTGGATGTGGCGGCGAGGGGTGACTTGTGTTGGCGATTAGAGTTGACAAGGCTGTCAAAAGTGGCAGTTGTGGCAACGACAATAGGCTGGTAGTGGCAGTTGCTGTTAAGCATAAATGGTTAGTAGTGTTATGAACTAGGTGTTGAACCACAACTTGCTCCAAGATTCCTGACTTTGTCATACTTGGAACAATCGCAAGCAAGAAACAAAATTGCAGAAAATCAAACAAAACAATGCACAACACAAAAAATACAATCACAAAAAATCCAAATGATTTATGTGGAAGACCCTTTGTAAGGAAAAACCACAAAGACATCATCATGAAAACAATCCATCATGAATGAAGAAGGGATTACAGGACTTGCAACAATCCCATTGTTGCAGTAATCAAAGCTTTTTCAGGGAAGATGTCTTTCTCACATGGCAACATCCTCCCATTGCATGCAATTCATTGAATTTTAACCCTAAACAATAAGTGTATTTATACCCCTGCTAAAGCCCTTTTCTAAAATTATCTCGAAAAGGCAAGTTTCATGCCAATTAAGTACTTGGGCGTGAACTAGCCTACGATTTCTAGACTTGCTTGGTTGACCTAGAGTGCCTGGGCGTGGTCGGGCGGCCTTTGTTTGGCTCAACTTAAGACAAGCGCTTGGGTGCGCTTTTGTCTTGTATCTTTTGCGTGGCTAACAACAATGAGTGCTGGGCATTGGATTCTCTGCACGATTAACACCAACGGCCCCTGGGTGCTCTTAGTCATAAGGTGCCTCTCTACACGCCTCTATCTTTATGCACTTTGAGCTTGTTCTTGATACGACACACTTGTTTCGTATTTGGTCGATTTGTAGCCCTTCCATGGTTGCTTTACCGTACTCGAGGCTCCATCAAACAACAAGTAGCATTGGCGGAGTGCGACTATGAGTTCTAGCGGTGTGGTTCAGGCTAAGCTGGCTTTAGCTTTCTTATTAATAGGCATAGTTTATAGGCTTACAACCATAAGCCATGCTTAGGCTAGGGGCTTTAGCTTGAATGTAGAAATACATGTTTGGTAGGTTTAAAAGTTTAAATTTGACTTGAGCCTTTAACAAACTTGCCCTTAGCGTATTCTCAATGCTATTTTTGGTTATATTTAGCCTGACTTAGTATAGCTAGAATTTTGTTTGTTATGTATACAATTAGCTACCATGCTAAAGCATCTTCCTGTTTGTCAAGGGAGCTTGAGAGTAACTCTGCTGGAAGTAAAGCTTACCTTGCATTTGTTGCTGAAGGGCTATGTGGAATGCAAAATTGGCAAGAGGTCATGAGTTATCAAAGAAAAAATGGTTCTCTTTTTAATTCTCCCTCAACAACTGCTGCTGCACTTGGCCATGTTCGAGATAGTAAATTATTTAGTTATTTGAACTTGATTTTACAGAGGTTTGGTTGCTCAGGTGACAGTGCCCCGTTTCCTTTTCAATTTGAATTATAGTATGTACACTGCCTTGTATATATAAACTAACACACGGAATTTTGCAGTTCCAACAATCTATCCACTAGACATGCATACACATCTTTCCGTGGTTGATACTCTTGAAAGGCTAGGACTTTCTCAGCATTTTATTCATGATATTAAAAGGATTTTGGACACAGCTTATAGGTGATATTAATTCTGTTAATCTTTGAAATGTTTTATGCTCATTTAGATAGTTGAATTCTCTTGAATTACAGATACTGGGTTGATAATGATGAGGAAATTTTTTCTGACATAGCCACCAGCGCCATGGCATTTCGAATTCTACGAATGCATGGATATGATATTTCTTCAGGTAATGTAACTCTTGTTCTTGGTGTGCTATGCTTCATGCTGATGATTATGCATATTTGTTGACTTTGATGTTTCTAAGCACATCCTGGTTTATAGATGCTTTATCTCCATTTGCTAGTTCAAGACATTTCATGAATACAATCCAGGGTCATATTAAACATTTAAATACTGTTTTAGAGCTATATAAGGCTTCACAGACTCAGATAGCTCAAAAAGAGCCAGTTCTGAAGAATTTGAAGTCATGGGTGACTGATTTGCTCAAAGAGGAATTGAGCAGGAAGGCCATCAACACACTTGATATTTTGGAAGAGGTAGATTTGAACTTTTTCCACTTATCTTTCTGCAAGTCATTAAGCTTTTTATAATGTTGTCATGAATGGTGATTGGGGTTTCAAATGGGGAGATTGAAAACTATTAAAGGGTTATATGGTTACAACAACTGAGTTCAATGACGATTTAATTACCAAAATGAGTTTTGAACCTTAGTTTTTTGTAATACCTGACAAGAATTTGTTCCTACATCACCTATTGTTGAGGTAAGGAGATACGAGTTACCATGAAATCTAATTCATAGTTGATTTAACTGATCCTAAATGAATTACCCTAAGAAGCAATTTGATTCATTATCGATTTGAATGATTCTAGTTAATCACTTAATTAAGCAATATGATTTTTAGTAGATATAATAGATCCTGGTTGAACCATCCCAAGTAAAGTAAGTTAATTTTTAATAGATCTAACTAATTGACGTTTTGATTTTAGTAGATTTATGCAATCCTAGTTGAATCATATACCAGTTAAAGATCTGATTCCTATATAATTTATACGTTCATATCTAATTAAGTGATTTAGTATATTGATGATCCAAAAAATCTCAGTTAAACAATGTTATATGATTCAATCTCTTTAGGATTTAAAAGATCATTATTTATAATGTTCGGTACTGTTTTTGCTGAATTAAATGTTCATTGGCTTAGTATATTTGTTCAAAACTGTTGCACATTAGTCATTTAACGTTCTTTATTATATATTTTAGTTGAGATAAGTATTATTGAACCTACATTAGTTTGATTTGGATGTTTATTTGTTTCTTCTAGACATCTTTTAGGCAGGTTACTAATTTCCTGGCATTTTGCTTATGCAGGCTGATTACACTCTTAAGTCTCCATTTTATTCCAATTTGGAAAGGCTGGAGCACAAAAGAAATATTGAACATTACAAATTAAATAAGTTACAGATGCTCAAGACATCATTTGCGTAAGATTCTGATACATAATAAAACAGAGTTTGAGTTTCTCTAACATTCATGGAGTAGGTTTCTCAGGGAAGCAATTTGATTTGCACAAGGTATGAAAAACATGATGCTTGAAAAAATTAAGGAATTTGCAAAGCACTGAACAACTATCACTTGTAAACTTCCAAGTTTAAAAGAGTGCAAATTTAATTTTTTAAAATATATGATTTTAATTTTAAATCATAAATTTATAGAATCCAAACATTTTTCTAGCCATACATTTCTTTCAAAATATTTAAAATTTCGTACAAACCAATTTCAAAAAAGTTGAAATGGGGCTAGGAGAGTTGTTATTGAAGAAATGCAATTCATGTTTCATGTTAGAATAGGAAAATGATTTTCTTGGAATTGATTTTCACCTTGTTCTACAATCGAATGAGGCACACTCATCCAAGAGTACATAAGGTAGACAAAATGAAGATATTATTGAATTTCACACTTATAATGTTCTTAATATCTGCTTATGACAATTTATAGACTCCTCACAGAGATAGGATGGAGTTTTTGTTGTGGCAATTATTTTAACTTAATATTTAACTAATTATTTCACAAAAGTTAACTTTACTCTTCTCCATCATGAATGTATTTTATTAAGAGAAGAAATTTATTGTGGAGATATACTTGTAAACATAATAAATAAATAGCACATAGCTCTGTAGGTAAGGTTGGCTTTGATCTGATTTCGAGCGAGTCGGGCTTAACGCGAACTAAAAAATTTTGAGTTAAGCTTGACTCGAACTAAAATCGAATTCGAGTTGAGTCAAGTTCGACTAATTCATATTTGAGTTCGAGCTGACTCGAACTTGATTCAAGTCAGCTCGAAATTACATTTCAAATTTTCTAGTTTGAGCTTACTTGAACTTGGTTCGAGTTAACTCAAAAAAATAAGAACATATTTTTTCTTGGAGTTTATGGATTCCAGTATTTGAGATAAAGAAAATACAATAAACAATATATAATAATATTATATAAGCATTCAAATTTCAGCAAATTAAATTAGGGTTAAAACAAACATACACAATTACTACAATTCACAAATCAAATATAGTAAAATTATACATTAATTTATTATAATTCAGAAGCAACAATTATTCGACTCAACAATCATTTAGTAAATGTGCAAGACTGCAAGTATCCCCAACTCCCAATATTCCGGCAAGATAGAAATAGCCCAAGCCTAAGCCACGACACTTTAAGTCCATGCAAGTACTCAATTTGCATGTTTAGTCCCCAATTCTAAGCATGCAATATATAAATTTGCACAAAAAATAATACAATAACATAAGTAAAAAATACAATAAATTACAATTATTACTTATTTGAACTAACACCAAAAGATTTGATTGACTGAGTTTGATTTTGTGGCTCACTTGTTTTTTTAAGATGACTCAAATTAACATAATTTCTTAAAGCTATAGCCTAATAGGCTTTTAGCAGAGTAGTCAATACTCAACAGTAATCATTTATTATAAACCCAATTTAGCCATCTCAAATGATTGCTCAAATTCAAATCAGACAAACAAAAACAAAAAAATGAGTTCAAATACTTTATAAAATAAAAAATTATTACAAGATGCTGCAGCAATGAGTCAAAGATATTATAGCAGCAATGCAGAATAATAGAGTGTGTTGTATGTATTTTAGGTTTTTTAGAAATGCAATAAGTTGTGAGTCTCTTTGTAGCATATATATTTTATTTAGGCTTTTCAGAAATGCAGCAGAGGCAGCAGCAGTCCAAGCAGCAGCAGGCAAGCAGTAGTCCAAGCAGCAACAGGCCAGCATTAACCCAAGTATCAGCAGAGGCAGCAGCAACAACCAAAATGACCCAATGTCGTTACTTTGTAAATTATGTCAAATCTTGACTCAGAAATCAGGATCCTGGGGAAACTTCATATTAGGGCAAACCAAAATACCTTTGGATAGAAATAATTTTTAGATCAAAATGCCATAGTTTGGGGAAAATCCAAATAACAGAAACTCTTGTTAATTTTAAATAGAGAAAATTAAATACAAGTCTAATTTCATCAATTTTTATGCCATTGAGTTAAGTATATTATTTAAGGCTACTTTAAAAGTTTCATCAAATTCAGAGCTCCGGTTCGATCGTAATTAATTTTTGAAGTTTCAAGCTTCAGAAATTAATATAAAATAAAATATTGCTCCAAATCAAAAAAATTTAGCGCAAGGGTGTTTGTCTTATTATAACACACCTCAGTGTCAAGTTTCGTTATTTTTGGAAGTCGAATGATGGAAAAATACGAAAAATTTAATTGAAAATTTACATTTTAATTTTTTTCCTCTGTTTTCCTTTTTCCTCCGTCTGTTCTCCCGATTCCCCCCCCCGACGCAGAGGCTCTGTCGTTCGACTGAGCCTGACAGACGCTGACGAACGCAGACGCGCCTTGCCTTGGTTGGCGCCGGTCGGTGGCCGACCGACTGACCAATTGGCCGGCCACCACTCCTCTCCTCTCTATAAATATTCCCCCTCAGCCAACCCTTCCTTCCCCAAACACCAGCCAGCTTTCCCTCTCTTGGCTAGCCAGCCAGCCCTCCTGTCGCCAGCCAGCCGCTGCTGCCTCTGCTCTAGCCACCCCACCTCGGCCATCCCCTCTGGCCCCCTTCAGCCAAGGCCGACCTCTCTCCGGTTTCTGGCAACCCTAACTTTAGGTGAGAGAAGGAAAAGAGGAGGAAAAAGAGGAGAAATTTTACATTTTTATTTTAGTTTTATTTTTTTTCTTTACTTATTTTCATAATAATAATAATTATATTGTCCCTATTATGTTATTATCATTATTAATGTTGTCATTAATTAATAATGATAATAGTACAAATGTTATAAAATGACTACTATTTCTATTTCGTCATTTTCAGTCATTTTAATTTTATCATTTCTTTCTTTATTATTATTATTATTATTTTTTGACAATTTCATTTCAATCATTTCTTTCTATTTTTTTCTTTCATACATTATTATTATCATTATTATTATTAAATAATAATATTAATAACGTTATTATAAATATTATTACTTCTTTCGGTAACTTAAAATTCTGTCTTCTATCAAGAAGAGAAAGTGAAAGAAAAATAGAATAGAAAGAAAGAAAGTGAATGTTTCTAAAATATCATACTACTTTATTTTCATAAATCTCAAAATATTGGCTAAAAGCTAATTTTAAATATGAAATATTTGTGCAGATTCAATCAATTTGCATTTTTAAATTTAAAGAAAAAGGTACCATATATTTTTTATTACTCTTATTTAATATGCCTTTTCGCTCAGTATCACACAAATTGATAAAAATATTTTTAAAAGTCACATAAAATGATATATGAAAAAGTTTGGATAACTGAGTAGCATGGGTTCCATGTTGATCTATTTTTAGTTTGATCAGACAACTGCTAGGACGAGGTTGCCCGACATCGGGAGTCATAAAGAGCCTATACTGATAAGCCTTTGAGGGGGAAGATATAGAGGGAAGTTGGGATATGTAACACAAAATTGAACCCCATTTTCCTCTATTTTGTACTTGCTCAATAAAATCATATTTTGCGCTAGCTATCAAACGCCAAAATTCTATATTTATTTTTGTAATCGCAATTATTTTTATGCTAAAGTTTTAGTGCTATTGAAATAGGTTTGCAGAGTTAAATTTGTACAGCTTCTTGTCCTATCAAATTATTATTTATTTTGCTTATTATTTAACAATTATAAAGTTGACCTCTATTAGTACTTAGTTTCACAAGTAATTTGTATTTAAATGCCAACACTTTTGAAACGTGCTCAGATCAGGAGCTCATCCTTGAGAAAAGGCGCTAAGGATCAAGCAGTGCTGATACTGCTACCTGTTGATTTTACTGCTTTTTGACTCTATTTTAAAGTTTGTAACTTTTGTTTTATTTTGATCTTTGTAATAAAAAATTGTGAATTAATGAATAAATAAGTTATGCTTGATGTTTACATATTTTGTTTTTTAAACAACTCAATATGATTCTACGGCTAGGGGACGTACCTCAAAAAAACAAAACGGTGATGGATTAGCTCCAGCTAACCCGGCATCGGGTCCCCACACAGCATCCCAAATATACATGATAGTAATAATTTATGAGCTTGTACCTTTATTTTTAGGGTTAAGTTGTGAGTTGGATTTATGCTTTTACAATTACAGACTTACAGTCTAACAATTTATTTAATATTTTGTCAAATTATTTTTATGTTTTTTTATGGTTCTTAGTATTGCAGTAAACTATTTGCATGTTTTAGGGTTAAAGCCGCAAGCTGATGCTGTGATTTTATTTCGTTCTGTATTTCTATTTAATTTTAGGATTTTTATACTTGCAGTAAACCAAAGCAGCAGTAGCCCAAGCAGCAACAATAACCATAGCAATATAGCATTATAAATTTGAAAAAAAAACAATATAGTAAAAATAAATAAATAATCATGATTATCTGTGAAATGGTCTAAATATCATATAATTCATATTACATTTAATATGAAATGATTCAGAGGTATAAGCAGCAGCAGCTTAAGCAGCAACAACAAAGGCAGCAGCAACAGAGGCAGCAGCTACAAAGGTAGCAGCAGGAGAGGCAACACCAAGAAAGGAAGCAACAACCCAAGCAGTAGAGACAGTAGCAGCTAGGCAGTAGCAGCCCAAGCAACAGCCCAAGTAGCAACAATCCAAGCAATAATAATCATAGCAATATAGTATCATAAATTTAAAAAGAAAAGCAGTATAGTAAAAAAATATAAATTTGAAGCAATCACAAGTATTGATGAAAGGGTTTAAATATCACAATACATTTAATATGAAATGCTTGTTTTTCATCATAGTCTGTTATTCCTTCACAAACCGCTTAAATAAGAATTCAAATAAAAAAGAGTCAGCATTCAGCAAAGATGATTGGACTAAATAGACAATGTTTGGTGATTAAATATAAAAAATAATATAAGCCTTGCAGTTCTGTAAAAATAACTAAGAGCACATAAAAAGTTAAATGCCTTTAAAAGTTGCAAAAATAATAATTACAACACACTTAAAGTACTTATAATTCAATAATCACTTGGTTCAATTGAGTAGATCCTACACTTCATCATCTGGTATAGCGCATGTTAGTTGCTCTTCCTGCACAAAAAAAAAACCCAAACAAATCGATTAAACTTATCTCCAGTTTATCTATCTTGTAAATTAGAATATATCAAACTTAAAATCATACATCTTCATCCAAGTGTGTAAGATTGACTTGAGACCCAGTAAACCAATTTGTTGTACAAATAAGAGCATTAATCGTACTTGGTGATAATGAACTTCTATAATCATCAAGTACACGATCACATGCACTAAATGCAGATTCGGGAGCAACGATTGTAATAGGAATACTAAGAATATCTTTAGCTATCTTTGCTAATGTAGGCCATTTTAAAGAAATCATTTTTCATCATTCTAAAACATCAAATGAAGATCTTTGTTCTTGAGACAGCTTAATGCAATCCTCATCTAGATAAAGCTTCTCTCTGATTTAATTGACTGGTTGGTACAAGCAGACTCCAAAAAAAGTTAAAATCTCTTAAAACTGAATTTTTTAGTTCACAATAACTTGAACTAGGGCTGCCTTGAAGCATTAGCAAACTGTTTGAAAAATAAAAAATTGCTCTAGATGTGTCTACATAATAATAGACATAGTTCATACAAATTTTATAAAACCACTCAATTATCTCATTAAGGGTTGACCCAGAATACATTAATCTAAATGCAAGTTTAATAAATGCTATTTTTCTCTTTTGATTAAGCACAATGGCAATGTACATTAGCAAGTTAGTATCAAACCAATACTTGTTCAATTTTTTTTTTATTGAAATGCACGTCAATCTAACAAAATCATCATTCTCACTTGCCCTACTCTCAAGTTTATATTTATTCTGAATCATTTTAAGAAGGAAAAGATTAGCAGTTGGGTAAGTTGAACCTGAAAATATCTTTGAAGCATTCTCAAAAGCTTTAAGAATACATTATCCCAATCAGAATCAGTCAAATCCCAAACTAATCCTTTATCTTTACTAAAAAATTTATGCAACACAGTTTTATAATGAAAGATACAATCCAACATATAGAATGTGAAGTTTCACTTTATTTTTACATCGCCTGAAAGACCTTTACGAGTTGATACACCAATTAATCTTACAATCTCATCAAATATTTTTAAGTAGTTTGAAGATTTTTTAATATAAACAATGGTCTTTTTTAACAATTTCAATGACATTATTGCAGTTCTTAAGATATTCTTGAACAATCAAATTTAAAATATGTGCACAATTATGAGCATGAAATCTTTTTTCTTTAAAAAAAGTTTGTTAGTGTTCTCAATATTTTTTGACAAAATCTTTGCTACATTATCGTTAGCATGCGTATTGTCAAATGTAATTGTCATAATATTTTTGTGAATGCCCCACTGCATTATGCACTCACTAATGGCATTAACAATGATATGTGTGGTATGCGGAGGTTCAAGGTCAATAATATTTATAATAGAATGTTACAACATCTAATCTGAATCAATGTAGTGTGTTGTTAAATACATATACCCTATTGATTGATTTGAAGTTCAACAATCAACTGTTAAGAAAATATAATTCACAGACTTTAACACTTTCTTTATCTTGTCCTTTTTAATTTCATAAACTTTCAAGCATTCAGCCCGTATAATCTTTCTAGAAGTTTTCCTATGATTAATATTCAAAATACATGCAAAGAAATTAAAATATGGTTTCTCTAGAAACTTAAAAGATAACTTAATCGTAATAATAATCTTTGACAATATATTCTTAACTTTGTTGTTATCGTATGTAGATGTAAAAAAAAAATTACTAGTTTCAACGTCTGCTAATTTTCTCTTATCAAATATCTTTAGCCTAAAGATCCTCTATTTTTTGTTTGCTTGACAATACTAAACAAAGTTTGATATATACCTAAAACAATTTGAGATAGATTCAAATTTTTGGGACATATAATTCTTACAATAATGACTACATGCTAGTTTATCAACTGCATTACCTTTGTTATCTTTAAACTTTATTATTTCAAAGTGGTTCCAAATTGTACTTTTTTGTTTATTGTCATAACATTTGAAACAGTCTGGCTTGTTTCACCTATTTGAGATACAATAACAATAGGATTTGTATTTGCTTCCTTATTTTTTTGACTCAAATATATAATTTTGTTCACCTCTTGATTTTTCAATTTCAGTTTCAAAGAAATTATTTTTATCTTCCATTTAGTTGAAATATTTTTTAATAAATAAAAACACGTTAGCTGATCAAAATATATACGTTCATAAGCAGAAGTATTTTAAAAGCTAAAAAATAATTATAATTAGCACATATAAGTTCATGTTTTAACTAAAAAAATATGCATACAATTTGTAGTATGTATAAAGCCCTAAAAAATTGAAATAATATTAAATAGAAGTACATAGCGTAAAGAGAATGACATTATCGGCTTAAGCCTTTAACCCAAAAGCATGCAATTATGCAAATAATTTATTGCCTCTAAAAACCCTAAAAAAACACATAATTTGACAAAATATTAAGTAGACCATAATACTGTAACTTTTAAAACACAACTCCAACTCATAGCTTTAACATTTAAAATAGAGTTACAGGCTAATAAATTATTGCATGTCTAAAAATCCTAAAATAAATAGAAGTTTAGAATGTAAATAGAATCATAACATCAGTTTGCTGCTTTAACCCTAAAACATGCAAACGGTTAATTGCAAAATTGAAAACCTTAAAAAAATACAAAAATAATTTGACAAAATATTAAATAACTTGTTAGACTGTAAGTTTGTAACTGTATAAGCCTAATTCCAACTCATAGCTTCACCTTAAAAATAGAGTTATAGGTTTGTAAATTATTGTATGTCTAAAATATCTAAAATTAAACAAAAGTATTGAATGTAAAATAAATCACAACATTATCTTGCATCTTTAAAGAAATATAAAAATAATTTGACAAAATATTTAACAAACCGTTAAACTGTAATTGTAAAGTATAATTCTAACTCACAACTTAACTATAAAAATAAAATTACAAGCTCATAAATTATTGCATATCTAAAAATTCTAAAATTAAACGAAAGTATATAACATAAACAAAATCACAATATCAGCTTACAATTTTAACCATAAAATATGCAAATAACTTATTGTAAGACTGAAAATCCTAAAAAAATATAAAAATAATTTGACAAAATATTAAACAAACTGTTAGACTATAACTGTAAAAGCACAATTGTAATTCATAGCTTAACCCTAAAAATAGAATTACAGGCTCATAAATTATTGCATGTCTAAAAACTATAAAATTAAACAAGATCGAAAGAAGAACACAGCTCACAACTTCATGAATGTTTGAAAATCCTAAAAAAAATTATATAAGCTATTAAACAACTTACAAAATCTCAGTAAATTTTCGAAACACATGATTTCAACAGAAAAGAATCGTGATTAGCAAGAAGCCAAGAACAAAAAGCCAAGAAGATCAAATTCATAACTCAGGAGCGAAGGAGCCGTCAACCAGAAGAAGGCGAGAGAGAAGTCGTAAAAGATTTGAAAGATCAAAAAATGGGAACTGACCCCTCTGCGGCTCTGCGTGCGAAAGGATATGGCCTCTGCTCTGATAGACATAAGATTACCATGGATTTCAAATCTGCGATAATCGCTCTTTCAAATCTGCAACATAGGATAAAAAAAAATTGCTGAGTTTCGAACCGCGGTAGGTCGACAGATGAGCGAGCGGCTCACCCGACTGTGCTGCGGTATATTTTCATAAAGGTAAAGCGGTTTTATATATTTATACATTATCGATCTGTTCATTTCGATTTGACTCGAACCTAATTTGAGTTGAGTCAAGCCTAACTCGAACTCGACTCTAATCGGGTTCGAGTTCATATATTTAACTCGAGAATCGACTCGAAAATTTCGAGTCGAGTTCGATTCAACTTGAAATTCAAGCAATTTTCGAGCGAGTTTCAAATTTCAGGTAAAATTGTCACCCCTATTTGTAAGCACATAATATAAGTGAGCACAAATATTATTATAAAATGCTTTGTGTTGGCTTTTGAGGGTCAAAAAGGTAGGGTGGTTGAATTCATTTTGACTTGTAGAAAATTTATATTTAGAAACTTTTATGAAGTATTAAACTTATTTAATATTATAATATCTTATACAAAAAAAAAAAAAAAAAAAAAATTCACAGAAGGAACACAAGATTTATAGTAGTGTCTAGTAGATCCAAATTATTTCAAGTTTACATCTTAATTGATAGACCTTTCATGAAATAGTGGCTTTGTATAATATCTGTTAGTTGCTGTTCAATGTTGAACTTCTACTTCATCTCTATTAAGAATGAAGTGGTGCCTAACTTTGATGTGTTCCATTTTTGAATACTGAATGAGGTTCTTAGTGAGATTAATGGTGTCGATGTTGTCACACTTGGTTTTAATCTATTATAGCTTGATTCTATAGTCTAACAATTATTGTTTTAGCCATAAGACCCAAGCAACAAATTTTTTAGCAATTATGTATTCCGCCTCAGTGTCAGACAAAGTTACTAAAGCTTATTTTCTATTGATCACAAAATCAATGAACTGCTATGAAACAAGCAAGTGTTGCATGTGCTTTTCCTATCAATTCTACGTCCAACAAAATTTGAATTAGAAACTAACAAGATCGGATGACATCCTATTGTGAAGATACCACTGACCTAAGATTTGTGTGCCATTAAAGTATTGTACAATATGCTTAGTAGTAGCTAGGCAAGTCTTTCTTAGGTCAATTTGGAGCTTGGCACTCAGAAATTCTAAATATAATGTCAAGTTTATTTGCAAACAATACAATAGGGATTTTGTATACCTTGGTAAAATATTTAATTCATAGGTTTGATAGATTAGGACGGCTCTAAAGCTATGGTTGAACTCATTGGGATGTTTTAGGTTTGTTATTATCAAACTTAGAGTACCGAAGGAGTTCTTTATTTATTTTTTTGTGAACAAATGTGCCAATGATTCTTGTTCGATCTAATGTCTTAGAAAGAAATTTAATTCTCATTAAGTTTATTTAAAGCTCTTTCCCCATGAGAGAAGGAAATTTTTCATATAGGGTGATGCTTGTAGATCCAAACAAGATATTATCTGGGGTATATTTGAACTAGAAGAAGATCAAAGAGAGTTTTCATAAAGAACTAGGTAGTCTCTACTAATCATCTTGTATCACCATTGTGTGTGAGGAATATACTAAGTTGTTTATTTTTTTTTTTGCGAAATGAATGTCACATGGATAAATTGTGTCCTCTTCCCTCGTCCGCCGTGTCCGATGTGCGAAATTTCTCGCGTTCGCCGTTTCCAGGGCGTAGGACCAAGGGCGGTTTTGCCTCTCGATAGAGATCCTACTAGTGAACTCTGTCTTTTCTTTATTTCTCTGTTGTTTATTATTTTTTATTCAGTTCTTGCAATTACCTGGATCTGTATCTAGGGTTTTTGTTCAGAGTTTTGCCTCATGGCAGTCGTATCACTTTGCTGAGAGGCATTCTAACCTCTATTCTTATTTATTTGATCCAAACGCTTAGTCCTCACCAAAGAGGATTTGAAAAAAATTGAAAAGTTTTTTAACAAAATTATGTGGGGCTTAAGCTCTCAAAAATGAATTCATTGGCTTAGTTAGAAAGATACATGCTTTCCTCTAGGAGGCCTTAACTTCAGAAAGATGAAATAGTTGGTTGGTTCTTTTACATCTAAATTATGGTGGCTCTTTAGATAGCAGTCTAGTTTTTGGGCATTGTACACTAAGGATAAGTATTGTAAAATCAATTATCCCATTCATGTTCTAACCCATCAATATGATTCACCTATGTGGAAACAACTATGTGCAATGAGAAATTTTGCAGAATATTACATCGGGCGGGGATTAGGCAAAGGATATTGTTTCTTTTGGTATGATTTATGGCTAGGGAGATACACTATTTTATGAGAGATTTCCTAATCTCACTCCAACTTATGAAAGGTTATAATTTCATTATAGATAACATTTAGAATTATTCCAAAATGCATACTTTATTCTTTCTTTGACAAAATTGTCAGTAGATCCAAATAAGATATTATCTTTGTATATTTGTACTATAAGAAGATTAGACGGGCTTTTCATAGGGAACTAGGTAGTGTCTACTTATTCTCTTGTGAAATTATTGTGTATGTAAAATGTATTAAACCTATTATACCATAATCTATCTGTTTGCTTTAAGTGTTATATTATTTTTATAACTTATACACAATCTCAATATTCTAAATTTTCAAAATTCAGAGGTTGATCAAAATAGACAATCAATGTTTGCATTAAGGAACGCACTTTTCACATCCATCTTATATAGTTTAGAGTTACGATGCAATACAAATGCAAGTTATAACCTAAAGACTTCAATTCATGTTTTAGGTGCAAATGTTTCATCAAAATTTGCATCTTCAATATGTTTAAAGCCCTTAGTCACTAAGTGAGCTTTGTTTCAGCTATACTACACTATCATTATTTAATATATTTTTAAGACTTGGTTTTAATAATGCTGTGAAAATTGGGTTTTGATATAATTCTCAAACAAAATTCATTTTAAACTAATTTAGTTTGTTCTACATAGCTACAATCTATTTTTCATTTAAAATAACTTCATTAATACTTTTAAACTCTACTAAAGAAAAAAAAGCCTGATTAACTTTATTTGTTGAAGATCTTCTAGTCTGTACTCCTTGGGAAATATCTCTAATAATTAAATTTAGAGGGTTATACATTTCCATTTAACAGATAATTTTTATATCCAACATTGTTTGTTCCTAAATCAAGAATACTAAATTTAAAATCTAACTCATCATTAGAAAACCGATGCTGTGGTTCATATTTAATTTCCATTAAAATATAATATTGTTTGATTTCTTAATTCTTAATTTTCTCATATTAAAATCCTACAAGCTTTGCTTGAGGCAAAGTATCCAACAAATATTGGCTCATTAGACGTGACTCAAATTTGCCTTGAAACTCTTTAAGAACAAAGTATCTACATTTGAATACATGAAAATATGAAATTTCTTTCTTATGTGATTTTAAAATCTTAAATGAAGTTTCTCAAATAATGTTTCAAACATAAACTTTATTTTATTAGTACTCGTAGGTGCATAGAAATCATATTAATTTTATAGCACAATAGTGTTAATAAAATTATTTATAATTCTCCATCATGATCCAAATGAATAATCAAAATTATATTATTTAAGTGTTCTAAACTGTACAAGCAAACTTATCAAATTTATCATAGATTTCATTCTTAGACTAAGAATTTCACTTAACTGAATTTGAAAAAATCATCTACATATAAATGCAAATCTACTGCCACTTAAATTATTTGACGAAATAAATTCATGTGCTGAATTTGGAATGGTCATGAAGTTTTTACTACATGTTAATGAAAAGTGGTCCTTGTTTGCTTGGCAAGTTAGCATACTTCAATAAGTGAAGAATTTGAAAATCTAGATAAAGTAAAATTGTGACTAAACCTAATTTCAAAATCTTCTAAAGTGTGAAAATTAGTATGGCATAATTTATGATGCCATACGTATGGATCATCAGTTTTAGTTTTAAAATATTTGATTTCATTTTTCAAAAGTAAGCTTAGATTTATTTCATACACATTATCTACTTTAAACTCCTCAATTATTATTTTGTTATCTACTTAATTAATGCATTATTGGATAAGAGCTCAACAATAAATCATCTATTACTCATTTAACTAATTCTATTATAAGTCATCCACATAAAGTACATTTTCAACAATGAAGGTTTCGTGCATACTTATTATCATGATTCATTTGATCTGCATTTTGGCATTATCCCTTATTATAACCATTCCGCTCATTGGTTCTAGATTTGTAAATTTACTCTTATCATCGTCAATATGCTTGGATCATCCACTGTCCTAGTATCACATGTTCTCTCAACTCCTTTGTGAAGACATACCTACATTTACAAAAATTTTATAAGTTAGTAGGATGAACTCATCTAAATTTGGGTCTATTTTCTAATGAAATATCTTCAATTTTGGTCTCTAGACTGTATAACTATTCTTACTAACATAACACAATTGAAATATGATCAAATTGTCCACATAAAAAGCATTGTTTATTCGGTAATGAATTTTGAAAAAGAATTATCTTTTTTTTTCTAGTTATCTTGTTCCATGTCAATTTAGTAATTTTAGTTCTATGTTCATCATCATATTTATTTTTTAAGTATTTGCAGACAAATTTAAGTTCAATATTTTTTTTATTGAACTTTAAATTTTTTGTGTGAAGAACCTTATTAAACTCTTCATTTCTAGATTCTAGTTTTTTTAGCTCAATCTTTAATAAATCAAGTTCATTTTCTTAAGACTTGCTTAAAATTCTAGATTTTTGAAGTTTCTTTTTCGGACATTTATTTGAATTCCTTAAATTATAATAAGATAAAAATAAAACTTCAAATAAAGACATATTTCACTATAAGATAAATTAAATGCCTCATTATTTGAAGAGTTAGTCTTTTCACCTTCTTGTTTGCAATCCATCAAGCACAAGTTCGCCTCTCCTATCTCTAACTTTGATGTGCACTCTGAGTTTGGGTTAACATAAAACACTTTCTTTTGTACTTTTTCATCTTAGGCTTTTCCTTCTTGGCTTCTATTTTCTTATTGTTTTTTTAATTAAGGATATTCCAAATGAATGTCTTTCCTCTTTGCACTCTTAACATAAAAGGTTATCATTATCAAATTTAAACCTAGATGCAAAGAATTTACCTTTGGCTATTTGAGAATGAGGTCGCCTTCTCTTTGTTCTTGTTCTTTAGCATAACCTTAAACTTTCCTGTCATAAGAGTAATTTTCTCACCATCCTTCTGACTTTACTTATTGTTGTCCTCATCAAAATTCAGAGCGATCCCTTTCTCTTTTACTGAGGTTCTTTCTTGATTTTGTGCTATTTGCTAAGACTTGCTCATAGACAATTAGCGAACCCAATAGCAAGTTAAGAGAATAGGTCTACAAATCCTTGGCTTCCAAAATAGCCTAAACCTGCAGTCCCAATTTTTTGGAAAGCTGTTAAGACTTTTGCTAACATTATTATGGTTACTATAGGTTTTTATAATGTATAGAGAGATGTAATGATCTTAGTAAGTCTAGTGTACATTTAAGAAATGAACTCTTTAGGTTTCATTTTTAAAAATTCATATTTATGTGTGAGTGTTAATCCTAGACTCATGCACATCATCCGTGCCTATGTGAGCACTATCAAAGTGTTCTATATTTGTTTTAGTTGAGTATCAGGAAACACATATATAATCTTCATATTTTAATGCGTATTAAAAATAGATGATCATTTTAGTGTTTAGTTATGTTGTCTTGAACTCATTTTTAATCCAAATGCCTACATATGGTAGTTAACATATTGAAGAAAATTCTTCATTTTTCAATAATCAAAGCTATTTCTATCAAACAACACTAGATGGGTGTATAAATTACCTTTTATTGCATGCACGTTCTCCAAATTCTCTGTCCATTTAGAACAAATATTTACGATATATATATTTAGATCTTGTATAGTAAAGACTCGGCTCTGATACTATTCATTGGCTTTTGAGGGCTAAACATGCACTACCAAGAGGGGGTGAATTGACTTTCACAAAGATTTAGAAATTTTTAGAAAATATTAAGCTACATTAATATTACATCTCACACAAAAATAAAAAAGAAAAATGTAGAAAAATAAAAACTATACATAGAGGAAACACAAGATTTATAGTGATTAAGGTCAAATCAGACCTTAAATCCACTCTTTGGAGGTTCATCTCCTTGGGAAATTCATCTGCACCTCGAGTCGTTCCTTTGATGTTCCCAGAACAAGTAGATAAGCTTTGTTCTTCCTTTGATGTTACGGATGAACTCTCTTTTCCAAGGCTTTGCCTGAAACCCTTTTGCACAACTTTGTAAAAGTAGGGTAAGAAAGCAAAAAAAGAATTTACAAATATAAAAACTTATAGATCTGGAGTGAAGTCCCCAAAACTAACTTCCTAAAACTTGACAGCCTTTAGAGCGCAGAGAATCTTTGGAATTTTAAAGGTTGAAAGATTTCCTACACCAATTTCCTTTCATTTTTCTATTTGAGATCTGATGTGTTTTTAGAGATTGGATTTGATCCCTATTTATTGTGAAAGAGAGAAGGATTCAAAATTGACACATAAGAGCTGAATATTATGCCATCTCGGAGTGAGTACATTGAACTGGCTTTCAAGCTAACTTGGACACATAAGAGCCTGGGCACATACACCTAAGGCTCTTGTTCTTTCAAACTTTAGCAACAAAGATTAAAACTAATTCTATATCTAACACAAGCACAATCATATGAATACATAAGCAAAATACAACAAAATAAAAGCTGAATATTATGGTCTTCATTCTTCAAGCTATTGCAATTTCTTATCTTCAACTTTAAGTTTTCAACTATTGCGGTCCTAAACTTTACTTATTCTTCAAATTCTTCATGACTTAGTACTTGAATTTTTGAAAAATCTAGCATCTTAATCTTCTTGACTTTGCTAAGGAACTAACCTATGAGCTCACTAAACTGGAACTCAACATCAAACATTAGTACATTAAAAGCTATATTCTATGTTTTGTTGTCACCAAAATAGGATATTCTAGAATTAAGACACTGAAGTTACTAAATTGTCCATTTGAAGGTAAGGGGAAGTGTAGTAATTCTGAGTACTAAAAGAAACTATCATTAGGATTTTTCAAATAATAAACTGTAGCTTCCTGTGCTTTGTGTTTTGATAGCCTTGGTCATAGAATTCTTGCTAGTTGGCAAAGGAGCAAACCATTACCTCTATTGTAGAGGGAAAGAAGCCCTAATACCTGTTTAGGAACACTCTTTTGGCCAATAACCCATTAACATAAATATTTAAAGGCTTCTTTCATTGATTAATACAATAAAGGTGGCCAAATAGCTGAACGAAGAAGATAATTGTTTCAGAGTATCCATGTCTTAGCTTTCAACTTTCATCCCAAATTTTTTTTTTCAACTGGATTAAGTTTCTGGTACCAACCTAATATTCCAACGCAGGATAAGAAAATAATATCAATCTTTCTTGGTTTTCAACTTTAGAATGCATTCAAATTGAAAGTATAAGGAGCCAAACTTTAAAAATGATTGCCAACAATGAAAACTAATTTAAAACACTATAATGCAGCTTGCAATGAGAGTAAATTGATATATTCCATTTGATTCTATTTTGTTTATCCTTTTAGTAATCATAACTAGCGTGCTCATTTTCCATTAAAAATATTTTGTTATATGTTGAACTCCCATCAGGTCCCGTATGAATGATAGTGACCTTTTGGAGCTTGCTGTGGACAGTTTTAGTAGTTCACAGGTGATCTATAGAAAGGAACTTCAGTATATCGAGAGGTGAGTGCATATTGTTAATTCATTTTCATTTGAGCATGAATTGTTATTTGTTTGTCCATGACAATTTTGTGCAAAAAACAGTTGGGCTAAAGAAAGCCGTCTAGATCAGCTTGAATTTTCTCGGCAAAAACATCTGTATTGTTACTTCTCTGCTGCTGCTACTCTATTCTCCTCAGAACTGACACTTGCTCGCTTATGTTGGGCCCAAGGCGGTGTGCTAACAACTGTGGTAGATGATTTTTTTGATGGTGGAGGTTCCTCTGAAGAATTAGCAAATCTTATTATGCTGGTTGAAAAGTATGTACTATGATGCTTATTTGACTCATAAAAATATCTCAACTTGTAGTGCTTCCATCTTTTGTAGGTGGCATGGAGTTCATGAAAGAGACTTCTGCTCTGAAAATGTGAAGATCATTTTCTTAGCATTATACAACACTATCAATGAGCTCGGAGCAAAGGCTTTCCTCTTCCAAAACCGAGATATCACAAACCATGTCATTAATATTGTGAGATTTCAAATCGTGCATTTACTTTTGATCTAGGCTATACAAACCAAATTGATTTGCTTAGATTTTTTAGTTGATTTCTTGTCTAAACTCGTTGAATGAAATATGTGTAAATTCACATATGCAAGTCATTTATCAGTTTTGTGTTTTTGTTTTGGCAAATATTGAATATTTATATTTTTTCTACATTTTTTATTGGCAAAGTTTTGTCAAAAATTATTTTTGACATAGGTTTTTACAATTTGCAGTGGCTAGCTACCCTGAACTCTAATATGAAAGAGGCACATTGGCTGGATAATAGTATAGTGCCTACTGTAGATGAATACATGACCAATGCAATTCCATCAATTGCTTTAGGGCCCATTATTCTACCATCTCTTTATTTCATTGGGCCAGAGCTTTCCGAAAATGTCATCGAGTCGCCAGAATATTACAATTTATTTCAGCTTGTCAGCAAATTAGGTCGCCTTCTCAATGATATTCAAGGTTTTGAGGTAATAAGTTTCTTATAAAACTTAATCTAATCTCAATAAAATAATTTTTTTTTGGCAAGATTGGGAAGCAAATTAACCCGTTCAATTATGTCACAATTTTCTCAAGGGCCTGTTGGGCAAGAGGATATATGCCAGAATTTAGGGTTACATTTCCAAATCCTATCAAATGGAAATTTGAAGACAATTACCCCTTAAATCATCAAAATGTTCATAAATCCTGAATTTATTAAATCCAGCTCTCTTGCGGATTTTACTGTTTCTATGATCAATTTCATCACTCATTTTTTGAGCTAAAGACTATGCCTGTATTTAACAAGACTTACTAAATTTTATGCTAAACAGGTTGTTGAATTTAACATGCTCTGTGTTATGAATTTACTAAATTCTAGTTGGACTAAATCCTATTATATTCCAAACAGCCCCGATAATTTCATCAAATAACATTGCTTGTAATAATGCTGACCAAACATTTTTTTGCAAGTATATATATCTAGTTCTGTTTTGATAGGTTAAGTTCATAGAAAAAACTTAGGTCTTAAAATTTGATCAACATAAGTCAGTGAATTTAGCCGACTAGGATTGAACTTTTTTGTACAAAATTGTCTAAGATAGTTTAAATGTATTCTTGGTCTTAAATTCAAAATTTTTCTGCAGGCTTGGCTATCTCAACTAAGTGAGAGGCAGGCTGGTTTTGGACAATTGGTAGGGCTGTATGCTGAGCCATAGACTTAGAAAATTCCCATTTTGTTATGCATATGCCCTTCATTTGGGTAGGCTTGAATAGTTCATAATAAAGCATTTTGCAGAAATTTCTCTTGTTTACTTAAAATATTTTATAATTTTCGAGTGTTGTTTTTATAGGGTAGCACAGAACAGCAAATCACTCTTACCACAAACATATTTCACACTGTTCAAATTTTAGTGAGCATCTGATTTATATTGCATATTGTGTTGGTGTAATTTCTTAGGCTATAGTAAACAATATACTGTTTTCCTTAGCCTATCCTGTTTTCCGCAAAGCCAGACCTCATCTTTTTGTCCTCATATGGCCATATCACAAATGACCACTCATTCTAAGAATTTCACTTTGAGCATATTTAATTTAAGAGGGGTGCTCTTTGAACTTCTTCTTGTCTAAATGGTGTGGTAGGCATTGTGGCAAACATGTAATAATGCTAGCCATTTAAATTTAGAATATGCTTTAGATTGTCTTGGAAAATCTTTAAGGAGCCATCTAAAGACAATTTAGTCTCGAACTTAAAAAAGTATAGGGAAGCATTAGGAGCACTACTTTGGTGGTCAATTTTGTCGAACCCTTGGGATGATAGTAGTAGATGGGGGAGATGGTAAGGTAAATTGTCAGGCTGGCTGCTGACAAGTTGTCGATGAGTGGTTTGGGTGATGGGGTAGGTAAACTGTTATGCTTGTGTATGCTCAAATAGGATCCAGACAGTTAACCAATCACATTTTCAAAAGTAAGTGCAAAAGTAATTGTAGTAAAGCAAAATAGAAAGGAAAAAAAGAGAAAATAAAACACTTTAACATAAGATTTATAATGGTTCAAAGAACGATACCCGACCTACATTTACTATTTGGGGTCTTTCTAAGTCTAGAGTTTCAATATACAAAGTTTTTAATTTATAGAGCTTAGTCATTATTTGATTTGATCACAATGCAGTTATAAGAAGGATAACCTTTGTTAACTTGATGGCAATGAGAGGATATTTGAACCAGCAAAGGAGACAATAGAGTCGAATGCAAATCATTCCATTTACTCTCCCTCTTCTAGCAGAGTTGGTTAGAAGTGCAAGGCTCTTCGTAGGGTTCCAAGGAAAGGTTGAACTGACCTTTAGGTTGATGACACTTGGCTTAAGGAAAGGTTGTTCTAGTACCTCAAAATTGATGATGTGAGGCATGAGGTGCCAAATCAACTAATTATGATACTTGAAACTTTGGGCCATAGAAACTTTTCCCGTGAACGCTGGTTGGTTGGCAATGTTACACGATGATGTTTTTTCTCAAAGTGTCTAGGTGCTGACATCATTTTGGGTAACTTGAATAGTTCATAATACTTTGCAACTTGCACTCGACAGTCATTGAATATTTTGTTGGGAACATCACCACCTGACGCTTTTGGCCTACCGTAGAATAGAATCGTTGGCAAGTTGTAGTCTTGGGTTATTAGCATCTTGTTGGTTTTCATGTGTCCTGTTGGCAAACTGACACGTCGATTACACAAATTTACTTTTGAAATTTTGGCAATAGAATTCATTTCTTTTACTTGAAGCCTATGAGTATCATATAGGCTTCTAAGTTAAGAGACATTTCTAGTGTGATGGGGGGTTATGGTGGTAGGGACTTTCCTAGTATTTATGTTTGTGTTTCCTTTTTTCAATCATGATCATGGATAGTTAGCCTCCTTGTGGTGACGTGATGTAGACACTCCAGAGGAGAAAATGTACTCAACTCGAGGCTAATTGCATTTTTGCATCTGATATCATATTCAGCTCCATTAAGGGCCGTTGAAGGCAATCACATGATCAACAGAATGTGCTCCCATAAAGGGACCAGTTGTCTGGTCATGTGATGGTTCTTTTTTCAATCATGGGGCCATGATCTGTGCTTTCATGGAAGCTTCGTCAAACTAGGAGGAGCTATTGTTGGATAGTTGCTGCTTCTTAGATGTGAATTGTGATTATTGACATGACGGAGACTCTACAAATCATGAAGTAGCACTGGCGTCTGAGGTTGTAGAATAACCAACTTCATTCACTGCAGGCTCTATTGAAAAATTTCTGGAAAAGGCCACAGTCTCTGTCTTCAGTGTCGTTATTTAATGATAAGATTGGGGCATTGAAGGATGTTGTGGCAGAGTCTATCTCTCTTAATGTAGAGGATGGATAAATGATGGAGGATAAAGGGGGAGTATATTAGTAGATGATGAAATTTCTTGGTTGGAAGAGCCAGTGCTCTCTCCATACAAATTGTTGATAAAGAATCATTGTTAGTGAACGAAGCGACTATGGAACTTCATCAAGGCTCAATGTGGGAAACACAATCGTAGAGGAAGTGCTGGAGAAGTCAACTGTTGGAGTTCTTCATTGGCATTCTCTTGCGAACAGGACCGAGGAATTTGCTCGGTCAAGTACCTCTGCTCTGAATTGTGCTTCAGTTCTATGAACTGTATTGGCTGAACTTTTTTGAGATTTATTCCATGAGGATGTTCTCTTCCAGTAAGTTTATGGGCAGTGATAAGATAGATAGGAGAGTGAATGCTGAAGAAGGGGGGAAGGCCTCTGGACTCTCAACATGATTATGTATCTGTAGGCTGCCATTAAGGGAAAGTTATATATGCTAAATGAGAGAATTCCATGAGAGAATATTGCCACCTGCATTACACAAGAATTTGGGTGCATGGTTAATGACAAACTTTGGCGGCTTGAGGAAGACATGCTGTGAGTTGAAAACAATGCATCGATAGAGTATGGAGAAGTTCTTTGAGACCATTGTGAGGGTTAATGGCAGAGAGCACGCTAGCTTAGCTGATGGATTTTCTTTTTGGCATGAAACGGGTTGTCTTCCCAAGGGATAGGATGATATCCCAACACCAAGCTAGGTTGAGGTTGAGACTGAGGCTAAGCAACATGGTATCCTTTGGTTGGAGTAGCAAGAAAACCTATGTTCGTTAGCCTTTGATGACTTCTTTGTCTTGATCTGTGGCTGCCGATCTGAAGAAATCTGTGTTGCTGCCCAAGAGGCCAAGCACTGGAAGAAAACTCGCGAGGAGGCCAACACGAATTATGGGCAATGTTTGTGTTTTTTTTCAATCACTTGCGAAGGAATTCTGACTAGTGCTCCTCAGCGAATTGTGTCATTGACCAAGACTGACAATTAAATTGAACTTGAATTTATGTTTTATATGGTAATGTTCATAATTTTCTCAAATTCTTGATAGATGCCTAGGACAAATATATGACTCATGATTTTGTTCCAATGATTTGGGGATTAAAGCAATTTCTTGAATCTTGATTCGTGACATTTTAAGAAGTTGTACTAACATTTTGATATATCGATAGCAGGTGAGACCTGACTGTTTTGATGATGTTGAAGATGCCAGCATCTTCCTTGGGTATAGATAGAAGTGGGGGTGAGATCCCTCCTTCCTGAGATCTCTCAACTGCTAATTTTTGGCATTTTCTCCATCAACTTTTGGTGATTTTATTGGTGAAAATTGTGTTCTTCGTTTTTCAGGCTCATCACTGGCACAATATATTTCCAAATTGAGCATGTGAATATAGTGAAGTTTTTCTCTTGCTAACTAGTGATAAGAACTGTGAGTATTAGTACACCTTTGTTGATATCAAGTCGATGTATATAATCTCTTTCTACTTTGTCTTGAAGTTGGCTTACGCAAGCTGCTGTACCAAGAAAGTTTCCTTGGTACTGTAGAGGTTGGGATCATCCGTTATATTTTCTTCCTTTATTTAAACAATTTTGACCAGTCATTTTGGAGTCTTGGAATGTATAACGGAATGGAGAAGTGGTTTATAATACTTGATGAGCTAATCGAAGATAAAAGAATGGTCTTTACAATAAAAAAATAATGATTCTACAAGATATAATAATGATAAGAAGTGTTTTCACTTAAATATATCAAACATGTATGCCCTCCGGGCTCATCTAAGTAGTCTCAGAGCATTGTAACAAACAACCCGCATTGCATGAGCAACCCTCAAATGTTGGAAAGGGGACCGATAAGCTTATCCAACAGGCAAGCATCACCTCCAGAACCTGAACCTGAATAGAAACTGCTATAAAGCTGCTCTCTGCTGCATCCGACCTCTGGTTCACTTCAAAATGTTATTCTAAGTGTGTTTGATCTTCTATCGTTGTATTTAAATCTCTACGAATATTTCTAAGAGCTTATGCAGTATCTTCGTAACTCTGTGCTGGAAAGTCCCCAATAGGTTAAGTCTGGAACTCAGCTTCTCAAATTATGTCTAGGAAAGTATAATAACAGTGAGTTCCATTTTATACTTAATTTTTGAGCTTTTTATCCCTTCCTAGTATGTTAGGTTCTCCTTATTTTCCTATTGTGTAAGCAACACTTATTCGTATAGGTATATGCACTACTTGTATAGATTCCCTATTCATAAGAACTCACTTGTTGGTCACAATTTTCATATCTTATGAAAGTTCAGTATTCAAATAATTTTTAATATTCCAGTATTCTCATTATCCACATTGAGCTTGCCAACACATATTTATTTGCAAGAAAAACAAGTTTCATGTAGCTTAAAAGTGATTGACTAATTTAAAGCATAGAAATTCTATAAATTAAATTTTGCAAATCTGGCTTGTAAGAAAAAGTTTTCGTAGTAATAAACTGCTTCTGTACAGTCTTGAAATTTTATTTATAACCTTAGGAAATTTTTCATTATACACTTAGCTTCCTTTAAGGAATATACTTTTTATTTATTTACACTATTTGTTGAGTGTATACTATTGTTTATTATATATCCATATATATTAATAAAAGCATGTTGCATTTTATAAATCTAAAATGAGAAGGAATACAACATTAAATAAGAGATGGTGAATTAAAAAAAAATAAACAAGGAAACAACAAGAAAGGAAAATAATAAAAAAGATAGAACACTCACCAAACTCTAATAAATATATAAAAAAGAAATCTCAGCAAAGGTTAAATGCCTCCACGCGAGAAAAACCAATCCACCTAGTTAGCGAGTGCGCCTTTGTTTAAGATTATAGCTTGATTATTAGTGAAGTTAAAACTCTTAACTTTTTTTCTGCTTCTTTTCTTTCTTTTATTTCTAACAAGGAAATTAAGCAATAGCTCCGAGTTCGATATATTATAATCCTCATTTGAATCCACCTCAGAGTACTTATCAGAATCACTTTCGTCAACCAGTGGAGTAATAGATTTAGGCCTTCCATGCTCGATCGGATGAATCTCATTCGCATGAGGAATAAGGTTTGATTGACCCTCATCACCCGATAACTCCAAAGAAGAAATAGGAATATCATATGAAAGGGCATTCTCCGCTGAGTCTCGCCTACGCAAAACAACAGAAATTTCATCGACATATTGTTTGAGAAATTCTGAAAGGGTTCCTATTAGAATTTATCACCAGGAATTATGTCAATCACCCTCTCGCTCCTCAAAATATCGGCAACCTCCGATAGCCCATTTCGAAGCCTTATTGAGGAAACCACCTTGAACCCTGCAAGATACCCTCCGGCACAAAAGGTGTCTAACGGCAATACAACAAGATTGACAACCTCAGACACCTTATCCATCCTTGCAAGTAGGACCGACTAAGTTCTCACAAAAACCTTTAATCAAGTTCTTCAATTGGTCTATGCTGTTCAAAGACGGCAAAGCCAAACGAACTCCATCCACATTAGACTCAATGTTCACATAAGTCTGAATATCTTCATCCACATTAGACTTAAAATCTTTATTTGAATCTCCTCCTACTGAGCCCTCGGCTAGCTTGTCTATACAACTGAGATTCTTATTCCCGATCGGCCTATGACCATCTCCATCCATTGGAATGTCCAATTCAATTAGATTGCTGCCACGATTTTTTTAAATGGCTCGAATAATATTCCAATCCCCAAAAGACCTCCAAAGGAATTAATGGAAAGGACGCCAGAGACAATCCCAAGGCCTCATTCATAACTGATTCGATACCTGATTCCGTCCCCTTTCTTCCCCTTCCATGATAGCCGACATCTCAACCACCGGGGGTGAAATTCTAGCCACATTGGTTTGACGTTTGGGGACATACACTTGTTTAACCTTCTTTGTCTTCATTCCAATTTAAAATAATGTTGAATACTGCGATTTTAGATTTGGGTGGAACTTGTAGCATAGAGCACTTTCATGCTTTGTTTTCTTACAATTTGAACAAAAATAAGGTAGGTTTTTTCAAATACCGCTTCCAGAAAATATCCTTTGACTTCATCTCCAACTCGAATGGACGCAGAAGTTCGGTTGTTGCATAATCAAGTTTAAGCGGTTTCCCGAAATATATGATCCCAAAGAGAACAATATGGAATGAGTAATCAATGGCACTCTAAGCAAAGAAAAATTGATCCAAGCTGAGACAATAGGAGATTCACAACTTGGATTAAAATCAGTAGCTCATTTCGAAAGTTTTATATGAATATTTTTGATGTAGTACGGTTCTCTTGCAAAAATTCTAGAGTTGTCCAAATCATTGTAGTGTTTAATCAAAATGTGATAAGCATTGATGAGACCGGCATAATTAGAGCGTTAATCTCAAAATTTTGAGAAAATTTTGAATGGCTGTCAATGGGGTTTTACATTGACAACCTTCTCAAATAAATAAAATGAAAAACTTAGCTCTTAATGATACGATTGGCTTGATACCAACCATCCCTTGAGATGAAGAAGCATTAGTATGAGCTTGAAGGAAATATTTTGGAGCCAAAGGGATGAGAACCTGTTTCGAGTGCAGGTTGGGTAGGGAGCCAACTTTGGGCTCCGTGGAGAACCCAGAGGAGAACCAATAATGGGCGGCTCACACTTCATGTCTTATATATATATATATATATAACAAAATAATTATTCTTTCATTATCTTGCTGCTAGTTTTATTACAAGTGTTTGTTCTTTATTTTGATTGATTATTGTACAAATTTTGGAAAGGTTTGAGTAAGTAGTAAGATAATTCTTTGGGAAATAAATTGGGTAGTCTTTTTGAAAGATTCCTTAAAGCCTCTTGTAAAAAGTATTTATATGGTGAATTGGCAAGCTATAAGATTTAATAGTGATCATTTATATAAGTAAAAATCATTATTGATTTATGTTCCTCACTTGTGGAGTTTAGGGTAATGCTAAATCTTTAAGTTTGGACTTATGCCTTTTTAAAAGGATACTTTTCTAGGATTAGGTAATGGAGTATTTTTAAGGTTCCAAATGAGTAAAGCCAACATTCTTTAGAGGTTAAGTTAAACTTAATTTAAATAATCCCAAAAGTTATATACTCTTAAATCAAATTTTCAAGTTCAAGGTTAGGTTGTCACCATCTATTTTTCTTGACCTAATTTCATATGTGAATAAATTGATTACCAAATTAGTTTAATATGAGGGTTTTGATGTTTCCCTTTCAGATTAATCTGGAAACCAATTTATAAATTTTCCATTCCTTGTTAATGGGTGATTTTAAGGGTTTACTATTTGGATTAAAGCTTATAGCCTTCTTACCAATCAATTATTATAATTCATGAGACTATTTAAAAAATGGTTTAATGTTATTAAGAATATGTTTTATCATGTAGACTTATTATCTTCAAATCCTACTGGCTTGGAAGAATATGATTACTTAGGATCTAGTGTGAAGGGATCTAAACTCCAAAATACACGAGTAAGAATATGGAAGACTGAACATATCCTTAATGTCAACTTTGCCAACCATCAAGTCTAATGGAGTTTAAACTTTCTATATAAAAGCTTAGTTTTCATTAACATTGATGTGTAAGTAGTAGGTTGTGATGCACCTAATTGCAACAATATAACTACTCACAAATTGAAATTTAAGTTACCAATTATTTAATTCTAGGGATTAAGTAAATGCTCAAACTAAGCTTAACATAATGAAGAATTGAATCTTATGATTAAGCATTCTATTTTTGCCTTAAGAGATTACTGAAATGAAAAATTTAGATTACCAATTTTGGTTTAAGCATAAGTTTCTCATATTTAATGCATGCCTTAGTCATGGATGAGAAATTATCTTCTTAACAATCTTTTGTAGCTACTTCAAACATGCTAGGATGGAATATATTTACTTACAGAATTAGTCATGAAGTTTTAGCAAAGAGTAAGTTAGTCTCATTTTAAGATTGTTTCTATTATACAAGTTTTTAGATTGCAGGTTCAAATATTATTTTAAAAGAATACCATCATGTTTATATTAAGGCTTAAGCATAATTTATATGGGATTGAAGACTTAAGACATGCTTATATGGCTATACTAGTTTAGAGATAAGCAAAGGGTAAATAATATAGGTTAAGTCTAAACACAAGAGTAATGGATGTACTCAACAGATTATTGGGGATTTTAATTAGGATAATAATTTTAATTATATCATTAATGCAGGTGCAAAGGAAATGGAGGTATACCTTGAAAGGTTTTCGAGTAGAGAGTGGAAGGAGGATTTTCTGATCAGTTCACACTACGCTGATCTTTGTGAGTTTACCAAGGTCTTCTGAGTTGGCAACGACCCTCTAAGCAAGGTTACCCCCTCCGCAGGCTAGGTTCCAAAGGTACCTCGAGAGGAAGGCACCCTCGGTTTGTAAGCAATGCCAATGATATCTCTACTCTCCAAGGGATTCTATACTTTGGTCGAAGTTTATAAAAAATAAGAGGTTAAGAGAGGCTGTCGAAGGCCAGAAAATCCTCAAGGATTGAAGATGCAAAGAGGGATATTTGAGCATTGGGAAATTGCGCACTCATCTCTGGGTTTGAAAATGAATATATAGACTTCATTTTTAAGTTCGATTAAAGATATAGGAACCATAGGCCGTTCTTGGAACTGTCCTGCACATTTTCAGGTCGAAACCACAAATCAATGATTTTGGTGGCTTATGTTTCATAAAGAAATTTGCCACCTCACATGGTGTGCCATTAAAATGTTCCCTATGAGAGGAGGAACATGTAGGTTTAGGTGGTTTAGGCTGAGCAATGCTTTTTGGTGGTGAATTGAGTGAAATGAGGTGTCTTGGTTTTAGGCATGATTTTGTTTAATTGGTGGAAATTAGACTTTAATTTAGGTACCATTGAGTTCTTTAGACTTTAGCGATTTGTTTGGTAAGAAACTTAGGAAGTTTCATCATAGATTAAGCAAGTGCGCATTAGGCGACACGAGATCGGTTGGTTGGGGATGATGACACCGTTGCTGACAAGTAGGGTCGGATCAGGGAAGTTCTTGGGTTATCGATCCGCATTGGCTTTCAGTTTATGGATGAGATTTATCGCAACTCGATCGGGCGTCCCTTGCATTATGAAGTGTTGAGTGATATTACTGTTTGGATTGAATTATTGATATTTAAATAAAGTTGATCTAATGTTATAGTTTCATTCCACATTTTTTAAAATGGTAAAATATTTTTATATTTTATTTAAATAAAAAAATGTGTTATAAAGTTTAAATTAATAGAAATACAAATTGTTTTCTTGTGCCAAACAAACTTTAAAAATTATATACATTTTATAAAAAGTTGAGAAAAGTTTCTAGAGTTAGAAAATGTATATACTTTTATGTTTAAACATATTTTATTTAACATGATTTTTCAAAGTTTCAAACTTTAGAATTTTTTAAAAATAATCTACTAGAGAGAATTATGAAATTTTCAAAGGAATTAATTAAAATTAAGATATTTAAAACAACATAATTATCATATTTATTTGTTCATTCTTTAAATTATTTCTTTTTTATTTTTTTGAGCTTTTTATTCAGCAATTATTTTTTTATTTTAAATTTTAAAAGTGTTACTTGAAATTCCCCATGAACTGATCTTTCTTTGTTAGTGGGCCTCAGATTTTTCTATGAGAGCTCAAGATATGAGGTATGGAATAAGGTTAGATGGGCTGATGAGTTCGGGAACATGGCGCGATGATCCGTGGCCCACATAATTTATAATTGTGTCCCCTTGGTGCGGCTCAAGACTTGCATAGCCGCGTTCTACGATCAGTGGCCCACAATTTTTCTTTCTAGGCCCGCTCAGGCGTAGGCCAAAACCCGTATGGGCATGTTTGGGCAGGGTCTCGTTGTCTCGCGGATCAGCCTCACGGCAAACACGGCTCACCTGGGAGCGTGGTTGTTGCACTTTTTGGTGCATTGCATTATGAAACAGATCGGCTCTGTGCATAGGAGTGTTGTCAGTGTGCATTGACCAGGGTGTCTTGGCGTGACTTCTTGCTTAATTCGATTAGTTAGTTCTTTAATGATTTAATCTCTCTCAAACTTTAGTTACATACAAACAAACACACAAAATAATACATAAAAAATACAATACATCAAATACATAAACAAGGCTATATTTAAACACAAAATCTTCAATCCTGATGTTGTAGGCTAGCTAATTTGAGTTTCCTAAAACACATACTAGATAAAATAATTAGACCAAAAGCAAAATTTTAGTCATACATTGCGATCATTAAAACCATTAAGAGACAACTTGAACTCAAACCATAAAGTTAACAAACTCTAGGTCTTCCAATCAATGTAAGCCCTGACTCAATCAATCTCGGATCAGCACCACTACTATTAAGCTCTCGAATTTAAACTAAAATCAGGTTAACATCAACAATAGTAAACCCCAGACGTAAACTAATATCTAGTGTCAGCTCCCTCATGCAATGCATTATACTCTAATGACCTCTATGGTTAAACATTCTTCTGAACATCTAGTGTTCAAGTCTAGAATTTATGAACCCAAAGTTTGATTTTTTAATGTAACGACCCAATATCATTACTTTTCAAATTAGGTCAAAACCTGCTTCAAACATCAGGATCCTGGAGAATTTCAAATTATGGCAAACAAAATTTGCATTTGATAGAAATAATTTTTAAATCAAAGTGCCATAGTTTGGGAGAATTCAGATAACGAAAACTCACACTTTAATTTTTTGAATTATTTAAATCCAATAAATCAAGAATATTGAAATATGTGTCAGAATTCATCGATTTCAATGTCGTGTTAAGTATATTATTTAAAGACTGCTCGAAAAGTTTCATCAAATTCTGAGCTCCGGTTTGATTGTGGTTAATTTTTGAAAGTTTTAAACTTCAGAAATTAATTAAAAATAAAATATATGTCCAAATCGAAAATTTTTGGCGCGAGAGTGTTCGTTAAGTCGTAACACACCTTGGTATCAAGTTTCATTGTATTTGGACGCTAAATGGCGGAAAAATGTGATTAATTTAAGTTTAAAGTAGTTTTAAGTTCCTTTAAAAATTCTCTTTTCTTCCCCCTATCAAAATTTCTCCGCCCATCCTGCGGAAAAATGCGGCCTTTAGCTGCTAATTAGCGCCTTAATGGCACTTTAAGTCCTCTTTATCCCCTTATCCCTCTCCCTCCCTCTCCCTTTTCTCTATTAATACTCCCTCCTTTCCCTCCTTCTCCTCCCTATAGCCAGCCCTCTTCTCCCTTTCTCTCCCAGCCAGCCCACAGCAGCCCCTCCTCCTCCTCAGCCCCACAGCCAGCCCTCTTCTCCCCATACAGCCAGCCAGCCCACAGCAGCCCCTCCTCCTCCTCAGCCCTTGCTAGCCAGCCCTCTCCTCCTCTCCCCACACAGCAGCAGCCCTCTTCTCCCCTCCCCACACAGCAGCAGCCCTCTTCTCCCCTCCCGACACAGCAGCAGCCCTCTTCTCCCCTCCCCACACAGCAGCAGCCCTCTCCTCCTCTTCCCACACAGCAGTAGCCCTCTCCTCCCCTCCCCATACAGCAGCAGCCCTCTCCTCTTCTCCCCACACAGCAGTAGCCCTCTCCTCCTCTCCCCACACAGCAACAGCCTTCTCCTCCCTCTCCCACAGCCACTAGTAGCCCAGCCTCTCCTTCCTGCCCTCCAACAAGCAGCCGGCCAACAGTAGCCCCTCCTGCTGCAGCCCTCCCTCGTCTGGCCAACAGCTAGCCATCCGGCCTCCCCGACCCCGACCTCCCTCAGTTTTTTGGCAATCCTAATCCTAAAGGTAGGATGAGATGTATAGGAGAAAGAAAATAGAGAAGAAAAGAGGAGAAATTATTTTGTTATTTTTCGTTCTTTTATTTTATACATACTTAATAATCATTATTATGAAAATAATAATGATAAAATATCGTCATTCACATTAATATAATTCTCATTAATTAATAATGAAAACTATTCATATATTATACAATGACTATTATTTAAATTTAAGCATTTTATTTTGTTATTTCCCTTCTTACTATTATTATTATTATGTTCTACAATTTATACAGTCGTTTCCATTCTGTCCTTTCTTTCGTACAATATAATTATCATTATTATAATTAAAATAATAATAATAATAATGCTATTATAAATATTATTGTCACATCTGCAACTTAAAAATATGAACTTCTATCAAATTGAGAAAATGAAAGGGAAACAGAATAGAAACGAAGATAATAATATTGGCTAAAAATGCTAATTTAAAATATCAAAAACCTAAATGCAGATTGAGCGAACTGTCACTCATCCGAACTGTCTAACTTTTGAACTTAAAAGAACAAGGTATCAGATATCTTTTATTACTTATATTTAAATATGCTTTTCTGCTCAGCATCGCACAAATTTAATAAAAATATTTTTTTTTAAGTCACATAAAATGATATATGAACAAGTTTGGTTAAGTGAGAAGCAAGGGTTCCATATTGATTTATACTTTTTGTCTGATCAGATAACCGTTAGGATGGGGCTGTCCGACATCGGGAGTCATAAGGAGCCTATACTGATAAGCCTTTGAGGGGGCAGGTATAGAGGGAAGTTGAGACATGTAACAAAAAAAAATAAACCCCCATTTTCCTCGATTTTGTACTTGCCCAACAAAATCATGTTTTGCCTCAGATATCAAGCGCTAAAATTCTGCAATTGTTTTTATGCTAAATTTCAAGTGCAATTGAAACAGGTTTGCAGGGATAAGTTCGTACAGTTTTTATTTCTTGTCAAATATTGATTATTTTGCTTATTATTTAACATTTGTAAATATGATATCTATCAGTACTTAGTTTCACAACTAACTAGTATTCGAATGCCCGCACTTTTGAAACGTGCCAAGATCAGAAGTTCATCCTTGAGGAAAAGTGCTAAGAACTGAGCAGTGCTGATACTGCTACCTACTGATCCACCGCTTTCTTTTTGACTCTATCTATTTTTAAAAAGTTTGTAACTTTTCTTTTATTTTGATCTTTTGTATCTAAGACTTATGAATTAATGAATAAATGAGTTATGTTTGATGTCTATATATTTGTCTCTTAAATCACTCAATATGATCATGCGGCTAGAGGACTTGTTGCTGTTATTTTATCACACCAACAGCAATCGGTACTGAATCTGCTCCCGCTGACCCTGCACCGAATCCTCACAGCTAATTAGAATCTTTGGATATTATAAATAAATTTTCTTATAATGTTGGTTGATTGGACACAAGTTGACTTTAGATGATGAAATTATTTTTACTAGGGCTATTTTCATCACCCCCCCCCCAATCACGTGTCATCTTATGATTGCCTAACCATTATAACATTCCTTTATCAAAAATTCTCTCTTGCAACTAAAAGGGGTAATTAGCTATGGAGCTTGCACCCTTAGGAAATAATTGACTCTAAATATAAATAAACCTTGGTCTATTTATTGGGGGAAAGTCTAGTTACACATACCCAATTGACCTCATAAAAATTCTACTTTTACACCCTAATATATGAATTAGAGATTCCTACACTTTTCAGAATAGTCAGATGGAGGGCTACTTCTCAGCACCATTCATGGGAAATTTTTGGGATTACTTGTGCAGGCGAAGGAGAGAGCTGTGAATCCCTCCCCGTAAATGACTAAGACACCTGCATTGGCTGTGATGATGGCAGCAATTGTTGTTTGTTCGATGAAGATAAAGATGATACTTCCCCACTAAATCATTGAAGGTGACATAAGTGGTGGTGATACAAGCGCAAGGCTTGCCAATGGTCTATATTTTGTGTTTCCTTCAAGCCATTCAAGTAAATGGTGGAAGTCATCAATGAGAAAGAAGAGGTTGAGAACATGGTTCCCTCATTTAGGTCTACCATCAAAATCGTGAAACAAACCCGCATTGAGGTAAATGATATATATCATTCTCTTTAGTTGCATATTTGCTAAGAAACTTAACTAAAACCTTAAATGAAAGCAGATATCTAAGTTGGAATTTGCGGTTGAAGGTCTAAGATTTTTATCTAATATTGCGTAGCATGAAGATGTTGATAGCCAAAATTTGTCCAGGGTTGCTTGAACCTTCATATATTCAAAAACTTAAAGAAACATGTCGGAGATAAAATGGTGAAGTTGAGATGTAAAAGATGTCGAGCATATTTTCCAACTTTGTGGAAGGAGAAGATGACACACACAAATTGTTTTGCGCTGAAGAGACACGGACAAATTGGAAAACATCGTTTCCTCGGGGACTCTTCTATGTGTAAGGAGGCTTGTTTGAACTTGAACCCTCGTGCAAAGGAATTCATCCGTCCATACATTGGAAGGGCTCATTTTGCAGCAAAAGAAGAAACTGATATTTTTGAAAGTGATTTAAATGAGTTAAAGGACAACATATCGGATTCAGGGCTGTATTTTGATTTCCTTATTAAGAATAAAGAAAAAAAGAAACAGAAAAATGGTAAACGATCCACTTTAATTGGAAAGCAAGTTATAACTTAAGGAAAGACAGTCAATAGTGGGATGGATGGTTTTGGTCATTCTACCTAGCTGAGCGATCATTTTGTTTGGTTATTTTTTTTGGTTTTCTTCTTATGTTGAGATTCTTGGCTGTGAGAATATTTTAGGGGGCAATTGTGATTACTTTGTTTTTTTATTTTTTCTTTATTTCTTATTTTCTTGCAAGAGGTCACCAATTAATTTATGCTGTAGTATTTGTATTGCATTTATAAAATATAGCATGTCCCTTATATATATATATATATATATAGAGAGAGAGAGAGAGAGGGTGAATTGCCTGTTATAAATTGATTTCCTCTTGAACTTCATGGAGGCAGACAGTCAAAAAAATTATTGCCTTTTTAGTTTTTAATGTCGAGACAAGGAATCATTTGAGTCTTTGCTACTGGATGAGAAGACTGAATTTGATCATGGATAAGTTATATTGTAGGCAAGGAGAGAGGTTCACCAAAATGAGTTGATGGGTGTTTAACACTAAAAAAGTTGGCGTACATGATAGATTGGAACCGTAAGCTTATGAACAACCGAAAATCAGATATAGTTAAGAAGGTAAGACAATTATTTTGTTAGCTATAGATTTAACTAAAAGGAGTTTGCTTTTTGTTTAAGCCAATGGGGCACATGTTCAGAGGATCATCTTGGAATCTTAGCTGACCAACTCAGTTTGTTAGGTGATCAATTTCTTATGTTATCAAGTGACATCTGCCTTTAGCTAATCCTTTCGAGCCATCTGAGCTATAATTGATGTGGTTGACTCATTTCATGATAAACCAGGCTAGGAGGATCGTCAGCCAATGGAGCTCTCTCAACTGGCAAGACAAAATGATCGAGCATTTGGGACCATTAGTTGAGCTAGAAGTAGGCTTTCAAGGACACTGGAATATCGGTCAAGATAAACCATTACTTGTCAAGTGATACTATGTCCTTGGCTTTGGTTGGTCACTTAGCCGACCACTAGAAGTAGTAGACTACTAGCCTGGAGCTAATATCAATCAACTAGTATTTTCATTAATCAGTAATAAATGCCGAAGAGTTGGCTATTATCAAATAAACTGCCCAAGCACTTAAAATGCTTGGACCACATTTAATTTTTATCAAAAGCTCCTAAGTATAAATTTCACATGTTACTTAGCTATAACAACTTGCAATGCAGCACACTGGCATTGACCTTTGGCCAAGATTGTTCAGCATGCAAGGGATGCGGCTGACCTGGTGGAGCAAAGTTAAATAGTGCTTAACTTAGTTTATTTACTTTTGAATAGCTTAAGCAGCTTAGCTTAGCTTATCTAGTTTGAAGTTAAAAGTAAGTAACTAGTATTTAAAATTATAAAGTTAATCCATTACAGCTTGGTAGTTTAGTTTTAAGTTAATCCTATAATTTATAAAGTTAATCTCAAAGTTGACAATTAATTGACTCTTTGGATTTGTTTACTTGTATTTCTGATAATTGTAATTCTCCTTTATTTTTGAAAACTTCATCCATGGTTTCTATCTCATTTCTTGTTGTGTTTTTATCTTTTGTGCCAGCATAATTTCCTCTCCATCATTCGTAGAACTTAAGTCTTCTGATTGAGTGTTGCACCCTCCTGACCGGTTGTTGATCGAAAACAAAATACTAATATTGTAGCTGTCAAAACAGTTTCCGGTGTGGCAACTCTATGTTTGCAAAGTTGTTTTGAGTCTATACTTGGAGCAAGACATTCTCAAGGTTGTCTGTGCCTTCCACTCTCAATCTTTAGAATAGGTAGCTAAGCGTGCTATGCATGACAATAATATGCTCAAACAACAATCAGCACTTCAGCAAAAAATTGTCCAGCTGATCTCAAGACTAGAATTATTCGCAGTAAAAACTCAATGCAGCAATTTGCTAACCATAATGGATCCATTGCTACTACTCCAAAGAGCTTTAATTGCTATTTCATTGAGCTATTTCAGGCCTGCATTTGGATTGTGGAGTCTGTGAAATTAGCCTTTGAATTTCCATATGCATGTGAACGTAATTTATTGAACTAAGAAAACGACTCTTAATTAAAAGGAGAGCATTGCTACAAAAATATTTTTTTCTTAGCCCACTAAACCTGAATTCTTCTTTTGGCTGTATTAGGGGCCCTATTTTTCTTAAGATTATAAAATAAATCACAGGCCCACTCCCTCAACCAATGGGAGAGCCTGGCTTTTTGTGGATTACACCAGGCGGGCATAATAAGCAGTAATGTTAAAAGAATGACTGAAAGTCATGGACGAGAAAAATCAAGACAGTTGTCTTGTCTGAATTCTTCTTGTTCTGCTAGCTGCAGAATTTTTAGCTTACAAATGATCATCAACAAGGAATGCTAAACATTGTGGATTTTGATAAATTTTGTTTATATATATATATATATATATATATATTCCATGTATCTTGTTAATTTAATTGCAGAGGGACAAAAGGCAAGGAAAGCTGAACAGCTTGTCACTCTTTGTTCTTCATGGAAATGGTGCTATTTCTGGAGAGGAGGCTGGGAGACATGCAGAGAGTTTGATTGAATCTGCTCGGACTGAATTGCTGGGGCTAGTTCTGCAGAACAAGGGAAGCGTGGTTCCTACACCCTGCAAAGAGTTATTTTGGAAGATGAGCAAAATACTGCATCTTTTCTACAGGCACAATGATGGATACTCTTCGCCAAAGGAAATGGTTAATGCTGTAAATGCTGTTATTCATGAGCCTCTCAAGGTAAAAATAACCCCATCTATGACTCTCCTGTAAAGTTAAATATGTTTATTAGCAGAAACGGAATAAATATTCATATAATGATAATATTCATAGCAATAGTGTGTTCTAAATGCAATTTTTGAACGACGCTACTGAATTCAAATAATTTTTATTCATAAATATAACAAACACATCTACATCAATGAAGCCATTCATATATTTGTTCTTGTTCTAACGATTCAGTCTTTGTACACGATTACATTGTTAATTGTTTTGTTACTCTTATCGAATGATTTACCTTTGAAAAAATTGTCCTTTTGGTGATGTGATCATATCTATATTTGGGCTAAATTTTGAATTTTAACTATTAGAACATTGTAATAGCTTGAAGCAATGTGCTTTTTAAAGGAATTCTGTCACTTTGCTTTGACGAATGTTTATGGAAAAACTTTGTTTTTTTTTTGCTTGGATTGGATTGTCGTTACTATGGAAAAACTTTTTTGCTTGAAGCAATGTGCTTTGTAATTACTAGAGATGATAATAATAATATAATTATTATTATTATTATTTGAAAGAAAAGATAATAATAATATATTAATAGCTAGATAAGAAATATTATTACCATAATAATAATAATGGTGTTATTATTAAAAGAAAATATTATTCTTATAATAATAATTATTATTATTGTTATTATCATTATTAATAATATTATTATTTTTATTATTATGAGTAGAAAGGATGTATTATAATAATAGTAATAATGATAATAATAATAATAATAATAATAATAATAATGATAATGATAATAACAATAAAGTTATCATTATTATTTTTATTATTATGAGTAGCTAAGAAATATATTAATAGCAATGATGATGAAAATGATATTAATAATAATAATAATAATAATAATAATAATAATAATAATAATAATAATAGTGATTATTATTATTATTATGATATTAAAAAAGAAATATTATTGTTATCATTATTAATGATAATAATAATAATGATAATATTGAAATAAAATTTTTACCTATTAATGAATTTAATAGAAAAAGATAATTGAAATAATAATAATAGTAGTATAGCAATAATAATAATGATAATGATAATAATAATAACAAATTATTGTTATTATTATTATAATTGTAGCAAAATAATAAAATAATAAAAAAAGACCAAAAAAATAATAATAAAATATTAGTAGCAAAAATAAAAAAATTAGTCATTAGCAATTAATAGGTTAGGAGTTAGCTAATTATGAGTTAGCATTTATTATTATTATTATTTATTTTAAAAAAAAATTATTATCACATTTTCTTTTTGTCTCCTCTTTTCTTCTTCTTCTTCTTCTTTTTCCCCGTTTGATGGGGTTCACCATGAAGTAGCGACGGTTGGCCGAGAAGGGAAGGGTCAGAGGTCAGCAAAGCTGTGAGAAGGAGAGAGGCGGCGGTCAACCGAAGGAGGAGTGAGTGCAGGTTTTGAGAAGGGAGTTGGGGCTCCTTTTATAGGGAGGAAAGAGAGGAGAGAGAGGGTCGACTAGGCACCTCGCCGGCCAATGTGCCAGTCGAGCAGTGGGGCACGCGACACCCTGAGTGGGGGGTTGGCCCCCATCACCAAGTGCCCTAGGGCAAGGGCGTGAGTCGCATGAGGGGAGGGAGGAGCGAGAAAACTGCTATTTAAAAATTAAAAAAAATTAATTTAATCCTTTTTTTTTATGTCATGTCAAAATTTGATGAAACTTGATTAGGAGGTGCATCTTGATAAGACGAACATCCTCAGTCAATTTCTTTTTTTATTTGAAGCTATATTTTATTTTAAATTAATTTTTGAAGATTTAAACTTTAGAAATTAATCATGGGCAATCCGATGCTCAAATTTTAATGAAATATAGCTTTCTTATATTATTCTTAATCCAACGACAGTAAAGTTCTAAGATTTGAACTTATATTTAATTTTTTCTTATTTCTAAAATTAAAATTTTCAAAAATTAAATTAAGAGTATTTGTTATTTAGATTGCTCCCAAACATGAGCATTATAATTACAAAAATATACTCTTTCTAAAGATATATTTACTTCGACCTAATTTTGTACTAGTCCAGGATTCAGATTTTGGCTTGATCAAGTCTGATTTTTGTCTTAATAACATGAGTAAGGTTTTGGGTTATCACACGGTCTTTAACTCACTCTCTCTCTTCTACCTCCAACCAAATCCATTTCCTTGGAAGATAATGCTAATTTAAATAACATTCATAATGATAGGGAAATTTGGGTGGTGGTAAAGGATCTTAAGAACAATTCATATCTTAGACCTGACAATTTTGAATGGGGAATACTTTATCAAAATTTGGCCCACATTGAAAGAAAATATATTTGTAATGGTGTTGAAGAACTCTTTTGCAATGTCCATCTTTCAAAAAAATTTAGTCACTCGCTATCACTCTCATTCTAAAAGAGAATTTATAATTGGTGGACTCAATTTAGACCTATAAGTTTATGCTCTACCTTAAACAAAATCACCTCAAAACTTATTGCAAATAGACTTAAAATCCTTCTTCCTCATATTATTGACTCAAACCAATCTAATTTTATACTGGGGAGGCACATTCAAGATAATATCCTTGTTGCTCAAGAGATGTTCCATAGTCCCAATAGAATAGGAGAGGCCACAAACTCATTCAGAATTGGATCTCAAAAAAACTTTTGATAATCTTGATTAAGGTCTTCTCTACCACATGTTTTGTGCTTATGGCTATAATGAATCCTTCATTAGTAAAATTAGATATTTTATTGCTAATGTTTAGTGCTCCATAATGATAAATGTTGCCCCTTATGATTTTTTCAACTCCTCTAGGGGCATAAGACAAGGTGATCTTATTTCCCCAATTCTCTTAAACATTGCAATACATTATTAGTCCTATGATATTTATAATAAATTTTCTGAAGATCAAAGTCGGCACTATAAGTAAGGAAGGAAATTTTTTAGTAATACATTTAGCTTATGCTAACGACATCATTATTTTTATAAACGTTAAAAAATGTAATCTTAATAAGTTGAAAAATCTTCATGATTCCCTTGAACATGATTCTAGTCTTACGATTAACTTAAGTAAATCCATATTTTTCATAAACTATAAATCCTTTATTAACTTGAAAGCCTTTAATAACTCTAAATTGGGTTTTAAGGCTGGGAAGTTAACTTGCAAATATCTTGCCATCCATATTTTTAGGGGTCCAAAGAAAATTTTATATTATAATATGATTGATTGCTCAAATATTCAAGAGGGTCAAAAGATGGGAACATAAATTTCTTTCTCAAGTTGGTAGGCTTACCTTTATAGAATTCATCCTCAATACAATCCTTCTTTATTGGCTAGAAAAATGTTCCCCAACAAAAAGGAATTTTGAAAAAAAAATCAAAACTATCTTTAACAAATTCTTATGGATCCATGAAAATGGTTCAAAAATGATTTGGTCCAACTAGGAAGACATTACATTCCCAGTCAGTGAAGGGGAGCTAGGACTAAGGAGTCTCGATGCTCTTCACGATGCTTTTTTATTTAAATGTTTGTGAAATTTTCGGACCAGCTCCATTTAGGTTTCAATCTTAAATGCAAAATATTGTGCAACAACTCATCATGTCTTAGTGCCCAACAAAATAACAAACTCTATAAATTGAAAGAGGATGCTTGAGCATAGAAGATCATGAAAATTTTAATTTCATGGGATAAAATTGATACCTCCACTACTTTCTAGGGTGATTTGATGAGTTAGCTAGGTCACCTTCACGATCATTGTATTCCCACGCTCCCAAAGCTGACTTTGAGAAATTGCTTTAATGCCAATAATAATTAGGACTCGAGTTTGATTAGAAGTATAACTCCCTTGTATCTTTATGGAAAATGCTGACGTGTCCAAATTTCAGTAATACTAAAATTCTTACAATTGATATTATCATCGACAAATAAATTTAATCTCCAATTAGCTTGGCACATCTCCTAAAATTACAGGCCCTCCCCCCTTTAAACCTTGGTTTTGGCACAATAATTTCTCACATCTCCTAAGTCTTTCAATTTGAAGGCTGCGCTTTAATTTAATTAGTGTTGATGTTAAAAATGGTTTTTATTTACCTTCCAAATGCCATTGTTGCAACCTTGGTAATGCTAAAATTGAAACTATTGACCATCTGTTCATTAAGTATAATCAAAGTTACGTTATTTGGATAAATCTTAGTCTAAATTATGATAATAGTGATAGTTTTTTTATTGTTTTTAGTCTCCTTGAAAGATGGAACTTATGCTCTGCTAAACATAACAAAGTTCATGTTGGAAACCTTATGGATGGTTATATAATCTGGAATATTTGGGATGCTATGAACAAAGCTAAACACTAGCACATGACTTATAATCAAAATGATATATCAAAACAAATCTTGATGGATGTCATTCAAATTCTTAAGGCTTTCTCTTCTAAACTTTTAGTTGGAAATTGTGGCAACCCTCACCCTTAACCCTCAATAGGTTTAGATTAAGGGTGGAGTGTCACTCTGGTTAATCTCTCACTTAGCATTGGATTAGGATAAACTCCACAATCCACCTGATTAGAGAAAGGTTAACTCAGAATCAATCAAGCAGTCACTATATAAGTAAAAATACAGAGTGCGGAAGCGATAAATAAATGACATCCAAGCATCATAATGTATATAAGAAGAGAAATATAACTCAGAAAAGTAGCATAGTGAAATCTGAACACACAGGTACCTGTATTATTACATTAATTAAAATTTAACAAAATAAATGTTCAAAATCCACTCATCCTCACAAGTAGTAAATGACTAGATATCTTCTCGCCCCAACTGCTGCACCTCCTCTAAGTGAGGCTCCTCCTCGGGTGCAGGCTCCTCAAACTGCTCTAAGCCTGACATTGTCGGTTTCACAATGTAGGGCCCCAGCCAAAAAAAGAAAATCATGTTAGACAATTGTCTAAGTACATTTTAAGCTAAATTTTTAATAAGATTATATAATATCACCATTTTACCATTTACTTCTAAGCATGATGTGTAAATACAGGAGCAGTAAGCAACACAAGTAAAAAGGCAAACTATAGACTATGCTCTATAGTATAAACAAGGCAAAGAAATGAGGCTGAAGCATGCCTCGCATAATAAGTAATCAAGGAAAGGCATATAAGTGTAAATATAATTGAATAAATGCTGGAAGAAAAATTCTACATCCTAAACATGCTGGTGATCAATAAAAATAACATGCTAATTAAAAATGAATAACTCAGTAGTGATATATACATATAGCAGCAAGATTCTACATCCTAGATATATATAAAGCAGTACAAGGAAATAGCTGACTGAAAAAGAATATACTGAAACAACCACAACTGCATATAAAACTATAATACATCAACTGCCATACAGAAAGGAGCTACACTAGCTCGCCAAAAGAAACTGAAGATCTTAGCACGACACGGCTAGGGCTACTCCTAGCTCGATACGACTAAGCCAACAACAGTCACATATATGGCCCTAACATGATACGACTAGGGCTACTCCTAGCTCGATACGGTTAGGTCACCAACTATCATACCGAAATATCCTAGCACAGTACGGCTAGGGCAACTCCTAGCACGATACGGCTAGGGCAACATTCGGTATGATCAAAAGAACACTGAGAGGCAGCTCAATCACATCAAATCATTATCATTTCACTTATTTACTTTAATATTTTCATAAGGAATCTAAGGAGTCTCCATAATTTCCTAACATTTTATTTATGCATCAAATGTCTTATATGATATGTTCAAAGAAAATATAAGGCACAAAATTACAAGGTATGCGTAGCAACAAATAACAAGTAAGCAAGAGACTTGACTAAATATGATGATATCATTTGTTTTCTACTTAACGAGCTAACTATTCCAAGTTACACAAGTTCAGGATCACCATTTTCCTACTATCGAGTGTAACTCGGAAATTCGTTCTTATAAGTTAAAAAGGATTAGAACTGATCAAGTTCCAATCTAGTTCAATCAGATAGATGACTATGAATTAAACAAATAAATCATACGTCCTAATTTTGTGAATTTAGATGTTCTAACTAAGATCTGATCAAGATCTTCTACACCTATAGATTATGGATTAAACACTACGAGATTTTAGGTTTAATCACATAATCCAAACTGGATAAGACCTAAGTTCTAGGTTTTATACTATAAGTGATCTACTAGTTAAGACAAATCCTATTAAGTAATCAAACTTAATAGGATGAATCTTCTATCTTAAATCTAAAGTTAAAAGATAAACTAATCAGAATGGGTTGTAAAACAAAATAATATCTAGAAACTACTAAAACCAAGGTTTCACCCATAGGGTAACCCAATTTACCCAATGAATGAACACTAACCTATGATCTAGTCCTACTCTCAGGAAAGGTCCTCAAGGTGGGATGCTTAAGACTTAGGAAAAAAAATTATTGGAATTCAATTTAATGACTTGTTTTATTTACTTACATGGTACTAATATGATTACATTATTAAACCTAGTATTCTAAGATTTTAATTAAGGGCTAAAGTTGCGCATTTCCAATTTTAAGGTAAAATGACTATTTTGCCCCTACTTTATGGGTCAATCAACTTTTGATTTAGGGGTTCAAACTGAGTTTTATCATCTCCAACTAATTCCTTACTGTCTAACTTGAAGATAGACAGTAAGTACATCCAATTTGGACGAGAAACAACCGAGTTATGGCTAAAATAATGCTAGGGGTATTTTGGTCATTTCCTTAAATTTTAGGGTTCAAATCCTAAATATTATTTCTGTGAAAATGATGACATTGAAATTCTAAACTAGGTAGCTTATTGAATTTTTGTATTTGGAGTTAAATTGATCAAGTTATGGCCATTTGAAGTACAAGGGCATTTTGGTCATTTTTCACTACAGTCAACACTAAATTCTAGAGTTGACTTTTTGTCCTGATGTCCAAATTGGAAAACTAATACTACCACGGTGATGGAGCCGCTCTCCTGAGCATTTTAAGACCCATATTGACTATGTTTCGATAATCGAGTAAAAAGTTATGGGGTCTTAAAGAGGCTCTAAAATGCTACCTCGTTATGCGTACCCCGAAACGAAATTTTACATTACGCCATTTGATCCTAAATATTTTTCTGAGTATTTAAAGACCCATATTGGCTATGTTTGGATCATCCTACAAAAAGTTATTAAACTTTTAAGATTTACTATTCAAAAATACAATTTGAATTAATTTACTATTCATTTATTCAAATTGAATGATTTTACTGTTCATTCCTAAAGTTTTTATTTAATTAATCACTGTTTAATTATTAATTAATTAATTAATTAATTTTACTATAGTAAAGTAATTAGTGCTAATTACTGTTTAATTAATCTTAATTAATCTCTAATTATATTTATTTATTTAAAATTACTGTTCATTCATAATGTTTTTATTTAATTAATCACTATTTAATTATTAATTAATTAATTAAATAATTTTATTATAGTAAAGTAATTAGAGCTAATTACTGTTTAATTAATATTAATTAATCTCTAATTATATTTAATTATTTAAATTTACTGTTCATTCCTAAAGTTTTTATTTAATTAATCACTATTTAATTATTAATTAATTAATTAAATAATTTTACTGTTCAAAAATAATTAATTATCCTAATTACTGTTTAAGATTTAATTAACAGTTAATTAATCCTTAATTAATCTTTAATTATAATTATTTAATTAAAATTACTGTTTAAAAGTAATTAGTACTAACCCTAACTTAATTAACCACTAACAGTAATTAATTAGGGCTAAACAGTAATTAATTAACACTAACATTAATTTAATTAATTTCTAATTAACTGACAGTGGGCCCCACTAACACGTGGCACCTTCAGAGGCTGCCACGTGGCACCTTCAGAGGCTGCCACGTGGCACAGTGGACCCCACGGGCTGCTGACTCAGCTCGGGTGACTGGGCAGTGGGTCCCACCTGACACGTGGCACTGCCAGAGGCTGCCACGTGGCGCTGTGGGTCCCACGGGCTGCTGACTCAGCCTGGCTGACGGGGCTGTGGGCCCCCCCACTTGACACGTGGCGGGCCCGTAGGCTGCCACGTGGCCGGATGGGCCCCACCCGCGCGGACGCGGACCCGACCCGGACGGGTCGGGCTCGGGTCGGCCCGGCTCGACCCGAAGGCGTGACCCTTCGCCTTCCAGGGGTTCGGCGGACCGAACCCAGTCCACTTCGGGGACCTGGTGCGCCCGATCGGGTGGGTTTTAGCCCGATCGGAACGGTGGATGTGAAGAGGACATGTTGATCTACCTATTATACAATTTTGCAACGATCGAACGGTAAATGAGGGAGATCGGGGTACCTGAAGTTCTGATCGGCGAAGATTTTGGTGAAAAAATAGGGCTCGATCCGAGCTCCGATCGGTGAAAACTCGGAGCCTAGGGGTAGGCTGAGGTCTTATAGACCGGACGGCGACCTCGCCGAGGCCTAGATGTGGCCGGATTGGCCAGAAAATGCGACGGGCCGCCGCGTGTCACGCGGGCGGAGAGGGCGAGGAAGACGCCTCCGGACCGTCGGATCTGTGCGATCGCGGACGGTCCGGATCGCTCTAGACCACGTGACGCGGATCGCGGCCGAGGGCCGTCGAATCCGCGCCCGATCGGACAGTCTGGATCGCTCCAGACAGCGTGACGCGGATCGCGGCCGAGGGCCGTCGGATCCGCACGCGATCGGACGGTCTGGATCGCTCCAGACCGCGTGACGCGGATCGCGGCCGAGAGCCGTTGGATCCGCGCGCGATCGGACGGTCCGGATGGATCCATCTGATCGAACGGCGCCGTTAACTTGAGTTAACGGCGTCGTACGGCGCCGTTAATTAATTAATTAATTAATTATTATTATTATTATAATTATTATTATTTTTTTTAAAAAAAAAACATTTTCAGAAAAAAGAAATTTTGAACATATTTTTCCCAGCTAATTTGGGGTCAAGGAATTCAATGGCACAGTCGGATTTTCGATTCGACGAGTATTTTGATACCTCAATTTCCGTGATATTTTTATTATTAAAATATTCGCCGAAATTTCGACGACTTCCGATTGACACGAAAACTTCACCCCAAGCTAATTTGGGGTCGAGGAATTCAATGACGCGGTCAGATTTTTGATCCGACGAGTATTTTGATACCTCGATTCCCGTGGTATTTTTATTATTAAAATATTCGCCGAAATTTGACTACTTCCGATTGATACGAAAACTTCACCCCAAACTAATTTGGGGTCAAGGAACGCAATGGTGGTGTCCATTTTCCGATCGGAGGTCAATTTAAATAGGTCAATTTTCGAGGTTCATGAAATTCTCAAAATAAAGATTTAATCCGTTTGACCTCTGGTTTGGACCGGATCTTGGTAGTTGACTCCAAATGACCTAATTAGCACTTAAGATTAGGTTTAAGACTTAGGGTTAGTCTTAATCAATCATGGTAACAAATTGGGTTGTTACAAGGGGTCACCTCTAGTCCTATCTACCTAATTGATGGTTCTTGGATCTGTGTGTGGATACTGACGAGGCCGTGAGTTACTTAAGTTGGGGAGATTATGATGACCCACTTAAGTAGTAATAAGTGAAACTCTTAAATATTGAGGTATTTTTCATATAATAATGGAGTTCCTGATAGTAACTCCAAAGTTAAGCGTGCTCATGTGGGAGCACTCCCAGGATGGGTGACCTGCTGGGAAATTATCTTCTGTGGGCAAAACCGTGAGGCTTTTCAGGCCAAAGCGGATAATACCTTGGTGCTTAAGAGTTTGGGCTGTTACATTACTGCCTTTTCAATTCAGTTTCTGCTATGCTATTTCCGGCCTAGCCTCAGATGACGCTAGGAATATTTTGTCGCCTTAGCCTCCGCGTTGACGCTAAAATCCTTTTGATATCAGCAGGCTATATTAGCAATTTTCTGATATGACAATACTTACATACTTATTCATTGTTTATTGTTTATTATTCGATGTTTCCTGTTTACTGTCGTACTTTACTTTAGTCCTCTTTACTTTACTTGTGTTACTTGTATATAGGATGCCAGACCTTTGTTACTTACTTATATGTATCACTGTTGGATTAATTTCTTTTAATCAATATATATCATATGATCATCAGCATATTCAAGATTAGACTTTTCTTTCAGTACTATTACTTACTATATTATACATATATGCCTATCCTTGCTTAGTTTGCTTTGAGGTGTGCCTTTTTACCTCAAATCATGCTTAGTTATAAATGCTGTATTTATAACTTATTATTCTTCGTATATGCTTACTGCTTCTATGCTAGATATTTTATTTTATATTGTTAAGGAAAAAAATAGTGACATTAATAATATATGAAAATTATTCATCTTAAAATGTACTTAGACAATTATCTAATAAATTTTTTCATTTATTAGTCGGGGCCCTGATATTATGAAACTAATAATATCTGAATTAGATAGATTTGAGGAGCTTATTCCTGAGGAGGAGCCATACCCGGGAGTGGAGCCGTATCTAGAGGAGGAGCGTCAGGAAGGAGCTGAAGCTGTTTAGTCTTTTATGCTTATTGTGAGAATGAGTGTCTTCATTTCAGTTCATTATTTTTAAACTTATTTAATGTTGTAACAATACATGTACCTTTAACTGTATTTTTTTTACTGTACTATTTATTATGAGTTGTATGTTGCATTTTCTCTATTTATTATAGTAAATTGGATGTATAATTATTTTACCTTACTTCTGCACTCAGATTCTGAATTTGCTTAGTGATTGATTATATAGCATGTATGTATTGGCATATATCTCCCTTATTAGTGGGCTTGGATTATACCTTATCTAATGATAAGTGAGAGATTTGCCAAAGTGACACACCGCCCCTCGATCTAATAATTGTGGATTATGGGATGAGGTGCCACAGGTTGGTATCAAATAATTCCACAAAGTGTCAGATTGGAATTTGCATTCCTCTCTACCTAATAGATGATTTTTTTGACAAGCCAGTCACTAAATAAAAACATTATGATTACATCCAAGTTACTACAATATTCTACTCAGAATGAAGAGGTATAAGAATAAGATATATATATATTACTGAACCTTCGGTGAAACCTGCTTACATTCAAATGCAGGAATCAAGAAAAAAAAAAAAAAAAAAAAAAAAGGAGTAGCGAGCCGACCAACCGACAGCTTAAAAGAACACAAAAAAGCCAAAACATGTCCACCCAAAAAACAGGAAAAAGGAACAAAAAGTAACCGAAGCACACTTCAAAAATCAAAGAAGACCATCACCGACAAAGTCCAAGCGACGAACCAGAGAGAGCCGGCAACAGAGATCGCAGGAAGGCATCCATCTGGAAGGGCTTCGAGGAGCAGGAGAAGAAGAATCAGCATGATAGAACTGAGCCAGAAGGAACATGGCTGACCAAAAAGCAGAGGATTAAGATGAGCAGCGACCATGGCAGCACAGAACTGTAAAAGCTTCCCCCACAAGCAAACTAGGAGAACTCCACCAAAGATTTTCCTTAAAAAGAGATGAAAAAGCAGCTTACTAGTTTCAGAAGAGAGAATGAGCGAAACCCGCAGCTTGACACGAAGCCAGTTCGCCATCACGATATCCGACAGGTGAGTCAAAAGGGGGGATAAATAGCAGAGGAGTCAGAAGGTGAAGTGGCGTGACTTAATCCCAACAAAAAGCGCAGGTTGACAGAGCAAGACTAGATGCCCCCCAATCACATCAGATCCAGAGCAGGATCGAGAAAAACAAAGTAGCACAGGAACCAAGAAGAGCCAAGCCACAAAACCCACCATCCGGAGCAACGTCTGAATAGCGACGAGAGGCCCTCAAAAAGTCCCTAGAATAGACAAACCTGATAAGCCTTTTGGTTGCAAATGAGCCTCCAGAAAAAGCCCGACAGGAAAGAAAACCTGGGAGACCCAAGAGAGACAACGCCAAAAAGCCTACGGGGAGAAGCAATTCCAGACATGCATGAGCTTAAAACTGTGCCACCACCCAGGAATAGCCGAGAGAATCAGAAGGAGATCCTTAAAAAAATGCAAGAGTTGGAGACGAGAAGAATTATTGCAAATCCACACTAAATTATTAAGCCTACCTGAGAAAGATAATAAAAGGATCCAAACCAGCCACAGAATCATCCAAATTATAGCACCAGAAGATCGGGAAAGCCACTGGCCCGAATGGTCCACCCACACAACAGAAGAGATCCAAGCCCTTCCATGATTCAGCACAGAGAAGTGAATGAAGAGGGAGGAGTGACCATCCCGCGGGATGCTCAGGGAGCCGCTAACCTGAGAGGGGAAAACAGTAGACATTTTGTCATAAAAGTTGAAGAAATTATCATTTCCCTGTAAAAGGCCTGAAGTACAAGCCATCTGAATATACTTTCCAATTGAAAAGATAGATTTGGGGAGAGAAGTCAATTTGTTGTTCCACTTTAAATTGTTTCTCACTAATCAAATTTGCCAAAGAATCCGATAGACCAGAGCAAAAGAGAAGGGGTCGACAGTACTCAAAGTAAGAATCAACTCAGCAGTACTACTCAAGTTTAAAATCTTGTCGAGCTTCAGAAAGGAAGCAAAGCCCTTCCAAAGAAGCATATCATACTTGCAAAACATGAAAATATGAGACATGGATTCCTCGGACAGACAATGGGAACATTTAGAGGCTAAGGAGACTCCTCTGTTCTGCAAAATGTCATCCACCGAGATAAAATTACTCAAGAGTCTCCAAATAAAGAAAGACAGGGCAAGGGTGAGAAGCTTGAACCAGGATCGGGGAGAAGATGGGCCCGGATTGAGTAGGAGCTTACGCGCTGATTTAACTTTTACTTGCACATTGGTGTTGAAGACCACTTGGAAATAATCATCAGTATACGAAATAATGGCAACCTATTGATTGAGTTTGTAAATCCAAGACTCAATAATACCAATAGTCCTTAACTTGTCCTCCAACCAACGGCCATCAGCCCAAAAATCTGCCACACAATCAAGTGAGGAGCCCCTTACCAGAAAAAGAGAAGCCATTGGGTCTTCGATACACCACCTGTCAAACCGGAAAGAAATAAAGCCCTCTCCTAGCTTCCAAAAGATTTTGCTCTCAGCTAAAGCTTTAACATTTAAAAGGTGTTTCCAACCAATGGAGTCATTTTGCTTCCAAGATTGAACAGAAAGATGAGTCGACTTCCCGTATTTGTTGGCCATGAAGGTAGCCCAACTGCCATCCACATATCTCAGTCTCCACCAGTCATGAATTTGGAAGGCAGAAGCTGTGAGATTAAATGGATGGAAGCCCAGCCCCCCCTCAGCTTTTGGGCACGCTATCTTCTTCCATGAGGACCAACGCACGGCCTTTCTAGAATCAAACCCTCCCTATAGGAAATCGTTACAAAGATTATAGGCCCTCTTAATGAAAGTGGTAAGAGGCTTAAATATCGTCAAAAAATGGTTTGGAAGAGAGCTAAGCACCGATTGGAGAAAAACAATCCGACCCCCAAAGGAAAGGCATTTAGTTGCCCAACCATTAATTCTTGTGGACATTTGATCAAGGATAGGCTGGAAGAGAGAACCCGACACTCTACCTTTAGACAAAGGAAGACCCAGGTAACTAATGGGGAGACTTTTTGGAGAGACCAAATAGCCGCAGGATTTCATTGCAACGGCTCAAAGCGACCTACTTCCCGAAAATAACATTGGACTTGAACATATTTACTCTCATCCCAGAGACAACCTGCATGTGATCTAGAATTTGCAGCAGGATACTAAAAGCCTTGTTCGTGGCTCTACAAAAAATAATAGTGTCGTCGGCGAAAGCAAGGTGGGAGATAATATCTTTACCAGTGTTATGATAGTTGACTCCTTTTTTAGCCAACGAGAACCGGAAGGACAGCAGTCTCAGAAAATAATCATTAGCAAGGATGAACAGTGCCGGGGAGAGAGGGTCTCCCTGCCGAAGCCCTCTAGAAGATTTAAAGAAGCCATGGCATTGGCTGTTTATAAGGACCGAGAACCAAATATTGGAGATTGACTTATAAATGAATTGAGTGAACTCAGAGGATAAACCAAACTACCGTAGAATGGCAAGGAGGAAGCGCCATTCAATCCTATCAAAGGCCTTACATATATATATATATATATATATATATATAAGATAAAATCCTCAAGTATAAAGAACATAGACTAAAGAAAAATAATAAGATATAACTGAACTAATTTAACTTGTGGAATCGTTAGACACTCAAGGATGTCATTTTGGTGGTATTACCGGCGATTCGAGGCCACGTGGGAGTAAGTCTCCTAGTCCAACAGAGGTACAGGAGATATGTGGAAGGGGTATCAGAGCTAGGCATTCGAGTACTAGACCAATTGCTCTAGCACGGCGTCGTCAGGGGATTTGACCTCCCAATTTTGGCCAAGGAGTGGCTGAAGCGAGTGACCTTCGTGTTGGAAGTAATTGATTATCCATACAATGTTCGGGTCTCCATAATATCTCTTCTCCTTCAGGAGCAGGCTGAGCATTGGTGGGCTGTCAGCTCTTGGGCACTCACACAAGCGCGAAGGAATGTGGAGAGAGGCTACCTTTGAAGACTTTTGTCGTGCTTTCACTAAAAATATATTGGATAGATGTCTTAGCATTTTAGTCCATGTTATCTTTGGTATCTTCCTACATTGATATTTCAAATTTAAATGAGTAATGAAAGAATTATTATGTTTTATTTTCTCAAACTCTAAAATGGGCTATCATTTTCTAAAACTCAAATTAGTACAAGAATGAATCCTGGACAAAGCCCTTCACCTGCCGTATCCAGTAGTTCCTCTAGCAAGGTAAACACCTTGCTGGAAGCAGTTAAAATCATGATGGACTCCTATAACAAACAAGCCAAAAGGGTGGCAAAAGTTCAGGCTCGGCAAGTAGAGAGAATGGAACAACTATTAACATCTCAAATGATTCAGAGTCGCTTAAACATTGAAACCACCCTGGCTTCGCAATACTCATTCCAACATCATATTCAGTACGCTGATGGATTGCTGCATAGCTTCTTGCGCCTCAAACCTCCTACCTTCAATGGGAGCCTCTCTGCCATCGAAACAACTAATTGGATAAATATAGTGGAAAAGAACTTTACCATCATTAAATGTCCGGACCCTTAGGTGATCCATCTGACACCTCATCTCCTCCAAGATGAGGTAGAGTATTGGTGGGATAATATCCACCATACATTATTTGCTGATTTGAAGTTGGAAGATATTTCTTGGATGAGTTCATTGAAGCCTTCCAAACCCAGTACATCTACACCTCAGCCAAGCATACCATGACAGACCAGTTCCTCAAATTATAGTAAGGGAACTGCTTAGTTTCTGCATATGAGTTTGAGTTTTGGTGGTTATTGAGGTTCGCTTCCAACCTAGTCCCCACCGAATCCGATAGATGCCACCATTTTCAGAGTGGATTACGACCCTCCATACGAAGACAGATCGTCTTCCGTTGCTCGACCAACTTCGCAGATTTCCTGGAATCCGCTAAGATGGTGGAATTAGATGAAGCGTCAGAACCCAAACTGAGCTATGGGACAACTACATTTCAGCATGAGAGCCCTAAGAGAGCTCAGGTGTATCAAATCGATGCATAAGCTCCATCAACAAACCTCTTCAATGATTGCACATGACCTCATTGTAACAACTCAAGGTTGTTACCCAGCTTAATTTTAGCCTAATTATATCATAATTATCATTCCATTAAGTTCTTCTAGTCATTAGAATTAAACTCTGAAAGTTTGGAGCAATTTGGAGCCCAATTGATTATTTTGGAATAGTTTAATATTTAACTAATTAAAAAATTGAGATATTTATTTTGACTTCGAAATTGAAATCCGACTTAATCATTGCAATTGTCACCCCCAAATTAGTTAGGGGTGATGTTTTGGACGCATTTGGAAGTCGTCGGATTTTCACGAATAGTTTAATATAATTCACCGGAAAATAGAATAATTAAATAATCGTCAGAATCAAATTCTGACTTTGCCATTAAAGTCCTCACCCCCAAATTAGCTAAGGGTGAATTTTTGGGACTTTTCGAAGCACGTTTAATTAATTTGAATTTTTTAAAAATTAAAAATTATGAATAATAATTAATTTTTCCTTAATTTGTATTTAATCCCTCTTTCCTCCCTTAATTTTGGCTGGCCATTTTTCCCCCCATGCAAGTCACTTGAGGCTATCCCTCCCCTCTCCTCTTAGTCATGCCCTCCCTATACAAGTAGGATGACTCTTCAAATCCTAGCTCCTAGCTCATGATAGAGCCTCCCTCTCACTCTCCTCCTTTAAAAGGAGAGCTCAGCCCCTCTTCTCTTACTTGCTCAAAATTTTCTCATCTTCTCCTCCATTGATCCCTTGTGCTAAAAGAAGAAGCTCATCTCTAAGGCTTGGAGAAAGACAATGGGTTCTTCTTCTTCCACCCCCTTGCAAGGCTAAGGTACCCGTTCTCTCCTCTTCTTTGTCTTCTTCATATTGCTACTATACTTGTTTATAACTCTAGAAACTCATGATAGAGTAAGGAAGTCCTTAAGGCTCATTGAAGCTTCTCATTTCTGTGAAAAATGCATGCTTTGTTTTCATCTATTTTGTATACCCTATTCTTTATCCATATTTTTATATAGCTAGGATGCTTTGTTTATGCCGATTTAGTGTCGATGGAAAGGTATCGGAAAGACCTTTCTATTGATATATAGCACCGCTCATGAAATGCTCTGGATTAGGAGTATTTGAGATCAAAAGTAGGCCTTACAGGTTTTATCCAGGCGAAAAATACCATCTGGCGCTGCAGCGCGCTGCAGTGCCCAAGATTACAAAATGGACCGCTGCAGTGTGTTGCAGCCAGCTGCAGTAGTATTTTGGCAGAAATCAAATAAAATTAATTATTAAACAGTAAATCACAAGTTGGATCGCTGCAGCGCGCCATTGCGCGCTATAGCGGGCTGTAGCGGAATTTCAGGAAAACTTTAGGAAATGTCAGAAAATTAATTTAATTAAATAGTTATTTCGCAAGTTGGTCCACTGTAGTGCGCCCTAGCGTGCCGCAGCGCTAAAAGCGTCACAGCGAGCTGCAGCGCTAAAACAGCCACAGCGCGTTGCAGCGGCAGAAGCGCCATAGCGCGCTCCAGCGCCAGAAGTGCTGCAGCACGCTCTAGCGTGCCACAGCGCGCTCTAGCGCACCACAGCGCGCTATAGCGCCCAAAATTGCAAAAAAAAAATTGCCCAGATTTTTTGTAAAACTGCCCAGTTTTGACTGAAATGATCAAACTTCACTGTTTTTGCATTCTAAAATCTCTAGGACCCTAATGGGACTAAATAATATCAAATTCTATATGGAAATTAAGTTTGAAACTTTATTATTTTATTATCAAGCGCTCAAAACCTACTATGTACTTGAAATGTATGTTATGCCAAATGCCAAGTAATAGAATCTTAAGTGTTTGTAACAAATAGGTATATCTTAACAATTTAATAGCATGAAACTTATATTTTTTAGAATTATAAGCAAGTGCTAACTCCTTTACTTATATTTAGAATTTGGTTAGCCTTAATTACCTTTTTATTCTATGTCATCTTTATATTTAGATGCTTTCATGATTTTAAAATGTATGTTAGAGAACTTTAACGTTATTTGAACACCTAAATGTGCTTAAATTGACATTAAACTATAATTGAACATAACAATCATGATAACTTGATTAAGTAGATGATACTTAATCCAAACCTGAAATTGCCATCAATAATACACTAATAACACATTGATTTATCATTGACATATAGATTAACCTTGGTCTTAATGGTAGAAAGATTGGGGGTTAAATCCTAACTTATATTGATTAAGATCTAAACCTTAATCACTTAATTAATTAATTTGATTGAAAGATAATTTAATTGACATTATTCCAATAATACATATAATTTGATATTGATCTTAAATCATTAAATTAGAAGTGCTAAGGTTAATATTGAATATGTGTGATTGAATCATCTGAATCTAAATTTTAGATCTTTGATTTTCTCTTATATAAGACCATTAGCATAAAATAGATAATAAAATTATAATGATCTAACTCTATTAAGATCTTTGATTTCATCTCATGATTGTAGAATAGGAAAGGATTAGATGGATTTTAATCATCTGATCTGATCAATTTAACCTAAGTCTAACGAGTAAACCTTTAGAAGTAGAAAGGTGAGATCTTAAGGATCATGCTTTAGGATTGTTTTTGAAATATTTAAGGACCTTAATTATTGATAGCTTAAGGTAGGAGGAGCTTTTGTAACTTATTGAGGTAAAAACTTAGATGATCCTTCATAACTTTAGAAGTTAAACTTAATACCTTGTGGTAAGAATCACCTAAAACAGTTAGAATGGAACTTACTCATTGCGATAGAAATCAATATTGAGTGATCTTTGATCACATTCTTGGAGCCTTATGTAGGACTCACCTATTTTGAGTAAGGATTAATAATTTTAATAAAGCCTTGTTGATTAAATAGAATATTCTAAACCCAGGTTATTAGTTGGTGTAGTATGGTATACCCATAGTACTGGATTACTTCAGTAGTATTCAAGATTGATTGATTCACTCCAATGTGAACTTATGACCAGGTGCTATTCCGAGGGATTAGACGAATACAGTCCCATTATAGTAAATCTTCCAAGACTAAGACTGTTATAACTAGTGAACAAGATCCTTAGTTTGAGATATAAACTGTGACCTGGTTCTGCCTCCTATCGTAGTGCGCTTCGATAAGTAAAGTTTAAGCAAACTAAGTATCTCAAGTCACTTTATGTAAAATACTAAGTATGCTTGTAATTAGGATATTTAATGGCTTAGCTTGAGATATAAACAGTGACCGGGTTCTGCCTCCTATCGTAGTGCGTTTCGATAAGTGCAATTTTAATAAGCTAAGGGTTAGATCCATCTTTCTCGCAAACATGCTAAATATATGTATACAATCATCCCAGCTAATGATTTTCAAGTAAACTCTCAACTTTAATTAGTTAACAAAGTTAGAATTTTAAGAGTCAGAATCCTTTTAGCAGGATTATGCACAATGGAGACATTGAATTCATTATCGGAGTTTAAAGCATTTTTAAGATTTATCTCATGTAGTTTAGAAGCATGAGCATGAGCATAAGCATAATGTGTGAGTATTAGAATGATGTACATGTATCAATGATTATTTATGGGTTACATAATATTGCATACATTAACTGGGGAATTTTAGGATGCATCAGCATCATTAGTAAGTAGTATTCCCAACTGGATGTATGTATTCATTAGACCGTACTACTCATAGTAGTTCAGTGATATTTTGGTTGCATATCAGTAGCATACAGTATTGAGACATATTCAGATACACAGTTTCAGTGTATACAGCATAGTTTTATATATGATTACTCAATTTTAGATTCACTATTGTTGTGGTTTATTTTTAATATTCAGTTTATAGTTTAGTTTTACTTTACCTTACTTCAGTTTTGTACAGTTTTATACAGTTTTATACTTTTAGTTTTCTGTATAGTATTTCTGCATATTTAATTACATTATGTAAATGTTAAATGAATAATTAAAACTGCTTAGATTAGTTTCGATGTGTTGATTTATGGTCTAACATGGGGTACTTTTGGGATCTGGCAATTTGCTAGATCTTGAGCATTATATTGAGCCAAGTCAGAAGGACACCTAAGAGATTCAGGAGGAGCCCGTGGAGCACTAGTGGACTCTCCTCCAGTTCTACTACTTTTTTGCTTAGTTTATTTTCAGTCCAGTACGTAGCTCTATGTCTGTTATTCAGTAAATGTTTGTAATAATTCTGGATGTATTTTCTTTTCTTTTTTGAGATGAATGTTTTCATACAACTTCTGTGATGAATATTTCTAGATATTTGCTTTAAGCTTCCGCACTCTGTTATATACTACTTATACTTAGTATTGTGATGTGATCAGTATACTAGAAATGCTGATATCTTATGCATATATTGGATTCTTCATTTTGTATTCTAAATTCAATGTATATATTTGTCTAATAATTAGGATAAGGATACTACTCTTATCTTAAGTACTAGCTCTCAACCCTCCTTAAGATTGAGTCAGTAGCCCTTCAGATGGGCTTGGTTTTCAGCTATTCGGGGATACATGTTATTCCTCCCCGAGTGGCATGCCACTCCGCTGCCGAAATTGATTATAAATATCTCTTTTGCGAGCAGCGATGGGGCGGGGCACTACACTCATCCTCATGGTCAATGCTACCATGGGGGCCGTGCTTGTTTCACCTATGGAAGACCAGGCCACATTTACTTATAATGTGCCGCCAAGGAAACTATCGACGGTGATCGAAGTTATCACACAAAGCATTGACAAGTATTCAACCTATTCCAGAAACCTGCAACAATTCACCCAGCACTGCCACCTCCTCCTTTTACTCAACGACGCGAGATACCCATTGTCCCCCGCCCAAATGCTCCAAAGCCACCACCTCGACAGCCTTACAACAACAGGCTTGCCGGCCCTGCCCATGTCTACGCCCTCACACCAATTGAAGCAGCCGAAGGCAATCATGTGGTGTCAGGTACACACTTTTGAATCAATCTACCTTTCAGCATTACTAGCTTAAGGTAGCTAGTAAATTATTGTATCAATAATTAGAAATAACACATGTAAATAACAAGCCCAATAACATATTATTTGACACTAGAGCTACTCACTCCTTCATTTCTGAGAGTTGGACCAAATCTCTTAACTTGCCATTTTACCATCTAGCAAATCCTCTAAGCATAGGATTACCATATGGAGCTCAATTACTAGCTCATCAATTCTGCAATATACAAATTCTTATTGGAGACACAGAATTCGAAGCCAAGCTTGCAGTTTCGCTAATAGCTAATTTTGACGTTATTTTGGGAATGAATTGGCTAAGTCAACATGACGCCACCATCAACTGCCAGAAGAAGAAGATTACCTTGGGTAGTAGTAGACAAGTTCAGTCATTCGTCAAAAACTTTAGTACGGGAGCTTCTTTGATCAATGCCATCAAGGACAAGAGGTTAGTGAGTAAAGGTTGCAGCGCCTTTTTAGTGACAATACTAGGAGAAAAAAAAAAGACATTCCCCTATCTAAGAATCCTATCGTTTGCGAATTTGTCGATGTCTTTCCGAGAAACCTTTTTGTCCTTAAACAAGGTGAGGAGCAAAGGGGTACCTTTTTATCCTTAGAAGAAGAGGAAGAAGAGAACCTTTGTTTCCTTTAACAGCTTTGGAGGAAGCATCTTCAAGGTGCAACAATGGAGCAGCAATGGGAGAAGGGAGAGGGAGCTCTAGAATTCTAACTTGATAGTAAAGAGGTGAAGGAAGGCTGTGCTTCTCCTTTAAAAAAGAAGGGGGAGAGTAGGGAGCCATTATGAGGTAGAGAGGGATGGCCATCCTAACATTTCAAGAGGGCTGATAGCCAATGTAATAAAAAATAAGGGAAATTGCAAGTTTAGGGTTAGACAATCCCCTATTTATCTAATTTGATTATTTATTTATTTTCCTTAATTATTTAAAAATTCTGATTTTTGAAATGTGTCTCAAAATATCCAAAAAATTCACCCATAGCTAATTTGGGGGTGAGGAATTCAACGACGAAGTCGGATTTTGATTCCGATAACTATTTAATTATTCTATTTTTTCGGTGCATTTAATTATATTAAAATATTCGTGAAAACCCGACGACTTCCAAATGCGTCCAAAACATCACCCCTAGCTAATTTGGGGCTGACGATCGCAACGACAAAGTCGGATTTCAATTTTGAAGTCAAAATAAATACTTCAATTTTCTAATTAATTAATATTAAAATATTCTAAAATAATCGATTGGGCTCTGAATTGCTCCAAACCTTCAGGGTTTGGTTCAATTGACTAGATGATCTTAATGGAATGAGAATTATGATACAATTATGCTAAAATTAAGCTGGGTAATAACCTTGGGTTATTACAGACTCCCCCACTTAAAAACGATGTCATCCTCGACATCATTACTAAGAAGGGAAAATTTAAAATGCAAGAAATTAAGAATTGTAATTTAGAATTTTTAGAGGTACCTGGATTATCAAAGAGGCTTGGATATTTCTATCGCATATTGACCTCTTTTTCCTAAGTAGATTCTTCAACCGAGCAATTACCTCACTGAACTTTTACCATGGGAATGGAACGATTTCTTAGCTGCCTTTGATAACGAGCTAAGATTCTGATAGGCTCTTCCAAATAAGAAAGATCTGCCTGAAGAGATACCACTGGAAGTTGGATTATGTGAGAAAGATTACGAAGACACCTCCGCAGAGAGGAGATGTGAAACACATTATGAACTGCCGAGAAATTTTCAGGAAGTTTTATTCTATATGCTGCAGATCCGATCTTCTCTATTACTTCAAATGGTCCGACGTAGCGAGGACTAAGCTTCCCAGCCACACCAAAATGAAACACATCTTTCATTGGGCTTACTTTGAGATACACAAAATCTCTAACATTGAACTCCAAAGAATGATGATGGGCATCGTGATATTTACTCTGGCGATCTTGAGCTGCTTTAATCCTCTGCTGGATCAACTGCACTTTCTTATTTATTTCTTCAACTAAATTTGAACCATACAGCTGAACACTGCCTGTTTCAGACCACGCCAAAGGTGTACTACATTTTCTGCCATACAAGGCTTCATACGGAGCCATGCCGAAATTTGATTGGAAACTGTTATTATACAAAAATTCAACTAATGGAATATGATCTTCCCAAAAACCAACAAAATCCAAAATACATAGGTAAAGAAGGTCTTCAAGAATTTGATTAACTCATTCAATTTAACCATCTATTTGAGGGTGAAAAGCGGTGCTCATCGCTAGGGTAGTTCCCAAGTCTTAATGCACAGCTTGCTAGAACTTAGAGGTTAATTGAGTATCACGATCAGATATAAGAGACCTCGGAATCCCATGAAGTTTGATGATTTCCTTGATATACAACTTTTCCAATTTCTCTACTGAATCGGTTTAACGCATTGGAATGAAATGTGCCGATTTGGTCAGTCGATCGACAATGACCCAAATTGAATCAACACCCAATCTTGATTTGGGTAAACCCATCATGAAATCTATATAAATATCAAACCACTTCCATTCAGGAATTGCTAGAGGATGGAGAAGTCCTCCAGGCCTTTGAGGTTCATCCTTGACTAGATTACAGGCATGACACTTCGATGCGAATTTAACCACACGTTTCTTCTTCCAGGCCACCAGAATGACTTCTTCAGATCTTGATACATCTTAATACTACCATGATGTACTTGGTAACCAGAATTGTGGCCTTCCACTAAAATTTCTTGATGCATGGATTTGGGAATCCACAGGTGATCTTCTTAATATATTACATTTCCTCGCAACTGCAGGACGAATCGATGACCACTTTCGATTTCCCTTTTAAACTTCAAATAGTCCTCATCTTTTATTTGGGAGATGGAGACATCATGGTGAAACGTTGGTTCTACGGTACTCATAGATATTAATTCGCTTAGCATAACACCACGAACTGGCCTGATAGCAAGCCTTCTGAATTCTTCCTCTAAAGGCCTTGAAGCTATTAAGGAGGAGAGTGTAGCATGATGACTGAGTGCATCGGCTACCACATTTGCTCTCCCCAGATGATATTGGATCGATAAATCATAATCACTTATTAACTCGAGCCATCTTCGCTGACGACAATTGAGTTTGTGCTGAGTGAAAATATATTTTAAGCTCCGATGATCGGTAAATATGGAACATTGGACGCCAAAAAGATAGTGACGCCAAATTTTTAAGGAAAAGACTGTGGCAGCTAATTCGAGATCATGAACGGGATAATTCTTCTCATGTGATTTTAACTGACAAGATGCATAGGCAATAACTTTTCCTTCCTACATCAGCACACAACCAAGGCCTATCCCTGAAGCATCGGTATAGACTTGGTAGTTCAAACCTTCTTTAGATAATGAGAGAATTGGGGCAGAAGAAAGACCATCTTTTAATGATTGAAAGGCTTTCTCACATTTTGGACTCCAAACGAATGGCACTGCCTTCTGAGTCAACTTTGTGAGAGAAGACACTATCTTCAAATAACCTTTGACGAACTTTCTATAATGCCCTGCCAGACCCAAGAAGCTTTTGATATCAGTCACAGACTTTGGCCGTGACCAATCCTGAACGGCTCTAACTTTATTTTAATCTACTTTAATTCCTTGCGCATCTATGACGTGGCCCAGAAAAGCGACTGAGTCAAGCCAAAACTCGCACTTGGAATATTTTGCATAAAGCTCATAGTTTCGGAGTTCTTGTAGAACTAATCTTAAGAGCTTCTCATGATCAGCACTATTCTTTGAATAAATCAGAATATCATCAATGAAGACGATGACGAATTTATCTAAGTATGCTTTTAATACTCGCTGCATTAAGTCTATAAAGATGGACGGCGCATTGGTTATTCCAAATGACATTACTAGGAATTCATAATGTCCATAACGCGTTCTGAAAGTTATCTTTTCTATATCCGCATCTTTAACTCTTAGCTGATGGTAACCAGATCGCAGATCGATCTTAGAAAATACCTTAGCTCTAGATAACTAATCAAATAAATTTTCGATTCGTGATAATGTGTATTTATTCTTGATAGTTACCTTATTCAATTCTCTATAATCGATGCACATTCTCATCGATCCATCTTTCTTCTTCACGAATAAAATTGGCGCTCCCCAAGTATATGAACTTGGCCGAATAAGACCTTTTTTTGACAGCTCTTCCAGTTGCTTATTCAATTCTTGCAACTCCTTAGACGCCATACAATATGGAACTCTTGATAATAGTTGAGTTCCCGGAATTAATTCTATAGCAAATTCTACTTCTCTAACGGGAGAAAGACTGGGTGGATCTTCAGGAAAAACATCGAGAAATTCACAAACTATTTGGTTCTCCGAAATAGGCACGACTTCTTTCTTTCTCCCAGCATTATTACGAGATATGCATCGCACCCTTTCCTGACTAGCTTTTCTGCTTTCATGGCATTGATCAATGACGCTTGAGTGTTAAATCTTCCAACGAAGGTTTTTGATTGGCTTCCACTACCTAAAGTGATTTTCTTCTTTTGGCAATTAATGAAGGCACCATGTTCACTTAACCAATTCATGCCTAGGATTATATCAAAGTTTGCAATTGGTAATATAATTAATTTAGCTCCATATTTTTGTTTACCGATAGGAATATTTATGTTACAGAATTGCCGAGATTACATACGGGCTCCAGAAGGTAAACTGATGCTCAACGAGTTTACTAATCGATATGTTGGTAGTTTAAGGGCTTTCACCCATCTTTTCGATTCGAAGGAATGACTTGCTCTAGTATCAAAAAGGATATTACAAAGTTTATCATTTATTGATAAGGTGCCTATGATCACAATAATAGAATAAGAATTGCTATTCAAACATTTAAAAATACTAAAAAAGTAAAGACTGAATACTGAAATAATAATAACTGAATACAACTTTAATTTAAGATATACCTGAAATGACATCATTGTCTTCAGGTGCAATGGCGGGTGTTAGCATGTACACCCTCGCAGGGGTGTAGGGTGTTTGCCCTAGGGCCGCTGGCCTTGACGATTATAGGTCGGCTTTTACGCAGGTATAGTTGCCTTAGCATTTGAAGCGGCTGCTGGCATTACAGCTGGGGCAGGTTCTCGGTCGTTCCTTGGTTGTGCATGGGATACTTGTTTATGATGGGAGTGGTCGATGAGCACTCCGTCAATTGTTGTCTTAGAATTACATTCGAAATAACGGTGGCCCTTCCGACCATATGCAAAACACACACCACCAAAGTGGTAACATTTCCCATACGGATGGTATTTATTACATTCAAGGTTCTGGGGTTGGGATTGTTCAGCTTTGATGTTATAAACTTTTGCCATCTTGCGGTGACCAAACTGCTCCTTCCTTGGCTGCACAAATGCAGCCTTACGCTTATGGTCCATCTGACATTGAAATCCTTCCTGGAGGCGAGCCACCTTGATTAATTCTGCCAGTATTTTGATTTAACAGGACACTAGGTGAGCTTTTATAGAGTCTCTCAAACCCTTCAAAAAACGATGGCATTTAGATGCTTTCGTTCTAACTAGATCCAGAACGAAACGAGACAACCTCCAGAATTCTTGTTCATATTTGAACACTGAGTTGTTGCCTTGAGTGAGGTGGAGGAGCTCATATTCCAGGATTTCTTAGGATGATGCTGGTATGAACGCCTCGCAAAATGCTTCCAACAACATATCCCATGGGATATCTTCTATTTCATAATCGGCGAATCTGTTGGCCCGCTCATTCTCCCACCAGTATTCGGCTTCTTCTTGGAACAGATGAGTTATAAACCGAATAGCTTCAGAATTAAGGCATTTGATACTAGTCAAGTTCTTTTCAGCCATCTTGAGCCAATTCACTGTGTCCATTGAATTCAGTGCTCCGTTGAATGTAGGTGTCCTAAGACGCAGGAAGTTGTGTAGGATCCCATCTCCTGAGAATCCTGATTGTGATACAGGTTGCTGATGTGCAGATAAAATCAAAGCACGAGTTTCTTGCGCCTACTGTGCATTACTTTCTATAAGTACTTTTATCAGATTAGCCATTGGATTTGTTTCCTCCGGTCCGCCAGATGATGAAACCGCATTCTTAATCGAGGTAAGGGTTGAAGGAGATCCGGGATTCATGTCTGCAACAAGGCATGAATTTAGCAAACAAAATAAAGATCTACTATCTTTTTCAATCATCACTTTCTCAAAAGAGAAGTTATATAGGTGAACAAAAGGCTAAACTAATACGAAGGCAAGATATGATATGAAACATAAGGATATCAGCTACAATACTCTGCCATAAAAGCGGCACAAAAATCAATGAATGTTATTAATCGATGCTTCCTAAATAATCTTCTTTCTGTCCAGAACCACCATCTATTAGCAGAACCACCAAGCAAAAATCCCAAAATCTAGAGACGATAGTCATTAGGATAAGCTGTCTCTCGAAATCAGTGGTCACACGGTTCAACCACTCTTTGGCAAGAACAGGGAGACTAGTTCCTCTGAAGGCCAGACAAACTAAAATCTTATCTAGCACTTCTACTCCACGAGGAGATACTCCTTCTACGATCCTTCCATAGATTTTGCCATCTTGGAAATCATCTGCCTAATACTCGTCGAATAATTTAAGGTAGTAGAAGAAATTGAACTGCTGATATTCCATCCCTAAAATTTCATTCAATTATTAGTTCTGATTTCTAATTTTATTTCAGTTATAAGAATTAAATTTGTATATGTTATATCTTTAAGATTCATTCAGATCCTAAGATGTCATATGTTACTTGCTTTTAATATTTAACCATATTTTACTCATTTTATAGTTCGTTTAATTCCTAAGGTGTCATTTCCAAATATTCTTAGTTTCATTTTTGAGATTTTAGTAGGATGAACTATGGATGCTGCTTTCCTTACACTTAGTAATTATGACCATATCTGCTGTAGAGAATATATCATAAAGTAGATAGGAACATTTTCTTATCTGACACTTTATAATACTTCTCTGATACCAACTGTAGCGCCCCGCCCCATCGCCGCGCGCAAAGAGGTAAAAATCGTAATTCGGCGACAGAGCGGCGCGCCACTCGGGGAGGAATATCCCGTCTCCCCGAACAGCTGAAAGCTAAGCCCATCTAAAGGGCTGCTGACTCAACCCCAAAGAGGGTTGAGAGCTAATACTTAAGATAAGAGTAGTATCCTTATCCTAAGTATTAGATAAATACATAAATTAGATTTCGAATACAATAGGAATCCAATATATGTATAAGATATCATCATTTCTAGTATGCTGATTACATCATAATACTAAGTATAAGTAGTATATAACAGAGTGTGGAAGCTTAAATCAAACATCCAGAAACATTTATCACAGAAGCTGTATGGAAACATTCATCTCAGAAAAGAAAAGAAAAGTATATCTAGAATTATTACAAACAGTCTACTAAAATAGACATAAAAACTAAATACTGAACTGAAATGAACTAGTAAAATTGAAGAAGAGTCCACTAATGCTCTGCTGGCTCCTCCTGAATCTCCTGAATGTCCTCCTGACCTAGCTCAATATACTGCTCAAGATCTAGTAAATTATCAGATCCCAAAAGTACCTCGTATTAGATAATAAATTTAACACATCAAAACTAATCTAACAGTTCTAGTTATTCATTTAACATTTACATAATACAGGTAAATCTGTAGAAAAACTGTAAAGGTAATTGAAAGTACAAAACTGTCTAAAATTATACAAAACTGAAGCAATGTAAAGTAAAACTGAACTGTAGCTGAATACTAAAAATAAATTAAAGCAGTACTGAATCTGAAACTGAGTAATCATATGTACAACTATGTTGTATGTCATTGAAAATGTGCATCTGAATATGCCATAATATTGTGTATTACTGATATGCAACCATAATATCACTGAACTGCTATGAGTAGTACGGTCCAATGTATACATGCATTCAGTTGGGAATACTACTTACTGATGATGCCAATATCTTGAAATTCCTCAGTCAATGTATGCAACATTTTGTAATCCATAAATTATCATAGATGCTCATACATCATTCTAATACTCACACGTCATGTTTATGCTCATGCTCATGCTTTTAAACTACATGAGATAAATCTAAAAATCTAGAAAATACTTTGAAATTTGATAATGAATTCTAGATCTCCATTATGCAGAATCCTGTTAAAAGGATTTTAACTCCTAGATTTTAGTTTGATAATTGGCTCGAGTTGAGAGTTTACTTAAAAATCATTACCTGGGATGTTGTATACACATAGCTAGCATGTTTGCAAGAAAGGTAGAATTAACCCTTAGCTTGTTTAAACTGCACTTATCGAAGCGCATTACGATAAGAGACAGACCCGGTCACAGTTTATATATCAAGCTAAGCCGTTAAATGACCTAATTACAAGCATACTTAGTGGTCTACGCAAAGTGACTTAAGATACTTAATTTGCTTAAACTGCACTTATCGAAGCACACTACGATAGGAGGCAGAACCTGGTCGCAATTTATATCTCAAACTAAAGATCTTGTTCACTAATTATAACACTCTTAATTTTGGAAGATTTACTCTAATGGGACTGTATTCGTCTAATCTCTTAGGATAGCACCTGGTCATAAGTCCACATTGGAGTGAATTAACTAATCCTGAATATTAATGAATTAATCCAATACTATGGGTATACCGTACTATACCGAACTAATAATTTGGGTTCAGACAAATCTATTTAATATACAAGGATTTATCAAAGCTATTAATCCTTACTCTAAAAGTGTGAATCCTACACAAAGCTCCAAGGGTATGATCAAAAGGTCAGTCAACATAGGTTGCTACCACAATGAATGAGCCATATTATAAGTATTTTAGATGATTCATACCACAAGATATCAAGTTCAACTTCTAAAGTTATGAAGGATCAACTAGGTTTCTACCTCAATAAGTTACAAAAGTCCTTCCTACCTCAATGTATCATTAGTTAAGGTCTTTAACCATTTTAATAACAATCCTATAGCAAGACCTTTAAGATCTCATTTTTCTACTTCTTAAGGTTTACTTGTTATACTTAGGTTAAGGTGATTAGATCAGATGATCAAAATTCATTTGATCCTTTCATATTCTACAATCATGGGATAAAATCAAAGATCTTATCAGAGTTAGATCATTGTATAAATTATTACAATTTTATTTCTATCTTATGCTAATTATCTTATATAGGAGAAAATCAAGGATCTAAAGTTTGGATTCAAATAGTTCAACCACACATATTCAATATTAACCCTAGCACTTCTAATTTAATAATTTAAGATCAATATCAAATCATGTGCATTATTGAAATGATGTCAATTAAATTATCTTGCAATCAAGTTAATTAATTAAGTGATTAAGATTTAGATCTTAATCAAGATAAGTTAGGGTTTAACCCCTAACCTTCCTATTATTAAGACCAAAGGTTAATTTAAAGGTCAATGACAAATCAATGTATTATTAAGACCAAAGGTTAATTAGGTTTGGATTGAGTATCATCTACTTAATCAAGTTATCAAGATTCTTATGTTCAAGTTTAGTTTAATATCCACAAAGTATATTTAAGAGTCCAAATAATTGTTAAGGTTCTCTAGCATATACTCTAAGGTTATGAAAATGTATGAATGTAAAGATGACCTAGAATAAGAGGGTAGTTAATGCTAATCAAATCCTAAATTAAGCCAAAGAGATTAGCACTTAATCACAAATCTAAAATATCTAAGTTTCATGCCATTTAGTTGTTAAGACATACCTATTCGATACAAGCACTTAAAATTCTATTACTTAGCATTTGGCATAATACATCTAAAGTTACAAAGTATGTTTTAAGCACTTTTTAAAGATGACAAAACGTCAAACCTAATTTCCTTATAAAATTTTATGCAATGTTCAATTTTATCTAAAATAGGTTCAAATTTGATATAACTTAGCCCCACTAGGGTCCTAGGGACCTTAAAACACCAAAACAGTGAAGTTTTGGCCATTTCAGCCAAAACTGAGCAGTTTTTAAAATAACTCTGGGAATTTTGCAAGTTTGAGGGCTGCAGCGCGCTGAGGGCTTTTCGCGTGGTAGCACGCTAGAGCGCTTTTAGCGCGATAGCGTGCTGGAGCGCCTTTCGCGCGGCAGCGCGCAGTACCACTTTTAGCGCTGGGGTGCGCTGCGGCCCGCGGCGGCGCACTATGGCATACGGCAGCAGTTCAACTTACGAAAATCACTGTTCAATTTGTTTATTTTTCATATTTCTCTAAGTTTTTCCAAAAAATTTTGCTGCAGCCCGCTACCGCGCGCTGCATCCCACTGCAGCGCGCTACGACGCGCTGTAGCGGTCCATTTTGCAAAATATTGTTCAAATAGTTTAATTAATGTTTATATATGTTTTTGCAAAAAAACAGTTGCTGCCCGCTGCAGCGCGCTACGGCGCGCTACAGCGGTCCGTTTTGCAAAATCGGGCGCTGCAGCGCCAGACGGCATTTTCGGCCTGGACGAAAACTGTAAGGCCAGTTTTTGAGCTCAAATACTCTCAATACAGAGAGTTCCATGAGCGGTTCCATATATCAATAGAGAAAATACCTTTCCATTGATACCAAAATTGGCACAAACGAAGCATTCTAGCTATACTAAAAATGATGATGAAGATAAGAGTTTACAGAATACAAGAAAAACAGAGCAATTTTCTTTGAAGCTTTTAAGAGTCTTAATAACTTTCATACATACTTATGGACTTCTAAAGATACATTCCAATATTATAGCAATATGAGAAAGATAAGGTGAGGAGCAAAGGGGTACCTTTTTGTCCTTAGAAAGAGTGGAAGAAGAGGACCTTTGTTTCCTTTAACAACTTTGGAGGAAGTTTCTTCAAGGTGTAACAATGGAGCAGCAATGGGAGAAGAGAGAGGGAGCTCTAAAATTCTAACTTGATAGCAAAGAGGTGAAGGAAGGTTGTGCTTCTCCTTTAAAGGAGAAGGGGGAGAGTAGGGAGCCATTATGAGGCTAGGGAAACTAGGGGGTGGTAGAGAGGAATCATGCTTGAGCCTTAATGAGGCATGGGGAGGGATGGCCAGCCGAACATTTCAAGAGGGCTAATAGCCAATGCAATAGAAAATAGGGAAAATTGTAAGTTTAGGATTAGACAATCCCCTATTTATCTACTTTGATTATTTTATTTATTTTTCTTAATTATTTAAAAATTATGATTTTTGAAACGTACTCCAAAAAATCCCAAAAATTCACGCCTAGCTAATTTGGGGGTGAGGAATTCAACGGCGAAGTCGGATTTTGATTCCGACGACTATTTAATTATTCTATTTTTCCGGTGCATTTAATTATATTAAAATATTTGCGAAAATCTAACGACTTCCAAATGTGTCCAAAACATCGCCCCTAACTAATTTGGGGGTAACGATCGCAACGGCGAAGTCAGATTTCGATTTTGAGGTCAAAATAAATACTTTAATTTTCTAATTAATTAAATATTAAAATATTCCAAAATAATCAATTGGGCTCCGAATTACTCCAAACCTTCAGGGTTTGGTTCAATTGACTAGATGATCTTAATGGAATGAGAATTACGATACGATTATGCTAAAATTAAGCTGAATAATAACTTTAAGTTATTACAAGGCCATACCCTATCTTATACCTCTCATCCTCTGGAGTTGGCTTCAAATGGTGACAATATTCGTTCCTTTTTTCTTGATGCAATTAAATGTATAAATTTAATTAAATAGATCATTTAATTTTTAAATTAATTATTATTGATTTTTTAAAGCGGCGCCGTCATTTACCATTAATTTCCTTTGACTGAACCGTTTGATCAGACGGCGTAGACCTGCGCCGTCTGATCTGATCAACCTTCCAGATCGGACGGCTGACACGCGTCGTCCCATCTGCTCTTTCGCAAGGACAGCGCGTGGCATTCGCCGCGCCATGCTCCAATCCCGGCTCTCGAAGGAAGCTCTCAATCCGCCGCAATGTAGCCCATTCTTTCTTCTGCATTTATCTCAGATCAACCCTATCTCAACTTCCTGCCACTTTTCGAAACCTGTTCGCGACATTAGCTTCGTACCGATCGCAGAAAGAATCTCCGTCACTCGACTCTAAGGTATTCCTCCACTCACACTTATCTGTTTTTTTTTATTCCATTTCACTTCCTAATTCACAATCAGATAGTTGATATTGGATTTAGTTGCGTTCAATCAAGCTATAATCTAATGCAAATATCAGTCGATACTACTTTATCAATTTTTATTAGACCTAGATTTTTAGGGCATCTAGTTTCAGGAATTAGGATCAATCATACAAGGAGATGCATGGTCCATTGTATAAATTAGACTGAGAGCTTGATTTCAGCAACTGATATGAGTTCAGTCGTGAGCCGTGCGTCGAACTGGGTAAAACCCCAACTCCCAATACCTATCGAAGCCGATAGAGAAGAAGTAATCTGGTGGGCCGGGCCGTGGGATGAAGTAATTAGTGGGCCGGGCCCAGACGGCTGACTCGTGCGGTCTTTCTTGGGCCTGTCAGCCTGCACCAGTCGATGGATTTAAGATTTAGGAATTCAATTTAAAAAAATTAATATAGTTTTGATTAATTAAATAAATGACAAACTTTAAAGTCATAATTTTTAGAATACAAACCCAAAATTAATAAAATTATATATCAAATCAATTAAAAAAATGTTAGAAATATTAATATGAGATTAAAATTTTATTTTAATGATTATATGTACTAATCACTTTGATTGATTGTTAATGATGATTAAGCCTTGATTAGGCAATTTATTACTTAAATAAAGCATGATTGTTATAAGCATCTTTTTAATTTTATATGGATGTTATGTATATTTGCTGCAAATCATTTGGGTATGATCTTGTAATAAATAGAATTTTAATCTTCATATTTGTTATTATGAAACCTTATGATTAGAAAATTGTAAAATATTATTTTTTTCCAAACTTTAGACAGCAACATATTATGCCAAGCTGAACCTTAGAGACATGTTGGCTTACAATATTATCTATTGGTTTACAAAATGCTGCAAATCATTTGTCTTACAATATTTGTTAGTCCCAATTATTAATGATAAATCATTAAATATAGAAAACAGTGGATACCACGTGGCTTACAGTATTTTGATAAACTTCTTGTTACGCTACAACGCATTGAAACTGCTTCTTTGAAATCATGCATTAAGGCTTTGTGCATAATAATAAACATTTAATATATAATTCAGAGGGATTTTATTTGGTGGATATTTGTACGACTGTCATTAAGCCTGGGCAGTTTATTGGTGTATTCGGAGACCACATAATTCCTTTGAGGGAGAATGTATGTGTTTGCAGTTGACCCCACTTTCAGATAAGTTGAGTAGACATACTCAACTCCTCACTTGTTCTGCGCCCATAGAATAAAATACAAGCTAAATAATTCATAAATTGTATATCTCACAATCCTACTGATTGTGATGATTATTATAGTCATATGACTGCTTATTCAGTCTTCTTAATACTGAAAATTATTTTACTTGTTTCATTTCAGCAGCTTATTATTTTAATCTTATAGTCTTTGCAGTGTAGTCTCCTTTTATATCACATACAAAAATTAACTACATTGTCTTTTACTTAGCATATAAATTAATTGGACATGTTCATGTTTCTCTTATATAAATGCATGCTTTATAATTGTTTCACTAACCTATTTAATGAAGGATTAATAAAGATGCTTAAGTAATGTGAGAAACCTTTCTTGCTTTACTACCTTACTATTGTCATGATTGTTGCACCGCTTTCATTATAATTATAAATGACTAACGTGATATTTGTATAAAATTAATGTACCCTTAAATTGTACTTAAAAATTTTTAAAGTCTAATCACTTTTTCTTTTATTGGCTGTGCCTTATTGATTATAAAATAAATACAGTAGATCAAGAGCGTGGATCAGGTGCAGTACTCAAAGAGAAGCCTGAACTATAGTTGGATTGAAGATCTTATCTACTTTACACTTTTGCTTATGTGAGGATGAGTGAATTCATTCTCAAAACTTGTAAATTAAATATTTTTGTGATAATTTAAACTATTATTTCTGGTTGTATATTTTCATATCATGAATGATGAATGTTTAATTGGAATGTTTGAAGTTTCCTTCCACCCATAGATTCACATGTTTGTAAAGGTAGTACTTAAAGTTGGGTTAGAAATTTCTAATCCAGTATTAAGTACTACCGTAACACCCGTTGTTAGATTAATATATCAAATCTAATAGCGGGGCGGGGCGTTCCAGGTGCGTACATGAAGAATGAAATTTAAAGACAAATATGTAGCACTGATGTTATCACACCAAATGATGAGAGGCATATTTGGAGTGATGTGAAGTTCTTGATGGAGAGACATGATCCAGATGACTTCGGATGCAGTGTTTGCAAGGGCTCGATATTCACAGCTTTTGCAGAGTGTCATGAAATTGTGTTGTTTCTTGGAGGACCATGAAACCAAGTTGTTTCCCATAAAGATAACATAGCTGCCTATAGATTGGTGATCATTTGGACAACCAAACCAGTCTGCATCGATTAAAGCATGTAATCGAGTTGAACGACATGGTGTAAATTGTAACCCATGGTGCACGGTTCCTTTGAGATACCATAAGATTCGTTTAACCGCGCTCCAATGATTTCAGTGGGGCGATGCATGAACTGACAAACTTTGTTAACATCAAAAGCAATATCCAGTCGAGTAATGGTAATATACTGAGAGCCAATTGTATGATGATACAAAGTATGATTATTAAATAGAGGATCGTAATCGACAAATAGGGCAGTGTTGGCGGTCATAGGAGTATTAGCGAGTTTAGCATTGATGAGTCCAATGTCATGAAGAAGAATAGAAATATGTTGTTGCTATAAGAGGTGAAGGCTTAATTCTGTAGTGGTGAGTTGCATGCCGAGAAAGAAGTTTAGTTTACCAAGATCTCGAACAACAAATTGATGCTTCAAGGATTGAACTGTGAGATCCATATGGTGGGCATAATTACATGTAATAATGATTCCGTCCCCATATACAATGAGGTATGAACAAATGTCGTCTTTGTTGTATATGTATAAAAAGGAGTTGTTCTGAAATTTGATAAAGCCAAGCATTTGTAGAGCGCATGATAACTTGTGATACCACAATTGAGGAGCCTGTTTGAGCCTAAAAATTTACTTGTAAAGTCGACATACAGCATGTGGTTGAGTATTATTGACAAAACCTGATGGTTGTTGCATATAGATCTTCAAGAAGATCCCCACGGAGAAAGGCATTTCAAATATTCAGTTGCCACGTTGATTAATTGTGGGAATGAGAAATGGAAAGAATGATTTTGATGGTGGTGACTTGACAACAGGACTGAAAGTGTCAATGTACTCGACCCCATATCGTTTGTGGAATCCCTTTGCAACTAGTTGAGCCTTGTAGCGATTAATTGTGCCATCGGTGTTCTTTTTATATTGAAAATCCATTTACACCCTATGATATTCTTTATTGGGAGGTAGAGGAACTAAGGTCCAAGTGTTGTTGTACAAAAGACAGTGAAGTTCTTTTTGCATGGCTGCTGTCTAAACGGGTGATTGAGGAGCATTTTTAAGGCTTTTCGGTTCAAGAAGTTCGGTCTTGGTATGAAGTGCATATTTGGGATTGAGTTTCCCAAGTGAGACCTTAGCTGCATTGAGTGAGCCAACCTTGAACTATTTTTTTCAAATGGGAAAATCAAGAGATGCCTCGGCTGAACCAAAGGGTGCAGAACTTGTAGTAGCTTGGAATGATGGATCCTGTACAGTGGGGTTAGAACAAATATGTGTATTATTAACTAATTCTCTGTTATGTTGATGATTCCTTGAATTTTGATATTGATCAATTAGCACTGAAGTAATGTGAGTAGGTGCTTAAGATACCATGATGAGAAGATGGGTGGTAGGGTTGGTGCTTTGAGAGTAGGTTGAACTTTGAGGAGTTTGATTTGAGATGGAGGCATAAGGGAAGGTGGTTTCATCAAAACACACAAATTGAGTCTTGGTCGGTTTGAATATTTAGGCAACAATGGCCCCAATAATTGTTTGGGTAGCTAAGAACGATAGCCGAGTTTAGTGGTGTTGTAAGGATGAACGTATGGGCAACAAAGGCACCCAAATACCTTTATGAAGGAGTAGTCGACCCGTTGGTTGAATATTTAATGTAAATGAACTTCATTTTTGATAGTCTTGTTGGGCAGACGACTGATTAGGTAGGTTGCAGTTTCAAAAGCATAAATCCACAATGAAAGAGGTAGAGAGGCGTGATCTAGCATGGCTAGACCAAGATTTACAATGTGTCTATGACAACATTCAATAGCATCGTTTTAAGTGAGAATATAAGGGCAAGAAATTCTAGTGGTAATACCAAATATTTGATAGTGAGGTCTCAATGGAAAAGTTTAGTGCCTCCATCACATTATATGCTTTATGGAAATGTTTAATTGTCATTCCATCAGTTTGAAATTAAATAATGGTAGACAACACATTCGTTTTATTATGCAATGGAAAAAATCACAAATAATTTGAATAATCGTCTAAAATCGACAAGTAATAATGATTACCATCACGTGGGACCGGATTGGCAAGCCCCAAACATCCATATGTAACAATGGAGATGACAATAACTAATAGACTGAGTAACATGTAATGTAAGACGATGGTTTTTGGATTTTTGACAAGCTGTACATAAATTTGTAGTATAAATAGAAGAACAAGGTAAACCGTTTTGGTGTATTACATATTTGGTTTAAAGAATATTTGGGATGGATGAGTCGGCTGTGCCAGGTGGATATGGGACATTTGATGGCAGATAAAACATACTCCTGATCAGGAAGGCTAGATAGGTCAACTTCGTGCTGACTGTAGAGAAAAGGTGCCTTGGCATTGAGATCCTTCACAACAAAGTGTTTTGCAAAAAAATCTACTGAGACAATGTTATCTTTGGTTAATTGAGAAATAGGCAACATAGGTTTTGAAATTTTTAGAATATGAAGAATATTTTTTAAATGTAAATATTTGTATGGGATGGATAAAGTAGTAGAGCTAATGTGTGAGATAGGCAAACCTGCAACATTACCAACTATTACTTGATCAGAACCAGTGTAGAGATCTTGGACAATGTGCGTTGTCTCTCTGATATCAGCATAAAAACTGCTGTTTCGATTGGTGGAAGTGATAAATGCCGAGTGGGAGGCCGGATCATATGCCAAAGATAATGGTAGCTGAGGGATGTGGCTGGACATGTAGGCTTGTGGGAGTATGATGGTTGAGAAACACCTTTCCCGATGTGAGCATTGAGCTTAATAGATTGAAGGCGAAGCCCATTTTCATGCAAGAAATTTTCAATAATGCACCGATCAGTTGCGCGATTGAACTTTCCACAAGTACTACACGATACATTATTATTGATTAATTGTGAGCGTCCTTTGCCTCTTGACCATTCACCTAGACCACGATTATTCACATAATAGTTTTGCTTGGTTAGGTGAGCAATAGGAGTAATGATAGGATTCTTCATCTTGAGTCGTATCTCATGACTAAAGAAAGTTTAATAATTCTGAATATGGTAGTGTAGTGCTCTGAGTAATCAAAACCGTAAAATTGTTGGATAATTCAGGGTTGAGACCTTGAAATACAAGCGCATTGAAAGTTTCGGAAGGTAGGGCTCGGCCAATGGTGGAGATATCGTCAGCAATTCTTTGCACATTGAAGGTATTAGTAGATGGACAATGTTCCCTGATTTAGCCAATGTAGATGTATTCGTAGTTAAAGGATCTTAGCTTGAGAGGGGTTGGAGATCGCAATGCTCCAAGGCAATCCAAGCTTCTCTGGCTGATCTAATATTGACAACATGTCTGAATGCTGTTTTGGTTAGGGATGAATGAAGCCATGTCAAAGCTTTTGATCCTGAATATACCAATCAAGATAATTGGGATTGGGGGTGCTGACATTCTCGACATGAGGAGATGAAACCCAGCCATCCAAGTGCCCAAGAAGCCCTTAACTGCTAATGGAATCAATTATTTATTTCATAGAAGCAAGTTATTCTCAGCAAGTTTTATTGGAAGAAAATGAGAGATCAATCCGAGGTTGGGAAAATTTGATGATACATATGAGTTTCTTGAAGGATTACCGAAGCTGATATTGGAATCTCTTCAATTTTTAATCAAGATCAACACAAAAGTTCAATCCTTGCAGGCTATTGATTCATTAATCTCGGGACAAGAATTGAACGAGCTTTACGCGACAAGAACGAAACCTTAGATCGCGATCAAAAAGTTCGACGGGCGAAGAAACCTCTTTGATACCATGTGAGATGCGAGTGAAATTTGGAAAAAGAAAAAATTAATTTTATTATTGAATAATATTGGTATTTATAGCCAATCTAACACATCACAAATATGGTAATACATTATATAGTCTTCACAAATATAATTATCACAAATATAGTAATCACAAATTTGATAATATCTTCTAATATATTATAGTAATATTCTTAATATAATAATCACAAATATAAGAATCACAAATATAGTAATATTAAAATATGGGATATTTTTAGATATTAATTGCAATTCTCAATTTCCTTTGGTAATGATTTTATTATGAGGCTAAGAATTGAGTGAAGCTGATCTAAAATGTTTCGACTGATGAAAAAGAAAATAGATGGAGTGAGTCCTTATTTGAGGTCTGCTATAGGAATTTGGATTATTGTTCGGCTCTGGAATACATATAAAATTGGTTTTTGAAGGCAACAAGCCATTTGGAGAGAGACATAAAAAGCATAAAAAAGGATATTATAAAGAGAGTTGCTTTGTAGAACTACATGATTGTTTAACCCTTTTACCATTTGAACTAATGTTGAATATGCATTCAAAGCTTTATAACAAAAGGTTCGGCTGCGCAAACCCACCAGCTAAGTGAATTCACACTGCCCTTGTTCAATCATCAGCATCAAGGATTTGATACTCTAATACCCTTTGTCGTAAGATCGACACATGACAAAAAATTCAAATGCCAGCTAAATCACTATCTGAGGTTTTGTAGCAATATTTTAGGTTTTCTTATGAAGATGTAGCCCAAATGGTAGAGTGATCGCTGTGCATGTGAGATGAACAATGTTCTATTTCTTGCATCTCCATGTGTATGGAAAGTTTGCCATTTTTTTCTTAGAAAAATTTGATTCTGAATCTTTAATTTCTCATGGAAGCCAGAAAGGAAATGAAAAGGCAAGGATGATTATTAGATTTCATTATTTGTGAGTATTACCTTCATGCATATCCTGCCAATGCAGATCTACTAATATCTAGTTCAAATAGCATATTGAGGGATCTGAATTCTTAAAGTAGTGAGCTTCTACTATGTGAGAGCTTATGGATAAGTTGAAGGAGAGAGTACGGGCAACAATAAAAGAGTTCGAACGCCTGTCTGTGTGCAGGAGAGAGAAGTTCCACTCATTACGAATGTCGTTGCCTCCCCAAGCATAGCCCTGCCCCGATTCAACAATTTGCAGGCATCGACCGAAGAGAAGAAGAGAGATTGCTGAGAGAATGAAGAGCAATGAGCAGCGAAGAGGCTTTCTTGCGGGGAGAGAGCATCGAGCAGAAAAACGAGCAGAGGAGAAGCGATTAAGAGGAGAAGAAGAGCCTAACGATTAGAGTGAGCGAAGGAAAGGAAGTGAAACATTTAGATTTTGGGAAATATTTTCTTGAGTCCTTATAGTTTCAATTAAGTTTGAAATAGTTTTTAAAATTACAATTTTATCAAATAAGTACTTGTAATTTTTAAAAAAACCTATTTTAATTCTTACAGTTTTAATTGAATCTCAAATTCGTCATTAAAAATTTTTATTTAAAATTGTTCTGGTCTTTTTTAGCTTGTGAGGTCTCGATTATGTTCCCCCCGAACCTTATCGATCTCCTCTATCAGTGTGGCGAAGCACCTCGTAGTTGTTTTAAGTGCGGTAGTCAAGCATCACCGTCTAACCGCTGTCATCATCTACCATTTGGGTGGTCGCCTCTCGACTATCGATCCCTTCATGAATGACATCAATATCGTTACAGGGACGTCAGAAGTTGATGGTTGGGATGGGACAGAGGCGACGTATTCTAGATCTCATATAAGTGACTTGATAACCCTTTATATGATGACTTCCAATAAGATCGTAGGGGCCACATTGGTCAATAAAGGAACAAGTGCAATGCATTAGCTTTCAACTTTCATTTTTAAGTTTATAGAACTTATTCAATGAGTATATTATCGCAACTTGTTCTTCGAACTTAAATAGTAAAATTAGTTGTGGGGCCGACCATTGGTCCGACTAACGTCCTTGAAGGTCGCTTTTAGGGCATCAAATTGGCCAACGATCGATGGATAGAAGGCGGATGGGATGGATTGAAATCTTCGAAGGAGGATTAAAAATCATAAATATTTATCCCATGATTGGGTTTAAAAATATGGTCTTCATCAACACAATTCTCAAAACTTCATAAAATTTATATCCAACATCCTAAATTTAATATTTATAGCTAAATTATTAGTAAATATGAGGTGTAATTCAAAAATGCAAAACTAGAAATGCTTTATTTATAAATATAAAAATTTGGGTATTATTATTATAAAGTTTTGAGTATTACATGAACAATTATATAAAAAAGTTTCATGGCTGAAAAAACCCACTATTTAGATTAACTTTTTTAATAAAAATTTTGGATGAATTGCATAATACTTTTGTAGTTAACTATTTCCTTATTGAGGCTAAATTTTTGGCTTTAATTTCTCTCCTCCACATTAATGTTCAATAAGTACTATGTATAATAAAACTTTCTTGGAAGAATTGTATAAGAATTTTGGTAGCATACTTTTTTTTTTGTTGAAACTAAAGTTTTGGCTTTAATCTTTTTCTTATATGTGTGCATGCAACTGGCAGCGAGAGATCAGTGACTCTCCACAATGTTTTCCTATGCTGTTTATTCGGTTGGTTCATTCGTCAACCTTGGAAGATCCCATGTTAATATACATGCTTTTGAGAGTAACTGTAGGGCTAGTGCAGTTGGCCCTCAAGAAGGTTTAGTTTCTGCTCAGACATCCATTCTCTCATTTCTTTGAATTTTTGTCTAAATGGGCTTTTTTAACGTACCTATGAAATTTTTATAACTTTTATCTAGCAACAAGTTTTTGTTGAAAAGACTAATATAACACTTTCATATGATGAGAGCATTAAATGATCGGTTTCCTTTGATACTACCAATACCACCACTTGATGTTTGTAGATCTAGTTTTGTTACCAATTCTGGCTTATCATCACAAACACCATTGGTGTATCTAACTTAGATACTAATTATCAAGGCCTTACACCTTGTTAGCACTGATACTGATTGTTGGGAATCCGATAGTGCCAACAATAAACGAATAAGCATAAGAACAGCTATGCACACATGAGCACAATACTTTATCTGGTATGGTTCTTACAGCACCTATATTTTCATTCATCATTTTTTAATTTATTTCATAAACGAGGGAAAAGAGGTTAAGACGCATCACTCAATTCTTCCAGGAGTCTCTCAAAAACCTTCTCTCAATCTCTTGTAATCTTCACGCAGTGAGTCCACCGGACAACTTTTATAAATATGATGGCTAGGGTTATAATAATTCATTTAACTACTCAACAAGCTAATAATCATATTCTTATATATTCTGAAGAAGTTATATAGAAAATACCCTATTAAAATCTCTCAATTCTGGAAAGAGATTACTCCAAATTATCTATTTTTGAGCTATGGAGTGTGGTCTGTAGTGACCTGTTTAAGCTAGCCGCAGCCACTAACTCCCTAACCCAAAACATGTATTTTTCAAAAACATAGTTGCGCTAGTCCATAAAATCAATGGGAAGCTGCCTAGCGGTTTGCAACTAGCAATTAACCTTAAGCTTATGGCTAGTCTGATTGTAGTTTCTTGCAACACTGCGGCCTATGATAGGTAGCCCCTTACAATCTAATGTCTAGTTCTGTCTCATTGAATCTAGTTTTACCCATTGAAAATAATATCTGCACACTCAAAATATGATTTAATAGCTTGAGTGTGCTTTTTGTTTCATGTCTTATAAGTAGTCAATATGTAAATCATTGTTTCTAATGTCATTCATTCTGAACTTTTGTTGCCATGTTGTCTTAATCTTTCCATGGAATATAAATCACCTTCATGTGGTCTTGAATATATTACTTGCTTTTTGAAATTATTTTGAAATAGAGTGCATAGTTTTATCTAATGGAATGAAATGACTTGTGTTCAAACAAATTTAATTTTCTTATATAACCCTATTCATTTAGGCTAAGTGCATTAGGCCAGTCAACTCATGAATTTGCCAAGTCAGAGAAGTATGAAGAAAGTGAGTGTTAGATAGATAAACAGTCAATTCAATCTCTTTTATCAAAATATCTTGAAGCCACCTTTTCAATTAAATTGCTGAACAGATAGCAGTTAGTGTAACAATTTGCAAAATTAGTACTTAGCATCAAAGTTCTTTAATGATGGCTACTCTTATTAAAGTTCAGAATAACAAATGTTCAGCAAGAAGTCTCTAAAGTAATGGTAAATCATAATCAACTTGCAATGTTTTGGTATCTATTCAATGACTAATCCCTTAGGTGTTGGTAGCATGACCGTTACCTATAACAAGCTATATGCAAGTTTCAGTGGGAGATAATGTAAACAACAGCAAAATTTCTTTAATGTAATTCGTTACTGTCATTGTCCATACTTATAATATTGTAATAACCGACACTAGAAATTGGATCATTCTGTCTTGTAATGATCTCATTCGTAATTAAGATGTAAAACCACTAAAAATAGGAGTTTAACACCAAAAAATAAAGAGATTGAAATCAACAAAAAATTATAAGCAGGTGTTTTGAAAAGCACCAACACATTGAGTTGCATAGTTGCCATCTTAAGCTGTGTAGTCAAATCACTAATTGACAAGAATTCAATAGGGCAATCAAGCCATAGCCTTAATTTGATGTTATCTTAAGTATGAATTTACTCTTTAGCTATTACATATCTATTTACTATAGTCTAGTTGTGTCTAAATAAATCATTTGATTCATTGTAGGTCTAACATGTCATTGTTGAATTGAATCCGACCATCTTGTTCAAATGATAAGGCCGTAAGACTCACTATCTCGGGCATTCTAAATAGATGTAAATCTTGTTCTAAACTCAGTATCGGGCATTCTAAATAAATGTAATTCCAATTCTAAACTCAAACTCGAGCGTTCTAAAAAGATATAAGCCCCATCCCAAACATAAATCCAGGCATTCTGAATAGGTATGAGCCTCATCCAAAAGTTAAACTTGGGCGTTCCATTAGAGCTCTAGCCCGAACAGAATTCAGGCATTCCAACGAATTTAACCACTAACTCTAAAATACTAAAATCTTATAAAAATTAGGTCTTTAACAATTACCATCCAGTGCGTTTGAGATTTTTGAGATGTGGCAACCATGGTTGCTGATATAAATTTTTGAATATTATAGATAAAAGTTTTTCTAATGTTGGTAGATTAGACTACAAGTCTACTTGGGATGATAGAACTTGTGATCTTGATCAGATTTACTTCCATTTGCTCTCATTTTTTGTTTGCTTATAAACAATGATACAACTTACTCGAGAGTTCACTCTTAAATGTAGGAGTGGTGATTAACTATAAGGGCTTGCTCTTATTTGAAATCTTGATCCAACATCTAACCAAATTTTGAATCATCTAATTGCTTCTACTTCCATTTACCTAATGATACTCCATTTCATGTATCCTAATCACTAAAAAAAATTATGTTAAACCCAATTGTAAATCATAAGTAAACTACTAAATCAAAAGTGCTCTCTCATGGGGATTTGAACTCATCGAAAGTCATATACACCATATCTAAATAAATTATGATATAATTTTTGGAGAAAAGTTTGCTTAATAAATTCATATTGACTTCATGAAAAGCTTACTCCTAAACTTTATTTAGAGATATGGTAGGTTTCTATGCTTTTTGAGCAATCAACTTATACACTACTTGCACTATTCAGTTGTTTGACAAGGCATTCTTAAGTTTTTTTCTTACTGAGCTTGATCTATATTGTTTTGCTTTATTATGTCTTTACTTACAGTCTTACCTTTTTTATTAAATTTGACTTAGTGATTTGTAATGATGCCATAATTTCTGTTCTTGTTAGCTTTAATTCTAGATCAAAGAAGGGGGAGTACATTGGGTGCTTATAATTCACATGGGGTATGAAAAACTTCTCTAAGAATTCTATAATTTTTTTGATAATGGATCCATAAACCAAAATGTGTGGAGTGATTTGCAGTGCTCTAAATGTTTGGTGGACAAAATTAGGGAGGGACTACTAATGGTGGAACTATCAGTTTCTGCTTATGATACAGCTTGGGTGTCAATGGTTCCATCTTTAAGTTTTCCTGAAACTCCTTACTTTCCGAAATGCATTGATTGGATAATAGACAACCAGCTTCCTGATGGATCGTGGGTTTCCACTCATATGCAGCCATCTATCATTAAAGATGCTTTGTCATCCACTTTGGCTTGTGTGCTGGCACTTAGGCGATGGAATGTTGGTGAAGAGCATACCAAAAGAGGTACTTGTAAAAGTAACATTTTGAACATTTAATTCATGTTATGGATTAAAATTGAAATGTGGTGTCTTTATTGCAGGCCTATCATTCATTGGATCAAACTTCTCCTCCAGTATCAATGGTCAACTGCCATCTCCTGTTGGCTTTAATATTTTGTTTCCTGGGATGATCAGTTATGCAGTTGAAATGAAGTTGGATCTTCCTTTGAGAGAATGTGACATAGATGCAATGTTTTCAAAAAGAGAAGAAGAACTTACAAGGTTTTTTTTAGGGTTAATTTTTATATTCACTTCAATAGTTGGATTTATTATGAACAATTCAGTTTGATTTGATTCGATTCCTGCGAAAGCTTGCTACTGGCATATTTGAAAATTTGACTGCTAAATTTGAATATTAAAACCATTGATACATTAGAGGCCTTCTATTATGAATTGTTTTATAATTCATCTTTGGGATGCATTTAAGTGGCTTGGATATAACAAACTGTTAACCAATTTTAGCTAATGTGTAGAAGCATTCTTCACTCCTAGTTTAGTACAAGAGAACTGATCATGAAATCCATATGTATGCTGAATATAAATGACATTGTATTAGTTTCATTCTTAGTGGCAATGGAAATTGATGCTGTTATTCCATAATTTGTAAATAAAAATAAGTTCTGATGCCAGTTTCTCTTTTTGGCTATAATGGAACCCCTCAATCTAGTTCTAACTTGGTGTTGCAAATTTCCCAAGATGTGTAAAAGGGTTGGGTGACAGGAACCAAAATTTTATTTTCTTTCTATTTTATTTAAATAAGCAATAATTAGAAAGTTAATACAAAAAATAAAATAAATAGCCACTGAAGGACTTCAATTTTGTTAATTTCCATTAATTAATATATTTTATATTCATAATTTAACTTAACAAAAAGTATAGTTCAAAATCTTAGAAAGAATGAACAACTAATGCCGACAATAAAAACAAAATAGGAATACTACTTTAGTAGCACTCATCTCTGTCAGAATTTGATCTACTCTTTTATTAGCTACATTGAATTGAATTGGGTATGAGTTATTTCATAATTGATGTATACACTTCTATAAAATGTATAAAGAAGTTAATATGCACAATTCTACATAAAGCTGTAAGAAAAAGAAAGCTATAAATAAACTATTCATGGTAATGAAAGTGTAAATATGTAAATTATGCAATCATGTTATGCAGTTTATGTTGGTGTAAATAGAAATTGATTTATAGTCTAATAATTTTAAAGTTTCTTAGGATTTTGTTGATTGCTTAAGTATTGTTAAATGATCATTATGCCAATAATTAGATCTCTTTAAACCTACAAAAGATTTTGTGTTTGGTCCAAGTATTTTGCTTATCGATTTTAGGATCATCCTTCTAAATGGGAGGATTGATATATTTTTCTTGCACTCATATGATGTGAGCAATTTCCTTGATTACTTGAATATTTTTAATTTTATGGTTTATGATATATGTATTATTAGCATTAAATTAACTCATATATAAAGCTCTATGTTGTTAAGGAGAGTTTTACTTTTTAATATGTATTTCATGGAGTTGATATAATAAATTTTTATTTGAATATTTGATTTTTTAATTATTTATCTTGTTTTTCTTGTGCAATATGTAGAACATTATGGTGTATTGTGAGTCACGTTTGTTTGAACAAATGAATTTTGGGTACTTCTCTTGAGAGTTGCAATAGAAGTATTTTATTTAATCTTATATTACTAATTGCTAGATGCTGATATTAGAAAGTCTTCTAATTAAATTAAAATTAAAAAAAGAATTATTGTTAAATATAATTATAAGACTTAGTTTATGATGAATGAACATTTTAAGTATCTACTTCTAATCTTTATTAAACCATCGCTCTAAAAGGAAAGATTTATTTGATCAACATATACTCATCTATTAATTCGATGGCACTTCGTATTGGTGAATTCATATATTTTCTTTCCATAAGAGTCGACAAATTTATTGGTATTCTTAGTAATTTGCTTTCATGAGTTGTCAGCTTTACCGGGAGTATTGATAATATGTTGGTTCTATGCTAGCCTTCTTGAGAGTTGCTAGTTCTATGTGTCGTACATGAGAGTTTCAATTCTATGCTGGCCTTCATGAGTCGTAATTACTATGTTTGTCTTCATGAGAGTCATTCGTTTTACTAATGGTCTTAATATTATGTCTTATTTTTATTTTGAATTTCTTTCTTTTCTTTAATCATCATTTTATGTGACAAGCTTGTTGAAGCTTCATCCAAGTCTAAAGGAACTGCAAAGTCTTGTGATCCTTGTGAATCATATTTTTTTTTCGAGTAACTATGGTCTCTATTCTTTGAGTGAATTGTGAAGTGAAGTGCAAATATACCCATTATCATAAGTTTGCTAATTTTGTTGGCACCCCATAGTGTCTCCGATACCATGTCCAGAAGAAATTACTTCAACCTCATAAATTTTGTAAGTCGAGGAATGTTAATAATAATAGCATTATAAAAGCTATAACAGATATTTTAATGAACTTTCACATATACTGGTAGGCTCTCACAAAGCTTCAAACATCAGTTGGGTTAGTTGTCTTAGATTACTCTCTAGTTAGTTGATTTTAGACATGTCATTATTCACTATATCGCCACCTACTTAAGTGATCTTTATTAGAACTCATTGACATGTGTTTTCTCATCGAGTTATAGATTAGTATGCTATTTGGGTGTGTACTAGAATAAATATCTCAAATATGGCCTTGAGATGTTTTTCATCAATGTCATAAATGTTACTGTCTAATTGTAACGATCCAATGTCATTATTTTACAATTTAGGTCAAAATTTTGACTTTAACATCAGGATCCCGAGGAATTTCATTTTAGGGCAAACAAAAATACTCTTAGAAGAAAATAAATTTTAGATCAAAGTGCCATAGTTTGGAAGAAATGCGGATAACGAAAATTTCGGTTTTATTTTTTTTAGCTTTTTAAATTCAATATATCAAGAGCATTGAAATGCATGTCTGAATTCATTGATTTTTGCTTCATTATGTTGAGTACATTATTTAAAAACTGCTCATAAAGTTTCATTAATTTTGGATTGTAGGTTCGACCTAAATTAATTTTTAAAGCTTAAAACTTCAGAAATTAATATAAAATAAAATTTTGCTTTGAATCGAAAATTTTTGGCGTGAGGGTATTCGTTACATCATAACACACCTCGGAGTCAAGTTTTGTTGTGTTTGGGCGCCAAACGACGGAAAAATACAAAAAAATTAACTTTAAGTAAATTTTTCGTTTTTCCTTGAGAGTTCTTTTCTTCCCTCACCCCTCCCCAATTTATATTCGCCTGGGAGGCGGAAAGTTACGCTTGTTCGTTGCCAGGAGGATCCCACCCTGGGCCGACCCTTATACTTAATATTTTATTAGTATGAAAATAAATATGATAAAGTTAGTCATTCACATTATTATTGTTATCGTTAATCAATAATGATAATAGTACGAGTGTTATAAAATGACTGCTATCTCTATTTTTATCACAATTCAGTCATTTTCATTATGTAATTTCTTTCATACATTATTATTATTATTAAATAATGATAATAATAATGCTATAATAAATATTACTGCTATCGCAGTAACTTAAAAATCAGACTTCAATCATAACAAGAAAATGAAAGAAGAATAGAATCGAAGTGAAGATAAAAATTACTCCTAAAATATTTAATTAAAAAGCTAATTTAAAATATCAAAATTTAAATGCAAATCTAAAATTGAACTGTCAAACTTTGGATCTTAAAGAATAAATGTTACCTAGTACATGACATATATTATTTTTTTTACTTTACTGTTAATTAGCTTCGCTTCTTCGCTTTGAGCCAAAATTTATATTAAATCTTGGTTGGTTGTTCGGAACCAACGTAACATTCGTGGGTTACTGGAAAATGACATCAGTAATATTAATTCTTGGTTAGTTGTTAGAAACCAACATCCTTTTTATTCATGAGTTACTGAAAAAATGACATCAACAATATTCATGGGTTACTGTAAAATGATATTAGTAACATTAATACTTGGTTGATTGTTAGAAATCAATATTATTTTCATTCATGGGTTGCTGGAAAAATGATATCAGCAATATTCGTGGTTATTATAAAATTAATTAGTAACATTTGTAGTGGGTTACTAGAAAAATGACATAAGTAACCTACATTTTATGATAACACTTGTTGCTAGAAAGTTTTATTTCTTTTGCGCTATTTTCTTATTCTTCCTGCATTTTATTGCATCCTTATATTTGCTAATCGCATATCTGCTTTTATAAAAATGTAATATATTTTATCTACTATGGTACTTAAAATATTCTCTAATTACTGAGAATTTTAATATCGGTATTGTTTTCTGAACAATATCAGGTCAAGTACCTCTGGGGGAGTTTGAATAAGAACTTTAAAATTTTAATTATCAAATAGTCGAATGGATCTACGACACTATTCTACTTTTGCTTTTATTTTTATTTTTATTTTCCCTTTTGTTTCAGTTCCTCTTAGATGAACTTGGTAAAGAGGAACGTTGGAAATTTTTTTTGTAATATGAAATATTAAATGAATGAGAAATACCTTTGACTTTTGTATGTGTATTTCCTTTTCTCTCAAATTGCTCAATATGATCATGCGGTACGTAAGTACTCAATACCGGGACAGTTCTCGCTGAACTGGCGTCGGGACATCACACTAATGGCTTTACAAAACACTCATAGCCCTTGATGAATTTTAAAAATAGCCTTATGAATTCACTCAAATTTGATGATATTTTGACTTTATTTAGCTTGAAGAATGCATTAGTTTAATTTAATTGATTAAATAATTCATTTATCCTCAGTAAAAGGTACTTGGTATGTGTAATGATCTTGTTCAATGTTCAATAATCAATACACATCATTTACCCTTAATTTTCCATAAGCACCATTATAATTGGTGAGCTGCATGGAGAGTAGCTTTAGCTTGATGACTTCTTGATATAGTAACTTGACAATTTGTATTTTTATTCTTCATTCTCTATTATGGAGTTTATGTAAGATAAAGGGAGCATAGTTTGAGTACAGTTGTGTCTCATTCTCAATAGCTTTTTATTTTCAAGATAATTGTTTGTGTGAGAATATACATTTTTGAGGAATGGTTAGGGAGTTGGCCAAATGATTCCTGAATTTATGATAGAGTTCATGGTTGCACGGGTTGGGGATTAAAGTAAATATAGAAGCAAGATGTAGATTTATAGTGGTTTGGCCCGTGCAAAGACCTACACCCACTTTAAGGAGATACAATCTCCCAAAATTTCACTATTCCTTTGGTTATTACAAATTTACATTTTGCGTATTACAATGTATGTTTGTTTTTTTCCATCTAGTTGGAAGAAGAAAGTAAAGTTGTCTCAGAGATGCAGAGCCAAAAGGAGAGTGTGAGAGTTTCTATAAAAAGGATTTGAGTTCTAAAGTCAATGAGAGATAGCCAGAGAGCTTCTCTGCTCAAAGCGGCAGGTGCTTTTATTGATAGGTTTGGATATGTATTTTAGATAGCTTTTATTTATTCTCGGGATCTACATAATTGTAGGCAATGTTGGTCAGGAATATGGTGATCTAGGGACTTTAAATTCCATACTTACAAGCATATACTTGTGCTGCTACTTTGTGTTTCTACACATGTCTTGGGAATTTAATTGTTCCTTGAGGTTTAACTTGGGCTCGAACCAAGCCTTATATATTTTGGCTATGCATTTACTATATTACTATTAAGTTGGGTGAGTCTTGACTAACTTTTTTATGTCATTAATGACTCGATATTTCCGATTGAGCTTTCTTCGAATAATCGTGTCGTGGGGATTACTGAGTTATGCAAGCTTCATTAGCATCAAACGATAGTCAAGTAAGGTCGGCATTAAGTTGTTTGTCTAGGAATAGATCAACTAGAACTTCTTAAATTGTCTTTAATGCTCAACTTATCTTGAGGTGAATTTGTTAAGTAGCTCAACTAGGCCATACTAATCATATTAGCTAATGATTAGTCAAAATATTCAATTCAATGTTCCAACTACTTAATTTTGTACAATTTAATCTCCTAAACTATTCATTTTTAAATAATTTTACTTATCTTTTCATTTTTGAGAATTAATTTGGGCTCTAAATGACTAGTTGTAAACTAAATTTGATAAGTTAAATCATTTGGATTCTTAATTAGACAAATTAAATTATCTTAGTGGATTCACTAGTTTGAAATAGGGACTACATTTTGGCAAATTTCTCAATTATAGCTTGACAACATTAGTAGTGTGATGATGGACATACTAAAAAAGAATCATTATTTTGTTATCTTAGTGTTTTTGGGCTTAGCTTTATTTATGTCGAACAAGTTAAGTAAAGATAAATTTAGCTCACCAAGTGAGCAAAGCTATTTAGTTCATAAAAGAGGGTAAGCTGGCCAAAGTTTGAAAACTATATTGTATATCTATGCTTGCTTTAGTTTTTAAAATAGATGATTAGAGGAAACTTGGGGATCAGCAATAGTATGGCAATGGATGTGGTGATCAACAATTGTTGGGAGTAGTACAGGTCGTGGTGTTTGGGAGTGGCAATGACTAGGGGATGGCAGAGGTGGTGGAGGTGATGGTAGGGGCGACAATGACGATAAGCCGCTAATGGTTTGAACAAGGTAGGAGTGACTGAAGTGCGACAACAATGGATGGTGACGGAGGCGGTGTTCGACGAGGCCAACAAGGACAACCAATTGGTGGTCATGGTCGGAGGCAATAAGGTTGGATGTGGCGGCGAGGGGTGACTTGTGTTGGCGATTAGAGTTGACAAGGCTGTCAATAGTGGCAATTGTGGCAGTTGTGGCAATGACAACCGTGGCTGGCAGTGGCAGTTGCTTACAAGCATAAATGGTTAGTAGTGTTATGAACTAGGTGTTGTACCACAACTTGCTCCAAGATTCCTGACTTTCTCATACTCAGAACAATCGCAAGCAAGAAACAAAATTGTAGAAAATCAAACAAAACAATGCACAACACAAAAAATGAAATCACAAAAAATCCAAATGATTTATGTGGAAGACCCTTTGTAAGGAAAAAGCACAAAGACATCATCATGAAAACAATCCATTATGAATGAAGAAGGGATTGCAAAACTTACAAAAATTACCTAGTTGCAGTAATCAAAGCTTTTTCAGGGAAGATGTCTTTCTCACTTGGCAACATCCTTCCATCGCATGCAATTCATTGAATTTTAACCCTAAACAATAAGTGCATTTATACCCCCTGCAATAGCGTTTTTCTAAAATTATCTCGAAAGGGCAAGTTTCATGCCAATTAAGTACTTGGGCATGAACTAGCCTACAATTTCTAAACTTGCTTGGTTGACCCAGAGCGCCTGGGAGAGGCCGAGCGGCCTTTGTCTGGCTCAACTTAAGAGAAGCGCTTAGGTGGGCTTCTGTCTTGTATCTTTTGCGTGGCTAACAACAATGAGTGTCGAGCATAGGACTCTCTGCATGGCTAACATCAACGGCCCCTGGGTGCTCTTAGGCCTAAGGTGCCTCTCTGCACGCCTCTATTTTATACACTTTAAGCTTATTCTTGATCCGATTCACTTGTTTCATATTCGGTCATTTGTAGCCCTTCCATGGTTGCTTTACCATACTCGAGGCTCCACAGACAACAAGTAGCATTGGCGGAGTGCGACTATGAGTTCTAGTGGTGTGGTTCAGGCTAAGCTGGCTTTAGCTTTCTTATTAATAGGCATAGTTTAGGGGGTATCTTATAGGCTTACAACCCTACCCCAATCTTAGTTTAGGGGCTTTAGCTTGAATGTAAAAATACATGTTTTGTAGGTTTAAAGGTTTAAATTTGACTTGAGCCTTTAACAAACTTGCCCTTAGCGTATTCTCAATGCTACTTTTGGTTACATTTAGCCCAACTTAGTATAGCTAAAATTTGGTTTGTTATGTATAAAATTAGCTACCATGCTAAAGCATCTTCCTGTTTGTCAAGGGAGCTTGAAAGTAACTCTGCTGGAAGTAAAGCTTACCTTGCATTTGTTGCTGAAGGGCTATGTGGAATACAAAATTGGCAAGAGGTCATGTGTTATCAAAGAAAAAATGGTTCTCTTTTTAATTCTCCCTCAACAACTGCTGCTGCACTTGGCCATGTTCGAGATAGTAAATTACTTAGTTACTTGAACTTGATTTTGCAGAGGTTTGGTTGCTCAGGTGACAGTGCCCCGTTTTTTTTCCAATTTGAATTATAGTATGTACACTGCCTTGTATATATAAAATAACGCTCGGAATTTTGCAGTTCCAACAATCTATCCACTAGACATGCATACACATCTTTCCGTGGTTGATACTCTTGAAAGGCTTGGACTTTCTCAGCATTTTATTCATGATATTAAAAGGATTTTGGAAACAGCTTATAGGTGATATTAATTCTGTTAATCTTTGAAACGTTTTATGCTCATTTAGATAGTTGAATTCTCTTGAATTACAGATATTGGGTCGATAGTGATGAGGAAATTTTTTCTGACTTAGCCACCTGTGCCATGGCATTTCGAATTCTACGAATGCATGGATATGATATCTCTTCAGGTAATGTAACTCTTGTTCTTGGTGTGCTATGCTTCATGCTGATGATTATGCATATTTGTTGACTTTGATGTTTCTAAGCACATCCTGGTTTATAGATGCTTTGTCTCCATTTGCTAGTTCAAGACAGTTCATGAATACAATCCAGGGTCATATTAAACATTTAAATACTGTTTTAGAGCTATATAAGGCTTCACAGACTCAGATAACTCCAAAAGAGCCAGTTCTGAAGAATTTGAGGTCATGGGTGACTGATTTGCTCAAAGAGGAATTGAGCAGGAAGGCCATCAACACACTTGATATTTTGGAAGAGGTAGATTTGAGCTTTTTTCACTTATCTTTCTGTAAGTCGTTAAGCTTTTTATAATGTTGTCATGAATGGTGAATGGGGTTTCAAATGGGGAGATTGAAAACTATTAAAGGATTATATGGTTACAACGACTGAGTTCAATGACTATTTAATTACCAAAATGAGTTTGAACCTTTGTTTTTTGTAATACCTGACAAGAATTTGTTCCTACATCATCTATTGTTGAGGTAAGGAGATCCGAGTTACCCATGAAATATAATTCACAGTTTGATTTAACTGATCCTAAATAAATTACCCTAAGAAGCAATTTGATTCATTGTCGATTTGAATGATTCTAGTTAATCACCTAATTAAGCAATATGATTTTTAGTAGATATAATAGATCCTGGTTGAACCATCCCAAGTAAAGTAAGTTAATTTTTAATAGATCTAACTAATTGACGTTTTGATTTTAGTAGATTTATGCAATCCTAGTTGAATCAGATACCAGTTAAAGATCTGATTCCTATATAATTTATACGTTCATATCTAATTAAATGATTTAGTATATTGATGATCCAAAAAATCTCAGTTAAACAATGTTATATGATTCAATCTCTTTAGGATTTAAAAGATCATTATTTATAATGTTCAGTACTGTTTTTGCTGAATTAAATGTTCATTGACTTAGTATATTTGTTCAAAACTGTTGCACATTAGTCATTTAACGTTCTTTATTATATATTTTAGTTGAGATAAGTATTATTGAACCTACATTATTTTGATTTGGATGTTTATTTGTTTCTTCTAGACATCTTTTAGGCAGGTTACTAATTTCCTGGCATTTTGCTTATGCAGGTTGATTATACTCTTAAGTTTCCATTTTATTCCAATTTGGAAAGGCTGGAGCACAAAAGAAATATTGAACATTACAAATTAAATAAGTTACAGATGCTCAAGACATCATTTGCGTAAGATTCTGATACATAATAAAACAGAGTTTGAGTTTCTCTAACATTCATGGAGTAGGTTTCTCAGGGAAGCAATTTGATTTGCACAAGGTATGAAAAACATGATGCTTGAAAAAATTAAGGAATTTGCAAACCACTGAACAACAAGCACTTGTAAACTTCCAAGTTTAAAAGAGTGCAAATTTAATTTTTTAATATATATGATTTTAAATTTACAACCTAAATTTATAGCATTCAAACATTTTTCTAGCCATACATTTCTTTCAAAATATTTTAAAATTCCGTACAAACCAGTTACAACAAAGATGAAATGAGGCTAGGATAGTTGTTATTGAAGAAATACAATCCTTGTTTCATGTTAGAATAGGAAAATGGTTTTCTTGGAATTGATTTTCACCTTGTTCTACAATCGAATGAGGCGCACTCATCCAAGAGTACATAAGATAGACAAAATGAAGATATTATTGAATTTCACACTTATAATGTTCTTAATATCTGCTTATGACAATTTATAGACTCCTCACAGAGATAGGATGGAATTTTTGTTGTGGCAATTATTTTAACTTAATATTTAACTAATTAATTCACAAAAGTGTTAATTTTACTCTTCTCCATCATGAATGTATTTAATTAAGAGAAGAAATTGATTGTGGATATATACTTATAAACATAATAGATAATTATCACATAGCTCTGTAAGTTTGGCTTCGTTCTGAGTTCCAGCGAGTTAGGCTTAACTCGAACTCGAAAATTTTGAGTTAAGCTCGGCTCGAACTCAAATCGAGTTCGAGTCGAGTCAAGTTCGACTCATTCAAATTCAAGTTCGAGGACTCTAAACTCGAATCGAGTTCGAGTCGAGTCAAGTTCAACTCATTCAAATTCGAGTTCGAGCTGACTCTAATTTGATTCGAGTCAGCTTGAAACTACATTTCAATTTAAAATTTTTGAGTTCGAGCTTATTTGCACTTGGATCGAGTCAACTCGAAAGAATAAAAACATCTTTTTTTTAAAGTCTATGGATTTCAGTAATTGAGATATAAAAAATATACTAACAATATATAATATATTATATAAGCATTGAAATTTTAGCAAAATAAATTAGGGTTAAAACAAACATACATAATTGCCACAATTGACAAACCAAATGTAGTAAAAGTATACATTAATTTATTATAGTCGACAAGCACCAATCATTCGACTCAACAATCATTTAGTAGCTGTGCAAGACTGCAAGTTTTCCCAACTCCCAGCATTCTAGCAAGGCAGAAACAGCTCAAGCCCAAATCATAGCACTTTAAGCCCATGCAAGTATGCAATTTGCATGTTTAGTCTCCAATCTTAAGCATGCAATATGTAAATCTGCACAAAAAATAATACAAGAACTTAATTGAAAAATACAATAAATTGCAAATAATACTTATCTGAATTAACACCAAAAGATTTGATTGATTTTGGTTGTGGCTCACTTGTTTTTTTATGAGGACTCAGTTTAACATCACTTTTTAAAGCTATAGCCTGACAAGCTTAGCAGAGTAGTCAGTACTCACTAGTAATCATTTATTCCAAATGAATGTCTTTCCTCTTTGCACTCTTAACATAAAAGATTATCATTATCAAATTCTTTAGCATAACCTTCAACTTTCTCGTCATAAGAGTGATTTGCTCACCATCCTTCAGACTTAACTTATTGTTGTCCTCATCGAAATTCAGAGCGATCCCTCTCTTTTACTTAGGTTCTTTCTTGATTTTGTGCTATTTGCTAAGACTTTCTTATAGACAATTAGCGAACCCAATAGCAAATTAAGAGAATAGGTTTACAGATACTTGACTTCCAAAAAAGCCTGAACCCGCGGTCCCAATTTTTTGGAAAGTTGTTAAGAATTTTGCTAACATTATATTATGGTTACTATAGGTTTTTATTATGTTGAGAGAGATGTAATGATCTTAATAAGTCTAGTGTACATTTCAGAAATGAACTCTTTAGGTTTCAATTTTAAAAATTCATATTTATGTGTGAGTGTTAATCCTAAACTCACGCACATCATCCGTGCCTATGTGAGCACTATCAAATTGATTTGTATTTATTTTAGTTGAGTATCAAGAAGCACATATATAATCTTCATATTTAAATGCATATTAAAATTAGGTGACCACTTTCGCAATATGTTGTGTTTTCTTAAACTCTTTTTTAATCCAAATGCCTACATATGGTAGTTAACATATTGAAGAAAATTCTTCATTTTCAAAAATCAAAGCTATTTCCATCAAACAACTGTAGATGGGTGTATAATTGTCTTCTATCACATGCACGTTCTCCATATTCTCTGTCCATTTAGAACAAATATTTACGATATAAATATTTAGATCTTGTATAGTAGAGACTCGGCTCTGATACTATTCATTGGCTTTTGAGGGTTAAACATGCACTACCAAGAAGAGGTGAATTGACTTTCACAAAAATTTATAAATTTTTAGGAAATATTAAGCTACATTAATATTACATCTCACATAAAAATATAAAAGAAAAATGTTGAAAAATAAAAAGCATACATAGAGGAAACACAAGATTTATAGTAGTTAAGGTCAAATCAAACCTTAAATCCACTCTTTGGAGGTTCGTCTCCATGGGAAATTCACTCGCACCTCGAGTCATTCCTTCGATGTTCCGACAAAAGAAAGATAAGCTTTATCTTCCTTTGATATTATGGATGAACTCTCTTTTCCAAGGCTTTTCCTGAAACCCTTTTGCACAACTTTGTAAAAGTAGGGTAAGAAAGCAAAAAAAGAATTTTCAAATATAAAAACTTACAAATCTGGAGTGAAGTCCCCAAAGTTAACTTCCTAAAACTTGAGAGCCTTTAGAGCGCAGAGAATCGTTAGAGTTTGAAAGGTCAAAAGATTTCTTTTACCAATTGCCTTTCATTCTTCTATTTGAGATCTGATGTGTTTTTAAAGACTGGAGTTGGCCCCTAATTATTGTGAAAGAGAGAAGGATTCAGAATTGACAGGGTTCAAATTTTTAGAAATTAGAGGTGTATGGGTGCACTAGTCAAAATGGCATGGGTACGTGTTTGGCGAGCTGTGGTTCGGCCTTTTCCTAAACGTGCTCATTCATCCATAGGTCAAGAATCAACTCGACATGTTTGGGTGGGATATTTAGGTAACTATCCACCATCCAATGGATCGACCATCGCAACAATCAAGACGTGCCTAGGCACTTGCGGCTGAATGCACATGGATCTGCATCTCAGAGTGAGTACATTGAGCTGACTTTCAAGCTAACTTGGACACATGAGAGCCTCGGCACATGCACCTAAGGCTTTTGTTCTTTCAAACTTTAGCAACAAAGATAAAACTAACTTTATATCTAACACAAGCGCAATCATATAAATACATAAGCAAAATACAACAGAATAAAAGCTGAATATTATGGTCTTCAATCTTTAAGCTATTGCAATTTCTTATCTTCAACTTTAAGTCTTCAACTATTGCGGTCCTAAACTTTACTTGATTTTTCAAATTCTTCATGACTTAGTACTTGAATTTCTAGAAAGTCTAGCATGTTAATCTTCTTGAGTTTGCTAAGGAACTAGCCTATGAGCTCACTAAACTGGAACTCAACATCAAACATTAGTACATTAAAAACTATATTCTATGTTCTGTTCTCATCAAAATAGGATATTCAGAACTATGCCGGATGTGAATGTGACTCATAGAATTAAGACACTGAAGTTACGAAATCGTCCCTTTGAAGGTTAGAGGAAGAGTAGTAATTCCAAGTACTAAAAGAAACTATTATTATCTTTTTCAATTAATTAAGTGTAGCTTTCTGTGCTTTGTGTTTTAATAGCCCTGGTCATAGAATTCTTGCTAGTTGGCAAAGGAGCAGACCATTACCTCTATTGTAGAGGGAAGAATGCCCTAATACCTGTTTAGGAACACTCTTTCGGCCAATAACCCACTAACATAAATATTTAAAGACTTCTTTCATTGATTAATATAAAAAAGGTGGCCAAATACTTGTCTTATTAGCTAATAGCTGAACGAAGAAGATATTTGTTTCAGAGTATCCATGTTTTGGCTTTCAACTTTCATCCCAAAAATTTTTTTTCAACTGGATTAATTTGCTGGTGTCAACCTAATTCCAACCCAGGATAAGAAAATAATATCAATCTTTTTTGGTTTTCAACTTTAGCATGCATTCAAACCAAAAGCTCAAGGAGCCAAACTTTAAAAATTATTGCCAACAATGAAAACTCATTTAAAACACTATAATGCAGCTTGCAATGAGAGTAAATTGATTCTATTTTGTTTATCCTTACAGTAATCATAACTAGCGTGCTCATTTTCCATTAAAAATATTTTGTTATATGTTGAACTCCCATCAGGTTCCGTATGAATGATAGTGACCTTTTGGAGCTTGCTGTGGACAGTTTTAGTAGTTCACAGGTGATCTATAGAAAGGAACTTCAGTATATCGAGAGGCAAGCATATTGTTAATTCATTTTCATCTGAGCTTGAATTGCTATTTGTTTGTCCATGACAATTTTGTGCAAAAAACAGTTGGGTTAAAGAAATCCGTCTAGATCAGCTTGAATTTTCTCGGCAAAAACATTTGTATTGTTACCTCTCTGCTGCTGCTACTCTATTCTCCTCAGAACTGACACTTGCTCGCTTATGTTGGGCTCAAGGCGGTGTGCTAACAACTGTTGTAGATGATTTTTTTGATGGTGGAGGTTCCTCTGAAGAATTAGCAAATCTTATTATGCTGGTTGAAAAGTATGTGCTATGATGTTTATTTGACTCATAAAAATATCTCAACTTGTGGTGCTTCAATCTTTTGTAGGTGGCATGGAGTTCATGAAAGAGACTTCTGCTCTGAAAATGTGAAGATCATTTTCTTAGCATTATACAATACTATCAATGAGCTCGGAGCAAAGGCTTTCCTCTTCCAAAACCGAGATATCACAAACCATGTCATTAATATTGTGAGATTTCAAATCGTGCATTTACTTTTGATCTATGCTATACAAACCAAATTGATTTGCTTAGATTTTTTAGTTGATTGCTTCTCTAAACTTGTTGAATGAAATATGAGTAAATTCACACATGCAAGTCATTTATCAGTTTTGTTTTGGCAAATATTGAATATTTATATTTTTCTACATTTTATTGGCAAAGTTTTTGTCAAAAATTGTTTTTGACTTAGGTTCTTACAATTTGCAGTGGCTAGCTATGCTGAACTCTATGATGAAAGAGGCACATTGGTTAAAGAATAGTATAGTGCCTACTGTAGATGAATACATGACCAATGCAATTCCATCAGTTGCTTTAGGGCCCATTATTCTGCCATCCCTTTATTTCATTGGGCCAGAGCTTTCGGTAAATGTTGTCGAGTCGCCAGAATATTACATTTTATTTCAGCTTGTCAGCAAATTAGGTCGCCTTCTCAATGATATTCAAGGTTTTGAGGTAAGAAGTTTCTTATAAAACTCAATCTAATCTCAATAAAAGAATGTTTTTTTTTTTGGCAAGATTGGGAAGCAAATTAACCATCTCAAGGGCCTGTTTGGCAAGAGGATATATGCCAGAATTTAGGGTTACATCTCCAAATCCTATCAAATGGGAATTTGAAGGCAATTACCCCTTAAATCCTCAAAGTATTCATAAATCCTGAATTTATTAAATCCAGCTCTCTTGCGGATTTTACTATTTATATGATCAATTTCATCACTCATTTTTTGAGCTAAAGACTATGCCTGTATTTAACAAGATATACTAAATTTTATGCCAAACAGGTTATCGAATTTAACATGCTCTGTGTTATGAATTTACTAAATTCTAGTTGGACTAAATCCTATTGTATGTCAAACAGCCCCGATAATTTCATCAGATCACAGTGCTTGTAATAATGCTGACCAAACATTTTTTGGCAAGCATATATATCTAGTTATGTTTTGATAGGTCAAGTTCATAGACAAAACTTAGGTCTTAAAATTTGATCAACATAAGTGAGTGAATTTAGCTGACTAGGATAGAACGTTTTTGTACAAAATTGTGTAAGATATAGTTTAAATGTATTCTTGGTTTTATATTCAAAAAATTTCTGCAGGCTTGGCTATCTCAAAACTAAGTGAGACAGGCTGGTTTTGGACAATTGGTAGGGCTGTATGCTGAGCTGTAGACTTAGAAAATTCTCATTTTGTTTTGCATGTGCCTTCATTTGCGTAGGCTTGCTTATTGCCAAACAATAAAGCATTTTGCAGAAATTTCTCTTGTTTATCTAAAATATTTTGTAATTTTCAAGTGTTGTTTTTATAGGGTAGCACACAAGCAAATCACTCATGTCACAACCATATTCCACACTGCTCAAATTTTAGTGAGCATCTAATTTATATTGCATATGAAATGTGTTGATGTAATTTCTTAGGCTATAGTAAACAATATATTGTTTTCCTTAGCCTATTCTGTTTTCTGCAAAGCCAGACCTCATGTTTTTATCCTCAGAAGGCCATATCCCAAATGACCACTCATTTTAAGAATTTCACTTTGAGCATATTTAATTTAAGAGGGGTGCTCTTTGAGCTTCTTCGTGTCTAAATGGTATGGTACGCATTGTGGCAAACATGTCATAATGCTAGCCATTTAAATTTACAATATGCTTTAAATTGTCTAGGAAAATCTTTAAGGAGCCATCTAAAGACAATTTAGTCTCAAACTTAAAAAATATAGGGAAGCATTAGTAGCGCTACTTTGGTGGTCAATTTTGTCGAACCTTTGGGATATGGTAGTAGATGAGGGATGTGGTAAGGTAATTTTCAGACTGGGTGATGACAAGTTGTCGATGAGTGGTTTGGGTAATGGGGTAGGTAAACTAAAATAAGATCGAGACAGTCAACCAATCACATTTTCAAAAGTAATTGCAAAAGTAATTGTAGTAAAGCAAAAGAGAAAGGAAAAAAAGAGAAAATAAAACACTTGACATAAGATTTTTAATGGTTCAGATAACAATGCCCGACCTACATTTACTATTTGGGGTCTTTCTAAGTCTAGAGTTTCAATATACAAAGTTTTTAATATATAGAGCTTAGTCATTATTTGATTTGATCACAATGCGGTTATAAGAAGGATAACCTTTGTTAACTTGATGACAATGAGAGGATATTTGAACCAGCAAAGGAGACAAAAGAGTCCAATGCAAATAATTCCATTTACTCTCCCTCTTCTAGCGGAGTTGGTTAGAAGTGCAAGGCTCTTCGTAGGGTTCCAAGGAAAGGTTGAATTGACCTTCAGGTTGATGACATTTGGCTTAAGGAAAGGTTGTTCTAGTACCTCAAAATTGATGATGTGAGGCATTAGGTGCCAAATCGACTAATTATGATACTTCAAACTTTGGGCCATAGAAACTGTCCTCGTGAACGCTGGTTGGTTGGCCATGTTACACGATGATGTTTTTCCTCAGTGTCTAGGTGCTGACATCATTTTGGGTAACTTGAACAGTTCATAATACTTTGCAACTTGCACTTGACAGAGTCATTGAATATTTTGTTGGGAACATTGCCACCTGAGCGGCCTACCATATAATAGAGTCGTTGGCAAATTGTAGTCTTGGGTTATTAGCATCTTGTTGGTTTTCATGTGTCCTGTTGGCAGACTGACACGTGGATTACACAAATTTAATTTTGAAATTTTGGCAATAGCATTCATTTCTTTTACATGAAGCCTATGAGTGTCATATAGGATTTTAAGTTAAGAGACATTTCTAGTATGATGGGGGTTATGGTGGTAGGGACTTTCCTAGTATTTATGTTTGTGTTGCCTTTTTTTAATCATGATCATGGAGAGTTAGCCTCCATTTGGTGACCTGATGTAGACACTCCAGAGGAGAAAATGTACTCAACTCGAGGCTAATTGCATTTTTGCATCTGATATCATATTCAGCTCCATTAAGGGCTGTTAAAGGCAATCCACATGATCAACAGAATGTGCTCCCTTAAAGGGCCAGTTGTCTGGTCATGTGATGGTTCTTTTTTCAATCACAGGACCATGATCTGTGCTTCCATGGAAGCTTCATCAAACTAGGAGGAGCTGTTGTTGTATAGTTGCTGCTTCTTAGATGTGAATTGTGATTATTGGCATGACGGAGATTCCACAAATCATGAAGTAGCACAGGCGTCTGAGGTTGTAGAATAGCCTACTTCATTCACTGCAGGCTCTATCAAAAAAATTCTGGAAAAGGCTAGTCTCTGGTTTCATTGTCGTTATTTAATGATAAGATTGGGGCATTGAAGGATGCTGTGGCAGAGTCTATCTCTCTTAATGTAGAGGATGGATAAATGATGGCGGATAAAGGGGGAGCATAAAAGTAGATGATGAAATTTCTTGGTTGGAAGAACCAATGCTCTCTCAATGCAAATTGTTGATAAAGAATCATTGTCAGTGAACGAGGTGAGTATGGAACTTCATCAAGGCTCAATGTGGGAAACACAATCGTAGAGGAAGTGCTGGAGAAGGCAACTATTCTTCATTGGCATTCTCTAGCGAACAAGGCCGAGGAATTTATTCGGTTAAATACCACTGCTCTAAATTGTGCTTCAGTTCTATGAACTGTATTGGCTGATCTTTTTTGAGATTTATTCCATGAGGATGTTCTCTTCCAGCGAGTTTATGGGCAGTGATAAGATAGATAGGAGAGTGAGTGAATGCTGAATAAGGGAGGAAGGCCTCCGAACTCTCAACATGAGTAAAGGATTTGTAGGCTGCGTTTAAGGGAAAGTTATATGTGCTAAATGAGAGGATTCCATGAGAGAATATTGCCACCTGCATTACACAAGACTACTTGGGTGCATGGTTAATGACAAACTTAGGCAGATTGAGGAAGACATGTTGTGAGTTGAAAACAACGCATTAATAGAGTATGGAGAAGTTCTTTGAGACCATTGTGAGGGTTACTGGCAGAGAGGATTTCCTTTTTGGCATGAAATGGGCTGCCTTCCCAAGGGATAGGATGATATCCCAACTCCAAGCTAGGGTTGAGGTTGAGGCTGAGGCTAAGCAGCATGCTATCCTTTGGTTGGAGCAGCAAGGAAACCTATGTTCGTTAGCCTTTGATGACTTTTTTGTCTTTATCTGTGGCTGCCGATCTGAACAAATCTGTGTTACTGCCCAAGAGGCCGAGCACTGGAAGAAAACTCGTGAGGCCAACATGAATTATGGGCAATGTTTGTGCTTTTTTTTCAATCTCTTGCAAAGGAATTCTGACTAGTGCTCCTTAGCGAATTCTGTCGTTGACCAAGACTGACAAAATATTTTTAAAATTAAATATGAATTTCTGTTTTATATGGTAATGTTCATAATTTTCTCAAGAACTTGATAGATGCTTAGGACAAATATATGACTCATGATTTTGTTCCAATGATTTGGGGATTAAAGCAATTTTTTGAATGTTGATTTGTGCATTTTAAGAAGTTGTACTAACATTTTGCATATAGTTAGCAGGTGAGACCTAAGTGTTTTGATGATGTTGAAGATGCCAGCATCTTCCTTGGGTATAGATAGAAGTGGGGGTGAGATCCCCCCTTCATGAGATCTCTCAACTGCTAATTTTTGGCATTTTATCCGTCAACTTTTGGTAATTTTATTGGTGAAAATTGTCTTCTTCATTTTTCAGGCTCATCACTAGCACGGTATATTTCCAAAGTTGAGCATGTGAATATAGTGAAGTTTTTCCCTTGCTAACATTAGTACACCTTTGTCGAGATCAAGCCGGTGTATATAATCGCTTTCTCCTTTCTCAAAATTGGCTTACGCTAGCTGCAGTACCAAGGAAGTTTTCTTTGGCACTGTAGAGTTGGGGTCATTCATTATATTTTCTTCCTTTATTTAAACAATTTTGACCTGTCATTTTGGAGTATTGGAATGCATAACGGAGTGGAGAAGTGGTTTATAATACTTGAGCTAATTGAAGATAAGAGAATGGTGTTTACAATTAAAAAAAAATGATTGTACAAGATATAATAATGATGAGAAGTGTTTTCACCTAAATAAATCAAGCATGTATGCCCTCCAGCCTCATCTAAGTAGTCTCAGAACATTGTAACAAACAACCCGCATTGCATGAGCAACCCTCAAATGTTGGAAAGGGGGCCGATAAGCTTATGTCCAACAGGCAAGCGTCAGCTCCAGAACCTGAACCTGAATAGAAACTGCTATAAAGCTGCTCTCTGCTGCATCCGACCTCTGGTTCATCTCAAAATGTTGTTCTAAGAGATGTTTGATCTTCCATTGTTGTATTTAAATTTCTTAGAATATTCCTAAGAGCTTATGCAATATCTTTGCAACTATGTGCTGGAGAGTTCCCAATAGTTTAAGACTGGAACTCAGTTTCTCAAATTATATCTAGGAAAGTTACTCTCACATGTCTGTGAGAGTTCATTAATAATCATAATAACAGTGAGTTCCATTTTATATTTTATTTTTGATCTTTTTATCCCTTCCTAGTATGTTAGGTTCTCCTGTTGTGTGTTAGCAACACTTATTCGTATAAGTATATGCGCTACCTGTATAGATTCCCTATTCATAAGAACTCACTTGTTGGTCACAATTTTTATATCTTATGAAAGTTCAGTATTCAAATAATTCTTAATATTACAATTTTCTCATTTATCCACATTGAGCTTGCCACACATTTATTTGCAAGAAAAATAAGTTTCATGAAATATGGCTGTAGTCTAAGCATATATATATATATATATATAATGATCAGTACAAAATCAACCGGGATCAAACTCCACGGTCTCCTGAGCAAGAAGGTTCAAAAGTCTCTCGAGGAGCACATCTCCCATAACAAAAGAAAACTCGCCCTGTCGGGCATAAATGGCTCAAAAATCCACCACACAATTCGTATCACACAATCGGTGAGCAAAAATAACACGAGAGAGATCTAGCAGAAAAGCGAGGTGATCGGTATGATGCTCTTCGCCTCGTGAACGGAGAGTATTTTCCCAATGACGTCTGAGCCTTCGGATAGCTCCCATGCAATTGCCCTCAATAACGAGTTTGTTAGAATTAACATCTCCGGCCAGGAGGGTCTGTCACAGAATTGTAACTGCATGCATCTCTGCCTGAAGAGGAGACAAGATCTGTAAACGAGCTCCAACAGCAGCAAGTAGGTGGCCAACTGAGTTGCGAACCACAACCCCACCAAAAGTAGCAGACTCTCCATATCTATATGCAGCATCAATGTTGGCCCTCAGCCAACAGGTTGGGGGGATACACCATCTAGAAGAGGAGGTGGAGGGCCCTGGTGGGTCGTGGAACCCTAGGAGTCTGACCCGTCATATATCCAGCATGAATCAGCATAGAGAGAATCGAACCTGAACAGACTAGCGTTGTCGAACACGATCGACCATGAGAACTCGTAGTCCTGCTCCTCACCAAGTGCTCTCTATCCTCCTCTGAATCACAGCCCCAGACACAGGCTGCAGATTGCGTAAGCCCTCTCCTAAGTAACCAACAGCCTATCGGGATAGCATCATTGAGCAACCTCCATAGAAAATAAGCCTCCCTGGGGCCCAGGGCCATCTTTCATATGGTCATAAACTGCCAAGGCTGACCTCCTCCCTATAAATCTGGTTGGCTCGACTCTGTGAAGTCGTCAACTTGTCACTGCAAAGTCCCATCCTCCCGCTGAGTGTGACATTGTATAATCGACCAACCGTATCCCAGAAGCCTCCAGACTGCAGAGTCAGCTAGCTGAGCTGCAAAGTCCTCCCCCCAGTGGTGGTAACAGAACCATGACTCTCACCCAGATGAGATCCTCTCTACTGACAAAGCTAAAGGTGTGTCGGGCGACTAAGACTGTTCTCCAGAGCCTCAGATCTCTGATCCCGAGTCCCCTGAACTCAAGTGGTCTATAGACCTCCTGCCACCTAACGTAGTGTAGACTGCTACCCTCCGCTCCTCCCCAAAGGAACTTACGGAGGATAGCCTCAATGTTCGAGAGGCAGGAGTCCGGAATCGAGGCCACCAATATTTGGTAGCTGGAGATCACGGCGAGCACTAATCCGACCAAACACAATCTGTCGACAAGAGAAAGGTGACGACTGCCCCAGGAGCCAATTTTGCCACCGACTTGCTCAGTGACAGCTAGAAAATCTGCTCTCCTCAAAGGTCGACCAATAACTGTAACACCCAAGTATCGAAGAGAAGATATCTCCGGAAGCCTAACTGATTCGCGATCCTGCGCTGCCGATATGCTGGGGTTTGACGGGTAAACACAATCTGTGACTTGTGCGAGTACACAGATTGCCCACTCTAGCTCCCATAATATGCCAGGATCTGTTGTACCTCTCTGCTCGCTGCCTCAGAGGCTGGAGCGAACATGATCAAATCATCTGCGTACATGAGGTGGGAGAAGATGGGCCCACCTCGATCCAACTGATGCCGATCAGTCGACCAATCTGCTGTTGTCGCCTGACAAGGAGGGAAAGGAGCTCCAAACATAGGATGAATAGGTAAGGGGAGAAGAGGCATCCCTGCCTGAAGCCTCTCCTCCCTACTATCCAAAGAAGCCTGTGCTCTCCCACCAAAACTAAGAACTTGGCAGACTCCACGCACTGCATGGCCCAGTCCGTTCAATGCTGCAAAAACCCAAATCTATCTAGGACCAAACGTAAGCACCCCCAATCCATTCGGTCGTAAGCCTACTCCATATTCACCTTGATGACCATGTGACCTGCCGTCGAGGTGGAATATGAGAGCTGCATAAGGATCTCCTGGACCGTGAGGCAATTATCGCTAATATCTCTCCCGGGAACAAAGGCACATTGTTCTCGAGAGATCAGAGAAGGCAACACTGCCTTAAGGCGCATGACTAAAATCTTGGTTATCACCTTATAGACTGTGTTACACAAGCTAATCGGGCGGAACTGCCTCGGAATGGAGGCCCCCTCCTTCGGAATGAGGACTACCAAAGTATCACGCCAGCGCTGCGGCATCCGCCCACCATTAAAGAAATGTTAAACGACTGCTAAGGTGTCAGCCTGGGTAATCCTATAGTAGCCAGTGATGAAAGAGGGGATGATACTGTCAATCATAGGGAAGCAGTTTGGGGCAAGGTCCCTCATGGCTGCCCAGATCTCTGCGTCTGTAATCGCACCCTGGAGAGAGGCAGAATCTGTATCTCCAAGGATACGATCTAGAATCAGATCATCTGGGCAATCCCTTACGGGACTAGAGGTGCTCCACTTCCCCTGAAAGAAGTCAAAGAATACCTGGCGAAACCGTAGCTGGTCGAAAAAGAACTCCCCGAACTCCTCCTATAGCGCGAGCACGATGCTCGAATTGCGACGCTGTGTCGTAAGCCGCTGAAACACCGCCGTGCACCGGTCATCCTAAGAGAGCCACTGTGCCTTGGCACGTTGTTGCCACCAGCTAGCCAATCTCGCCTCCACCTGTGAGAGTTTCTTCGAGGTGACCCGAAGCTGCTGCACAAGCTCTCGGTCTCCGCCCTTATCCGTCTCCATGTCCGAAGCCTGAAGCTGCGTCAAGGTCGTCGTGAGCTCATCCTCCATCCTCAAGTCTGGGAGCGTGTCCCATCCCCATCTCCACAGCGCCCGCAGAGTGCGTGCCAACTTGTGGTTGAGAACCGAGGATGACGAGAACAGGATAGGTTCCAAAGGTACCCCGAGAGTAAGGCACCCTCGGGTTGTAAACAATGCCAGTGATATCTCAACTCTCCAAGGGATTCTATACTTCGGTCGAAGTTTATAAAAAATAAGAGGTTAAGAGAGGCTATAAAAGACCAGAGAGTCCTCAAGGATTGAAGATGCAAAGAAGGATGTTCGATCATTGGGAAATCGCGCACTCATCTCTGGGTTTGAAAATGAATTTATAGACTTCATTTTTAAGTTCAATTAAAGATATAGGAACCGTAGGCCATTCTTGGAACTGTCCTGCACATTTTCATGTCAAAACCATAAATCAATGATATTGGTGGCTTATGTTTCCTAAAGAAATTTGCCACCTCACATGGTGTGCCATTAAATGTCCCTTATGAGATGAGGAGTATGTAGGTGTAGGTGGTTTAGGTTGAGGAGTGCTTTTTGGTGGTGAATTGAGTGAAATGAGGCGTCTTGGTTTTAGGCATGATTTTGTTTAATTGGTGGAAATTAGGCTTTAATTTAGGTACTATTGAGTTCCTTAGACTTTAGCGGTTTGTTTGGTAACAAACTTAGGAAGTTTCAACACAAATTAAGCAAGTGCCCATTAGGGCGACACGAGATCGGTTGACTGGGGATGATGACACTGTAGCTAACAAGTAGGGTTGGATCATGGAAGTTCTTGGGTTATTGATCTGCATTGGCTTTCAGTTTATGGCTGAGATTTATCGCAACTCAATCAGATGATCCCCTTACATTCTGAAGTGTTAACTGATATTACTGTTTGGATCGAATTATTGAGATATTTAAATAAAGATGATCTAATGTTATAGTTTCATTCCACAATTTTTAAAATGGTAAAATATTTACATATTTTGTTTAAATAAAAAAATGTTTTATAAAGTTCAAATTAATAGAAATACAAATTGTTTTCTTGGGCCAAACAAACTTTAAAAATTATAAACATTTTACAAAAAGTTGAGAAAAGTTTGTAGAGTTCAAAAATGTATATACAATAAAACCTCTCTAATGTAATATCGTGGGGACTGAGGCAGAATATTACTTTAAGAAGGTTATTACATTAGGCAGGTTTTACTACAAAAATACTATAAAAAGCTTCACTTTTTCTATGGCAAAAAGCGTTTTCTCCTTAAAGTAATATAGTACCATTTTTTTATGGCAAAAATGTTTTCTCTTTAAAGTAATAGTACTCTTTTTCTATGACAAAAATATTTCCTCTTTAAAATAATACAGTACTCTTTTTCTATGAAAAAAATATTACAAAAATTCTGATTAAAGTGCTCTCCTCAATTTCCCGCAAAAAGTTCTGCTTTTACTATGGAACGAAGCGATTAAAGTGTTTCCTACCTCTTCTCCGCAAAAAAAAGTGATGTCTGATTTGCTTCTCATTTCATTTTCGAGTTTCGACCGAGCCATCGAAGTAAAAAAGAAGTGCTAAACGAAGAACGATTCCTTTCATACTTTTGCTTGTTTTGTCTTCACTCGCGCAAACCCTCTTGAAGCTCGCATCGCCTTACTGGCTCTGCTTACTCGATTTTCGTCTCATGCAGATCTAGAAATCCTGTAGTTTTCTTCATTTTCTCCAAACCTTCTGCTCTCTTTCCCAGAGGGAAGAGCTTTCGAGTTGGCGAAGGGCGAGTACAGAGTCTGACAATTCGTGAGGACGCCTCCACACCAATTCCTCCAAAATGCCTCTGAAGGGCACACAGTATACGACAATGACGGACAATGTCCGCATTGCTTTGTGTGAGCACCGTGATAAGAATCCCAAGCTCAGCCAGAAGGAGCTCATCAAGTGGCTGGAACAAATGCACAAGGTGAAAGTTAGTCAGCCTACAATCTCGGGCCTTCTCAAGAGAAAAGTCGAGATCCTTGCGAAGGCCGGCAATACCAACCTTGATGGAAAGCGTCAAAGGACTGTTAAGTATCCTCAAATGGAATATGCTCTCGTCGAGTGGTTTCTCAGCCATCAGGATCGCGTCAATGTGAGCGAGGATCTCATCAAAGAGAAAGCAGCACTCTTTCTTGACCGCCTCTACCTTGGGCATGATCTATTCGAGTTCTCGAATGGCTAACTGGAATCGTTCAAGGATCAGCATGGAATCAAGTTCTTTTCGCTTTGGAGACTCTGATGCTCATCGAGGAATCACTCCCTGACATCCTGAAGACTCTGGACAAGTACGAGTGGAAGGATATCTACAACATGGATGAAATCAGGCTATTTTACTGGCTACAGATTTGTTGGGTTTTGGCAGGTGGCCTTGTTTGTCACATGAGTGACACTTTATGCTTATGTAAACTAATTACAGGCATATAATTCGCTGGCAACCAAGCAGCTGGAAGGCCGCAAACAAAACAAGGAGCGTATCACCTTGGCAGTGTACTACAATGGCGATGGAAGTGACAAGCTGCTGCTCATCGTCATCAGAAAGTCGTAGAATCTGCGTTGTTTCAAAATCATCAACCTTGACACCATCGAGTGCAAGTACCGAAACAACATTAAAGCATGGATGACGCAAGTCATCTTCGCTGAGTGGCTGAAAACTTTTGATACTCGCATGGCCGGACGCCAAGTTCTTTTAATTATGGATAACTGCAGTGCTCACATCCCGCTTGCCCAACTTTCGACAGTTCTCCGGTTGCGCAACACCACTGTTTTTTACCTTCCACTAAATACGACTTCGAAATTCCAGCCGTGCGACGCAGGCATAATCGGGAATCTGAAGGCCTATTATCGCAGAAGCTTCAATCGCTTGCTCCTTCAACGTCTCGAGCAAAACGTGGAAGATCCTGAGAAGATTGATGTTCTCCAGGCCGTTCGGATGGCGGTTTTTGCAGCCTAGAACTCGGATGTCAAGGCCCAAACAATCTCCAATTGCTTCCTTCATTGCAACGTTCACTCGGTTGCTCTGGGAACTCCTGAAGTTTCTACCCAGCAGCTGGTCGACAATGAGGTCGTCGAAGATCCTCGAGCGCAAATCCGCCAGCTCCGGTACCGGAACCCTATGGACATCAGAGTCCTTCTTGACTACCCTGCTGAGGAGGAGGTTGCCTACACTCCAGATGAAGAAGAGATCATTGCGGAACACCTTCGATCTGATCAAGTGGAGGAACAAGAAGATGACACAGAAGAGCTTCCTCGTGTCATGCCAACTCAGGCACTCGAGATCACGCAGACTCTCTAAAAATTCTGGTTGCAGCAGCCAGACCTGAACTAGGACTTTCTGCTAAGCCTTTAGAAGATGAAGGACAAGATTGGGAAGATCAGGACCAACCAATTGGTGCAGAAATCCATTTCGGAATTCTTTCCCAAGGCTCAGTAACTGTTTTGTACTCAATTTATAAGTGAATATGTAGCCATGTGGATTTTTGGCAATCATCTGTTCCTCGTTATATAGTAAATATTACTTTAGAAAATTTTTGGGACTGGCCTTTGGCTATCAAGTATCACTTTATGGAGGTTTATTACATTTAATATGGGTGCCAAGTTGGGACCGAAAAAAAATATTACCTTGAGCAAATTATTAGTTTAGACAATATTACATTAGACAGATTCTACTGTATTTGAAATGACATAATTGTCATATTTATTTGTTGTTCTATCTTTAAATTACTTCTTTTTTATTTTCTTGAGTTTTTTATTCAACATTTATTTTTTTATTTTTAAGTTTAGAAGTGTTACATGAAATTCCCCATGAACTGAGCTTTCTTTGTTAGTGGGCCTCAGTTTTTTCTATGAGAGCTCAAAATATGAGGTATGGAATAAGGTTAGATGGGCTGATGCGTTCAGGAACATGGCACGATAATCCGTGGCCCACATAATTTATAATTGAGTCCCCCTGGGTGCGGCTCAAGACTTGCCTAGCCGCGTTCTATGATCAGTGGCCTACAATTTTCCTTTCTAGGCTCGCTCAGGTGTCGGTCAAAACCCGTATGGGCATGTTTGGGCAGGATCCTGCTGTCTCGTGGATCGGCCTCATGGTAAACATGACACATCTTGGGTGCATTGCATTATGAAATAGATCGGCTCTGTGCTTAGGTGTGTTTTCAGTGTGCATTGACCAGGGTGTCTTGGCGTGGCATCTTGCTTAATTCGATTAGCTAGTTCTTTAATGATTTGATCTCTCAAACCTTAGTTACATACAAGCAAACACACAAAATAATACATAAAAAATACAATACATCAATTACATAAACAAAGCTAAATTTAAACACAAAATCTTCAATCCTGGTGTTGTAGGCTAGCTAATTTGAGTTTCCTGAAACACATACTAGATAAAATAATTAGACCATAAGTAAAATTATAGTCATATTTTGCGATCATTAATACCATTAAGAGAGAACTTGAACTCAAACCATAAAGTTAACAAACTCTAGGTCTTCCAATCAATGTAAGCTCTGGCTCAATCAATCTCGGATCAACACCACTACTATTAGGCTCTCGAATTTAAACTAAAATCAGGCTAGCATCAACAATAATAAACCCCAATACCTAAACTAATATCTAGTGTCAGCTCCCTAATGCAATGCATTATACTCTAAGGACCTCTATGGTTAAACATGCTTATGAACATCTAGTGTTCATGTTTAGAATCTATGAACCCAAAGTTTGATTTTTTAACAAACTCTATTATGTATGCTTAGAATATCTGAGATGAGGTAAGCCTATGGTTGCTAATTAGAATCTTTTGATATTACAAATAAATTTTCTTATTATGTTGGTTGACTGAACACAAGTTGACTTGAGATGATAAAATCATTTTTACTACGTCTATTTTCACCCTCCAATCACGTGTCATCATACGATTGCCTAACCATTATAGCATTCCTTTATCAAAAATTCTCTATTGCAACTAAAAGGGGTAACTAGCTATGGGGATTGCACCCATAGGAAATATTGACTCTAATCTAAATAAACCTTGGTCTATTTATCAAGAGAAAGTCTAGTTACACATACCCAATTGACCTCATAAAAAATCTACTTTTACACACCTAATCTATGCATTAGAGATTCCATTGAAAGTGACATAAATGGTGGTGATACAAGCGAAAGGCTTGCCAATGGTCTATATTTTGTGTTTCCTTCAAGCCATTCAAGTAAATGGTGGAAGTCATCAATGAGAAATAATAGGTTGACAACATGGTTCACTCATTTAGGTCTACCATCAAAATCGTGAAACAAACCTACATTGAGGTAAATAATATATATCATTTTCTTTTGTTGCATATTTGCCAAGAAATTTAACTAAAATCTTAAATGAAAGTAGATCATATCTAACCAAGTTGGAATTTGCGGTTGAAGGTCTAAGATTTGAATCTAATATTGCGTAGCTTGAAGATGTTGAAAACCAAAATTTGTCCAGGTTTTATTATGTATGTGATGAGGGATGCTTGAACATTCACATCTTCAAAAATTTTAAAAGACATGTCGGAGATTAAATGGTGAAGTTGAGATGTAAAAGATGTTGAGCATATCAACTTTGTGGAAGGAGAAGATTGCATAGACAAATTGTTTTGCACAGAAGAGACACAGACAAATTGGAAAACATCATTTCCTCAAACTCTCATATGTGTAAGGAGGCCTGTTTGAACTTGAATCATCATGCAAAAGAATTCATCCATCCATACAATGGAAGGGCTCATTTTGCAGCAAAAGAAGAAACTGATATTTTTGAAAGGGATTCAAATGAGGAATTAAAGGACAACATATCAGATTCAGGGCTATATTTCGATTTCTTTGTTAAGAATAAAGAAAAAAAGAAACAGAAAAATAGTAAACGATCTACTTGAATTGGAAAGCAAGTTATAATTTAAGAAAAGACACAATCAATAGTGGGATGGATGGTTTTAGTCATTCTCACTAGCTGAGCTTTCATTTTGTTTGGTTATTATTTTTGGTTTTCTTCTTATGTTTAAATTCTTGGTTGAAAGAATATTTTAGGGGGCAATTGTGATTTTTTATTTTTTTTATTTTTTCTTTATTTTTTATATTCATGTAAGAGGTCACCAATTAAGTTATGCGGATGAGTTATATTATAGGCAAGGAGAGAAGTTCACCAAAATGAGTTGATGGGTGTTTAGCACTTAAAAAGTTGGCGTACATGATAGATTGGAACGGTAAGCTTATGAACAAGCGAAAATCAGATATAATTAAGAAGGTAAGACAATTATTTTGTTAGCTATAGATTTAACTAAAAGGAGTTTGCTTTTTGTTTAAGCCAATGGGGCACATGTTCAGAGGATCATCTTGGAATCTTAGCTGACCAACTCAGTTTGTTAGGTGATCAATTCTTTGTTATCACGTGACAGCTGCCTTTAGCCAATCCTTTCGAGCCATCTGAGCTATAATTGATGTGGTTGACTCATTTCATGATAAACCAGGCTAGGAGGATCGTCAGCCAATGGAGTTCTCTCAACTGACAAGACAAAATGATCGAGCATTTGGGGCCATTAGTTGAGCTAGAAGTAGACTTTCAAGGACACAGGAATATCGGTCAAGATAAACCATTACTTGTCAAGTGATACTATGTCCTTGGCTTTGGTTGGTCACTTAGCCGACCACTAGAAGTAGTAGACTACTAGCCGGGAGCTAATATCAATCAACTAGTATTTTCAATTAATCAGTAATAAATGCCGAAGAGTTGGCTATTATCAAATAAACTGCCCAAGCACTTAAAATGCTTGGACCACATTTAATTTTTATCAAAAGCTCCTAAGTATAAATTTCACATGTTACTTAGCTATAACAACTTGCAATGCAGCACACTGGCATTGACCTTTGGCCAAGATTGTTCGGCATGCAAGGGATGCGGCTGACCTGGTGGAGCAAAGTTAAATAGTGCTTAACTTAGTTTATTTACTTTTGAATAGCTTAAGCAGCTTAGCTTAGCTTATCTAGCTTGAAGTTAAAAGTAAGTAACTAGTATTTAAAATTATAAAGTTAATCCAGTACAGCTTGGTAGTTTAGTTTTAAGTTAATCCTATAATTTATAAAGTTAATCTCAAACTTGACAATTAATTGACTCTTTGGATTTGTTTGCTTGTATTTCTGATAATTGTCATTCTCCTTAATTTTTGAAAACTTCATCCATGGTTTCTATCTCATTTCTTGTTGTGTTTTTATCTTTTGTGCCAGCATAATTTCCTCTCCATCAACCTTAGAACTTAAGTCTTCTGATTGAGTGTTGCACCCTCCTGACCGGTTGTTGATCGAAAACAAAATACTAATATTGTAGCTGTCAAAAAAGTTTCCGGTGTGACAACTCTATGTTTGCAAAGTTATTTTGAGTCTATACTTGGAGCAAGACATTCTCAAGGTTGTCTGTGCCTTCCACTCTCAATCTTTAGAATAGGTAGCTAAGCGTGCTATGCATGACAATAATATGCTCAAACAACAATCAGCACTTCAGCAAAAAATTGTCCAGCTGATCCCAAGGCTAGAATTATTCGCAGTAAAAACTCGATGCAGCAATTTGCTAACCATAATGGATCCATTGCTACTGCTCCAAAGAGCTTTAATTGCTATTTCATTGAGCTATTTCAGGCCTGCATTTGGATTGTGGAGTCTGAAATTAGCCTTTGAATTTCCATATGCATGTGAACGTAATATATTGAACTAAGAAACACGACTCTTAATTAAAAGGAGAGCATTGCTACAAAAATATTTTTTCCTTAGCCACTAAACCTGAATTCTTCTTTTGGCTGTATTAGGGGCCCTATTTTTCTTAAGATTATAAAATAGATCACAGGCCCACTCCCTCAACCAATGGGAGAGCCTGGCTTTTTGTGGATTACACCAGGCGGGCATAATAAGCAGTAATGTTAAAAGAATGACTGAAAGTCATAGGCGAGAAAAATCAAGACAGTTGTCTTGTCTGAATTCTTCTTGTTCTGCTAGCTGCAGAATTTTTAGCTTACAAATGATCATCAACAAGGAATGCTAAACATTGTGGATTTTGATAAATTTTGTTTATATATATATTTATATATTCCATGTATCTTGTTAATTTAATTGCAGAGGGACAAAAGGCAAGGAAAGCTGAACAGCTTGTCACTCTTTGTTCTTCATGGAAATGGTGCTATTTCTGGAGAGGAGGCTGGGAGACATGCAGAGAGTTTGATTGAATCTGCTCGGACTGAATTGCTGGGGCTAGTTCTGCAGAACAGGGGAAGCGTGGTTCCTACACCCTGCAAAGAGTTATTTTGGAAGATGAGCAAAATACTGCATCTTTTCTACAGGCACAATGATGGATACTCTTCGCCAAAGGAAATGGTTAATGCTGTAAATGCTGTTATTCATGAGCCTCTCAAGGTAAAAATAACCCCATCTATGACTCTCCTGTAAAGTTAAATATGTTTATTAGCAGGAACGGAATAAATATTCATATAATGGTAATATTCATAGCAATAGTGTGTTCTAAATGCGAATTTTGAACGACGCTACTGAATTCAAATAATTTTTATTCATAAATATAACAAACACATCTACATCAATGAAGCCATTCATAAATTTGTTCATGTTCTAACGATTCAGTCTTTGTACAAAGTAAAAAAAAAAGGGTAGAGAGAAATGCTTGCCCAAGGATTTGATCAAAGTTTTTGGGCGAGAGAGAGTGATTGTGTGTGAGTGAGAGAGATATTTTTGTTACAAACTGCTTATGATAAAATTCTATTGTTATCGATATTTCCAACTGTTTCTTTTATAGCAAGAATATAGCTTAGGGTTATGATGTGATATTTTATAAACGGCTGATATATAGATAGATACAATGATGTTAGTAATTTTTCTTTTGTTTTTTGTTAAATAGCTTGCTAAAGCTTAAGCTCTCAAATTTCAAGTCTGACGTTCCATGTTTTGAATTTTTATATAGAATTTTAAATTCTGAATGCATGATTCAATTGCTTTCTTATTCTCTTGATTGTAGATATAGGATGATTGCTGGCACTATTTATTATGCCCTACACAACGAGACCAAGAGGCCGTCTGAAGAAAAATAGATTGAAAAAGTTTTCTTGGGTAGACAATGGAACCATTATAAAGAGTTCAAATAAGACTTCCTTGGTTTCGATTGACAATTTAGAGCTATCAAGTGCTAGTAACAAAATGGAAGCTAGCCAATCGATTACATTGTTAATTGTTTTGTTACTCTTATAGAATGATTTACCTTTGAAAAAATTGTCCTTTTGGTGATGTGATCATATCTATATTTGAGCTAAATTTTGAATTTTATCCATTAGAACATTGTAATAGCTTGAAGCAATGTGCTTTTTAAAGGAATTCTGTCACTTTGCTTTGATAAATGTTTATGGAAAAATTTTGTTTTTTTTTTTTTTTGCTTGGATTGGATTGCCATTTCTATGTTTACAAGTTGTAAGGTTGCAATTTTCTTTTGTGACCGCATGCCTTGATGAAAGTTCCCATTTTAAATAGAGAAAGTACATGAAGCTGGCTTATAGTTTCAGCTGCAACAATGAAATAACTTCTAATGAGGATGGAATTAGATCTAGGAAGCATTGGAATTTGATCTAGGAAGCTCTCCAATCAATCTAAATCTGACAAAGCATGATTTTCCTAGGAAGATAAAGGGACAAGTCAATCCTTTTATACTCTTCTAATGGCTTAGGGCAATCTTGTTGAGCTTGATAGATGTGATTTGATATCTAATCCCTCTTGGGATTGATAATTTTGCAGGACTCACCAACTAGAATTTGATAGTCCTATTTACAATCCAAAGTGGGTATTTATTATTTTCATTTAATTTAATCTCCTTTAGTTATTAATTTGATTATATTTTATGGTAAATGATTAGTTTGTTGAAACAATAACTCAGTGGGATTTTTAAAGATTTTTAAATCTCATCCTAAGTCACCTACTCTTAGCTCGAAATTGATTTATTTCTTAACTACAAATTTCAATGAACTTCAATGTGATGTTGTGCCACCTTTTAATAAAAATGGACATTGTAGTCTATTGTAAAGAGAAAAAAATTATGTTTTGATCCATTTCTTGAGCTATGTATCATTTTTCTTATAAAGTATATGTCATAGACTTATGTGTATGTATTGTTTGCAAGGTAAATCTTTCATGTAGATGGGACTCTTTTTAGCTTTGGAAGGGTGTCAAATTGCAATCCTTGATGCGGGGAACTCTTGTAATAAATGAAAATAAATCTAAAATTAAATGAGATGTAGAGAGCTCTTTGGCATGAGAAAAATCAAAGAAAAAAAATATTTTTGTAATTTTAAATTACAGGTATTTGACATCTTTAAAATGTGAGGTAAAGTAAAAAAAATAAAGGGGATATTTGGTAGGTAATATGAGAAATTTGAGTGAAAAGTAATTTAATTACAGTAAAATTTGATTATAGTTTAAATTGGTTATCCTTTAATCAGATTCTTGTATTTCTATTTGGGTAAGTTTACAAAAAAATTTAATATTTTTTTAGCATGAACTAATTTATGAGTATGATGTTTTTGGTAAAATGTGGGGTAAAATTACCTCATGAGAATTTTTTTCTTGGGTTTCGTTGGTACGAAAAAAATGATTCAAAACGAAAGATTTGTTCATTTGTTCTAATGATTCAGAACTAAAAATTCGTTCATTTGTTCGAACTAACCATTTGATTCGTTCGAAGGATTCAATGAAATCGTTCGCCAGAAAAGACAACCAACAGAGTTTTAGTGGATGTGGTTGCTTTTTTATAGTTGTTTATGTGCTATAATTTGAGCTAATTAGGAAATATGCAAATATTATTTTGTGGTGGATATTCAGAATACTAAGTAGTGAGCAAACTTTGTGGCTGTTTGGGGATAATTTTGGGATGAGGAAATTTTCTAATATATGCGGATTTAATGGCTATTTTTGGGATTAAACTATCATATTTTACAGTAAAATGGGATTATTCATTTATTTTAATTGGAATTGATTATGTGATTATTTTTGTAGCTATTTTTAATGTTTAGCATGCAAGGAAAATAAATATTAAATTGAGTATTTTTATGGGTATATTGTTAATATATCAATGGGATTATTTGAGAGTTGATTTAGAACATATTTTAGCTTAAGTTGGAATTCATTAAATCAAATTTCATAACTTTTTGGGGCAGCCTAGAAGAGAGTAAAATAAATTGGATTGTCAAGCTGTGGTAAGAAAAAAAATAATTTTGTTAATAGCTAATGAGATTATTAAAGGAAGAAAAGATTTGGATCTTATACAAAATATTGTGTTGTGATAATTTGAGAGAAAAGTATATATCTATCATGTAAAAGATATTACAACAGACAATGTCAAGAATGAAATAAGGCTCATAAAATATGTAAGAGGAGAAAAAGAAAATATTTTATAATTTTTTAACAAAATGTTTAAAAATAGATAATAGTGTAATTCCACCCCCTAAATTTCTCGGAGTACCATACTCAGCAGATTATTTTATTGCAAACAAAAAAATCTAAGTTTCCTAAAAGCCTTTTATAACTAATTAGACAATAATAAGAAAATCAAATTATACTAGAATTAGATTAGCTTACACTCAAATTTCCTAATGCTAAATAGCCCAAGTAAAATATTGCTATGATTTCTTTAATAATATAAATATTAGTATCATTTATTAAATTCTTTATTTTATGGATAAGATACTAATAAGTATTTTTAGCATTTAATTTTATAGTAATATACATACTTATCGTTGAATCTTTGTTTCTTAATACTTTTTTTATTAGGTTTTGATATATTTCTTCATATATATATATATATATATATATATATATCCCCCCTCCCCCTTTTCTCTTTTCAAATCTACCTCTCTTGCTTGTGAGCTTGTTAATATTGTGTTGTATCTCCATGTCTTCTCTCCTTTAAAATTATGAATATATGATAAATTTGTCATTCATTGGATACTAATCTTTGACAATTTAGAATAATGTGCAGAAGTAATTGCCATGATGTTGAATTTGGCATAATGTGAAATATTTTACTTTAAACAAAGAGAACAAGAAAGGTGCAAGAAGTGATTCTTAATTTAAATTTATATATTTTAATCTCTCAAAAATTAATTTTTTATAATTCATAATAGTCAAGATGAATTAAAATTTGTATGATACCCCAGTCATCAATCTTAGAGGTTTGCTAGAGGTTTGTTGAGGTTTTGAAATCTCAAAAAATGTTAATATAAATAGACATCATATAATGATACTTTAATTGTATACGTCTTATGAAGTAGAATATAACATTCTTTTTAAAATGAATAACACTCTACTATTAATAAAGAGAACAATATTTTCTTGTGGTATTACTTTGTTCTTAAATATAACATTCAATAAATAATGAATCAATAAATGAAAATTTTGAATCCAATGTATATGAGTGACTTTGTTCTTATTAGATCTGTATAGATAATTATTATTATTAGGAATGGCATTAACTTGATTATCAAGATTCATTGTGGTGGGCATCATTGATAAGTGCTATTTAATATTCCAAAATTAAGTTGATGGAATGCCAAAAAATAGTGTGAATTTTGTATACACGCAAGTGCACGTGGTCTGAAGTAATAATAAAATGATGAGTTTCAAATTTATCGTCTTTAAGGATTAAGGAAAGGTTGTTAGTTACTCTTTTTATCTACTAATGTTTAAATAATCAAAACTTGGCTTTGTCACTAAACTACAAAATAAATAAATCTAGAAGTACGTGGATGTAATCAAGTTTTAAAATATTGAAGAGAGTTAGGATGATCAACTATGGTTCAACAAATTCAGATATTGCTAAATTTGAATTTGATTATCACATGAGAATGTTAAATTTTACATTTAAAGGGGGCTATGGATAGTTAACCCACTATTGATCTCTCACACACATGGGTTACTCACAACTAAACCCTAAGGTTAAGTTTAGCTGATCTCATATGAGACCCCTTGTCTTTGGACCTTAACGTATAAATGATGGCTTCCTTAAGTCCTACCGGCATTCCCTAACTAGTGCAAATGAAATTAGATTTTCATCTCTATTCTTATATGCACATAGACGTCTATGCATACAAAGGAGAGTGTGTAGATCCCTTTATGTAACAGCCCAAACTCTTAACACCAAGGTATTGTCCGCTTTGGCCTGAAAGATCTCACAGTTTTGCTCTTAGAAAATAACTTCACAGCAGGTCACCCATCCTGGGAGTGCTCCTATCTGAGCACGCTTAACTTTGGAGTTCTTATCAGGAACTCCACCATTATCTGAAAAAGCGCCTCGATGTTTAAGAGTTTCACTTATTACTACTTAAGTGGGTCATCACAATCTCCCCAACTTAAGTAACTGACGTCCTCGTCAGTATCCACACACAGATCCAAGAACCATCCATTGGGAAGATAGGACTAGAGGTGACCCCTACAGGCATAAGAGGTACCCACAACCATGTAGCACCTTAACCATCATGGGTTCAAGAGGATGCTCACATGAAGTGGTACTTTGTCCTGTATGGCACTTAGCTCCTATCTGACACCCTATAGTTTGCTCTGATACCAATATGTAACAGCCCAAACTCTTAACACCAAGGTATTGTCCGCTTTGGTCTGAAAGACCTCACGGTTTTGCCCTTAGAAAATAACTTTCCAGCAGATCACCCATCCTAGGAGTGCTCCCATCTGAGCACGCTTAACTTTGGAGTTCTTATCAGGAACTCCACCGTTATCTGAAAATGCGCCTCGATGTTTAAGAGTTTCACTTATTACTACTTAAGTGGGTCATCACACTTTACTCTAATAATCTATTGCTCAATCTAACCTTATGTATAAGCAAGAGACCGCATGAGGTGTGGAACTCGAAAGACATGAAATGATTAAGTGCACATAACTCATTGATCTGGAGTTTTGCTTCGATCAATGCTTTAGTGCTACTTGTATGGCATGCAATCACATGCACATACATCTTGATTATAGCTAATAGTTTGATCGAAGGTGTAATGCGATGTGAAAATTATCTTCTAAGAGATGATGATTTATACATGTAAAACAGAAGATTTTATAAAATGAAACACATGCATTCATCACAGATAAATTAAACATTTGTACTCAGCAATCACATGGAAATGTCTGCTACATATGTTATGCCCAACCCTCCCCGAAAGGGGGGGTTTAGGCTGCCATTAAAAAGAAATCACAAGCATACAAGATTCTTACTTTAAAAACAATCATGATTTCTCACAACAATATTGTGCAAAAAAATGTGAAAAGAGAATAGAAAAGAGGTTACTAAAGGAATATCCAAAAGGGTTGTCTTCATTTTTTTTTTCTTATTCCTCTTCTTCTTTATACAATCCTCCCATAGCAGCTTTAAGGTTTCCTCTCTTTTTCTCTCTTATGGTGGTTAGAATTTTCACTCGTTGAAACCATTATTTTCTCCCAAATTCATCCTCCAGACTTAGGGTTTCTATTTAGCTTTTATACTTCTCAAACAATCGCTCTAAGAAGGCCAAAAGTCACCTTTTTTTCCTCTGTAAGTATGGTGCTTCAAATTCAAAAATTCATGTGCTTGGGCACGCTTGAGTGTGTGCTTTACTTCAGTGCAAATTTTCCTAGTGCATGTGCGCACTTGAATGCATATGCATATGTCGAGTTGGCGCTCGGAGCACCGTAGCACTTATACTTCTGTCTTTGCCACTTTGGTGCTCGGGGCGCTCCTAAGCGTGCATTTTTCTTCCACTACAGTGCTCGAGGTGCGCCGGAGTGCACTGCTTCAGTTAAGCTACTTAGGTGCATGAATTAACGTGCCTGAATGCCTGGCTACTTTCTTTAATGGAATTATGATATTGAAAATATTGGAATGCCTTGAATTACTACGAAATCAAATGAAAACAAACAATACCAAAATTGGAATGTATGTTCTAACGACACAAGTCGTTATTAAGATAATTAAGACTAAACTCAACTCAAAAATCAGGATCCCAAGTGACTTCAAAATTAGGGCAAGCTAAAAATATTGTTGGATAGAGTATATTTTTGTGATCGTAATGCCCAAGTTTGGGAGCAATCTGGATAGCGTATATCCTAAATTAATTTCTAAATTATTTAAATTCAAAAAATTGGAAAAATTAAATACAAGTTCAAATTCAGTGATTTTAGTGTCGTTAGATTAAAAATATTATAGAAAGGCTCCATAAAAAGTTTCGTCAAATTTAGAGCTCTGGATTGGCCATAATTAATTTTTAAAATTTTTATCTTCAAAAATTAATAAAAAATAAAATATTGCTCCAAATAAAAAAAAATGCATGGGTGTATTTTTCTCATCAAGATACACCTTTGTATCAAGTTCCATTAATTTTTGGAAAAATAATGGAAAATAGAGAAAGTAGAGAGAGAAAAAGGAAGGAGAAAGATGAGAGAGAAAAAGGAGAAGAAGAAGAAGGAAGATAAGGCCAAATTAAACACTTAAGTATTTATAAAAAAGATGATAAATTTGTTCACATTCAAATAATGAAGGAGAGAGAAAAGTAATTAAAAAAAGTTTATAAATACACTCCCACCCTCTCCCATTTCCTCATCCCCTCCCCACCTCTCTTCTCCTCCCATATCCCCATCTTCTTCCTCATCCACTATTAGTTTCCCCCACCGACTTCCAGTAAAGCGTCATCACACTAATATAGGGTTAAATATGAGAAAGAAATGAAATAATTTATATTCTTTCATTTATTCTTCTTCTTTTAATAATAATAATAATGTTATTATTATTATTATTAATATTAATAGTATTACTATTATTATTATATTTCTATTTTTATCATTTTCTTTTTTTTTATATATGCATATATTTTCTAATTTCTGCAATTTGTATTTCTGTCATTTTCTTTTTTTCTATATATGTATATATTTCCTAACTTATACAACTTTCATTTATGTCATTTTTTTTTAAATATATATATATATTTTTTAATTTCTGTAACTTTTATTTCTATCATTTTCTTTTTTTTATATATGTATATATTTCTTAATTTCTACAACTTTTATTTTTGTCATTTTCTTTTTTTTCTATATATGTATATATTTTCTAATTTCTGCAGCTTTCATTTCTGTCATTTTCTTTTTATATACATATATATATATATATATTTCTTAATTTCTGCAACTTTTATTTCAGTCATTTTTTTCTTCTATATATGTATATATTTCTTAATTTCTGCAATATTTATTTCAGTCATTTTCTTTTTATATATATATGTATATATTTCTTAATTTCTGTAACTTTCATTTTTATTATTTTCTTTATATATATATATATATTTTTTTTTTTTTTTTTTCTAATTTTTACAACTTCAATTTTAGTCATTTTCTTTTTTTATATGTATGTAAATATTTTTTAATTTCTGCAACTTTCATTTCTATCATTTTTTTTCTATATATGTATGTATTTTCTAATTTCTGTAACTTTTATTTCTATCATTTTTTTCTATATATGTATATATTTTCTAATTTTTGTAACTTTCAATTTTATTATTTTCTTTTTTTAATATATATATATATATATATATATTATTTATAATAATAAAAAATATTTTATTATTTTTAATATATAAAGATAAATAACTAAAATAATATCAATATTGATATTTTTACTAAAATAAAATGAAGAATATTTTTTTTTCATTTAATTATCTTATTTACAGTATTTGCATCCCTATTAAGCTTTGGCCCACTTTGATATATTTATATGAGATTTTATGCTCAGAATTTGAAATAAAGAATTAGAAATTAGTATCATGGATTCATTCAAATTGATCTCAGGTCTGTACAGACAATATATTAGGCCAGAATATGCTGATATCTGGAGAAATAAGGAGACTACACATAGCATTTGAGGGGAATGCGTAGTTAGTCAGGAACCCACATCTCAGATAGTTAGATAAATGTATCTAACTCTTTGATTATTTTATAACTTTGTCCAACATAATAAATATTATATTGCTGTATTTTCTTTCAGAATGATCACATATCTTAAATATATATATTGTATTAATAATCATAAGTATATCATACTTAAATATCATATTTTATTTTATACGCTTCTCATGCAGAATAATGCTGCTTAAATGCAAATTTTGATATCCTGCAAACCTTACTTAGTCATTTGTGTCTAATTAAATATTTTCTTTTCTTTTCTTTTTTAGGCTCGCCTGGTCATATACATACATACATACATATATATATATATGGTAGTTCAAAAACAATCTCTGGATCAAACCTTTGTGGAGGAGCTGATACATGATAGAGCAACTTAAATACTGGTTTTCTTAAAGCTTAAAAATTTTTGCTTAGTGTGTAGCAAATTTTGTAAAATAATTATTATCTTTCTAATAAATATATTTCCTTTATTATTCTGATATTTCTAAATGTTGTAATGAATGTCGAAATGTGTATTTTATATGCCTTTAAATATACTATTATACTAAACTCCGATATGATCCTGAGGAGTGAGCACCTAATGCTGGATCAGCTGGCAGTAGGTCGCGACATATGTAGCATATTTTAATGCTAAATAACACAATAAAATAGTGCAGTTTAGGTATAAATGTGTGACTTATCACACCCCCACACAAACTCTTTCTCATCCCTTAGTAAGATAAATTAGAGAATATTATCAAAAGTAATTATGTGGTCGTCTTTGAACTTGAAGTTGCTCAACTTTTTATTTTGTAATTTTAACAATTTGGGAATAGTTTAGTGATGGTATTTTTGTAGGTTTGAAGTCGATTTGTCACAAAGATCCTGTAATCCCATGAAGTTCAATTTCTTGGAAATTGTATATTCAAAACCTTGATTATCCCTAAGCATTATTCATGAAGCTTCTTCTTTGATGGAGATTTTAGCTTTAGTTATTAAATTGAAATTGCATAGACATGGGTTTATGATTTTTAAATTCCATCTGTGCCTCATTTCTCATGATATAATCTTTATTATGGGGAGAAATACTTTTTTTCATCCAATGTATATATATTATTAGAGAATGGTGTTGCAGCCTATTGGTTGAGGCTTATGATTTATTAAGCTAGGTCATGGGTTCAAATCTCATTGGCCACATATACGAATATATATATATATATATATATATATATATATATATATATATATATATATATATAATTTTTTTTTGAGTGATAACTCTCACTCATTTTTTTGTATTCATGCACTTTAGCATGAAAATTTATACTCATGAGAATTTTCTGGGACTTTAGAACCCCTTAATCCGTAATCTATACTCATCCCCTCATATCAACCTAACTCTTCTCCACACTAAATCTTGTCATCATTTATATTAGTAAGGAGTTATTTCATATAAGTTCCAATGAAGTAAGTACATTCACAATTGACATTTAACCAATACCTCAATCAATTTCAAATCCTTCCTCTATTGTTAAGTTCAACAATGAAAGAAGCACATTCACAATTAATCAAGACCACATTTCTAGCACTGTGATGTTCATCATTCAAGTGTTTTCTTAATAAGAAGAAATAAAAATTGAACTACAAAAATAAAAAAATAAAAAGAATAAACACAACATAGTAGCAACAAGTGGATGAGATGATGGCTTCTCTGGTTCAATCTTCCTCCCCATCCTCAACCATGGGTTATTGATCGCCTCATTGTAATAAGGATGTGGATTGGTATGTGCATCCTGCATAGATGGGAACGATGGAAGGATGGCTTCTCGTGGGGCCTTATGAGTCTTCTAAGGATTGAAATAATTAACTAAGGCACTTATACTTAGAAGTGTAGCACTGTTGGTTTGTCACAAAGTTTGTGATGTAGGAAATATATGACTTAGCTCATCTCCATGTCGTATTATGCAGGTCTACGAGTTTGTCAAACCATCGATAAAGATTTTCAATCTCCCCCTATAACAACCCAAGTTGTTATTTTAGTCAATTAGGAATAATCTTAGTCTTAATCTTGATCTCAAATGTTAATTAAGTCATTATGAGTCAACCTCTAAGACCTAGTCTAAATCAGGGGTCAAATGAATCAAATCTTGGTTTTGGGAAAAAATCCAGAAACCTTGGAAATTGATCTATCTAAATTGATCTCATATTAAAAAATGGACTTCGCCATTACGCTCATTTCTCCCAAATTAGCTAGGGGTTATATTTTCGTGACAAGCAGAAGTCGTCAAAATTTCGATGAATATTTTAATAATATTTAAACACCCCAAAAATTGGGAAATTAAAACACTCATCGAATCAAAAATCTGACCTTGCCGTTGCATTCATCACCCCTCGATTAGCAAGGGGTGAATATTTGGGAGTCATTAAATTAATTAGTCTTAATTAATGAAATTTGGATTTAAATTAATTAAATTAAAGTTATTATTAATATCTTAATTATTGCTTTAACGGTGCTGTTTCTTCCGTCGTTCCTTTTTGGATCAGTCATCATCTCCAAATGGCACGAATCTTAGCTCTCGATCGGGCCGTCCAGATTGAACGGTCAGAGGCCTTCGTCTCCCGCAGAGCTCTAATGCGCGACGCATGTCGTCCGGGGGGCGTGCGGTGCGAGCAGCTGCGGCCAGTAGCTGCCGACAGCTCCTAGACCTCAGCGAGTCCGCCCACACCATCCTTAAGGTTCGACCGTCAATCCCAAACTTCGGCGCGCATGTTCGAGCCGTAAGACCTGCAACCTAAGGGATCCCAATCGATGATCGTGAGGTACCCCCCCTAACCTCCGTCATACCTAGATTTCAATGCAATCTTCTCATATTTTACTCTGTGTATATATTAGGTATTGTGTGGTCCTGATCGAATTCGATCATGCTAGATTAACCGAAATTAAGGGGAGTTTGGCAGAAGTGTATCGGGCGTCCTTCGGCGAAGAGACCCTGGGTCCTATGGCTTACCCTAGCTCCTGGTATAGTGCATCTCGCTCGCTGATCCAGCCACCGTAGTGTAGCTCTCATCTCGTTCTATCCAACCATGTGCGGATCTGTAGCGCCCCGCCCCATCGTCGCGCGCAAAAGATGAGTATAAACAGATCGGAGGCAGAGCGGTGCGCCTCTCGGGGAGGAATAATCTGTCTACTCGAAATAGCTGAAAATTAAGCCCATCTGAAGGGCTGCTAACTCAACCTCAAGGAGGGTTGAGAGCTAATACTTAAGATAAGAGCAGTATCATTATCATAAGTATTAGACAAATACATGAATTGGATTTAGAATATAATAGGAATCCAATATATGCATAAGATATCAGCATTTCCAGTATGCTGATCACATCATAATACAAAGTATAAGTAGTATATAACAGAGTGCAGAAGCTTAAAACAAATATTCAGAAGCATTCATCACAGAAAATGTATGAAAATATTCGTCTCAGAAAAGAAAGGAAAAAACATCCAGAATTATTACAACATTTTACTGAAACATAGAAATAAAACTAAGTACTGAACTGAAAATATTAAGCATAAAGTAAAACTGAAGGAGAGTCCACTAGTGCTCCACGGGCTCCTCCTAAAACTCCTGGGTGCCCTACTGACCTGGCTCAATATACAGCTCGGGATCTAGCAAATTGTCAGATCCCAAAAGTACCTCGTGTTAGGCAATAAGTCTAACACATCGAAATTAATCTAAATAGTTCTAGTTATTTATTTAATATTTACATAATATAATTAAATCTACTGGAATTCTATAAAGGTAACTGAAAGCATAAAACTGTATAAAATTGTACCAAACTGAAGCAAGGTAAAGTAAAACTGAACTGTAAACTAAATGCTAAAAATAAAACAAAATAGTACTGAATCTGAAACTGAGTAATCATATGTAAGACTATGTTGTATGTCACTAAAACTGTGCATCTGAATATGCCACCATAGTGTATGTACTGATATGCAACCAAAATATCACTGAACTATTATGAGTAGTACGGTCCAATGTATACATACATCCAGTTGGGAATATTGTCTACTGATGATGCCGATGCATCCTGAAATTCCCCAATCAATGTATACAACATTCTGTAACTCATAGATCATCATTGATACTTATACATCTTTCTAATACTCACACATCATGCTTATGCTCATGCTCATGCTTCTAAACTATATGAGATAAATCCAAAAATTCATAAAATATTTTGAGATCTGATAATGAATTTTAGGTCTCCATTGTGCAGAATCCTGCTAAAAGGATTTTGACTCCTAAATTCTAGCTCGATAATTGGTTTACTTAAAAATCATTAGCTTGGGTGATTGTATACACATGTTTAGTATGTTTACAAGAAATGTGGATTTAACCCTTAGCTTGTTTAAACTGCACTTATCGAAGCGCACTATGATAGGAGGCAGAACTCGGTCACAGTTTTTATATCAAGCTAAGCCGTTAAATGACCTAATTACAAACAAACTTAGTGGTCTACGCAAAATGACTTAAGATACTTAGTTTGCTTAAACTGCACTTATCGAAGCGCACTATGATAAGAGGCAGAACCCGATCGCAGTTTATATTTCAAACTAAAGATCTTGTTCACTAATTGTAACACTCTTAGTCTTGGAAGATTTATTCTAATGGGACTGTATTCGGCTACTCTTGTAGGATAGCATATGGTCATAAGTCCACATTAGAGTGAATCAACCAATCCTGAATATTACTGAAATAATCCAGTTCTATGGGTATACTCTACTATACCCAACCAATAATTTGGGTTTAGATTATTCCATTTAATCAACAAAGATTCATCAAAGCTATTAATCCTCACTCTAAATAGGTGAGTCCTATAAAAAGGCTCCAAGGATATAATCAAGGAGATCACTCAAAGTTGGTTTCTACCGCAAGGGAGAGGTCCCATTCTATGTGCTTTAGGTGATTCCTACCACAAGGTATCAAGTTCGACTTCTAAAGTTATGAAAGATCATATAAGTTCTTATCTCAATAAGTTATAAAAGCTCTTCTTACCTCAAGGTATCAATAATTAAGCTCTTTAAATATTTCAAGGGCGATCCTAAAGCAAAACCCTTAAGATCTCACTTTTCTACTTCTTAAGTTAACTTTCAAGGTTTAATTCTTAGTTTTGGATTAAAGTGATCAGGTTATATAGCTAATAATTCATCTAACCCTTTTCTTATTCTACAATTATGGGATGGAATCAAAGATACTGTCAATATTAGATCATTTCATAAATCATAATAATTTTTGTATTCAACTTATGCTAATAGTCTTATATAAGAGAAAATCAAGGATCTAAAGTTTAGGTTCAGATAGCTCAATCACATATATTCAATATTAATTCTAGCATTTCTAATTCCATGATTTAAGATCAATATCAAATTATATACATTATTGGAATAATGTTAATTGAATTATCTTACAATTAAGTGGATTAATTAAGTGATTAAGATTTTGATCTTAATCAAGATAAGTTCAGGTTTAACCCCTAACCCTTCTATCACTAAGACCAAAGGTTAATTTAAGGGTCAATGACAAATTAATATATTATTAGTATATCATTGATGTCAAACTTTAAATTTTATATTAAGTATCATATACTTAATCAGGTTATCAATATTTTTATATTCAATTACAATTTAATGTCAACTAAGCACATTTAAGTGTCCAAGTAAACATTGATATTTTCTAACATACATTCTAAAATCATAAAAGCATATAAATGAAAAGATAACATATAAGGTAATTAATGCTAATCAAATTCTAAATCAAGCAAAGGGATTAGCATTTGATTACTAATCTAAAAGACTTAGATCTCATGCCATTTGGTTGTTAAGACTATATCTATTCAATACATACTTTTGAGGACTTTACTATCTAGCAATATGCACAATATATTTAAGGTACATGCTAGGTTTTGGGCACTTGATAAATGTGACAAAGTTACAAACTTAATTTCAATATAGAATTTTATGCAATGTTCAATTTTAACTAAAATAGGTTCACATTTGATATAATTCAGTCCCACTATGGTGCTAAGGACCTTAAGATGCAAAAACAGTGGAGTTTTGGCAATTTCAGCCAAAACTGGGCAGTTTTCTAAAAATTCTGGAAAATTTTGCAAGTTTGGGCGCTGCAACGCTTTTCACCGCGCTTTTCATGCGGCAGTGCTTTTAGCGCTGGGGTGCGCTGTGGCCTGCTGCGGCACGCTATGGCGCGCCGCAGCGGTTCAATTTGCAAAATTACTATGTCATTAATTTTCATATTTTCTATAGTTTATCCAAAAATATTTTCGTTGCAGCCCGCTGCAGTGTGCTACAGTGCGCTGTAGCGGTTCACTTTGCATTTTTACTGTTCCAATGGTTCAATTAAATGTCTCTATATGTTTTCGTTGAAATGCCGCTGCTGCCCGCTGCAGCGGTTCAGGTTGCAACTTTCCTGGACGAAACCCTTATGGCCTATTCTCGAGCTCAATTACTCTCACTCCAGAGAGTTCCATGAGCGGTGCTATATATCAATGGAAATGACTTTCTGATACCTTTCCATCGACACCAAAATTGGCACAAATGGAGCATTCTAGCTATAAGAAAAATGGTGATAAATGCAAGAATGTACAGAATAGACGAAAATAGAGCATTTTTCTATGATGCTTTTAAGAGTCTTAATGACTTTCATACATTCTTATGGACTTCTAAAGATACATTCAAGCTTGCAACAACATAATGAAGACAATGAGAGGAGCAAAGGTATACCTTTTAGTCCTTGGAAGGAGTGGGGAAGAAGACTTCTCTAATTTCTTTAAGACTTTGGAGGAAGCTTCTTCAAGATGCGCAATGGAGAACAAGAAGAAGAAGGTTCAGCAAGAAGAGGAAGGAGGGGCTGGGATCCCTTCTTAAAGGAGTGAGGAAGGAAAATGGGGGTCTGGCCTATGGAAGCTAGGGGGCATGGTTTAAGGGGCTAGTGAGGATGGATGAGGCCATCCTTGCATGCAAATGGAGGGAGAGGCGCCGAAATAGAGGGATGACAGCCAGATAGGAGAGAGAAGAAATAATTTAGGGAAGAAAAGATAAGAAATAAATAATTATTTATTTCTTTAATCATTTAAAAATTCTAATTTTTGTAACGTGTTCCAAAAAATTCCAAAATTTACCTCTAGCTAATTTGGGGGTGAGGAATTCAACGGTGAAGTCGGAATTCGATTCCGACAATTATTTAATTATGCTAGTTTTCGAGGTATTTAATTATATTAAAAGATTAACGAAAATTCGACGACTTCCAAACACGTCCAAAACATCACCCATAGCTAATTTGGGGGTGACGATCGCAACAGCGAAGTCGGATTTCAATTTTGATGTCAAAATAAATACCTCAATTTTCTAATTAATTAAATATTAAAATAATCCAAAATATTGGATTCATCTCCAAATTATTCCAAACCTTCAGGGTTTGATTCTAATGACTAGATGAACTTAATGGATTGATAATTACGATACTATTAGGCTAAAAATTAAGCTGGGTAATAACCATGGGTTGTTATAGGATCGGACCCTACCGTCACCAGGAAGGCTGACAAATCGCTTGCCCTAGCCTCAACGGTCCGGGACATGACGAAGAAGGCTAAGGGACCGCATCTATGGGTCAGGCCGGGTCGACCAGGCCCCTGACCCGCATCCCTTCGTGACGCACCGCACGATGGTGGGCCCCGAGTCCCTGCTGTCGCGCGCAGATTTGCTGCCGCACTGCGCCTGTGGGGCCCGCACCTGTGTCAGCTCTGACGCCGCATGGGGCCTGCAGGTCTTCTCACAGCCAATCTGGAGCTGTCGCATGGCGTGTGGGCCCCGCCCACAGCGCCGTGGCCAGTCTGATTTCGCCACGTGTTCCTAGTGGGTCCCGTCATCATGATTAGTTGCAGAATTAATAAATAAATAAATATATATATATATATGTTATATATGCATATATAATGTATACGTATATAATCATATATGTATATATGAATTAAGGTCAGTTATATAGTATAACTATATGTATAATAATATCATTATATTAATTCAGTTAACTAATTATCATTATTCAATTAAGTAATATTAATTAGTGATTATTAAATGATTAATTAGTTAATTAAATTATGCAGTGATTGAGATTAGTTAATCGGTAATTAATACAGACTTAATTAATCTAATTAACCCTAAATAGAATAGTTGAATAAATTAACGATTAGGTTAGTTAAAATAGAGATTAATTTAATCAAGTTTAATTAATTATAAATAGTGAAATTAATTAAATAATTAGTTAATACTAAACATTAGTTAATTATGTTAATTAAAATTAGTTAATTTACTTAACATGATATTTAATTCAAATAGTGAAAATGATAATAATTACAAAATTACTTAATAATATTTTCATTTAATTATACAGTAATTAGTTTAATTAATTAACGTCACTTAACTAGTTAATTAACTTAGAAATAGTAATCTAATTAATCAATTAATACTATGTAATTAATTTAATTAAACAGAAAATCATTTAAATTGAATAGTAAATTCATTTGAATTGTATTTTTGAATAGTAAAATTTAAGCAAAATTAAATTAAATTTAATCAAAACTTTAAAGTTTAATAATTTTAAAAATACTCATCCAAACATAGCAAATATATGACTTATTTTATTCAGAAAAATAAAATGAATCAAATGACGTAATTCAAAAATTCGTTTCGGGTACGTATAACGTAGTGACATTTTAGGACCTAAATAAACCCTCACAACTTTTAACATAGTTGTCCAAATATATGCAATATAAGTTTTAAAATACTCAGGAGAACATCCCCAGCATTATAAAAATATTAGTTTCCCTATTTGGATCTTAGTTTGAAAAGTAATATTTATGACCCTATGCTAATAATGACCAAAATAGCCTTAGTCTTCAATTGATCATAACTTGGTCAATTCAACTCTAAATTTAGAAATTCAAAATGCTAATTAGCTTATAATTTTAGTGTCATCAATAAACTGAAATAATATTTAGGATCTGATACTTAGAAAATTAGAAAAAGACCAAAATACCCCTAACCTTAGTCAGGCCATAACTTGACCATTTGAAGTCCAAATTAGGTTAACTTTCTGTTGAAGCACTCAGTATACTATAGGGAAGCTAAAGAAACTAAGTTTGCTGAATTTGGACTTTAAACGAAAAAGTTCAGTTTTTGTCCTCGTTGACCGATAAAAATTATCGAATTACCCTTAAAAATTGAAATAGTTATAACTTAGCCATTTGACTTCAGAATGTAGTGTTCTTGGACTCTATGAAATCCTTGAATAATAATCAATAGTAAACTGCATAAAATTTTAGATTCTAATAGGAGTAAATTACTAAAATATCCCTTAGATCAAAAACTTTAGTTTGGACCTATATAATTCATTTCTTATCCAAATTAAGTATACTTACTACCTATCTTTATGTTAGACAATAAGGAATCATTTGGCAATAAGAAATTCTAATTTGGAACCTTAAATGAAAAAGTCACTTTTCGGACCCTTAAGTAGGGGCAAAATGGTCATTTTGCTCAAATTTTAGGCTAAGCATCTGTAAACCCTATATTATTTTCTAAGTCAATAAAATTGATATTAGAACTGTAATAGAATCATTCTAAGTGTTAAAATCAACTATTAGATTAAAATGATAAATTTTTTGAATTATCTCTAAGTCTTTTCTTAGGACTTTATACCTCATATCTAAGACTAGGATTAGATCATAGGCTAGATTTTATTTATTGAAAAATAAGATTTTTCAATGAATCCTTAATTTTATTAGTTTCTAGATTTTTTAAATTATTTTGATTATTTGTCTTTTAACCCTAGATTCAGGATAGGAGATTCCTCTTTTTAAATTTGATTTGCTTAATAGGATTTACCTAAATCAATAGATCACTTTTAGACTGAAACCTAGATCTAAAAGTGATCTATTGCTTAATAGGATTTACCTTAATCAATAGATCAATTTTGGATTATGTGATTAAGCCCAATCTCGTAGCATTTAACCCATAATATATAGTCTAGTAAATCTTGATCAGATCTTAAATAAAATTATAGGGTTGTGCTTCTAGATTACACTCGATAGTAAGAATTGGAGATTCTGAACTTGTCTAGCTTGGAATAGTTAGAATGGTTAAATTAGATAATAAATAATATCATCATATTTAATAGAGTCTATTGCTTACTATTTGACTTTGTGCTATGCAATCCTTGAATTTTATGATTATTTTTCCTTGAACATGTCATATGAGAAAAACATTTTTGCATGAAGATGAAAAACTTAGAATATTAGGAAAATATTTGCATTTCGTTTAGTTCATGGTGGATTATGATGCATATTGCTCCAATGGATAGGGGTAAGGAGAGATCAGAATGCTTAACATCACTCATTGAGAAGTGTGTTAAGCTTATGACCCATTTAATCTTGCAGATGTGCTTGACTCCTCAACTATTTCTAAAATTGTTCACAGAAATAAAAGTAAAATAACTAAAAGATATTTGCATAGTATTATATGCCTCTTCAGTCATACAATATCATGTTGTCATATTATGTCTACCCTAGCCCATAAAAGCTATGGGAATATATTGGGCCGGATTGGAAAATTCTTTCTGATATGATAATTATACATTCTTTTTAGTTCCGCTTACTATTTTCTATGTTGTTGATATATTTTATTTCAGTTAGCTATATTTTTCCTATGTTACCTACTTACTTGAGTAGATGCATATATATATGATGCTAGACTTTTCTGCTTATTATATGTACCATTTTTCATATTTATATTTTAAATTAGCATATGTCATATGATCATCAGCATGTTTAGGTTAGACTTTTTCTTTCAGTATTTTTACTTACTGTATTATATATGTATTATAATAACCCAACTTGTTATCTTAATCAATTATGATTAATCTTAGTCTTAATCTTGATCCTAAGTATTAGTTAAGTCATTTAGGAGTCAACCCCCAAGACCCAGTCCAAATTATGAGTCAAATGGATCGAATCATGATTTCTGGGAAATCCAAAAATCCAAAAATTTGACCTATTTAAATAGACCTTAGATCAAAAAATGGACTTTGTCATTGAGCTCATTACCTCCAAATTAGCTAGGGATGATGTTTTCGTGTCAATCGAAAGTCGTCAAAATTTCGACGAATATTTTAATACCCAATAATTTAAAAATTAAAATACTCATCGGATCAAAAATCCAACCTCGTCGTTGCGTTCCTTGCCCCTCAATTAGCTAAGGGTGAATATTTGGGTTTTTTTTAAATCAATTTAATTATTTAGAATTAAATAGGAAATTAGTAATTAAAATAATTAAATAAATAATAATAATTAGAAATTCTTTATCGGGTCGGATCCCCGCTACCATATTTGGATCCGACCAGATAGCAAAGCAGATCCGAACCCACGGATCCGATCCACGGGAGCCGTCCATTCCGCACCAGATCCCACGGCTCGGAGATTGCCTTCTCCCTCGCTCGATCCGCCCCCCTCCACGCGTCAATCGGTTGCCATTCTTACCCAACCGGTGAAGCCCGGGACCTCGACGAGTCCGTCCCGAAACCCATAAGGATCCTCCACGCACAAAAGGCATACCCATTTGGTGCGATCATGACCGATTGATCCTCGAAGAACCCTAGTTTCAGCCCGTCCATTTTCTAGGTACTCGATCTCTCCCATTTACATTCCATAGCTATCAATTATTGTTCGCACCTCTGATCGCTGATCCACCAGCTTCGATTGGGTTCGATTGAACCAGATTGAAGGAATTTGAGGCATTGGTAACAGTGGTTACCGTTAGAACCTGAGGTGCCTGAACCCGTTAGATTAGGGCTAGCCTTACCTCGTGACTCCGGACTCCTCCGGCGCCGGTCCGGGTACCGGTGGGTAGGCCTTGTCGAGGTATAACATCGCCATGCGGGCCGGCACCTAGCTCCGCAGGGACGACCGCTTATCGGCGTGCCCTAATTCGGTCGCTCGGGAAGATGAGATTTTGGGTCGGGCTGGGTCGACCCGAGCCCGACCCGCATCTATCCGGGTCCGCGTCTGCCGGCTCATGGGACCCGCGGGGCCAGCTGGCGCACGCGGGTACCCCCGCGCGTTGTGCGTAGGCCCCGTCTCGGGTCAGCGTGGGTCGCGCGGGGGCCCCGATGCGGTCGTTTCGGCCGCAGCCGTGGGGCCCACCCCGTGGCCCCTCCGGCGCCGCCACTTGGCGCTGTGGGGGCCGCGTGCAAGCCGTGGTCTCACACAACCCGCCACATGGCAGGTGTGTCCCATCGCAGGTCAAATCCTGCAAAAAATATTTAATAATATTAGTATAATTAATTTGTATTAATTATGGTTAATTATTAGATAATTGTGTTTAGCAGTTAGATTAGTATGATTAATTAATGACAATTAGTACTTAACTACTATTATACAGTAAACCTTTAATTAACTAATTAATTAATTATTAGATTAACTATAATTAATTAACATTATATTATTAATAATAATTAATTAATCAGAACCTAATTAAAATTAATTAATTACTGATCAAATAGCAACAGTAATTAGCATTAATTAATTTAATTAATGAACAGTGAACGTAATTAATTAAATTAATTAGTTTTAATTCAACAAACTAATATTAATACTAGTTAATTTGGATTAATTAACACTAATCCTAAAAATTTATTTAAATAAATATTTAAATATTATTAAATAGATAATTAATTTATTAATCAAGTTTAAACAATAATATAATGAATTAGTTAGCATTAATCCTAATTAAATAGTAATTTTAATATTTAAAAATATAATTAAAATATTTAAATCAATTAAACAACATATTAATTATTAATTAATTAATAATTAATACTAATTAAATATATATTAGAGATAATTGAATAATTAATTAATAATATAAAAAATTCATTTTTAACTTTAGGAATAAATAATAAATTAATATAATTTGAGTAAATGAGTAGTAACTTATTTATTTAAATTATTTAATTCAAAACCTCTAAAATTTTAATAACTTTTTGTAGGATATTCCAAACATAGTCAATATAGGTCTCATTTTACTCAAAAAAATAAAAGGAATCAAATAGCGTAATGCAAAAATTAATTTTGGGGTACGTATAACGTAGTGACATTTTAGGACCTACTCAAACCCTCCCAACTTTTAACATAGTTATCCAAACATAGGTAATATGGGTCTTAAAATACTCAGAAGAACAACCCTAACACTATAAAAGTATTAGTTTCCCTATTTGGAGCTTAGTTTGAAAAGTAATATTTAGGAACCTATCCTAAAAATGACCAAAATGCCTCTAGACTTTAATTGACCATAACTTGGTCTCAATATCATCAATAAATTGAAATAATATTTAGGATCTAAATCCTAGAAAATTAAAAAATAATCAAAATACCCCTAACCTTAGTTAGGCCATAACTTGACTATTTGAAGTCCAAATTGAGTTTACTTCCTGTCAACACACTCAGTATATAGAAACTAAGTTTGCTGAAATTGAACTTCAAACGGAAAAGTGCAGTTTTTATCCCCCATTGATCGACAAAATTACCGAATTACTATTAAAAATAGAAATAACCATAACTTAGTCATTTGACCTCAGAATGCAATGTTCTTGGATTTTATGAAATCCTCGAATAGTAATTAATAGTAAACTACACAAAAATTAAATTCCATTAGGTGTAAATTATAAGATCACCCTTAGGTCAAAAACTTTATTTTGGACCTATAAGATTTGTTTCTTGTCCAAATTGAGCGTACTTACAGTTTATCTTCATGTTAGACAGTAAGGAAGCATTTGGAAATAAAAAATTTCCATTTGGACTCTAATTCAAAAAGTAACTTTTTGAACCCTTAAGTATGGGTAAAATAATCATTTTGCCCAAAATTTAGGTTAAGCGTCTTTAACTCTTAAATTAGCTTCTAAATCAATTAAACCAATGGTAGAACTCTAATAGAATTATTTAAAAAGTGAAAATCAATAATTCAAGGAACTTAGTAAAATTCCCTAATCTTCTCTAAGTCTTTTCCTTATGATCTTTCACCTCACACTAGGGCTATTCCTAAGACTATGATTACATCTAGGTTAGATTTTATTCATTGAAAAATAGAGTTTTTTAATGAATGAATCCTTAGTTTTGTTAGTTTCTAGAGTTTACACTTTATTTTGATTATTTTATTTTTCAACTCTAGATTTAGGATAGGAGATTCATCCTATTAAATTTGATTTGCTTAATATGATTTACCCTAATCAATAGATCACTCTTAGACTGAAACTTAGATCTTTTATCTTATCCTTTGGATTATGTAATTAAGCTCAATCTCATAGTGTTTAATCCATAATCTATAGCTTAGTAGATCTTGATCAGATCTAAGATATAATGTCTGAATTCATCAAATTAGGATGTTATGATTCATTAATTCAACATGTAGTTATATTTGATTGAATTAGATTAGAATATGATCAATTCTAATCCTTTTAGCCTATAAGAACATACTTCTAAGTTACACTCGATAGTAGGAATTGAAGATCTTGAACTTGTGTGACTTAGAATAGTTAGAACATATAAATTAAACAATAAATGATATCACCATGTTTATTAGAGTCCCTTGCTCACTACTTGATTTTTGTGCTACGCATTCCTTGAATTTTGTGCTTGTTCTCCTTGGACATATCATATAAGTAAGATATGATTGCATGAAAAATAAAAACTTAGAATATTTGGAAAATATTTGCATTTGGGTTCAGTTTATGGTGGATTATGGTGCACATTTACTCCAATGGACAGGGGTAAGGAGAGATCAAGATGCTTAACACTACTCAGTGGGGAGAGTGTGTTAAGCTTGGGATCCATTTAGTCTTGCAGACGTGCTTGACTCCTCAGTTGTTTTTGAAATTGTCCACAGAAATAAAAGTAAAATAGCTAAAAGATATTTGTATAGTATTATCTACCTTTTCAGTCATACGTTATTATATTGTGATATGTTTTCCCTAACCCATAAAGGATATGGGGATGGATATATATTTGGTTATATTGGCCAATTATTTCTGATATGGCAGTTATATATTCTTTTTAGTTCAGCTTATTATTATTATTTTTATGTTGTTAATACATTTTATTTCAGTTAGCTGTATTTTTTCTATGTTATGTACTTATTTGTGTAAATGCTTATATATAGAATGCTAGACTTTACTGCTTATTTTATGTACCACTTTCATATTAATATTTTAAACTAGCATATGTCTTATGATCATCAGCATGTTTATGTTTAGACTTTTCTTTTCAATATTTTTACTTACTGTATTACATATATATTTCCTACTTTGTTTAGTTTACTTAAGGTGTGCTTTTGACTTAATCCTTACTTAGTTATAAATATTATATTTATAACTTATTCTCATCCCCTTGCATGCTTACTTGCTCCCATGCTAGATAGATATTTTATTTTGTTAGAGTAAAATGGTGATATTAATAAATGCTTAATAAATTACTTGCCTAAAATGTACTTAGATATTTTGTCTAACAAGATTTTTTTTATTAGCTAGGGCCCTGGTATTATGAAACCGATAATGTCAGATCTTGAGCAGTTTGAGGAGCCAATGCTTAAAGAGGAACCATACATAGAGGAGGCACATTAGCTTGGAGTAGATGATATATAGTTACAATTATATTCATTGTGAGGGTGAGAGTATTTTTATTTCGTTTCATTAACTTTAATTAAAATGATATAATAATACAGGTTCTGTGACTATGTTTACTTTCTATACATTATTATTTTTTGAGCTATCTCATTTTATTTTATATCTGATATATGGTGAATGGATGTAATCATTACTTCTTATTGCTTTCACACGCTATATGTATATATAAATAAGTGACCGATTCTCTTATTTATACTGTGCACATACTTCCATTAGCAGTGGATTATATATTTTAACTAATCCAGTGTTAAGTGAGGATTTGCCAGAGTGACACCCCACTCTTTAGCCTAATCATTGGGGACTTAGGGAGCAGGGGCGCCACAGTGCCCTACCTTGTTTAACATACTTGAGGTGTGCTTTTGCCTCAATTCTTGCTTAGTTATAAAAATTACATTTATAACTTATCCTCATTCCCTTGTATGCTTACTTGCTCTCATGCTAGATAGATATATCTTTTAGTTTAGAGTAAAATTGTGATATTAACAAATGCTTAATAAATTTATTTGCCTAAAATGTACTTAGATATTTTATTTAACAAGATTTTTTTTTATTGGCTGGGGCCCTGGCATTGTGAAACCGACAATATCAGATCTTGAGCAGTTTGAGGAGCCATTGCTTGAAGAGGAGCCATACATAGAGGAGGCGCATCATACTTTTTTGCTTCCGCACTCTGAATGTATGTTAGACTTAGTGACTGATTCTCTTAATTATCATGTGCACATCCTTCCCTTAGCAGTGGATTGTGGATCTTACATAATCCAAAGATAAGTGAGGGACTTGCCATAGTGATAGTCCACTCCTTAGTCTAATGATTGTGGACTTAAGAAGCGGGGCGCCACTCCTGTGATGACCCCAATATTGAGAATCACTTAACTCAATATTGATACGTCACCATAATATTTAATACTATATTAGAAGAAAACTAATCCAAATTATTAGATACTGTATTTAGCCAAGGATTTAAATGAGGGTCTTAAGTTAAGATGAAAGAGATTATAATGAAACATTGTATGAAATGCATATGAAAATAAAATAAAATTAATCATGTGATACATGTAGGATATGTAAATTTAAAACTATTAATGTGAATTCTTGCAAGTTTAGATATGAAGATTCTAAGTATTTAACATGTGAAACATATCAAGACATACGAGAGTGTAATTTAAGAACAATTGACACACATGATTATAAGTACTTGCTCTTCTAAGTATGAAATTTCTATATATTTAATATATAGAATATGAGTCTATACTTTTTCAATTAAAAATTCTAAGTTCTTAAATTCTTAAAAATTTTGTCAGGGTTTCCTTTATAATTGGCTAAAGAAACACCTGCAAGGTAGACATACAAGACTTCCATTCCAATGGAAGTTATAATTTGAAAGAAAAATAACCTAAAACTTGTATATAATAAATCTATTACATAGGATTGTTTAATTCCAGTTCTACTATAAAGTCAATCAATTACATATGATTTACTCATTTATAATTCTAAAGTAAAGTCAATTCGTTACATGGGATTGCTTATTTCCAGTTTTAAAATAAAGACAATCCGTTACATGGGATTGCTTATTTCTAATTCTAAAATAAAGTCAATCTATTACATGGGATTGCTCATTTATAATTCCAAAAGCTTAAAGGGAGAAAATCACATGTGTAACAATTATATATCTTAAAGTTTGCATAATTCACATGACTTATTACATACAAGAAGATTAAGAATAAATCTCAACTTAATTATGCATCTATTTTCCAATTCTATATGATATATAGTATACTACTAGTTCCAATTTAACATACAAGTAATTATGTAACTAAATTTTAGTTTAATATGCAAAGTAAATATGCAAGATTATTATGCAACTAATGATTTAATTAACATTCAATTATATTCATTCATCTATTCATCTCATCCCAAGCATTTAAGTATTTAATTAAACTCCAACACATGCATAATAAATATGAAGTAAATGGCTTTAATTATTACAAACTATTAGTAAATTAAAAGAAAGAAATAGCTCGCATATAAAAAGTTAATAAGCTATAAGTCTATTTTATTATTAGCGAAAGCAATTTAAGCTATGCACTTGGTCCAGCTCCACTAGCCTACAAATGTACCTAATTTATCACATTTTGGTATTTAAATGTGATAGGGCAAAGCCAAGAAAAAGAAAATCTAATTAGACTAAATAGTCTAAGCACATTTTAAGAGTAGGCTAAACATTATATTAATTCAATTGGATATCATTGCTAGTTACAAAATTTGCATAAGGTGCAAGAAAGTAAGCATTTAAGTGCAAAAAAAGTAAGTAAAAAAATGCAAAGTGAGTTATAATACTAACTTAATTATACATCCTAGCCTGTAATTGAAACAAGTGTAAAAATATCCTAAATAGGCTAAAAAGAAACTAAAGTGCATATAAAAGTAAATGAAAATGAAATAAAGTATGTATATGTTCAATGAACTTATGCTGAGTAAGTAAAAGATATAGTAAAGCATTAATTGAAATTAAGCCATATATATTGTATTCTAAATGTATTATAAGTAAGCAAAACACAATACTGAAGATAGAGAGTGTAAAGCTTACATAGTAGGGAAGGCATCTTAAGCTCACAGTTTAAGACTGACATAGCCTAGGATTATGTAGGAAACATAGCTAAAAAGCTATGATGAGTCTTCACAATTAATGAGATTGTAGAGAATCTCAAATTTTATTTAATTAAAGTTATTTTTAGAAAGCTCTCATTCTACAAGGACTTATAGAATGAAGAGAGGAGTTAAGCACATCTGCCTAACCAGTATTGGAAAAATGGGGTTTCAAATATAACTTACTCTCAAATATTCACCCTCTAAAAATATGAGAATCCTTATCTCTCCAATTAGCCTGCCCTTGGCAATTTTAATTAGCAACCCCTATTATTTTAAATGTGAAAGTTTTATTTATGAACAAAGTCTTATATGAATAATTCAAATGAAAAAGGCTCAAAGCTAAGCAAGTATTCAAGGAAAATTCAATAATTATAACTAAGTGGTATCCAAATTTATCTAATTTTAATGAGCTACTCAATGATTGGAGCTAATTGAGCTCTCAATTAACTTTGAAATATTGGTCTCAAGTTAATTATAATTAGTAATAATTGAAGTTTTTTTTATAATGATTTCATTTCATTTATAATGATATGATAAAATAATTATAAGTATAATTAATGCAAATATAAGCTAGTTTTAATCTAGTTTTAAGCAGTAAAATTCAATAAGTTTAACTAATCATGGCTTAGGTGACTAGTAGGAGAGGATTAAGGTTATGAAATTTATAATATAATAAATTAGAAGCTAAGATTTAATTCACAAAAATTCACTAGTTAGGTTGTAACTTGAGGATTCTATTTAATTCAAATATTAATCTAGCCAAGTTATAGTTTGAAGGATCAGATCGATCAAGTACTAATCTAGTTAAACTAAAATAAAATGAAAGGCTTAAAGTAAAAATAAAAGATGAGATTTAAGAACTATAAGTTCTAAGTATCCAAATAATTAAAATTTATAGAATCCAATAGGATTCTTAAACTATTCTAAGTAAATTGGGATTTCTATTACTGTCCTTAAAGAAATCAAATGAAGACTTTAAGGATTATGATGAATAAACTAAGTTCTAATCTAGTCACTAAAGGCTAGTCTTAGTTGATTCATTAGTCTACAATTACTAAGGCATTAAGGCTTACAACTCTTAATGGATGTAAGAACTAGATATAGGAATCAACTACAATTCAAATGTAAATCAATCTTAGGGTTTCTACCTTAGAGTTGAAAGACGGATCAAGCAAATTACAATTGATTCATATAGCTTGAAAATGAGAACTAAGCTTAAACCTAAGTAATCTATTTTGGCATGGGGAATAATAAATGTGACACATTAGCTATCCTAGGGTTCTATAAAACCTAAAACATGATATCTAGAAAAATAGAATTCATCACAATAACACTTAATTAAGAATCAACAACCTAAAATTACTAATTATTGCCCAATGGAAATAATTTACACATTATTGAAATCCTTACATCATAAGGAGAAAAATGACACTAAGTATGTCAATTTTGGACAACCTTGGAAAATTAGAGTTTTTGTGACTCCTAATTAGAGTTAAAAAGTGATTATGAAAATTAGGTATTAAATATTAAATTTGATTTCATATTATTGTTTCTCATATTTTTGTGATTGAAATGGACTATTTGATCAGTTAATTTGGATATTGAATGATCAAATTAGGTCACATGAAATGATGAAATAATTTTGTAATTAATTAATTAATCTTAAATATTGACTAATTAAAATATTTATCAAAATAGAAATTTAATAGTACGCATTCTTGCGATCGAAATGATATATTATATTGCATTATTTGGAGGTGTATATCTAAAGTTATTGATGAAATTAAAAATTCCATTATTTAAGTATTAATTTAATAAATGAGAAAATTCATTAAACATAAACCATTAATCATTGACAGATGGAATACATAATTTAATTTTTGGCACAGAATCTTAGATAAACACTACAGTTTGATAAATGATTATTAATTAAATGACAGGAACAAAAAATTGAATAGCATTGAAATTTGTGTTGCAAAAGTAATTAAGCAATGACGTGGTGGCTTAGATTGACGACACGCATCTTCCTTGACTCAACGAGGACGACGCGGTTCTTATGTGCTGAACCGGTCTAGTTTGGTTACATAACCTGGGCCGAGATCACAACTCATAATGAACCGTTCGTCCCCAAAGGTTAAGTCACTGAATACGATGATCTAGGGTTTAAGTTACCAGTTGATCCCGATTGCTCCTGGAGATAGCCCGCACGGTGGAGAGACGACCTCTCCGAAGCCATTCATCCAGGATCAAAATTGGAATCACCCAGTGACAATAATAGCTAATAGATGATGCCCTAGGTTTTTCGATTAATCTTTAATATCGCAAATAAAGAATAAATTAAATATGACTTTGATTGTGCCTGATCAAGGCCGATCGAAGCTCGCAACGATAATAATAGGAGAGGGATGTACTAAGCTATGAGATTTATAAGGAAGGAATGAAGGGAGCAGTACCCAATTGAAAAAGAAAAGCTTGCGATTCAGGCATTCTTGGATTTGGTTCGAATGGAGCTTTTCTTGTAGCAATCCAGCTCTGCAAAAGCTTCAGGAGATGCAAAACAAGAGGAGGAGTTTTGGGAGATTAAGCCTTATGGAGGTGGCAGTTGGCGGGGCGATCGTTAACAGTACACCAGTCTTCTGCCTCAGAATGCGGACGTGCAAAAAGTGAAATAGGTGAACAGGACTCAATCAGGGCTGTTGGATCAAGTACTTGATCCAACGGTCCGTTCATAAGGATTAAATCCTGATCGTCAGATCAACCTTATAACACTGAACGGCGTTGATTGAATTCGAATGCTGTTCTGTATTTTGAAACTTGCAGGGGATCTCCGTGATTTACAAAAAGGAGCTGTCAAATTAATTTTAATAATATATATAATAATTATTCTAATTATTATATTTAAATAATTTATTTTACTTAATTTATTTCTTAGATTTAAATATTTAAATGCATTCAGAAAAATCCCTAAAATTAACCCTTATATAATTGAGGTATGGGAATCTCAAAAATGAAATTGGATTTTTGATCGGAGGTTAATTTAATTATCTTAATTTTCTGAGTATTTAAATATTATTAAAATATTTGGGGAAAGTTTGACAACTTCCAAACACTTCTAAAATATCACCACTAGCTAATTTGTGTATGGTGAGTCCAACGGAGGACTCAGTTTTTGATTCTGAGATCTAAATCAATTAGGTATTCTCAAAATTATCAAAAAACCAAGAAGTATTGGAAATTGTCAAACGATCTCCAAATCACACAAAAATTGAAATGGAAGTACTTAATACTATTATAAGACTAATGGAAAAGGATTAAAGTAAATTAGGTCACTAATTGATAGATAACAATACTAGAGTTGTTACAACACCCCCCTCATCTCAGTTGCAGCAGATGATTCAAATCACCTATTCGTGTTTTGGTGGCTCTCAGCATACTTTGTTGGCACATTTTTAGGATACAACTTTTAATTTGGGGTGCTCACACCAAAAGTTGTGGTTTGTTGTCATTAATTTTGACATCATGTGTCATATATAGTTATGTGATTAATGAACCCAACGATATTATCAAGCAACTCCATAGTAGTACATTCCATAACTGATCAAAAAATTATTTTCCCTGCATCATTTGTCCTAATTTTTGAATGATAAAATTAAGTCTAGCATGAAATCTAGCAACTTAACTCAAATGATAAGTCAACATAATTTTATTAGAAATCATAATGTGCCACCCTTTAGACTTTATGTTCAGAGTGCAGCTGGTGAAATTGAAAGTTTCACCTTTCCAAGAAGTTTTGAAAACATTGAGGGCATATACTTATCACATACTAGAGATGATATAAACCATAAAATTGGTTAATATTTTATTTATTGGCATACATATTATAATGCAATATTAAAACTTTATGTGATAGTTTAAAAATATGTTTAAGTCTTAAGTAGAGTTGATTAAACATATTACGTCTAATAATAATTTTGAGTTGTTAAAAGAATAAAATCTATATATACTCAAAATAAATGAGGTTTAATATTACTTAACTTTCACGTTGATTATTCCATGTTATCAATCAAAGCCAAATTAGTTTAAGGAATTTGTGTTCCTTAGAGCACCATTTCAAAAGGTGCATTCTCTCACTTCTTTAATTTAAAATTGCTTACTCTTGATGGTTATTCAAGAGTGTCCAATGTGCCACCTCCCAATAAGAAATTTTTTTGGAAGGAGTGATTTGAGTTGATAACTACACTAGCATGGCTTGATAAAGAAGGGCTTATTGACAACTTCTCCAGCTTTGATTGACAATGGATAGTTTTAGTCAGAAATGCCGAGTGCTTGCTCCAATGATCACATCACCAAAGAGTGAACATAAGTTTAGATAAATTTGAGCATTTATACATGTTTTAATATTTTTTATTTGCAATTTTTTTTTATCATTTAATGCAAATGTTTTATGTTTGTTATTTGATTTCTCTTTCTTTCCAAGACTTTTTGAATTTGCAAGTCTTATGATCTTCAAACTCAATTCACCCTCTTATTTTATGATATATTGCTTATAGCTCATGAAAATTATATACACTAAATATATAAATATGCAATTAGATTTCTTATATTCAAGAAAGTTATTGTAAAGATATAGCTAAAGCAAATATATATATATATATATATATATATATTGTCTATTTAAAATAATTTATTAGTTTTTACTTAATTTACTATTCATTTATACAAATACATAAATTTTCTCTTAGGAATGTGCTGAACAACATCATATCCATCCATAAGCACTTAGGTTCTCATAAAAGTAGACCCATATGAGCAGCCTGCTTAACTAATTTAAAAGGCCCACTAATTGGGAACTTTTCGAAAATGCCCAAATTCCAGTGCTAATCAAAATTAAAAGAGTATTGCTACACTTACACATTAATATATGCTAAAATATATAGATGGTATCTCAATTTAACATATATGATTAAATATACTTTTTTGTAGTGTCTATATATAAAAATTAAATTTTTTTTCTTCTAATTGACCATGAATATTTCCAAATTTAAAAAGTACAGCCTACACTTTTGGGCCATCATATGATACACATTTTATATTAATAATAACTATATAATATCTACATTTAATTTTTTAATATTATTTATAATATGAATTATAATTAACTATAATTATTAAATATAGATTAAATAATTTTGTACTTATTAATTAAATCAAACACTATTATAATTAAAAATACTATTAATGATGATAAACATTTAAATAATTTAATTTTCAATAATAATAATAATAATATTTGATAATTAAATATTTAATTATTAAATTAATTATATGATAAATTTTTAATATTTTCTTGGAAAGGTTTTGAGAGCATTTTCCCACTTTCATTCCAAATGAAAGAAAAATTTAGTTATTAGATATGTTAAACAAATTTTAATTATTTAATAACATAATCAAATAATAAATATTACAATAAGCATAATAAGTATTATTAATTAAGGAGAAATACTATAGATCTGCTCATATGATAATAAAATTTAGATATTATTTTATTATATTAAAAAATATAAATATTATTTTTAAATAATTTTTGTTAGATGATATGTCTAAATAGTATTTCTATTAATTAAAACAGCATTTCTTGTGCAACGGTATCACTCTATACGCCTCGGACTACGGCATCTTCGGTCAAACGGATAATCGTCCTGTTGTTTTAACTAAGCTTTAGCTTTTCTTCTTCGCTCGAGAGCCGAAGGGCATTTCCCCCCTCCAGTATCCATCTTGATCCAACTTGTAGCCCATAGATTGTTTTGTTTCTTCGTCACGTTTCCCCTGTTTCTTATCTCCAAAATAATCTGTACAAGGGCTCAAACAGAGGAGCATCTTCCAATTCTTCTGAATATTGCCAGCAAGGGACATTGCTCTTGGATGCACAGAGATGTCAAAGCTGGAGGATTTCATGGAGTCAATCAGGCTGTGGCTTCGGATTGTCAAAAAGCAGAAGCCCATTGTGAACCCTAATCTAGACCCAGTTCTTCTGGTCCCTGGAATTGGTGGTTCTATTCTGCATGCTGTGGATGGTGATGGCAATCATGAGAGAGTATGGGTTCGAATCCTTGGAGCCGATAGTGAGTTCAGGAAGAAACTCTGGTCGAGGTTTGATCCTGCTACTGGTAAAATCCCTTTTGTCATCTGAATATTACGAATGCCTTTTAGTGGTGCTTTTACTGCCATAGCAAAGCTGAAATATTGACCCGCGTACCTTTTTTATCGTCCAATTTTCATTAGCACTTCAAATTTGATTGGAATGTAATAACGTTTTATAATTTGTGAACCTCAAATTTCATCGGCCAGTATTCTGTTAAGCAGTAGCAGAGCCAGAACAATTTACTTTTAGGTGCGCCATTAAAAAAATTAGATTATAAATTTTTTAAATCACCCTTTTTTAAAGTATAATTATGCTTGAAAGAAAATTAAAAAAAGTTGCTCCGCGCTCATTTATTTTAGGTTCATGCCCGCCCACAAGTCACCCTTAGCTCTGCCACTGATACTATCATACAATGAGTTTTTTTCTCTTTGAGTATTGCATGTGCAGAGTTCTATTATCACAATTTCCTTCGTTATGAATGACACGCCATTGATATTTAAAGAGGTAAAGTAAGATGATAAAAGGGAATGCAAGTACTTATATTTAAAAATTGAAGGGAAAAACCATTTAGCTCATTAAAATATCTTGTATTGATAGAAGAATTATAGAGCATTAACCCTTCATGAAATCGGAAGAGTTATTATAATGCAAGTGAAAGAAAGTTGTTACTTGACAAGCTCAGTGGTGGCCATGCAATAAGGCAGAGCTTCATGCTTATTCTTCTTTAGAGAGATGATGCAATAAATAAAGATCAAGTTAGTTATTGAGGATGCTTTGTCCTAGTTTCCTTTTAGAGGTGAAGTTGACATCATATTGAGGGGAAATCGAGATAATAGATATAATGAGGATGATTGAGACGGTCCTCCATCTAGAGGCAAACAATTGAAAAGATGGGCTAGGAGGTGGTGCAATATTGGCGGCTACGACGGATTGTTGAGAGCAGCCTTCCTCTTGGAGTGGAATGTTTTATGGCCTGTAGGCAGTCAACAAAGAGGTGTAGGAAAATTGCGGGGCTCACTCAAATGGTTAGGAAAGTCTTTTTGGTAGTCGTGAATACCACACATCCCAAATTGTGTCTATCCTCTGCCTTTCTGTTCGGCTGGCAGATCCTCTATGAGATTTCTCTTGTATTAAATTTTTTTCCTCAAAATTGAGACTTTGATAAATAATTATGTTCAGTTGATAAATGCCTATATCGATGGCATTAAAAATAGATTCTTTAACCTGCGAAATACTTTCACTTATAGTTCTTTCTACAGTTTGAACACTAATGTGAGATGATGCCAGATAGGTGTTTGTTTGTCCATACTTTGATTTCTTCATTTTAGAAGTTTGCAAATAAGCAAATTGATCATGGCATTTGAGTTCTTTAGCTTTCATCATGTTTGAGTCATGGTGTTTGAACTCTAATTGTCTGGCCATTTTCATTAGAATAGAAAAGTTTTCGATGTTTAAATGAGTTAGAGGATGTTTAATGGCTTCCTTGAGTTCATAAAAAAATGATTGCACTTATTAGCTAGTATAAGGATGATGTTCTACACATCTTGAAAGGCACATGAATTCTTCCTCATAATATGAGACAACGCAATTTTCTAAACTAGTAGCCCTGAGGAACCTTTCAGGATCTTCCTCCAGATTGCGGGTGGTACATGCCAATTTCTGAAAGTAATTGTAAAATATTTCTATATGATGGAAGAATTGGGTCTCCAAATTTCTTAAAATGTTGACTCAACCACCAATGCTTAGTGTCCCGTAACATCTCATTTTGAAGATTTTCCATTTCCTTGAGCCAATCTTCGTCAACCTTAAGATTCATGGCACTGGAAAAATGGGTTGGTCGTGGATCTTGGAAATTTTAGGTATTTGTCAACAACAATGATGATGCTTATCTCATTGACCTTTGGTTGAATCAATTATTATTTGGTTCATCGTGGCCATTTATTGTGTAATGACTTTAGCACTGATGGTAACAAATCCTCTAGTTACTACGGGAGCTTCCTGATTCTGGTAATGAACATTATCAACAATAGGGCTGAAGTAAGACAAACAAAAATATAAGAACTCGCTTTGATGAATATACACAAAATTCTTAGGGTACAAGAGAAATATTAATCATGATGGCTCTTCATGAAGTCAAATTTAATTCATGTCTTTGAACCACTCTTATCATGACTCAACTTGATAGCATCTAAAATGAAGGTATGACAAAGAAGGATCATAACTTAAATTCTTAAATTTTCTAGAGCCATAGACTAAGCCAAAGATATCTATACAAAATAGCAAGAATTGCTAACAATGTCTATATAAAAATACACAAAAATTTCATGTATCTAATACTTTACGTTATGGAAATTACTAATATTATTAGGAATGCAAAGTAAAATTATACTATTCTAAATGTGTTTGGCAATATTTATACGATAGATTTGCCAACTTATTTGCCATTCAAACCTCAATGCCTACTATGAAAATTATTAATGAAATATTAACATGGATAAACATTTTTTATATAAAGTAATACAAAAAGAGAAGATTAATATGGGGATATAATTAAGACAAATCATTACTGAAAAATATGAAATTCTATTGAAAAACTCAAAATGTGTAAAATAGAAGACATGCTATGCAAAATATCTAAAATGGTTCATTTATTAGCTTGTTATTGTTGATATTATATGTGAAATATTGCTTTATTACTTAAATTGGCCATGCATCAAAAAATTATCTAAAAAAGTTTCTTTCATTTATTTACTTATGGGTTTGTACTTTTTGAAATACCTCATAGTTTTGCAACCTTTTAACTAAAGAGTTTACTTTTATAAGAGAGCTTTACTAATTTAGGGTTTTTCCTTGTCCCCTTTGAAAAAGGTACTTCCTAAGGAGCTTGACCCGCACCACCTTTGCTCAAGGAGGCTACTTTTTATAAAACTTTATTTAATAAGGAAGAGCTATTTTTCAAACATTGATTTTTCTAATTGATTCAAAATAGTTTCTCAACTATTTCAAGTCACAATTTGTTCTGCCAACTTGACTTTAAGAGCTAAAATAAACCTAATTTAATAGTTTTAATTTGAATTAAAAAATTAAAATAATTAGAGGACATTTTAGGAATATAGTTATAAAGCTCAAAATTTATCTTTATAATCAAAATATATTTGTTTAATTATTTATATTTAAATTATTTTAATAATAATGATTGTACTAAATCTATAAATTAAATTTTTGTATTATCAAATTTTGTATTTTTAAATAAATTATTTTAAAAAATTTATATCCATTTTTCTTCATTAATTATTTTATATCTAATTTATGTTTATATCACAACTAGATAAGAAATAAAGCATGGAAAAATTACAGAAGTAATTTAAATTATTTATATATACAACTTAAATCACATATGTAATTTACTTTTGTTATTACATATATCAAAATTACTTAAGTATTTACATTAGCTGGAATTTTTATATCAAAATTACATAAGTAAATTAAATTATTTTTATATAATTTACTTTACCATATACTAATTAATTTTTTTTTTCTAAATGCATAATTAGAGTCATACAAATTATTCTTTGATGTCTCTCTAGTTCTTGGACACAAAAGTCTTGTCTATTTTATTGCTTTTTCACACATTTCTTACATCCTTGTCATCATCAAATTATGTATGCACTCAAACAAGAATATGATTGAAAACTCTTTTGAATAAAGAATTAAAGAATTGAAATATTCACGTGTTATTCAAAAGCATACCACACTTGCTAACAATGTAAAATGAAACGTAGACCATTCACTTAAATGTTTTTTATTTAGCCATTGAAATATTTTTTTATCAATTTCTTTATGTTCTTGCATTTTGCTAGCAAATTAATTAGTTATTGAGGCTCTAGCTCCCATAAAGTATTTTTTAGAGCTCTTCCTTGGAAACGAGTCATTTTAAAATTTTGATGCAGGTATTGCACATAGAAGTGATTTGAAAGATTAAAAAGTACATGTAGAAATGCAGGTAATAAACCTTTGCACTGTTTGATACAAATGTATGTTAAGTACCTCCAAGATAACCAAAAACCACACCTGGCTATCTCTATTTTCACTTTCTAATATTGTATATATATTGAGAATAATGCTATTGTTCCTATATAAAGGCACTATAGTCAAGAGCTAAAAAATACAAAACAAAAGAGTGAAACAAACTAAAAACTAGAAAAAAAATGAGACTCACGACTTAGGAAAGTAGTGGGCCCATGATCCATATGGGGATTCTTTCCTGTGAAGTATCCCAATTAGTATCTGTTTCATGTTAAGATTAATGTAAAGTATTCCAAAGCGATGAATGTGACCCCTAAGTACACCATGATCTATCCACGTCTCAAAGGAATAAGAGAGATAAGCCATTAAGAATATAAAAAATAAGCAATATAACCTCAGCCACAAAGTAAAACCGGCAGCTCTAGTTATCGGATAATTCAGCAAAGGGCAGCAGTCGAAGAAAACCATATCCATAATGAAATCTTTTATCACAGAGCTGATACATAATGCAAAATATAGGAAAAAGAAACCACCATAAAGGATCAGTAAACCGGTTGAGTATGAGAGCAGGTTCCAACCTTCAGACAATAAAAATATGAAAGCAGAGAGCTGATGCAGGAGCCAACAAATGAGAAAGCAAAATGTAAATTAAGGGCATTAATAATGTACGATGTTATTTCAGATCGTGTTAAATATTGGTCTGAATTTGATGTATCAATGATTTCATGATTCTTATCTTGCTCATCATATCTTGAACCCATATTTAAGGATTTGCTATTCATAAAAGGATAACCATGTTAAGGAGCATCAGTGGATAACCATGTGATCGAACCAATAGACCTAAATCTTGCTTTCTTTGGCATTAATGCTTTAGTGAACCCATTGATTTTCTATCTACATTTGATGAATATACTTGGGACTCTAACAAATTTACATGTTGAAGCGTGTAATTAGCGTGGAAGCCAAAGCCCGTAGGGTATCTGCTAGAAGCCTGTGAGGTAGAAGCGATTACGAATTAGCTCAACTACGTGGAAGCCGAATCTGCACACGAATATGAAGGAGCTCTACGTGTTGCAACCGGGCGGAATACGAATGAGAGTGCCGACGCAAATATCGAATGCGTCATCAAAGGGATTGCATAGCTGGAGCGCGCTGTTGTAGGCGCCGAAGAAGTGCCAAAGGATTGTGTGCTGAAGTCGAAGCATTTGTAGGAGTTGAAGGAGAATGCATTACGAAAATGCCATTCAATGTACAAGCATCAAAATGTCGAAGGATTGCGTTGCTGAAGTCGAAGGAGAATGCATCACGGAAATGTTGTGGAATGTAAATTGCGTTGCTGAAGTGCACCGATGCAGTTGTCAAAGGAGTGCTGAAGGATTGCATAGCAAAAGCCTAAGCTTTCGCAGGAGGCAGAGGGGAATGCTTCATGGAAAATGTCGCGGAACGGAATTATCTCCTTCTCTGTATCACTTATAATTTAAATCCCATAAGTACCTTTAATTTATCTTGTTTGATGACTAAATTGGGAGTTAAATATATTGAGGGTTTATTTTGGAAAATTACCCGTTTAAGGCTTAATATGTAATCTTGTACCCAGAGCTACATCAATTATGTGTTTTTTTTTCTAGTAGTTACAAATCTTTTTTACGATCGTTATGTCCTGTCTTGTTATTCTGACCATGAACAAAAGCTCATTTAATGTTAACTTCATGTGCATGTTTTTGATAATGTACTGGACAGGGTTGTGGCACCAATAACATGAATCTCTTGTAGAGGCATTCTCTTTTATGATTCTTTCCATACTTTACATACTGATGGGAGATGATAATTAATAGGATGTTTGACTTCATTTCATATTCTAATGAATGAGCAAATTTTTCATGGCTTCTGAATTCTTTTTCATTCGTTATATGCAAATTCCAATGTCTCTGTTTATATGCAATTTCTTTTTCATTCTACTAGCATACAAAAATCTTGAATTCTTAAATGAACTAAGGGATGTCTGAAGTGTCTCTGAGTTCATCTAGAAATCTATCTGTAGAAATCAGGTTCTGCACATATCTTGGGAGGCACATTAATTCATTTTTTATACCGGGAGAGTTCATTTTCCCTGAACTAAATGATAAATTTTTTCATCTAACGTGTAGTGGTAGGCATGTATTAATTATTTTGAAAACGGTAGTGAATTCTTCTCTGGTGATGGAAGAGTCAAGGACTCCTCCAAACCTCTCCCATTTATGACTTAAATACCATCATTCAACTTCTTTATATAGCATGAATGTAGGCAAGGCTACTTTTCCATCTTTAGGACATCTCATTCCATTTAGAACCTTTTCCATTTCTCTAAACCAGTCAACAACAATAGGATTTGTGGTGCCAGAAAAGCAGGCCTATTACAGATTCTAGAATATCTTCAGCTGCATCAACCCCAATGTTATTGTTGGGCTCATTGAATTTTCCATTTCTCTAAACTAGTTATCAACAATGATATGATTTGTGGTGCCAGAAAAGCAGGTCGATGGCAGATTCTGGAATATCTTTGGATGCCTATCAATCACAATGTTATTACTGGGCTCACTGACTTTTGGTTGGGTCATCGCATCATCTGAATTCATTGTAGTTATGATTTGAGCAAAAACCTCAACATTAATTGTTTTTGTATTGCCAGCTCTGGCTGTTATTGATGGATTCCCTCGACTCCTATCTTGAGCTTTCTCGATACTTTCATTAAACTTTTTTTTTTCATTTTGTTGAAGTTCGCTAAGCCTACAATGGAACAAATCCAAGTGTAATTATACTATAAATCAATAACAAAAAAAGCTTATAACTCAAAAGATGTACGAGATCAAATTCACCGTATGGCTCTTTCATTAAATTCAAACTCTTATCCAAATTGTTTCTAATGCACTTTTGTAATGACTCGGCCTGAAAAGTGTTGAGAAACATAGGTTAGACGACAAAAACATGAATTTAGCTTACTAATCACTTTATTAAATTAAAATGTTAATTCTCTAAACCGTAAGAGAGAGCTATTAATCATCCATTAAATATTAGATAAATAAAAGAAAATACAAAAATGTCTAAGAATGAATTAAACAAGCGTGCATGCTGGGTGAGATTCATTTGCGATGGCAGGTATCGTTATCTTGATCTTTCTCCAATAGCCCTAAAACCAAACAAATGTTGGGTGACGTGAGTAACATTGTAACTATCTGGGTATATTCCCATTCTAAATCACAGTAATGTGAAATAGACGAAGCAATAAGCATCTTGGTTTCTTTATTATTAGAAGTCCTATAACTTTATAATTTTATTCTATAATACATATGCAATAAATAATAAGTAATCAAATATTAATAATCATTTCATAATTACCTTTACTTTTATCATATATTCTGAGATTCTTATCCTTTAATATCATTTAACATTTATCAAAATTTTCTTTTTCATACGATAGTGTCATTTGATAATATACTCAATTGAGCACACATCATATCATTATGTGATCGTCTAAAGGGCTCACCGTAAAAAACTATTACTATTTCTATTGCCATTAGTATTTTAAGTACTATTAATATGAATTCTAGCCAGTATCATACAATGATTTGTTCCATAATCTGGTATATACACACACATCATATTATAAATATTATCTTCATTAACCTTTAAAATGGTATACTTAACATTTCATCAATTCAATAATTATATTTAGGTATTGCATGAACTAAGTTATAATATTCTTTAACAATCACTATTATGTATTAATGATGCTTGCAATAATATATATATATATATATGTATGTGTATATATATTAATCAATGAAAGGAGGTCATTTAAAAATAATAATATACATATGCTATTTTATTTATTTGTCAGCTTAATTATTCTATGCATATTTTTATTTATTATGCAATTAATTTTTTCAAAAAGAGATCAGTTATCTGAAATATACTAAAGATTGTCCGCTTGTGTCTTGCTTAATTTTTTGAAATCAACTAGATTCTGCAAATATTCGCGTCCCAACCAATTTGACCTTAGATTTTGGTTGAACACGTCGAAATCGAAAAGTAGTTGGTGTCAGTTAGAGCCGATTTAGGTTAGTGAATATAATTCTAGTTTGATTGATAAAATTTGAAATTTACAATACTAATTCCTTAAGAGGTTAGTAGTGATCATGAAATAAATAATTGTAGGCACGTTCTGAGTTTGTTGTGAGGGTCATATGTATTGTAAGACACAATCAAAAAATAAAATCTATTTAATTAATTATACATAGGTCAAATTGATTTATGAAAGAAATACTAAAAATAAGAAAAGAAGGGGATAGGGTTTAGGCTTTCTTTGGAGAGGCCATAAAAGGTTATTTAGAGCAGTTTGGTGACTATGGCTATGGTGTTGGGTTTGATCATGTGATGGGAGAGGCTTCTGTTGGCTCTTCCTTTATTATGAAGAGGAGGAAAGGGCTACAGGACATGTGTGATAGGCTTGTGGAGGGAAAAGAAGGCAGCATGAAAGGTTACAGCTAGGGTAAGGATGACCGACTAGGATTCGATCATGGCTTGTCGAATGCATGCGTAAGAGACGCAAGGGGGAAGTTTGGTCGTGAGGCGGCTAGCCGTGGAGATGTGAGAGGAGGAGAAGAGAGGGAAGGATCAAAAGTTGTAGGCTTTCGTGCATCATTTGCAGGAAACTCAAGCAGCTTGTGCAGCTTTCTACATCTGAATGGAGAGATGTGTGGCTCGGTTGAACAAGAGATCCTAGCGGCTTCAAAGTTGCTTGAAGAAGAGGCGACCCGATCAGTTTCCTTATCCCATGTGATTGTCGTCATGGAGAACAAAAGAATGTTTCGGCAATTTTGCAAAAATAACCATTGACTTTTTCAATTTGGCCAATTTAATTCTAGACTATTCAATTTTGTCCAATTTTGTCCCTTGACTATTTAAATTTGTTTAATTTAGTCATTCAACTATTTTTTTAACCCCAAATTAATCTTAACAAATGAAAATTCAGGGACTAAAATTGCCTTTATTTGACTAGTGAGGGACAAGATTGGACATATTTAATAGTTGGAGGACTAGATTGGACATATTTAATAGTTGGAGGATTAAAATGAACATATTTAATGGCCTGATATTAAGTTGGCAGGACCAAAATTATTGAGGGACTATTTTAAAAAATATCTCAAATGTTTCACTATAGAATGAAGATAGATTACAATAACTATCATAGCTGCACAACACTTTTGCTTTTCTCAAGATTGTACATTTATTTATAAGAATAAAAACAATGCTCAAGATTGTGCTAATTATAGATGAATCAAACTTAATGTGTCATATGTTGAAAATTTGGGAGAGAGTAATTAAATACATATTACAAAGGGATGCTTTATCTTTTAAAATCAATTTAGCTTTATACAGGTAGATGGAACCGTACACATTAATAGATTTGATAGAGAAATCTAGAGAAAAAAATGATCTTTTAATTTTTTTTGATCTTGAAAATGCTTATAAGAAAGTACTAAGAGAAGCTCTTTGAAGAGCTTTGGAGAGAAAATGGATTTATAGTGCTCATAATGATATTATTAGATATATGTATGATGAGGTTGTATCATATATTTGATTACAAGGTGGCTTGTCTAATAATTTTTCAATTATTATTGGATTAAATCATGGTTCAACTCTTATCACATTTTTTTTCTTTAATTATGGATGTTCTTTTTGAGAATATTTAATAAGAGGTTCCTTGATGCATGTTATTTATAAATGACATTCTTATATTTGAAAAGACTAAGGATAGAGTTAAAGCAAAACTTGAGCTGAGGACTACTTTAGAATCCTAAGATTTTGCTTTTGTAGATCCAAAACAAATTATATGGGAGCTTAAGTTCAATTGTGTTAAAACCTTTATTCTTTGGGACAACTATTGAAGATCATGTGATTAAAAAGAGCAAGAGATTCAAGTACCTTGGTTCAAATATTTGAAATAATGGTGAAATAGAGAGTAATGTGATTAATAGAATCGAAGTTGGTTAAATAAAAACAAATTATATGGGAGTAAGTTCAATTGTATTAAAAGCCTTATTCTCGGGGAGAACTATTGAGGATCATGTGATCAAGAAGAGCACAAGGTTCAAGTATTCAAAATAGTGGGGAAATAGAGTGTGATGTGATTAATAAAACCCAAGTTGGTTGGATGAAATGGAGGAGCGCTTTTTGAAGTGCTGTGTGATTATAAAATTCCACTCAAAATTAAAGACAAATCTTATAGAGCAGGTATATGACCAGCTATGTTATATGGGGCTGAATGTTGGCCAACAAAGAGGAAACTTACTAATAAATTCAATATTATAGAGATGAGGATACTTAGGTGGATGAGTGAGTATACTCGTAAGGTTAGAATGAGAAATGAGTTTATTTGTATTAAGGTTGTAGTGGCTCCAGTAGTGGATACGATTAGAGAATGTTGCCTTTAGATAATTCAGGAATATTAAGTGTAGGTTGTGCAATGCTCTTGTTAGAAAAATTGCGTTTCTGAATTTCCCTCATTGGAAGATTAAAAAAGATGAAGGAAGAAACCTTTAGAAAGGATTTTTCTCAGTTTTGAAATTGTGGAGGGCTTTTAATTGATAATGCACCTTGAATCAAAGGATTCATGTAGCCAATCCCACCTTGTGAGATTAATGCTTGGTGTCGTTGTTAATGTATCTTTCCTAGATTACTCATGTTCATAAACATGCTGACTACTTCCATGCATGTGTAATGTTCGGTCATGTGCAAATCATGTCGTACATCATACTTCCATGGAGTTATCCATTTGCTTTTGCTTCACATCAATATTTGGTGATTGTTCTTTGGAAAGATGGAAGAATTCACAACAATTTTTTTACTGGCTTTGCTATGCATATGTTAAACTTTTGTAGGATCTACTGAATATAGTCCTAGCCTAATTTTAGGGTCTTCTTTTTCTTATCTCTGTGAATCTTCATCTCACAATTTGTTTTTCCTTTTTGAAATCTTTTATCTCAAACTCCTTTGATAATTACACCTTTAGGTTCTATATTACTCCCATATTAGAGCTTGCAATAAGCATTCATTTACATATGATAGTATTATTATGTAGTGAATTTCAAAATAGTTTATATAACAATGGTTTGTTTGACATCTGGTTTACTTTTTTTCCACCATGAACCGTGAAATCTCTTGTACGACTATCTCATTGACTATTTTAATCCCTACAAACCTTTCTTGAGTTTGCACTACAGATTCTCTTACCCTAGTGCTCTGTACTCTTGTAGCTGTAACGTGTAAATATCCTCATCCATCTCCTCATGGAGGAATGCCATTTTCAAATCCATCTACTCTAGGTACATATCCTCTCTAGCCTCCTGACTAGATACCAATCTAATAATAGCTATTTTGTCTACTTGTGAGAAGATCTTCATGTTGTTAACTCTTTTCTATTGAAATTTCTTCACTATAAGTCTCTCCTTGTAGCGTTTGCTGCCATCATATTCTTGCTTTATTTTGTAAGCCTATTTGTTGTTGAACACCTTTCCATTGGAGAGCTTCATCATATCCCAACTTTGATTTGATACCAAAGATTGCATCTCATGCATTGCAAGCTGTCACTTGCTTGAGTCCCCACCTATATTGCTTTCTTCAAAGCTTTCTAGTTCACCATCATTAGTTAGCAATAATTAATATAATGAAGCTGAGTACCTAATAAGAGCCAATGGAGCTTGATAGATTTCTTAATTCCACTGTTGGTGTCTGATGTTCAACTTGGATCTCTTCAATCAATTTAATGTTTTCTTCAGGCCCATTGGTACCTTCTAGTTTCATATACTCATTTTGTATCGCTAAATCATCTTGCATTGAGATGCCCTTCCCTTTGTGTGTTTCACTTTCATCAAATGTAATGTTCTATTTTGATGATCTTGTGATTCTCATAATCCTGAAATCTTTACTCGAACTCATTTGAGACATCCAATGATTATACATTTGATGAACTTCAGTTTCAACTTGGTGTGACTCTCTACACCTACATGAACATGTAAGGAGTAGCTACATACATTTAATTGATTTAGGTCTACCCCTTTACCACTTCATTTTCTTTTGCACAACTCTTCTTTTAGTGGTACTAACGGTCCTTGGTTAATGAGGTATGTTTACAACACCATCCTAGTATTGTTTGGGTAGTCCTGGCACATTTTGTGATTGTCCTATTCATTGTCTTAGCAATACTATTCTGTTATGGTGTTCTTGGGGCTGAGCTCTCTTTTGATCATCATTGAAGTGCAGAATTCCATGAATCTTTTGTTACAATACTCTTTACCATTATCGAACTTTAAATACTTGAGCTTTAGGCTCGTCTCGTTCTCAATTGCAGCCTACCACTTCATGAATATGGCACACACGTTTGATTTGTGTTTAAGTACACCCAAATCTTTCTCATGTCATCATCATTGATGGTGACAAAGTACTTGGAGCCCATCAATTGTGAAACTTGAATTGGAATCCTAATATATGTGTGCAACAATTCTAATTTTTATGCCTTTTTTTCTCCCTCTTAAGAAGATAGCCTTTTTATGTTTTTCTAGTGCACTATCTTCAAAAAAAGTTTAAATCAACAAACCATAAATTGAGTAGTTTTTCTCATGAGAGGAGAGATTTCAATCATCTCTCACTTATGTACTCATGCCTCACATGTCATAGAATCGAGTCCTCTGTGCTTGTTGATGTTGAGAAATTTAACACTTTTTTGATTAGATAAAGCATTCCTTCAATGTCCCATTTTGTAGCAACCAACGTTCCTTTGGTTATTTTCCATGAGTCGCTTGTGAAAATAATATTGTACTTGGCTCGCGCCAGTTGACTCACTAAGATCAAGTTCATCCTTAGAGATAGTACATATTGAATCTCCTTTAGATGCCACATGGAACTATTCGAATCTCCTTTACTGATAGTATTGCATGTCTTGTGATCTCTAGATACATCTTCCCCATGTCACTTGCAATATAATTTTTGAACATGCCTTTGGCGTAGCATGGAACACGTGCCTGAGTCCATCATTCATGGCTTAGTGTTGCTCAAAGACAATATCAACACGTTCTAGAGCTCCTCTATTGTGATGTTCTTTGCACCGCTTTGACCAGCTCCTATTTTTTGGCTATGCAGTTCTTTATCTTTTTTTATGGCAATTCCACCATTCGATACAATCCTTTGAATTTGATTTTTCTCTCATTGTCTTTGATTGGCCACGATTCACATTTAGGTCCAAGCTTTTGCCCTTGCCTTCGACACTAAAGGCCAAGGTAGATGCTTTACCGTTGGATATTCGACTTCATTTAGGATCATCAATCCAACAATATTGAATTTCAGTATAGCATATCCCGAGGTATTGCTCACCATTGTTATGAAGTTATCCCATCTATCTAGCAATGACGGTGGTAATAATAAAGCTCTAACCTTGTCTTCAATTTTGATGTTGACAGAGCTTAACTTGATCATAATGATATTGAAATTAAGATACTCTGTCACTGGATTGCTGTACACCATGTTTATGTTGAAGATCCATTTAATAAAAAATATGTTGTTTGACATCAATGGTTTCTCAAACATTATCGACTGAGCATTCATTAGATCAACAATAGGCTTTCCATTTATAATATTAAAGGAAATTGATGAAGCAAGAGAGTCGGATCAGACTTAGAGAGGTTTTGCTAAGTACCTTCTAATTATCATTGCTCATGTCATCTGATTTTTTTTTGTCACCACTTAGCGGTTGGTACAATTTCTTTTGATGCAACAGATATTTGATCTACATATTAGTGAGTGCAAATTTTTCATTATTGAATCTCTCAATCTTGTACCTTGTTTCATCTGCCATCGCTCCAACTTGAACAAAAAACAACTACTTCATTGCCAGTCATTTTGAAATTCATTCTAATATTAGTTATGAAATTCATCAAGGAGATGGAGGCTTCATCACACCCGGAGAAAATGAGTAAGATAAATCGCAAAAAACTTTACACACAAACATAGATGAAGACATGAATTTCTTACGTGGAAAATTTTGAAATTAGGGAAAAATCATGGAGCACACCACAAGAATGTTTTACTATGGAATGACGAAAGATTATCAGAGTCATCACTGCCTTGCAACACTTTAGGGTTTCTCCCACACACGCTTCTCCTTAGTATGGGTATTTATCACCTTAAACCCAACTTAAACTGACTTGTGATTAAGCATGAGTTAATAGCATTATAGACTTTACAATAATGCTTCAGAGGGCTTGGGTGTCCCGTTACTATTCAACAATAATGGCGGGATGCAGTCAAGCCGTTTCTGCGTCAGTTCTGAATATTCATACGCGCCTAAGTATCCTTTTGGCGCATCGTTTCTTCTGCATGCCACTATTTCTGAGAGCCGTTCCGCATGGGCGTATTAATTCCTTCATCTAGGTGCCCCGTGTCTTCTTGCCCGATATTGTGTCAATGGCATTCAAGGATCCACCACTAATACATTGCACTATGGACTTTTATTTCTTTTATACTCGTAGTGGAATTTTTTGCTTTTTAGGGGATGCTATTGCCATTTGGCTTTTTTGTATCCTTTGGGAGGATATTGAGATAGTCTCTTCTTAGGGATGCTCCTTATTTTGGTTTGTACTTTGATATTTGATTTATGACATCATAGGTTTGAGTTAGTTTTCCTACAATGGTACCATCACTTTCTTATACGATGCAGTTATTAATTAGATGTCATGCACGAAAGGCAAGTTCCCTTGATCTGCTCAAAATTTGGAATATTTTGTTTACTGGGGATCATTTTGGCAATGAAACCATTTTGGTAGTGATTTATCTTCATTTTCAACATAATTTGTGGAGTAAACTTTATAGCTGATTTCACTCTTTTGAATTCTTTGGGATCTGTGCTTGTACAAAAATTATGTTTACATACAAACAAGGTTTCCTGTCATTTATGAATTCTTGCGATTCCAACAACATCAATGAATTCGTACCTAGATGGGATCCTTAACATAACTAATGAAATTCATATTATGGCAACTATGTTGATTAAGTTTTGCGTATGACAGTAAATTGTTTTATCTTTGAAAATGGAAAACTGATCTGTTTGCAAATTCTTCTGAATGCTGTTCAGGGAAAACTGTTTCATTTGATGAAAAGATTGAAATCGTTGTTCCTGAAGATAGATATGGCCTCTATTCTATTGATGTTTTGGATCCGGATATGGTATGTACCCTTTGCATGGAATGAGCTTAATTTATGAGTACAAACTACAATATTTACCAACACAGGAATCGCCTTGTATTCATGGCTTTTTATGGTTATTATATTAGCTCAGGTATCTTATGTACCCTATTTTTCTGGTTCTGCATCCCAGCTGATGCTGAAATCGTTTGTCACCCAATAAGTTTCCATTGTCATAAAGGATGCTACAAAATTCAGAAGTTAGCTCAATCACCCTCTGCAGCTGCTAAGGGCTTATGTTGTTTACTATTTTCATATAATATGTAATGTAAAATGAGAAAAGCATTTAAATGGTCCATTTACTCTTGCTAAATATTTAATATAATCCTTGATTCTTGTAAATAAATTATTTTTCCTTCACTTTTATTTAAGTGATTTTTTTGGTCTTGTTGTTATTTTAGCGTTCACGGCCATTGAAAATTAAGGGTAAATGCGGTAATTCCAGAGGGCGAACGAAACAACCATTAATTTTTTTCTTTTTGATTTCTTCTCACAAGTTATGACGCAACTTCTTCATCAATTATTATTTCTTCTCACGGCGCAACTGCTTTATTGATTATGATTTCTTCTCTTGCCACAATTTTTCGCTGATTGCGATTTCTTTGGCGATTGCAATTTCTTTGTGTTTGCGATTCCTCGTTTCTTTGCAATCGTTGATTGCGATTTCTTCCACAACTTCTTCGTCGACTGATGCTGCTTTGTCTTGGCTCCCATGAGTCTCTCTATTTGTCGACTGGTGCTACGTATCTTTGTCGCCTTTGTGTCTCAAATTTACATCTCAATCCATGGAGAAGTTGATGGCGATCTCATTGAGATGGCGACAAGCAGAGAGGCGCAGAGAAGCCATAACAAAGCAGCACTTCAGTCGACGGAGAAGTTACGGAAGAAATTGCAAACGATCATTGCAGAGATGAAGATATGCTGAGGATGAAATCACAGTTGATGAAGAAATCACAATAGGCGAAGAATTGCAGCATGAGAAGAAATCACATGGAGAAAAAAAATTAATGACTGCTTCGTTCGCCCGCTTAAATTATCGCAATTATCCTTAAATTTTCGAATGCAAACGACGGCTGGAACGATAAACTAATGGTTGAGACAAAAAAAAATACTTAAATAAAAGTAAAGGGACCAAAAAAATTATTTGCAAGTGTTAAGGACTATATTGAACATTTAGTAAGAGTCAAAGGACTATTTTGATAAATTTCTCAATGTAAAATACTAGTCCTATCTATATATCTATGCTATAAATCTTGTGTTAGTTGTTATAGGCATTATATTTTTAGCTTAGTGATATGCAAACAAGAAAAAAATTATGGACTATATTTTTCCTTTTTTTTCCATTTTTTTCCCATTAAGCTTGTTTACTCTATTTGGCATATTTAAAAATTTTTAGTCTGGTATATGAAAGTTCCTTGAATAATTGTAACGTAGTGTGAAATAATATTGAACCAACTTATTGTTATCATTTGTAAGAAACATATTTTAAAAATACATGTATGAAATACTACAGTTAAATTAACTGCAAAAATGTTGTAAGGTTGACATGGTGCAAGGATGTGGTTAAACAACTGCAATCTTTGTTTCAAGCTTTTTTACTTGGAGGTTTCAAATGGGTTGGGTTGCCACTTGGCCCAGTAGTTTGGCTCTTTAAAAGCTCTAATAGGCAAAATCTTTATTGGCTTAAAAGGGCCAGTCCCTATATAATGAAATCCCTCAAAATCTTTCATTGTAATTTTCCTTATTTACTTAGTGAAACCTTCCTGCTCTTTTCACTCAACATTTTGTTCTAGTGTGTGTTGTGGATTTTACTGCAGCAGTTTTCTGAGTAACTCCTTCAGATTACTGTTCCTGCCAGCTAACCGAAGTACTGGCTTTGCCGACCAACTAGGATATTGCAACTCAGCACAATCCGAGTCCTTAGCAGAGGCTCGTTGGGTCAGAGTTTTTTAAAATGATGCTATATGCTTAAGAATTTTGTGCTATTCAAATAATGGTCCGTTAGTTTTAGTGACATCGGCAGTACAGTGCTATATTATTTAAATATACAATCAGTTTCTATCTAAATTATTTTTAATTAATTGTTAATGATTATTTGAACTATATTGTAATAACCCTCCATATTCTTATAGCATTAAATGACTAGCAAGTCAATTAAAATATTATATCAGGACATCTGAAAATTCTTTGTTATTTATATTTTATTACATAAAGCATTCACATCTATTGGTATGATAATAATGAACCACACAATATTTGAATGTAAATGTAATTGTGAGACGTCGGACAAGTAACACATTTAATAAAATGTTATTATAATATTTATTTTCTCAATGATATTGAACCTTTCATGGTTTTCTTATGTGCAGGTAATTGGGGGTGACTGCGTTTTCTATTACCATGATATGATAGAGGAAATGTTAAAATGCGGATACCAAGAGGGTAAGACTCTATTTGGATTTGGATATGATTTTCGACAAAGTAATAGGTATGTAGTTTTGAGTGATATTACGTTTATGCATCTCAAAAGAGATTTAAGTTTTGTGACATTTTTTTTTTCAAATTTAAGCCTATAGTTGTGTTGTTTCTCAATTTTATTTTCATCAGTAAAATAGCATTAAATTCTCTTAAGGTATAACTCATCCTAAAGAAACGATAAAAAATATTTTTGGGCCTTAAAAGCATGAATCTTATGGTAAGTTAAACTATATATTTGTAGCGAAAATTATTAAAAAAAGGGTATGGAGGAAGAAGAAGCTCATTGTTTGTCATTTAGTAAGGGAAATTTGGTTTCAGGTTTCATGCAGCACTACTTAACCATCCCTTCATCTACGATCTTCGATAAGGCCTTCTCAATTGCTATGGATTGAAGACCCAATCTGATGTAGCTTTCACTCGAGATCTAGTCATTCACATGATCTGAATTAGAGACCAAGCATTACTGCCCCAGCTTCTTAGATCTCAACTTTTAAGCACATCCACCACCCACCAAATTTTCCTACACAACTCTGGATGTAGCTATCACTCAAGCTTATGCCCTTATATTGTATGCAAACTACTACAGTCAAAGTTTTGAATGCTGACCTCACCTGTCTGGTATAGTCAACCAAATCTATGATGCTTCCATTTTTCCATTTTTGAGTGTCTTAGGCAACAATCGTTGATGCCATTACTAATCATGGAGATAGAAGGGATAAAGGTGCCAAACTACACGATTCCTTATAAATCAATTAATCTGGGTAGTTCAGCCAACAATCCTAGCTTCATTCACGATGTCTCATGGATGGCATGCATTGATCATTAATCTGCTCATTTGAAATTTCAGTTCTCTTACTCTAAAAATAGTAAGTGCATTCCCTTCTATAAAGTCAATCTTTTATGATTCTTAAAAAACTTAAAAGAGCACCTTTGCTTAAGTAAAAATAAGAAGACTCATATTTTGATGTCTTTTTGAGCCACCAAAAATAGTTTATTTGAAGATCTCTGTGATTATTGATTTTCATTCTAACTAGAGTTTAATCTTCCTTTTTGACCTTCAATCTAGATTTAGGGAGCAATTATCAGCACAATTGTGAGCATTGTTATCATGCTTAAATTGTACCAATAATTTTAGTAGTTATATAAGTACAAGTTCCATGGAGGAGAAATTTGTAATAGTTTGGTTGCACATTAGGATAATTAGAAGGAAAGAGGGGGAGGGATGTGTTCTTTGGGAGGTGGATTGAAGAGGATAATAACTGCAGCTATAATTGTTGTTGAAAGTGGCTTAGCAGTATAAAGAAGACAATTGGGTTTTAGTTTGGAGAAGAAGACAATAGGGATTTTGTTTGTACAAGAAAGCAATGCTTTGTAATCTCTTGCTATGGTTAAGTGAGAGAGAACATAAGTGGAGGGAGGGAAAGAAATTTAAACTTTCATCCCAACTCTGAAAGTTCATTGCAATTATATGAGTCTTTTGTAGCTTTATTTCAAAAATTTGAGGGGTAATAAAGGGGCATATATAGGTGTTAATAACTTACCATGTACTTTATCTATTTAAGAGGCTTACAATGCCCTATCACTTAGTGGAAGGAATTTTTAAAATTCTTATGATTTTATTACTTCATTAATGTAATTAAACTAATTGCGTTTCTTTTAAAAATTTGTATTTAGCAAGGCATTTTTATATTTAAAGTTTCCAAAGGGCATAATGAAGCTCTATTCTCTTCTAGTTCTTCAAATATTGCTGGTAATGGCAGAAGACAACTATTAAGAAGAACAATGGTGCAACGCCCTGTTCCGTCGCCGCGCGCAACAAAAGTGTTCAAGGAGTAAGTACCATAAACAGTTGGTGGCGGAGCGGTGCGTTACTTGAGAAGGGTTTCAAACCTTCCCACACGTGAAAACTGAGAGTTTACACAAGGTAGAATTAGAGACTAATCCTTAAGATAAATAGTACCCTTATCTTAAGTATTAGTTGTGATACTTATATACATTGAACTTGGTAACTCAAGAGGGATCTTTCCAATATATATGAGTACTATATATGAGTAATTACTACTAATCACATCACAGTATAAGTAGGAATAATCAAAGTGCGGAAGCTGAAACCTTTCATCCAAACATTCATCACAGAGCCAACTAGAAGTATTCATCTCAGAAAAAAAAATAAAAGAGCATACATCCAGATAATTATTACAAACCATTATTTTAAAATAAAAATAGTAGAAATAAAGGTATCTCGATCTGACAACTAAAAGCAATTAAAAGAGTAAAGATTAAATCTTTTAGTGCTTCACCGGGTCTTCTTGAATCTTCTGAATAGACTCCAATGTTGGCTCACCAAATTGCTCTGGATCTAGCAAATTGCTGGATCCCAAAAGTATCTCCTGTTAGACAGTAAGTTTAACACCAACAAAATGCTACAACATACTCTTATACACTTTACAGAATTTAATATTTAAATAAATCAGGAAAATACTGCAGAAAATATTGAAGTAATTGAAAGCTGAAACGTAAAGTAAAACAATGATTGAAAGGAAATGCTACAACAATCCACTGTAAAGATTGAAAATTGAGTAACCATGCTATATTAGAACCATGCTGTATGCCAATGTAAATACATCTGAAATATCACTAAATTGTCATGAATACACAATTTAATGCTCGCACATCACATTAGGAATTCAATATTTTGATGCCCACTGCATCCCATAATTCCTCTCTTGATGTATGTTACATCCTGCAATTCATAATTATTCTTGATACTTATGCTTATGCTTATGCAGTGCATGAAAAAATGTTCTTAAAATAATCTAATTTTAATATTTTTTTAAATTATCATATGTTGAGAGTGTATATACATAAATATTATATTTCTAAAAAGGGTAATTTGAAACATTTAGCTTGTTTAACTGCACTTATTGATACACACAAAAATAAGGGACAATCCTTTTTTCAATTTATTCTCTCAAACTAAGCTGTTCAATTCCCTAACTAAAAACAGAACTTAAAATATCATAATAAAGGTAATTTGAAATACTTAATTTATTTAACTGCACTTATCGATGCGCACAAAGATAAGGGATATAATCTTTTTTATAGTTTATTCTCTCAAACTAAGATGTTCAATCCCCTATTTATAAGATTACTTAAAGTGTCATAAGAAAGGTAATTTGAAATACTTAATTTGTTTAACTGCAATTACTGATGCGCACAAAGATAAGAGATATAATTTTCTTACAGTTAATTCTCTCAAACTAAGGTGTTCAATTCTCTATTTATAACACACTTTATAAAATAGAGAAATTTATCTTGATGTTCTTTAGATTTATCTAAGACATGATGAGAACCTACAATTTCATTTAGGATGAATCATCCAATTATCTATCCTTACTGAATCAAATCAATTTTATGGATATGCACTATAATCTTCACATGCTATACACTAATGTTATCATTCTATACTAGCTATTTAGAAACCAAAGAAATTCAGACTAATGAATCCATTATTTATTAGGGGGTTTTAAGCAATGAGATTCCAAGGTTGTGACAGAGAAGTCACTCTAATTAGGTGAACTATCTCATTTAAGCTAAATCTATGGTTCATTAGATTAATACTACAATAAAATAGTAGCTCAATTATCTAAAATTTAAAATATTCATATAAAGGCCTATCTCAATGTATATTCAATAAGATATCTCCTATCTCAATGTTTCCCTAAATTAAGATGTAAAACATTTAATTTAAAAGTATCTAACAAGACAAGAAGAGATTAAAAACTTATAATCACAACATTTAACTTTCTACCCAAAGTTGAATCATGAAATCAAATTAAAGATTCAAACACATGAATGGTTCAATAAAAAATCAATCACTTAATTTTAATGGAAGATTAGCAAATTAGATCACTAATTTCTAAGTTGATTAAAATGATCAAGTCATGGGATATAATCAATACATTATTAAGAATGGATCATTTGATAATCAAGCATATTTTAGATGACATGTTAATTTATGCCAATTTTTTTAGAGAAAATTAAGAGAAAATAAGTTCTGAGTTAAGAAAGAAAATCACATTGTTATGCACCATAAGATTTATATTTGATTCCTAAGTTCTCATCTTACTGATTTTAAGGAAAAGAAATAATTTCTATGACTTAAGGGTATTTAAGTCAAAACTTAAACAAAATGATCAAAATACTCCTATATAAAGGTCCAAAATATAATTTTTTGAATTAGGATTTCAAACTAAAATTTATTAATGCCAAATAATTACTTACTGTCTAATATGAACATAAACAGTAAGTACACCAAAATTTTAGTCAAGGATTAAGCCTCATGAGCTTAAATTAGAGTTTTAGCTCATTAGGGGCGGATTAGTAATTTTATTTAAGGAAATATGAAAATTTTGATATACTTATGTTATTTACTTACTAGGGATTTCATAGTTCAAAATTACTAAATTTGGAGATCATTTCGCCTAAATTTTTCAAATAATATTCAAATTCAGCAAACTCAGTAGATATAATTTTTTTATAACACACTAAGTGCTATGACTGGGAGTATATCCAAACCTCATTTACTTAACTTATGCCCTAATTAGGGTTTAATATGATTAGTGAAATTAAATCCAAAAATAAAAATTTAACTTTACTAAGGTGTTTTACTATACTTTAGGAGTCTACATAAACTTAAATTTCTAAATTTTGATAAATAAATTATGCTAATATTCACTAATCAAGTTTTGGAGTGATTAGGACTAATTAGAATTGTCTAATTGCCAAAATTGAAATATTTTTACAGTTTATTGTTCTTTAGGTTCTCCTGATCATAATGATATATTGGATAACTTAATTTGGAGTTCAAATAATTAAGTTATGGCTAATTGAAGTTTTAGGATTTAAGAGTGCAATTAAGGAAGGGTCCCAAAAGTCATTAGCCAAATTATGCTCAAAATAGCAAAACCAATACTATCAGAATATTCTTGGTTCTCTCCTGAGTAAAATGAGATATATATTGTTATGCTTGGAGCTAGGTGTACATATTTAATTTAATAAATTCAATTACTCTTTATCAAAATTATATAATCAAATACCTTCCCAAAATTATCAATAAATCACCCTTAGCTAAATCTTAGCTAAATGAAGGGTGATGAGCGCAACGGCGAGGACGGATTTCGATTTCGACGAGTTTTTAATTTTCATATTTTTTCAGGGTATTTTAAATATATTAAAATATTTGTCGAAAATCAAACAACTTTCAAATGCTCTCAAACTATCACTCCTAGCTAATTTGGGGTGATGAACACAATAACGAAGTCAGATTTTCGATTTGAGGTCAATTTAAATAGGTCAAATTCTAGGGTTCCTGAAATTCCAGAATCAGGGTTTGATCCATTTGACACCTGATTTGGACCAAAATTTCAGGGTGTGCTCCTAACGACTTATTAAGAGTGTTAGAATCAAAATCAGGATTTGGTTTAATCCTAATTAACTAGGGTAACAACCTTGGGTTGTTATAGACTCTCCCTCACTTAAGAACGATGTCATCCTCGTTATCGTTGCTAAGTAGAAGGAGGAATTAGAAGACAAGGAATTTTAAAAGAGTAGGGAGTTGAAAGAGGAAGAGTATTTGGATTTATAAAAAGTGAGGATACTTTTTTTGAATTTCTGTCTCTTTCTCTCTAGTAGATTCCTCAAGAGAATGATTTCACTGAACTTTTATCATAGGAATAGAACGATTCCTCAGCTGCTTCTGATCGCAAGTTAAGATTCTGATTAACTCCTCCATATTGGAAAGATCGGGCTGTAGAGAAATGACTGGAAGTTGAACGAGATGTGAAGGATCACGAAGACATCTTCGCAATGATGAGATATTGAATACATTATGAACTGCAGAGAAGTTTTCAAGAAGCTTTAACTTGTAGGCTGCAGAGCCTATCTTTGCGGCCACTTCAAAAGGTTCGACGTAGCGGGGACTAAGCTTTTCAGCCGCACCAAAATAGAAAATACCCTTCATTGGGCTGACCTTAAGATACACAAAATCTCCAACATTGAAGTCTAAGGGATGATGATGAGCATCATGATATTTACTTTGGCGATCATGTGCGGCTCTAATTCTTTGCTGAATTAACTGCACTTTTCTATTTATTTCATCTATTAGATCAGATCCATAAAGTTGAATACTGCCAGTTTCAGACTATGCAAGTCGAGTGTTGCACTTCTGCCATATAATGCTTCGTATGGTGTCATGCCGATATTTGCTTGGAAACTATTATTATAGGCAAAATCCACGAGAGGTATGTGGCCTTCCAAGAAACTGCGAAATCCAAAATACATAATCGCAGGAGGTCTTCGAGAACCTGATTCTCGTTCTGTTTGTCCATCAGTTTCAGGATGGAAGGCAGTGCTCATGGCCCGGGTAGTTCCCAGGTCTTGATGTACCGCTTGCCAGAACTTAGATGTAAATCTGCTGTCACGATCAGAAACTATAAATCTTGGAATATCATGGAGTTTGACGATTTCCTTTATATGTAGCTTTGCCAACTTTTCCACTGAATTAGTTTGACGCATAGGAATAAAGTGAGCTGACTTAGTTAAACGATCGACTATTACCCAGATAGAATTGACTCCGGATCTTGCCCTAGGCAAGCTCATGACAACATTCATGTATATATCGAACCATTTTCATTCGGGGATTGCCAGAAGATTGAGAAATCCTCCAGGCCTTTGGTGTTCCGCTTTGACTAGATTGCAAGCATGGCTTTTTGCCACAAATTCTGCCACGCTTTTCTTCATACTTGACCATCAAAATGATTGCTTTAGATCCTGTACATTTTAGTACTTTCCGGATGAACCTGATATCTTGAATCATGACCTTTTATTAAAATCTCCTGGTGCATGAACTTAAGGATTCACAAATGATTGCCCTGATAAATCACGGTTCCATGCAGCTGTAGATCATGAATACGACCACCTTCAATTTCAGCTTTGAATTTCAAATAATCTTCATCTTTATTCTGTGAGATGGTGACATCTCTATGAATTGTTGGTTCCACAATGCTCTGAGTTAACATCGTGCTTAGCATGTCACCGCGCTAGGAACAATATCGAGCTTATGGAATGCTTCTTCAATGGGACTTTCAGCGATCATGGCACAGAGAGTAGCATGACGGTTGAGGGCAATGGCTGCGACGTTAGCTTTGCCAGGATGATATTGGATATTCAGATCATAGTCGTTAATCAGCTCTAGCCATCTTCGTTGGCGGCAATTAAGTTCTCACTGCGTGAAAATATATTTCAAGCTCTGATGATCGGTGAATATTGAACACCGTATGCCGTAAAGGTAGCGACACCAAATCTTTAGAGCGAACACCACGATTGCAAGTTCAAGATCATGAACCGGGTAATTCTTCTCGTGCGGTTTCAATTGATGAGACTTTATCTTCTTGCATTAGCACACAACCCAAACCTATGCCTGATGCATTTGTGTAAACCTGATAATTTAGGCCTTCTTTTGGTAGGACAAGCACGGGGCAGAAGAGAGTGCATCTTTTAGCACTTGAAATGCATCTTCACATTTGGGACTCCAAATGAAAGGCACAACCTTCTGAGTCAGTTTCGTTAAAGGGGAGACGATATGAGAAAAGTCTTTCACAAACTCTCTATAGTATCTAGTTAAACCCATAAAATTTCTGATATCGATCACGGATTTTGGCTATGACCAATCTTGAACATAATTGATCTTTTTTTTGTCTGCCTGATTTCCTTGGGCATCGACAACATGACCCAGAAAAGCGACTGAGTGAAGCCAGAACTCGCACTTGGAGTACTTGGCGAAGAATTGATAATTGCACAATTCTTTAAGAACGTTCTCAAGCGAGTTTTATGATCTACCTCGCTTTTGGAATAGATCAAAATATCATCGATGCATACTATGACAAATTTATCGAGATAAGGTTTAAGAACGTGCTGCATTAAGTTCATTAAGATGGACGGTGCATTTGTTAAACAAAATAACATCACTAGAAACTCGAAATGTTCAGAGTGAGCCTTAAACGCAGTCTTCTCGACATCTTCTTCTTTGACTCGCAGCTGATGATATCCCAACACAAGTCGATCTTCGAGAAAACTTTAGCGCCAGATAATTGATCGAAAAGATCATCGATACGTTGTAGCGGATATTTGTTCTTGATCATCACCTTGTTGAGCTCGTGATAGTCAATACACATACGTATAGAATCATCATTCTTTTTGACGAATAGAACTAGCGCTCCCCAAGGATGAACTTGGCCTGATAAGACCTTTCTCAAGCAATTCTTGAAGTTTCTTGTTCAACTCTTGCAACTCCTTAGGCGCCATCCGATACGGAACCTTGGATATGGGCTACCTTTCAGGAATGTGTTTGATAACAAACTCCACTTCTTTCATTGGTGGAAGACCAGGTAGATCTTTAGGAATACATCAGAAATTTGCAAACAATGCGATTTGAACTGAGAGGAACGCTTTCTTTTTTTTCACCTATCATTATAACTAGATAAGCATTACACCCTTTCTTAACTAACGTCTCAGCCTTCAAAGCATTTATCAGCGAGGCTTGGGTACTGAACTTGCCCACGACTGATTTGGCTTGGCCTTCGCTGCCTAGGGTGATCTTTTTCTTTTGACAGTTCATTGTAGCACCATGCTTGCTTAGTCAATTCATTCCAAAAATTACGTCGAAGTTTGCAATTGGAAGCATGATCAACTTGACTTCAAAGTCTTATTAGCCAATTAGGATTGCTACACTACAAAATTGTTGAACTTGCATATGGGCTCCAGAAGATAACCCTATGCTTAAAGAATTTGCTAAACGATAGAACAGTAACTTGAGAGTTTTAATCCAGCTTTCTGATATGAAGGAGTGACTTGCCCCGGTATCAAAAAGGATATTGCATGAATTACTGTTAATTTCTAATGTGCCTGGGTTTAGAACAATGAATAAATTTTACTCGCATCATTTAAGGAATAAGGTAGTAAGCAAAAATAGGAATTAAAATAATTTAAAACATACCAGAGAAAACTTCATTGTCTTCTGGGGCAGATGTGGGAGTCAACATATAGACCTGGCGGGGGCGGAAGGTTGACGGTTTTGAGGTACACGTCCCTGGCGATTTGGTTCTATGCCGGAGCAGGTGCACCCTTGTGGGCTGCAGAAGGAGTAGGAGGCGGCATAACTGCTTTATGAGGTGTCTTGCTGTTCAACGGTTGAGGACGGAACACCTGATCTCTCTTGGAGCTGATAATGGCGACTCCATCAATCATCTTTTCGAAAGCACAGGTGTAGAAGCGGTGGCTGGGTTTGCCGCAGGTGAAGCAGACATTTTCATAATGATAACATTTCCCATATGTGTGGGAGCGCTTGCATTCAGAGGTACCAACAGAGGGTTGCTTGGTTTCCATGTAGAAAACTTTGGGCGTATTTCGATGACCAAAAGTTTCTCTCCTTGTTGGAGGGAAATTGGTCTTCTTCTTCCTATCCATATGACCTTTGAAATTCTCTTGTAAACGTGCCGCTTCGACCTGTTCTGAGAAATTCTTGAATTGATGTGACACTAGGTGTGCTCGGATCGAGTCCCATAGGTCCTTCAGGAATTGATTACATCTGATGTTTTTGATGGAACCAGATTCGGTGTGAAACGGGATAGACGACGAAATTCTAGTTCATATTATGAAATTGATCTCCATCCTTGAGAGAGATTGAGGAGTTCATTCTCAAGGATTGTTTGAATAGATGCAAGGATGAAAGCTTCCTTGAATGCCTCCAAGAATGACTCCCACAGGTTTTGGCTAGTAGGAAAATACATAGGGAGCCAGGGCATGCCTAAGTGCGTAGGCTACTGTCTTGAATTTTTGCTGGATAGGCTTGCTAACGCATGGACATGCTTAAGCGCCTAAGTTTTTGTCTTTGGCTTCGTTGTCTAAAGTGTTAATGTCTGGGTGCGCATAAGCACCCATGTTTGTCTTTGGATTGGCTGTCTGAAGAAGTGTTAATGCATGGGCGCGTCTAAGCGCCCATGTTTTTGCTCGCCAGATAAGTGTAATGCCTCCAACACTTGGCGTGCCCAAGTGCCCAAGCCTTTGTGTTCTGCTGACCCTCCATTTGGCTCAAAAGGTTCTTGGGTGATTGCTACGTGCTCGACTTGCCTCTCTTGGACATGCCATGTGTCCAATTTTTCCTCTTACGCACCTTATTTGTTTCTAGGTTCTATATTCCTTGCTTGGTCTCTAAGCGCTGGGCCTTTGGCTTATAGGAAAATACACAGGGAACCAAGTGTAATAGCCAAAATAATTAAAATATCTGATTAAGCAAAAATCAGGATTTCGGGCTAGTATAAAACTAGGTTAAATCAAACATACCGTTAAATAGAGTATATTTTGTGATCGTAGTGCCCAGGTTTGGGAGCAATCTGAATAGTGAATACTCCTAAATTAATTTCTAAATATTTAAAATTCAAAAAAATTTAGAAAATTAAATACAATTCTAAATTCAGTAATTTTAATATTGTTGGATTGAGAATATTAGTAAATAGCTATATAAAAAGTTTCATCAAAATTGGAGATTCGGATTGACTGTAATTAACTTTTAAAATAAAAATTAATATAAAATAAATATAATTATACTGAAAAAATTTAGTATGTGCGTTTGTTTCGTAAATATACACCTTCTGGTCAAGTTTCATATTAAGTTACATTACTTTTTAGTAAGTTTCTTCCTCTCTAAGATTCAATAGCTTCTTCAGTAAGCTACTTATTCCTTAAAAAAATAGCTCATCTTCAAAATTAATATAAAATAAAATATAGTTCCGAACTGAAAATATTTAATATGCATGTGTTTGTTTCGTAAAGATACACCTTCTGGTCAAGTTTAGTTAAGTTACATTATTTTTTATCAAGTTTTTTCCTCGCTAAGTTGTCTTTTATTCAATAGCTTGATCAGTAAGCTACTTATTCCTTAAAAAAATATCTTATCTTTAAAAATTAATATAAAATAAAATATAGCTCCAAACTGAGAAAATTTAATATGTGTTGTTCGTCTCCTCAAAATACACCTCTTGGTCAAGTTTTATTAAGTTACGTTACTTTTTAGTAAGTATCTTCCTCGCTAAATTATCTTTTATTCAATAGCTTCTTCAGTAAGCTACTTGCACCTTTTGAAAAATATCTATTTTCTTCCTATAAATAAGACACCAAACCCGCTTCTTCTCTCCACACAAACCACTCTTCCTCTTTCTTACCTCAAGCTGCCTCTGTTCTCCTCCTCCCACCTCTAGCAGCCACCTCTACAGCTCCTCCTGCCGCCCTCGACCTCTGCATTCCCTCCTCGGCAGCAGACCTTTGAAGCACATAAACCAAAGAGTCTCTATGACAGACCAGCAAAAGTATCAACTTAAGTAACTCACAGTTGTAGGTACGTAGATTTTCAGAAGCTTTACATCAAGGCTACTATATTTGAGCCTGCATTTCTTTTTATATAAAATTATGATTATTGCATTAATACGCGCTAACTGCTATATAATCTGTAAAACTTTATCATGATAGCTTGTGACAGTATGTCTATGATGAAAGTCTTGAAGAAAGTTTGAAATTGACCTGTTAGTATGAGGGGTTTAATAGTAACCCATGATGAAATAAGTAGGGATCTAGCCCACTCGGAAAGGGTGTAGATCCAGAGGAAAAACTCACTTATTCCAAGATTTAAGTACAATTACTGACGGTTAGTTGATACATTCCTAGAATTGCCTATGATCTGGGAAATACCAGGGAGGTGAAGCTTTTAGTTCCTAGCAGCAATAATAAGGCATGATCTTATCGGAAGAGTCTGTTCGATTAAGAGCCCGTTACACAAAGTTAGTGATAAAAATATAAAATTTCATTATTGATTCTTTCGGTAGAATTATGCAACGCATTTTGATAATATTTATTATTACAAAGTTTGGTAGAATTGACCTGTTAGAATAAACTTTCATTTTTATTTGATGCCAGGAGAACGGTTGGGACCAAGACATCTTTCATTAGCCAGGCGTCTTTGCCTGATCAGGTTTGTTCTTGCCACGATCCTGAGTTACTTGATGATGGTGGCCCCGATTACGGACTCCTGCCTTTTAGATATCGAGGATATTCTCCGTAAGTTCTTGTGGGAAGGAGCTGAGGGCAGTGGTCTGCACTATGCTAGATGCAGGAGGTCTGTCGACCTTTAGTTGCTGGTGGCCTTGGCATCAGAGATATGCGGACTTGGTGGCGAGTCTTTGTGTTCCGCCATACTCTCAGCTATGTCAGGTATGAGGACTTTCTATTGGTCTAAGGGATGGAGTTCTGCTACCGTCACAGGAGCGAGAACTTCTTGATCCATTGCACAAATTCTGCAGTTCGGAGGATTCTGGGCTACAGGTGACCGATTGTTCAGAGGTACACAGTTGGAACCGGACACCTTGCAGTGGCCGGTGGATGCTTTTCTGTGAGTCTTGCCAGTCAGCTATATCGTGCCAAGATAGAGGATCAGAGGTGGGCCTTTGCTGCCTTCTGGGAGATGTCGCTGGGACCGAGGGAGGCTTGCTTCATGTGGAAACTGCTCTAAGATGCCATTTTGATAGGAACTTGACTCCACTGATGAGGTCTTGTACAGTCTCCTGGGTGTGTCTGGGGCTGTGAGGCTGAGGAGGAGATGGAGCACTTTGTTGTGCACTGCCGTTTCTCTTGGGCGATCTAAGATATTTTTGTCAATTGGGGTTTACTTTCGACAATTTTTTTTTCTTGGGAGTACCTTATTGAGTTGTTTTTGGCTTCTCCGGCTTCCAGGTGCCAGCTAATTAATTACCAGTACGCTGCGCGGTTGGTGTTCAGGAAAGCTTGAACTTGATTTACAACGATTTACTTCTCGTAATCAAAGAATTCAATCTATAGCAACTTTAATAGTGGAAGTCCTGCCAAATTGTAAAAATTGTCAAAGTTTGCAATTGCAAGTTCAGTATTAGAGAGTACTCTCCACATATTCTTTGGACAGATTATCGCTTCCACTCTTTACCTGGCCTGGAAGAGCAAGACAGAGCGGTCTCATGGGCAATCTTATCCGACTCCGATGGTTTGTGTGGTCTCAATTCTTTTAGTGCTTGTTGGAGTAGGTCTGAGCTACGGGACGATTTCCTGGGATTCAACGGCTTACCAGGGCCCCTCTACCTTATTGAGATGGTGTCCCCAGACCCGTTGGCTGAAGGCTAACATTGACGTTTCGTATAGATTTGGTGAGTAGTTTTTCTTTGGAGGAGCTGCCATCTGGGATGATTGTGGTCAGTTTATTTCTGCATGTGGCGCTCGCATACAGGTTACCTCCTCTCTTTAGGCAAAGATTCAAGCTTCCATGTTACTGTGGCAGGTTCTTCAGTTCCGTGAGCTAGACTTGGAGGGTTTTCTTGTTGAGAGTGACTGCCTCAGGGCAGTCTACAAATTATACCAGCATTAGGAGATGACTCTCCTTTCATGAGGCGGCGAGCATCATGCAGATCACTTTGCTTTCATGTTAGATTTCCCTTGTATTATTTTTGTTCATCGTTCGTGCGATGCAAACAGTGTAGCAGATTTTTTCTAATTTTTAGTCTGTCAGGGTGATTTTTTTTTGTTAGGGGAGATGTACTTCCCAGAAGACTTTTAGATCTTCTGCATGATGACATCATGGAGTTTGATCTCAGTTGAGTTGTATTATTAACTTATATATATATATATATATATATAATGCAGATCACTTTGCTTTCATGTTAGATTTCCCTTGTGTTATTTTTGTTCATCGTTCGTAGGATGTGAACCGCATAGCAGATTTTTGTTGTTCTTTAGTCTGTCAGGGCGATTTTTTTTTTGTTAGGTGAGATGTACTCCCCAGGAGGCTTTTGATCTTCTGCGTGATGACACTGTAGAGTTTGATCCCGATTGAGCTGTATTATTAACCCTTATAATATATATGCAGTGTACAGCCCGGCCATATTTTCGAGAAGATGCTCTTTGGCGCCTGTTTACCTTTCTCCATCTTAGACATGTTCTTCTTCGCATTATTTGTAGCCTTTTGAGCCTCATATTGATGCAGCTGGGCTTGCATTCTTGCTGCTTCTCTGTCTGACCAAGAGCCATTATCACCCCCAGCTCGGTTGGTTGTTAGCCAACCAGTTGGCTTGCCGTCTGCTGTCCCTGATTGTTCTGCCATCATTCGACAACCATCCAGGGCTCAATAGTGCAGCAAGTGGATGGTCAATTTCTTCATTATTGGCAGTTTGAGCCGAGGCCTCTAACCGGGCTGCAATCATTCCAATCTTCGGAGTTTGATCTGTTGTTTCCTGCTGTGATGTAGTCAACCCAGTCTTGTTCTCATCCTCATGTACGCGGTTGTAAGTCAGCTCATCGTTGATTATCTCCTCTACTACCCTATCAACAGTCTCCAGAATAGACAGGTGGAGCCCAATGGGGTTGCCTTGTTGGAGACTGCAATAGCGTATCCACTCGGTGAAGATGCGTAGCTCAGTTTACACTCCTTCTTTGGCCCACTCTCCCACATTTGAGAATACGACAGCCCTTCATAGCAAATTGGTTGAATAATCAACCCTTTCAAGCTGCGAATACAAACTATAGGAACCAAAGGTTTTGAAAGATCCACTCTAATGCACAACCGGCAAAAGCACGCTTCTCCGTGCTGATCATTGGATGGCCTATCTACGATGGCATTTATATTTCTGCTGCTATCATCGACGTATTATTCCTTCCCCAAAGCTCGAGTGGCAAACCTAGTAGACGGATCGACACTGAGGTTGAAAATGCTAACTTGTCCATCCCATCATCAATTCCTAGAACCTGTCCTCCCACGAGCCAAGGGACACTCATCATTATTTTTCCTACTAGTGTCATCTGCATCAAATTTGATCAGAAGGCAATCGAATGCTAATGCAAATTTCTTAATCCATCCCATTGTTTATGAAGATCATTTGAGAGTCTATGGAACATAATCTTCCGCCCATAGAGCCTCACCACAAATTCTCCTTTAAACTTCTGTCGACAGCAAGCTTCCTCATGAAAATCCATGATGAGATTACCTTCCTCATCAATCTGAATCCTTATTTCTTCATGGCTAAGACATTTTCAGAATGCATGTTTCAAACTGCTGGAGGTATTGTGGTTTTAAGAGTCCTCTTGCTTTATGTACCATACTTCTTCTTAACATTTATGTAACATGCTGTATTTATAAAATTATTGTATAAGAATGCTAATGTAACATAGCATAAGAAATGCTAATGCAACATAGCATATGAAATGCTAATGTAAAACTTGAGGAAAAATGCTAATGTAACTTAGCATAAGAAATGCTAATGTAACATAGCATTTGGTATATAGTAATAGGAGGTATTTTACTTCTATGAATTTTGTTCCAATCTATTTTCTTAGTGTTTGTGTTTTCTTGTATACTTATATATGGAATGCTTTTTGTCATCGTAATACGAATCAAAATTCTCTTTTAATTAGTAAAGCAATATTCATGGGATATTTTGTTAGGTAAAAGAGATTCTTGAGTAAATCAATTATAGTCAAAATCTATTTAGGTTAAATCTATTGCAGTGTAATTCAAATTTGGTGTTCATTACCATTGCCAAGTAATTAGAATTTGATTGCATAAATTTCAATTACTGTACATCCCAATTACAACATGAAAAGCACCCAAGTGACATGTTAATCCTAAGATGGTAAAATGAGATTTTTAACTTTGACATTTAACATAAATACTATTTAAAATTTGCAATAACATGGCATATAAGATGTACACAACTTATGGTATTGACATACGATTAAATGTTTTAAGAACAGTATACCCTGTAGATCGTCTACTGTCAGATGCTGCATAAAAGCTGTTGATGTGTGAATTTTGGTTTTTTGGATTTCAAACTAATGGGAGAGATCTTAAGTTGAGATATAATAATAAGAGTCAGGGTAGTGCTTGGATACGTGTAGAATGATTTCCATGCACGGTTAACGATGGGGAGGATGTCACATTAGGAATCCCCATTAAAAAAACTTAACTGGAAATAAATGTTTTTAGAAATTATGGAGGAATTGTCTGGTTAAATGTTTTTAGAAATGGCTCTAATGCTGATTTTCATCACAGCTAAGAGGATGGATTTTGGTCAATAGAAGAATGGTTTGAATGTTGAAGTTTTATAATGAATAAAGGCAGCTTTAACTGCTGCCTGCGCTTCAACTGATTTAAGTATTGAGATGTATATTAGAAGGTCAATCCCAATAGTTGTTAAAAGGTGATGATCTTGAGATTGAATGATGGAATGGTTGGCATATGAGATTAAATTATTTCACACTTTTTGAAAACAGTCAAAACAAGTTCTTGTATCTTAATCGTTTTAAATTAGCCTTTAGTGGATAAATTAGTTGACGCAAGCAAAGCAGGTGCATTTTCTATTGCTGTTGTGTTCATATTTGGCCGAAACATGATATGCCCCTCTAGAATTTGCGATAGGTTTTCCCAATGATGCAGTTTTGAAAGAAGCAGAGAGAAATTTGATGAATCAATTTGATGTTTATTACTTTTCTTGAATTCACCTGTGCTCCTTAGTATAAAATGCAAGTTTTATCTAGATTTTCAAGCACTGTGATTGTATGCATGTATGCATGGTTATTATGATGATGCGCTCTTTTTCAAGAAATTTACAAAAATTTCTTTTGATTATATCAGTTTGACCCGATTTAGTACTCTAGACTTTTTAACCTGTCCAGTTTTGTCTCTCAACTAGTCAATATGTTGACTTAGTATTTAGTCATTTATTTTATAGGTCTCAAAAATGATGAGTTAGGGGTAGAGTTGAGTGCAAAATAAATAATTGAAGAATTTAATAGAACATGCTGATTATTCTGAGATTAAATTGATCAACCTAAAAGAGTCAAGCGACTGTGTTAGCAAATTGCATACTTTTACTATTTCTTTTTTTTTTTATTGGCCATTTGGATTGATAACAGCATTTTGAATGCAATTCAAGGAAGTGTTTTGAAACATATATCTAACATTTTGTCTTTAAAATTTCTGTTTCATTTTTGTTCAGACTTCAGGAAACGCTTGATAGATTTTCTGCAAAGTTAGAGTCCATATTCAGTTCATCTGGAGGAAGAAAATTGAATCTTGTAACTCATTCCATGGGTGGATTGTTGGCAAGGTGCTTTTTAAGTTTACATGGTGATGTAAGTGCTATATATTCAAGCAAGTGACTCTTGCTTTCTGATTTTTTAATCAAACTATCTTTCTTTCTTTGCTTACGTGTTTTCTCCCTTTCTCCTCTATTGTTGCTTCCTTTAAAAGGAGTACCAACCTTTGTTAAAACTAATGAATAAATGCACAGGTATTTGAGAAATATGTTCAAAACTGGATATCAATTGCTGCGCCATTTCAAGGTAGCATGCCTACTAATATATGTGCAATGTTTTACATTTTTAGTGGTTTACAAAATTGTAAGAATTAGTACAAACTGTCAAAGTTGATGTTGAGATCCGAAATTCCTCCAATTATTCAGTCTGTTTTATGATATTTTGATGTTGCAAGGGTATGCGAATTGAAACATTAACTGAACTGTAGCTGGAGTCTGTGTGCTGAGATTATGTAATTATGGCATTTGACTTGGACTTCCTCTTTATCCAATATTGATAGTTGGCGTTGCAGCTGGTGAGAGGTTGGATTGCACTTCTGATATTGAAAAAAAATACCATTGATTTTGTTCTTTATTCAGCGATTATGATTCTGTTCTTTTATTGCTTTTATGGTTTATTTTTTGTTTCAAATTGTTCTTAGTTGCCTGAGGCATGCCATTGACACTTTTAATCAAAGTTGATGTATTGTAGTCTTTTTAGTTTTAGATTGACTATGCTGCGGTTACAGTGGCATACCACATCTTGACCAGCACCATCTTGAGGTTGTTGTGGATGTCAATTTCTGATTTTTTAGCTTGGCATTTATGAGTATAGCTCTCATATGTTTATTTCTTTAGTTTTCGAGTACATATATATGTATGTAAGGTCCTCGCTCTCCTATTTACTGTGAAATCTTTTTCCCCGCTATTGGCTCACCCACCCTAGGGGTGTAAAATTGTATAGCTGGATATAAAGCCAGCTTGAGGTTGACTCTGACAAGCTTGTTAGTTAAGCTTATTGTATTTTCAGCTCGAATTCAATCCAACATGTGGTAATACATTATACGAGCTCAAGCTTAAGCTTACACCGGCTTAGCTTGTTGACTTGATTAATCATGCAATTCCAATTTAAAATTTATTGAACCTGCAATTTGTCCGGTTTGCCTCAAGCAAGTATAACCCTAAAATCTGACTTCCTGTGAAAAAATTTAATCATAATATTGCGGCACTAGAGTTTCTTAAGAGTTCCAATAATTCATTAATCTTCCTCTAATTACAAGTTGAACAACCTCTCCAAAGCATAACAAAAGTTCTTGGACGGACCCCTCTATTGAGCTTTGGGGTTTTGCTTTATGATCTCTGTGACCTTGCGTAGTACCAACGATTATAAAGTATTGATTTAATTTAAGTCTCTTATTTCAGAATTTCCTTTGTTGAATCACTCTCAGGATGACTTAAAAAGCTTCAGGATATACCACTTTCAAGTTAAGCACTTCACACAAGATACATTTAGAGCTCATTTCAGCATCTGTTGTATTCTCTGAAATATCAAGATTATTGTTATTGTCTCTTAGCTTAATTTCATCCAAATAATTCAGATTGTACTTGTTTTAGACTTGGCTTAAACTATTTTAAAGTTTGAGAAGTGGAAATAGTTTTGAGTAGCTTAGCATTTGGGTGCCTAGGCTAACACTTCAGATGTTGCCCAAAATTATGCTGAGTGCCCAAGCGCCTCTACACGGAAATAAATCAACCTAGGATCGCACACAACACTTTCATATGGAAAGAAATAAGTCGATGATCACACGCAGATGCCCAGGTGTCCAGATGCATGTGCTTAGGCACCATGTGCTTAGGCACATTTCTACAACACGAGAGAGAAAATTGCCCTCGATGTATCACCTTTTCTCCATCTATAGATAGCCCCTTATGCTTGCCTCAAAATTATCATTATTTAATAAGAAAACATTCTCTTTCCTCTCTAAGACTGCTCAAGTTAATTTTCATTCTCTTAAGCTCGTTAAAACATTCAAGATCTTGAAGATTTACTCTTTAAGTTGTTGCGATGATTTTTCTGTCCTTGATTAAATCTATCTGTTGTTCAGAGGGATATGGCAGTTTTAGTCAGACAAAGCTTTGGGATGGAGAGTGATTTTGGCAACTCCACCACCAAAGTTTACAACCAGAGGATTATACAGGATTCCTCATTTTCCTATAGATAAACAAATGAGTGATTGTGGTATGATAGGATTTCTAAGCCAGACAAACTTCTGAAGAGTGGATACAAGATCTAGAATAGGTTTGAATCAGTGTTCATATGTTGTGTGCTATTTTTTTTTTCTCATTTCCATTCTTTTATTGCTTTATTGTGGTGTTTTAATATTTTATTAAATATTATTGATCTCTCTTTAAATGTTAAAATTTCTTAAGATGACTTTCTAAATAACCAAACCTAATTCAACACACTTTGTGACTTGTATTAAAGAATTCAACAAATGTAGCATTTTTTTTTACCCTTTTAGATTTTATGATCTATAGAGTAAAAATTTGATCGAATGATCAAATTTAATAGCTGTAATGCTCATGTGCTGAAGTGTGCTTCTTGCACCCCAGTCATTACTATTTGATCGGATTGGATTTGACTTATGAATTAAAAAAATAAGAATTTTTTCTTAATTTGTGGATTATCATATGTGAATGATGTTCAAACAAGGTCATGAGAACCTATATACCATATAATAGTTGGATAGATGAAGATACAAATAAAACACAGTTAAATATAAAAGTTATTGCTTATTTTCAACGTGCTTTGAAACAAGAAGATTATGTGTTTTATTGTGCAAAATTGCAAAATAGATCTTGTATTTTTCTAATAACTACATATAAATAAATTAATGATATTAAGCAATCTCATATTAGTTATTTAATGTGCGAATATGAACTCTTTTAAGTGAAACCAAATGTAAGCATATTCATTATGAACACGAGGTTGATTAAAATTATGAACCAAAAGAGATGGTGAATAAAGTTCTTAGAAACTTACCACCTAGTTGGGACCAAATACCCTAGTTATTAATGAAAACTAAAAATATTAAAACCTACTTTTTAATTAAGCTACTAGATTTTTTTGGTAGTTTATGCCTAGGAAATAACAAGTTATCAATAAAAAACACCAACAAAGGTAGTTGCCTTGAAAAAAAGTAGTTAGTGGAATATTCTTCAAATAGTGAAGAAAGCTTAGAAGATGAATAAGAGCAAACCAAAATTATAACAATGAAGTTCAAGAATTTAGAAAAGAAGGATTATGAATTCTGCAATAGAAGTAAAAGAAAGAGGTCTAACTCCTCGTTTTATGATTCCTAATTGTTTTGAGTGCAAGAAGCAACATCACATAAGACCAATATGTTTAAAGCAGAGGATGTGAAGCATAAATAGAAGCGATGCAAAAGGAAAAATTATAACAATAAATTTCAAGAAATTTTTAAAGAATTATCATTCCTTCAATAATAGTAAACGTTAGAGTTCTAAAGCATCATTTTAATGTTCCAACTTGTTTTGAATTTAAGGAGAAATTGCATATTAGACAAGAATGTTTATATAGCTAGAATATGTGAAGAATAAAAAGTGATAAAATAGAAATGTATTTTTCTAAGCTAAACAAAATGTCTAATGGCAAGAAATGAGAGGGGCCATATTGTCATTCTCAGAAATGAGGAAAGTAATGAATTTTCTCAAAACAAATTATTTTTATTGTGAGAAGAACTTAATTCTTCTTATGACATTTTAAAGGAGTATAGGAATTATAATCAAAATTAAAACATTAAATGAATCTCTTGAAAGGAAGCTTCTCTTTAAAGGTACAATTTGATGAGTTAGTTGTTAAGGATAGAAATGAGCCAGATGAGGTTGTCCTTGAAAAAAAAATTGAGTTGATCAATGAAAGTAAGGAACTTAAGTTTACCACTCCTCAGAAAATAATCTTAATGGGTATGAATAACTAAATTATTTTAGTTATTCGGTTCCTAGAAAAGAAGAAGGGACAATTTTATTTTATAGAAGATTCACTCATTTCAAGGGTATGCTACACTTGTGGTGGAGAGGACATATATCAAGTAAAAATTTTTCTTGCTTTGGGTATCTATAGGATTTATTATCTTTAGAAAAAAGGGAATCCAATTCATAGTATGTTCTTCACCCTAACTACTTGAAAGTATATCTTCAAATAGAGGAGCAATGAAGGCATGTGAGAGTTTGTTCTTCCTCCACGTATTCTTGAAATTATTTTATGTAGTTTTATGATGGTTTGATAGCTATATATAATAATATTTCATAATCTTAGATAGTATTATATTATTGATTTTTTTTAAAGTGCTTTAACTTAATTTATTAAAGGAAAGGTAAGCTCGATAGTTGATTTTACTAAGCTTAGTTTTGATAGTTTGCTTTATTATTATATTTATTTTTGAAAAGAGAGATTGACTTAGATTGCTTTTTTTAATGATTAATTTCTTAGATCATATTTTGTTTTCTTTCTATAATACAAGATACCTTAGTCTTACTTTGGTTTTAGACTTAATCTTTATAATTATATTTGCTTAGATTGATTTTTTTTTTATTTTAGGTCTTTTTTTCCTCTCTAGCCTTTTACAATTACAAAGGGACAATGAAATTTGGTGATTTTGCTTTTTTTTTCTTTGCACAATTAGATTACGTGTTCATAGGAGGGGTTCAATTTAAGTATATTTATATTTTTCTAATAAAAGTAGGATCTTATGTTGCAATCATCAAATAGCAGAGGCTATTGAGCTTTTGAGTTTTTCTTATAATCTCTTTAGCCTTGCTTAGTTTTGATGACTAGAGATATAATTTTATTTTGTATTGATCTTATAATTTTATGTTAGGTCTTTTATTTCAAAACTGTTTTAGTTACATCAATTTTAGGATGAATTAGACAGTAGAAGGGCAATTATGGTGATGAGGTGGTGTTGGATGAATGTTTGATTTTGATGATGAGTAATGAAAACAACAATAGAGAGGCTCCATAAGGTGGAAATGATGACTATGAAGTAGAGGTGGAATGACAAGTCTTGGTGAAATAGTAACAATAACTGGGATTAGATAGGAAAATATCACATGCAAATCAAAATTATTCACTTTAACTATGAACATTTGGTGAAATGTTTTTATGTTATTGTGATGATTGCCCCATAAAATATAATGATCTCCACTTTTAGGAGTAGACCATTAGTGAGATAGATTTAAACTTTAACCAAATTTACCCTCTATGGATCGTTTAGGGTTTTATTTGGATTTGTAATTGATATTTTAAAAATGCGCAACCTTCTGTATTTATTTATCGCTCAAAATTTAGGTAGCATAACAATATGGTTTGGGCTTTAAATATATTGACATAATTTTGATAGCATAATAGCTGGAAATCGTGTTGAGAAGGCGCTTCCTGGGACCTAGTAAGATTAATGTAAGGAGTTGAATTTTTCCCGGTCGGCTGTAAGGGACACTGGAATGTTGAATCTTTAAAAGTCAGATTGGTTACTTAAGAGATAATGAAACATGATATCTTCTCATATTCTTTCTTAAAAATTTATAAATTTTTTTTATAAAATGTCTATAGCATGATGATGTGTTTTGAGTTCTCTAAATATTTTTGACAAAATTTTGATAGCTTCATTACTAAAAATTATGTAAAAAATAATGCTCCTTAGATCTTGATCTAAGTTCAATGGAGGGAGTTTATTATTCCTACTCAACTCTAAAAGACAGTGGAACGCGGGGTTTGAAAATGTTTTAGCAAAACAGCTCTAAGGGAGTCTTCTATTAAAATTTCTCTTGTAATTTTGCCCAACCGGCTTTGTGAGACAATAGAGTGGGGTCTTTTTCTGTAATTTTAACATGTTTGATTTTTCTTTATATGCTCCTTCGGCCTCTTTAATTTGGTGTTTTCCAAGTCTTAAATCCTTTCACATCACTTTTATTTGCCTCTCCTATGTGCTCTTTACTGTTCCTTGATGGAAGGAATGCATTTGGTATTTATAGGTGAAGTAGTTTCAAGCAGTTTCCTCTTGATAGAAGCTTCTTCACATGCATTCGGATCTTTAGGGAGCCTCTCAGTGCACAGGGGCGAGGATTGCAAAGATTGTGGGCAGCGTGGCCTTTATCGTAGGCAAGGGAGTTGAGACACAGACACACGGGTTATGGAGACATGAGCGAATGAAACTGAGCTAATTCGGTAACCTGCAATCCTCATGTCCACGAGCGAGTATCATAGCTTTTGGACAAGGGCTGAGGCGTTGCTCGCAAGCTCAGGGATGTGGGCGGAAGCGGGGATGGTGGCTATGGAGCATAATGAGTTTTTATTTTTGTCTCTGTAATGACCCTAGATCATTTGGACAAAGAACGCTAAATTCCCCGCTATGCCTAATTTCTGTTTATTATCCGCAAATTTCTATTTTCTGTTAAAGTTTCCTGCAAAAATTCGTTTTCGTCAAATTTCTGTTTAATTCTGTTATGTGCTGATTAAATTATTGATCATGGAAGTTTCTCAAAGTCAAATAATCCTAAAATGAAATCTTAGCTTTGCCATTAATCTCGAATTTAAATGCAAATTAGTAAAGTATTTCAAAGTTTCTTACTTTCTTGTAACCTAATACAAATCTATAATTTAGTCGGAAACGTGTTCTTGAGAAAATTTTATCTATAGTAGAGATTATTTTCTTGTAAGTGATATTAAGTTGTTTCCTTAGAAACTCTTAATTTAAACCTTTTAGTCTAGGATTTAAATTATGAAGCACTAGAGATTGTACTCCCCCTCTTACTATTTCATAACATAGAAGTAGATGCTGTATAAGTTGATAGGAGTATTTACCCAAGAATAAGGATACAATTTGATTATAAAATAAGATCCATGTTCTTACTTTATTTCACAATTTGAACTCTCCCAAGAAATTAAGTCATTAAAATAATTTTATTCTTGCTTTGCATGTTGACCTTTATTGTGAGTGGTTTCTAATGGGTAATTTGATTGAAGTGCCTGATTACTTTAAGCATTTCATTAATTAAATTGGTCAAGATTGTGATTGACCTATAGAAAATTTTGTTCTAACCTAAATCTTAAATTCTTAAGAGGGTCTAAGGTGATAAAATATTGAGAAATCATAAACTAATCTAGAGATATACTTTATGTATGCAACAATTAATTTTTAGAGTCTAAAAAATTTATGAATACAACTTTTGCAGACATCAAATTTTTGAGTACTTATTCAATAAGATCAAACACCTAGGTACACTGGATATTATTTTTTATACTTTTATTTGCTTTTATTGCTACTTAAGCATTACTTTGAGTTTGTTTCGTGTTGATATTAAATGTATTATTTCTATGGCCAATGATATAAAGAACAAAATGATATTTATGTATAGGGTTCTGAAACAGTGATTGAATTAGGTTAGAGACGGGGCTAGTCTATCGGGAGTTATGAGGGTGCCATTTGGAGCCTTTGAGGGGACCCAGGTGATGAACATGCTTTTATTGAACCCAGCCTCGAGGTTCTGGCTTTGCCCATCAGAATTGCTAACGTTGCTTCATGATATCAAGACAGAAACATTAATATGAATTTTTATGTGATTATTGATTTATCATTTGAAAATTGGTATGTGACATAACTTTGACAAAGAAATGTTTATGTGCAGGAATTATAATTATTTTTATTTAAAACATGTTTTTCTACAATTATTATCATATCATTTTTGCCATTCGTTTTTATTTAAAAGTATATTATTTAATATTCTTTGTACTTAGAATGTGCATTAATAAATTATTTTTTTAATGCCAGACCAGGTACACTTGTACGAGGCTGAGATAGTTTAAGGATACTATAAGGAATTGTGGTGTAGACTAGAAGAATAAAACTTTAGCTTTTACTTTTTCAAGAGAAACTGTTATGCTATCAAATATGTAATATTCTGAATGATGTTATCTTTAAATTGAATGAATGATATTTCTTATATTTTTATATGACTCAAGATGATGTTTAAATGTTGTTTTGCTTAACCGCCAACATGATCTTGCGGAGATGTAACTAATGTTAGATTGATTGTTATTAACCTAACATGGGTTATCATAGTCTTCCTCTTCTTCTATTTGTTTAACTATAAAAATGTGATTAAAAGTTAAGGGTAGGCATTCATTATTGCTTTGCTTTTTTTATCATAAGTAATGTCTATAGACCAATTTCTTATGGTTTATTCTTTCGTTATAAATAGAAGGGGACTAAAAGTATTTATATATGCCAATATGACTATTGGTTTCATATTGTTGCTGGTTGATTCTCAAAAGTAACTTATACACTTATTATACAGTCTATATGTCTTAATAAAATGGAGGTATTTCTTAAAATGGTTCTTTGACTTTTAAAAATGTCCAATTGAGTCCCCCAATTATTGAAATCCTCAAAATAGTCTCACAACTCATTATAAAAGTTCAAATTAGTTCTATTTTAATCTTTTCATCCAAATGGATGAACACATTAAATTAAATAAAAACATTATGATAATATAGCTTCACAACTATGTGCTAAAATATCTTTCATTAATTATCTTTTCTATCCAAAATGGATTTAAAGTTAAATTTAAACTAATTTGAACTTTAAAAAGAGTTAGGGACTATTTTGGGTATTTTATTAGTCGTAGGACTTAATTTGGCAATTTTCAATAGTAAGGGGACGTTTTAGGAAATTACTCTAATAAAGTGTATGTTATAACTTTTAGAGCCACTAACATTTAGCTACATCAATGCCTTATTATTTATCATGAGTTTTGATAAAATTCTGGCACATCTTGTAGATTTTGAACTTAAGTGATGAATGAGATTAAAGACATCAAATGATTGAAATTTTATTATTGAAATATAATTGTACTACCTTTAAGAGGTATGGTTGGTTTAAATGAAAGTGATATGAATTTTGTTAGATGTTAATTTTTTTCGTCAACCCATTGTGCAGGCTTCCTATATGAATTTACTAATTTATAACTTCTAGTTTGAGCTCAGCTTATATTTATTAGGAACTGTATAACTTAGTTACTTCGTCTAGTTGATTTACTGTAAGTTGATCTTGAACCAAACAATCTCTTAGACTAATGCCATGTTTATTTTGAGTGAATTCTATGCACTAATGTGATTTCGAGATGTTATTGACAGTTCTTTTTCTCCTGGTTGTTCATATCCCTTGATATATGCAATGCGAAGTCTTGATCCAACAAACAAAACAAATAATAAAATGGCATCTTCGTGGTGCACGAAGCATTAATATGATGGTCTTTAGCCTAAAAATAATCAAATGGGCATTGTCCATGTTTATCAGAAGAATGAGCTTTTCAGAGCATTTAATTTTGCAATTCTAATCCATCAATTGCACAGTGAAGATTGTTCTTAGATACTGCCACTTACATTTTCTCTTTTGGCACGAATCCATCACATCTCTTATGTTAAATCCCAACTCTTACTGAGTTCATTCCACATCATTGCTGTTCTTATGACTTCTGTTCTCCAAGTTTTCACAGCATATTTTTAATAAGTATAATACATTTATCATTTTTGTGGCTACTTGTGTATGTTTTGGTAATTGCATGCAATAGAAATTAAAACTATTTGTTATTTTTTATCTGAACTTTTTTTGCATGTTAATACTACGTTTGTAGGGGCACCTGGATACATCACAACTAGCCTCTTGAATGGGATATCTTTCGTTGAAGGTTGGGAGGAAAATTTTTTTATTTCTAAATGGTCCATGCATCAACTGGTATACTTCTTTGGAACTCATTCGATGTTTTGTTTCTCTATCGAATTTTCATCTTATATTTTTTTGTAATGTTTATCTAAGATGATCAAAAAATATGATGCTTCATTAATCATTTTGTGTTTTTCAATACATGTCTGATTTTTAATCACTTGTAATAGTAGTAATTTTTCTCCAAATTATGCCAGTAGTTTGTGAGATTTTTTTTTTTATTTCCTTGTTAACTAGATTCAAGGCTTCATGACCGCCACTATGCTGTAACTACATTAATTAAGTTGCAACTATTTGCCCTAATTCGAATTTTTTCTTATCATCTATTTTGGTTAATTTTGTAGGCAGAGGTTGCTTTGTTTGTAAAGTTGACAAGATTATGTGCTGCTTGATGTTGTTTAGTTTGCTCAAACCAATAAGAGGATTTGGATAGTCTTGTTTGGTTCAAATTTAGCTTCGTTTAAGCTTAAAAAGCTATGGTTAGTATGTTTGTTAAGCTTATTAGGCTATTTGGTTGCTAAGAATGGCAATTTTAGCTTAAGCTAGTTTAAGCTTGTGAACCTTTTATTCCGCATGCCAACTTTACCTTGATTTTTTAATACTGATGTGACTAATTAATAATAATGAGTTAACTACATATGTATATATATATATATATATATATTTATCATAATTAATTTGGATACTTTAGTTATATTTTTTATCATGCATATTAATATAATTGTATTAATTTTTTATTAATCATTTGTGATGTTAATTATATTCTACCCCCCAATCACAATGCTTGTCTAAGTGTATTAATACTCTTATCACTCATTAATCAAGAGTTCTCTCCTATAACTAGGAGGGGTACTTATAATGGTTTGGGTTTATTGGAAATTATTGACCCTAGATTTAAAAAATGCTAATCTATCCTTCACAAAAATATCTAGTTAAAACATTCAATTTGACCTCAAGAAAAATTTACTCATACAACCTAATCCAAACAATGGAAATTTTTTCTTTTCTTGGAGCAATCAATTAAATTTTAACAACATAATGCCTGTAATCTATGACATATGGAAAATAAAATACTTCTATAAAATGGATAGATTCTTGCTGACAGTCAATAAAATTAATAGCAATTACTTAGTATTATCTAAGAAGAGAATATTTAAATAATTTCAAAATTGTTTTTAAATTATAAAAATGATATTTTTAATAATGATAAATATGAATTAAAAGTCAAACTTTAAATTTCACTCAATAGCTTAGAAGAAGCTTTGATCAAATAATTCTAATTGTTAAAACCTAATCAAATGATTATAAAAAAAATAAAGAGACTATTAGCACATTTTAGGGGAGATGATTTGAAGTAAAATGGGAAAATTAAATTTTATATATTTAACTTTTTCTATAATTAGATAATAAGTAATTAAATTATAACAAGAATTAATATCAAAATTTCTTTGTTAATAGCCCCCTCCATTCTATTCATAGAGGGGGAGCACTTAGAGAGTAAATCGGAGGCATGGGTTCAGTTATGGAAATCAATTCAGTTTTTTCTGATCTCCAATCAACATCTAGGTATTAGCATGCCCTTATTCTTTTGTTTTGAAACTCTATCAAATCTAAGAGAAACTTTTAGCTACACAGCTTAAATTGTTAGATTAAAATTTGGTTAGGCTTGAACATAGAATTGGATTTTATTTCACATTGAAGTAAAATTCTTTTTTTTGGAAAGTTCTTGTTATGGTTTTTTTCTAATTCGAATATTTATTCAATAAAGTTCATTGGAAGTTTCATCAAATGCTTATAATGTTTTAGGGTGATGTGTGTAACACCCTTTTTTTTAAGTATTGCTCAAATTTAAATTTTAAATATTCTAAATTTTCAATTAATTTGTTAAACTAAAAAATATGCAAAAAATGTTAAATTTTACTTTTACTGCATGCAAAATGAAATTAACAATATTTTGTTGCAAGTTTCGTCCAAGAGTTTAAATAAATTTTTGATTAATTTTTGAAAGAATTCTAATATTTTGTTTTAAATATTCAAATAACGCTAAACCCTAATTGTGAATAGCTGAATCCAGTTTGTATTCATTTAGGAAAACGCTTGCATTCCAACAAAAAATCAGCAAACACATTTTTTTTTTGTACTTTCTCTCTCTCCCCATGCCACGCCCAAGTAGATTACAACCGTCAATCAGAATATTTTGTTGAAAATGTGTGCTTTTCACGTGTTTTTGTCCTTATGTTTGATACTGTAGCAACACTCGTTCAATCATCTCACATGTAAAATGCTCTCAGTCGCTTGAATGAGATACAGGAAGCAAGGGTTTTCTCCAGCCACGTGTAACTTCACTAGCATCAGGCATAGTTGCTCTTCTCATGATCTTTCCTCTTTCTCTTCTTGTCTTCTTCCTTGCTTCCTGTAACAACTATTGGCTGTTTACGGGATTAATGAAACTCAAATAATTTCAATATGTGCAGAAGTATTTTTAAATTGTGCTTTATCTAATGATATTCTTAATCTTTTTTTATCGAGTCACATTGTGATCCTAATTTTGCTAAATTGGGTTTTTTTTAGTTGTAAATTTCATAAATAATCTCGGATTGTTACAAGCTTCTCCACTTAGGATTGATGTCGTCCCGATATTACTTGTTATTTAAAGTACTAGTTTTGTTGTTTTGGAGGTTACATGATTACTCAAATAGATTCGGGTACTTTTTGCGCATGTCCTCTTCTTTCTTTCATATGACTTCGTCAATACTCCGATTCTCCCACTGTATCATGGGAATAATTTGACTATGAGCTGACATATATCTCAACTTAACATTTTAACTATTTCCATTTACATGGTCGAGTATAGTTACAAATCATTCCAAACATTGATAGACATTGTCAAAGACCAATCTTTGCGGTAGTTAATGATCTGAATAGGTTTTCTACTATATATCAAAATTTCATACTGATTCAATATCTTTTATGTAATTTTTAACCTATCAGGACCTACAAATTTGTTTTCTATTGATAGTGTCGCTTCCTTCATTAGGTTGGCTATTTAGATACCTTGTTAACTTATGTAACTCCTTTCTAGCATCTTGTCTAGGTTGAAAGTTAATAATGATACCTTGTAGCTAAATAGCCCCTCATTGTAAATATTTTCCAGAAAATAGTTTGACATATAAAGGTTCATTTAGCGATACTCTTCCAAAATGTCAAAGGGATGCTGAGTAGCTCTTGTGTCTAGTGATTCTTAAATTTTATTGTGCAATTCAATGGCAGTTTATAGGATATCGAGTTGTGGTTATTAATATAAGAGTTTATTTTCATTGGTGCACAAATGTTCAGGTAAGTCTTTCAGAAATACCTTATTACCGTCATTTGCTATCTCAATGTGTTCAACAGTTAACTGTTACCATTTGACTGCATTTGTATATAAATGAACTATGAATTTCATGGCTGAATTTAATATTACACGAGATAAATTAGTACCTAAAACTATATCGGAGTTTTTTTGAACTTTTTTCATAGTAAGATGATTATCTCCAATCTGAGTTAGAGCTCCTGGTATAGCCTTCTTCTCAGACTTTCTTTTTTTAACATTGTCTCCATCCACAGTCTTTGTGGCTCGGCATTGTTGGATTCAGTGCCCCAAACAATCATAGTTGTAATAGACGTTTCCCTAATGGTAGCCATCTGCCATAAGGGTGTTGTAGGTTGCATTCCTTTTCAATTTCTTGCTTGATAGGTTCTTTCTTTGATATTACTTGTCCCTCAATATTCTGACGTGCCTTATATTATTGAATAAGCTGGTCTGGTTCGCCACACTAATGGCATATAATATAATAATAAATACTCTTTTAGTAACCGATACCCCATCTAATAGAATATGTCCACTAAGACCACCATGAGGTTATCCTTGCCAAAAATGCATCTAGATGCAGAGTCGAAGAATTGTCGAATTTACACAATAAAATTTGTTTCCCGTTAGCACTGCGTACTACGTTTTCAAACATATATAATAATATGACCTTTTTATATTAAATTTTATTCCCCACTAGCATTGTGTACTACTTTTGCAAACCTATACAATGATACGACTATTTATATTAAACTGTGTTCCCTGCAAGCACTGTGTGCCACCTTGCAAACATGTACAACAATATGACTTATTATACTAAAATTTATTTCTTGCAAGCACTGCATACTATTTTTGCAAACTTGTATAATGGTATGATTTCTTATATTAAAATCTGTTGCTCGCTAGCACTACGTGCTACTTTTACACACCTATACAACGATATATCTTTTTATATTAAAATTTATTTCTTACAAGAACTACGTACCACATTTGCAAACTTGTACAACAATATGACTTTTATTAAAGTTTGTTTCCTGCTAATATTGCATACTATTTTTTTAAACCTGTAAAATAATATAAATTTTTATATTAAAATTTGTTTCCTAGAAGCACTGCATACCACCTTTGCAAACATGTACAACGATATGACTTTATATTAAAATTTGTACACTGTAGTGTCTGCGTATTACCTTTCCAAACCTATACAATGATTTACCTTTTATATTAAAATTTGTTCTTGGCAACCACTGCATACTTCCTTTGTAAACCTGTACAATAATACGACCTTTATATTAAAATTTGTTCTCTGTTGGCACGACGTCCTGCTGTTACAAACCTGTGCAAGAATATGACATTTATATATAATTTTGATCATCACTAGCACTGCTTTTGAGCCTTGTTGTTGTTTTGTTGCTGACATGTTGTGGATATAGTTGCTATTTTGATATATATATATATATATATATATATATACTAATACATGGTAGTTATGATTTTTGAAATTGATATTGTCTGGTACTAAACAGTAAAAATGGAATATTCAAAAGTATATGAATACCTTGCCATGCCTTAGTGTTAGGATGGTAGTGATATAATATGATTTTGATTGATCATTTTGTTTTTGTATGTAAAACAAATGCAATTATATACAAAATAAGTGTTACTTTTCTTGACATATGATGCTTTGTGACAAGGATATATGTACATGAAAATGTTATGTAAGGATAGCACTTCTATATTAGATTTTGTTCCCTCCTTGCACTTGCATACATTTGCAAACCTGTACAAAATTTTGATATGACCATATTTTCTTTCTTTGCTCGCATTGTTTATTGCTGCAAACCCTACAAGATTTTTTCTACGAGCTTTGTTGATTATAGTCTTATAATATTGAATTTTACTGCCAATTGATTTATTATGAGTCCTATTAAAATGTCTTACAAGAGTTTGAGAAATTTTAGTCCTAAATTATATGATCAAGGTGAACATTTTTGAGCAAACTTTCTATACATGGTTTTAAGCGGGGGCATACTTGGTTGATACAAGGGAACCTACTAGGTGGGGGTAGATGGTTACATGAAAGTTATGTGGACCATTGTTTTATTCCACGCATCCTGGACTGCTGACCTAGGACAAATCTTCAACTTTATGTAAGACTATAATCTTTGATAGACTTGGTACTCGATTTGACTCGGTTGTCGATTTGACTCGGTTCTCAACTTGACTCAGTTTTCAATTTGACTCGATTCTCTACCCGACTCTGTTCTCAATTTGAGCTCAATCTTGAATCGAATTTTGTGTATTCATGCAAGCTGACAAATTATGTTTTGTTTTTTCATAAAAATTGGTTAGTTACCAAGCTGTTTGTGACATTGTCATGCAATAAAAAACCCTTATACTATTTTCTCAGATTTTTAGTTACTTCCTCATTTGTATATTTATTTAGTTTGCTACTTAACCGCTTTCTTGTATTGCTTAATATATGGTTGATATCTACGTACTTAGAGCAATCTGACTCTGACTCAAACCTTGACAAATTTCGTGTGATAGGTTAGAAGTTGATAGTATAATAGAACTCTGAGAAGTAACTTAATGGATGTTAGTCACTACTGTCATAGTAGCTTATCATATTTTATATGTTGAGAATATTATTGTCTAACTCTATATATGACTTTGAAATGTGTTATTTTATCTCAAATAATGAGAATTTCATTTCATTTTGTTTACTTTGCTTAAGCACCCCCAACAAGATTTTGTGGATAACATATATAATATCATAATTATGCAAACATGAGATTAGGTCGCCATACTCTGTATCAGAGTTCTTGATCTGATACAGTCGGTATCAGAGTTGTTGCTTTGGTACCGGGCTGTTACACTTTTCTCCTCTCGACAGCTTGGTACCAGTGCTCGGCATCACTAACCCCTTCTTTTCCCTCACGTTAGTTCACCCATAGTTGAACTTTCACTAACCATGCTTACCTTAGTCGACAATGACCTTTGTCCATTGCCACTCTGTCTCTTTTATCCATCAGACCGTTAACAACCACACGCCAATTCTACTCACAACCATCGAGCCAAGATTGGCGCATTGCCGATCCTAGCTTCCCATCCATGTCCATTGAAGCCACTTGGTCCCTTTTTCTTCATTTCCATTTCTGTAAGAGCTATCAAATAGCTCATTTTCTTTCTACTTCTCAAGAAGTTCCATAATAACTGTCCCATAAGCAATGGTCAAACATCCCCCAAATACCTTCCAAACAATCCCAAATAGCCCTTTATGGCTTCTCCAATTAAATACTAAATCCTTATCTCTTATTTATCTTATTTTCATTTATTTCTTAAAATTGTTATTATTGTTATGATTGCCTAAAATTTGTACTTCTCAAATCTATTACCCTTTCTTTGATAAGAAAGAGTTTGACCTTTGATTTTGTGTTCCTACGATGGGCACGACCCTGACAACGAACCTTGAGCATGTTGACAACCACTCATTGTCCCTTGAGGTATTAGTTTTGTAAAAATTAGATTTTATTAGTTAAATTTGAATTGTATTTGCTAAAATTATGCTTACTAAATTGGTTTAAATTGACACCAGACACGACTGGCATCAACCCTTATACAATATACCAAAACCTATGGTAATATTTTATGATTTTGATACTTTAATAATTTTAATAATATTAAAAAAATTCTAAGTCTAACTCTAAATCTTAAATTTTTATCTTATTTTCATTTATTTCTTAAAATTGTTATTATTGTTATTATTGCCTAAGCTTTTTCTTATCACAACTCTATTACCCTTTCTGATAAGAAAGAGCTTAGCCTTCCGGTTTGTGTTCCTACGATGGGCGTGACCTTGACAGCACCTAGAGCATGCTGACAAGCACTCATTGCCCCTTAAGGTATTAGTTTTGCAAAAATCAAATTATATTGGCCAAATTTGAATTGTATATGCTAATATCATACTTGCTAAATTGGTTTAAATTGACATCGGGCATGACCGACATCAACCCTTGTACAATCTACCAAAACCTATGGTAATATTTATAATTTTGATATTTAATAATTTAAATAATATTACAGAAATTCTAAATCTAATTTTAAGCATCTTATTTAGGCAAGTTCTAGTCTGTTTTAGATGGTAATGCGATAAATAAGATAAGTAACCTTTTTTTATATTTTAAAGTAATTTTTTTGAATACCACTAGATAGTATGGATGATAATACATATAAAAGTTAATAAATTGGATGAATGATGAATTATGCATCAAATATATTGTCTAAATAAACTTGTTTCTTATTTTATACCTAGTAAATAAAGCTAAATTTGTACAACGATTACATATTTTATATATTGATTGTATATACAAGATAACAATATATATATATATATATGTTTTTATCTGTTTATACATTTTTTTTACAATGAATATTTTAATGAAATAACTATTATTGTATGATGGAGATCACTAATGAATACTTTAAATTAGTTAAATTAATACTTGTTTATGTTTAAATTTAATTCATAAAAGCTAAGTATGCTACTCAAGGATTAATAAATATTTAATAAAATGATGCTGTCATATGTGTAATTGTCTTTGGAGCAAACACTCTTGATATTGGTTGGAGAAGTGATATTGATAGTAATGATAATGGTATGATTATGGTAATGATTTTTTATGCTGAGCTTTTATATTATCACACAATAGTATAACATGTGCTATATATTTTATTTATTAAATGATGAATGCTATAAGAAATGGAGTATTTGGTAAAAGTTGGATACTATTAAAAATTTAAATAATATGATAATGAATAAATGGTAATTGTTAATTGGTAATGGTAAATGAAAACAATAAAGATAATAATGAAAGGTTACTAATGGCTAAATAATCATATTTATTATGTAGATTTATTATAAATCTATAAAATTGCATTTTTTTTATAATAAAAACAGTATGCACATTACGTTCTTCAAGTTTCTGTGATTTATACTGGGATATACCCGAAGTTACAATATAACTCATGTTATTCAATATTTTTCAGGTTTTAGGACTTGTGAGGATAGAACATAGTTGACTAAGCTTGTTATTTATGAGATATTTGTTGAATGATTAGTGGCTCTTTCTTGTATTATGAAAAATCATTAGTTTCCTTTAATAATAAGATTTAAAATGCGTACTCTATTTTTTCACCTTTCAGTCTCTCTATTCACAACATTTATAGGCTGGGTTGTGACAGTGTGAAGTGGAGATCTCGAGGATTTAACTTACTAATACTACCCAAGTTGAAATACCTCAAGTAAATTACTTTTTTGGACTAATATAAGTTAGTTGAATTGTAAAAAAAGAAATTTTGCAAAATTAATGTAAATAACATAAGCTCAGGCATATATCTTACTCAATTTAATCTATAAGATAAATTTCTATGTTGTTTGTCTTCTAGTGTTGGTCTAATGTAATAGAAGTGGAAGTTGGTTTTAGGAGTTCAACATTTTAAATGAGTATTGCATATCTATAATCTAGTATACTGAAAATAAATATTACATAGGTAAGTTGTTTTCATAGAATATGAAAGACAAGTTTATATAAACACTACAGAAGTATAGACTGTTAGTAAATATATTAGAGAAATAATAAAGTGAAATGATTTACTTTATAAAGTTTCTTTATGCTTAAATTATTTTGGGATTATTTCAGTACATTTAGTTTCATATATCAAACCCTCTTAATATGTTAATATACTTTAATAATTGAAGTTCTTGCATTTTCATATCAATGTATTCTTCATTATATTGCTTGTCTATTTCTATTTTAATAATGCTTAATTTTATATTAAATAACTAGTATGACCTTCATGGATGCTCATTATTCCCATTAGGTCCCAACAAGGCTTAATGTGAATGTCTTTTGTTCTTTTTCATTCGCCCATGTTTGTATAATCTAAATTTTGCAATATGGGTACACGTCCCTTATATATCATAAGAGCGGTTCCAACGTCAGTATGTAAAAGTAGCTATATATGTATATAATTTCTTTGATAGCAACAATATTTTATGCCACACAAATTCTTTTTCTCTCCAAGCCTCTTCAAAGAATCTTTTTAGTACTCTATTATTATGTTTCTTTTCAAGATCAATAAAAAGATTAAATTAAGATCTTCTTTTCTTTCTCTTAATATTTTTATTAAATCTCTTAGTATATGTATAGCTTTTATAATAGATTTGCTTGGCATAAAACTATATTGATTTTGGAAAGTATGAGCATCCCTAATCACTCTTACCCAAAGTATTAATGTATGGCTCATCAACTTTGTTCTTTTAGCATTTGCAGTATTGAGCATCAACTTTATTCTTTGTAAATAGTATAACAGCACTCTACTCATTTGACATCTTTTTATTCTTCAAAGTAACATTAAGTAACTTCAAAAGCAAAGAAATTCCTTCCTCATCTTACATTTTCATGTCGATAGGGATGTCTTCTGATCCTTTCGCTTTTAAAGCATTCGAAATCTTAGTTTTGCTAATCTATCTAACAAGAGTATAAGTTGTATTATTTTTATAATTACTAAACTCAACCATATTTATGGTATTGGTAGAACCTTCTTAAAAAAGCATAGTCAAATTAGTAGTCTTTCTATAATGAATATTTTTATGCCTAAAAAGAATTTTTTTATCTTTATTTTTGATATATTTATCTTGGTATCAATGTCTTGATTCTCTTATCTTTTAATTTAGCTTACTTATATGTGCCCTCCTTTAAGAGTTTTTAATTTATCATATAAATTCTCAAATGGAGCAATCTAACATCATAAATAGCTATTTTGACTTCACGATAACTTACATTTTATTTCTTCCAATATTGCGCATTCTTAAGCTTAAATAATTCTTTCAAGCGTATCCTTTTTTTTATTTCTAGTTGAACATCTTGTTTTCATCAGCATACATTTTTATCATTAAGTTCTCTCCATTTTAATTCACTAAGTATATTTAGCAACATTGCAAATACAACTAGCAATGTAATTCCATATATTATTATATTTTATTTCAGAATCCCACAATTCAAATTTAAATCACTTTTAAAAATATTCATATTAGCTTTCTTAAGATTTCACTATCTAATTTTGGAGCATATTTTAGATTTAATTTTGTTTTCTTACTTTTTTTCTCAAATCTAGCCAATTGTTGATGTTGGGTCATCAAATAGTTATGCGGAGTAATCTAATAATTACTGCAATATAAATTCTCTTTTATTTAAAGAAAATAATCATTTTAAATTTTAAAAACCTCATTTTCACAAGTGAAAATATATTCCTCTTTATTAAATAAGTAGTAGCAATAACAAGACAATAAGTTAAAGTAAACTTCAAAATCATTTGTGCTTCTTCAATAATCTCTCTAAAATCAAATCCAATATGAAACTATTAAATTCTCCAATCACCTTTCCAATGTATTATTTAAATCTCCTTTTATAAATAATATCTCTTTTGGGGTATTTCTTGAATTAATTCCTTCAAATCATGCTAAAATTTTTCTTTTATACTTATTCTCACATATATGAGGGGCATATGCATATTATAAGTTATTCTATTAATTATTATTTGTAAAAATACAATTCTATCTCCCAATTTCTTAAATTCCACTGCATGATTTTTAAATTCTTATCCAAGAGGTTACTCACTTTATTTCTATGATGACTTTTACCAGAGTACTTTTGCTTTCTCTCTCACTCGCAAGAGAGAGTATTTGTCCTCATATGAATCTTAATGACCACTAAATCAAAAAGCTTGCTAGTGAAATTGACAATATCTTAACTACCTGATCTTAAATTAGTATTATGGGCTAGCTTCTTTACTTGCAATCATCCTTAATGCAACAACCCTCACATATTTCGGACTAGGGCACTGAAATAGCAGGCTTTGCACACTTTTCACTACATCTAAGCAATGTAGTGCGAAGCTTTTAGTGGGCGTCCTACCTCAAGCACAATTTTTAAAAATCATACTGGGAGAAGATTCGATAAAAAATCTTCCTCTTTTCTCATCCAATACTTGCGATTTGGCAATGACGGAATTTTGATAGATATTAGCTTATAATTTAACTCTTGTATCATTTTAACACCCTTGTGACTAACCCCAAAAATCTGTAAGACTGTATTTTGGTAATTAAATTTCGGTCTTCTAGAATGTTTCATCAGTGCTTATCTCTATTCTCATTATGCCATACACAGCCTGAAATATGCGTTTGAGATTCGTAGTCTTTGCTTCTTTTGTACTCAATCATCATAATCATGAGCCTTAAATGAAGTACTTGGTTTTTTCAATTGTTAATCTTTACTGTTTTATTAAGCTGGTTTTTGAGCAGGTCTGATTCATAAAGTTTTGTGGTTTATTTGATGTTGTATGAATAGTCTTATTATTCTAATTAATATTCGCATGCTTCTATACTCATATTTGAACATTGTAAATTAAATTCTAATGCTGCAGCTGATTGAATGTCCGTCCATTTATGAACTTATGGGAAGTTATAATTTTTGCTGGGAAGATACTCCCGTTTTGCAAATTTGGAGAAAAAGATATGATAATTCAGGTCAAGCTCATACATTGCTAGAATCGTATGAAGCGGATGATGTTACTATTATAATGAATGAAGCGCTCTCGGGCAACAGTGTAAGTCAAGTTAATTTATTTCTAATTCTTATGAAGCTGGTCCTAAATTTGCTAGGGATGAAGCCTTTTAGTTATTATGTTGGCTTTTGCAATTTGTGAAAAATATATCCTAATAATATAAGTAGTCGTTACTCTGATTTGTTAGTGTCTATTTCTCCAGTTACAGCAACTATTTATGGACAAAAAAGGAAATGCTTAAAATTTTATTTCAACTTGTTTATTTTCTGTTGCCGTAAAATTCTTGATATTTGGATGAGTATTTGCATCATTTGTAGTTTTTCTTACTCGAGGTAATTCTATTTTTGAAGTTTCGGCTATCGCCCATACATCTTGTAAATCAAGTCAAAATAAAGAGCAACACCATGTTTAAGCTAATTCAATATTCTCATAAAATATACTAAAACTCACTGAGAATAGGATCCCGCTCCCAAAAAGTAAAATCTCCGCTACAACAAGTGGCACAAAATTTGCAAAGTTGTTGCAGCTGCGAGCTCTATGGAAAAATAAATTATATCTAAATGGAAAAAAAAATGAAATAAAAGGTTGTCCTACTGAAGAGCACCAGCCTTCCTCCCTAGCTTCCTTAAAGTCTTCCTGTTCCGAGCAATGGCAGTGAGGATGTTACCCTGTCATACTCTCTCACCCACTTATGAGTGATCCGTTTGAGCACAGTGATTTCCTGGATTTCAGTTTCAAGGAGAGTTTGGGTCTGGACCCGAGCACCACAGAATGCCACAATGTCACCTCTCTCAACCCGGGTAATAGTACCTTCTAAGGCCTCCAAATCATCGTACTGGAAGGATGCATTAATGTTGTCCTTAGGACACACTTGAGAGAACAAAAAAAGTGGGGTAGAGGGGCCAGAAATTGTTGTCGTGCCTAAGAACCAACATAAGTGGTCAGGTTGGCAGATGTTGTAGCCACAAGGATGGTTCTAGCGCTGATCGGTGGAGTCTGGACTGTACATCCATTCTTGACTCTTCCTTGTCCGTGGAAGATGTAGGCATTGATCCAACTCATGGAGGACTATCGAGATCCCACATTATTGTTTGAGAAGAGCTACAACAGCTGATCCCACTGGGTTATGGCCCTATCATCGATGCCCCATCTAGCGAGAGCCTCATGGATGACCATATTGTACGTTCACCTACATGCAGAATCATATCCTCAGCCTCCTCACATCCCCGGACATGAAAGCTTAAGGGGGCGAGATCGCGGGTGTGAAGCGAGTCGATTGGGACCACATTTATGAGAAATCTCAAAAGAAAGCATGCCTCTTCAGGCCAATATCAAAGCTCTAGACGTCGTTGAGTCGTCTCACATCAATATAAATCTCATTCTTGTGGATAGTGCTAGAGATGCTGGAGGTAAAATTGGAAGAATTCCACATCAACTTGTCCCATATTAGGGGGTTGGTTGCACACATTCACAAATGTGGTCCATGAGATGCTCCAAGTAAACTCTAGAAAGACCAACATGATTACAGCTCGCATCCCAGTGAGAACAAATCGAGGAGCTGCTCCTCAATGGAGCATCGAGATACTACTATCATCACCAACCCTCCATGACTATACTATTGAAATATCATCCAACCTTACAAAGAATTCTCCAATTATGTGAATCATTGCGGTTGATTAGTATTCCTACCCTTGCTTTAATATTTACAATTCATGGTCATCACCCAAAGTAGGTTTGTCTTAAAATAAAACTATATGTGTGACTGACCACAATAATGTGCCCCCCAAGATGAAGGTTTCAAATGCCAAGTTATCCATCCACAAGCAGAGTGCTTCCCTCATCCCACCTAACATAGTGAATGCACTTGTTCGCATCCTCTTAAAGAAGGGAGTGCACAAGCCTTTCAATATGCAAGAAACACGAATTAGAATTTGTTAGGGCATCATAGGACATACAAGCATGGAGGAGAGGACTGGCTTAATGAGACAAATCGACCCACAATTGAGTCTTATGGCCATATGCAATTCACAAATGTGGTCCATGAGATGCTCCAAGTAAACTCTAGAAAGACCAACATGATTACAGCTCCCATCCCAGTGAGAACAAATCGAGGAGCTGCTCCTCAATGGAGCATCGAGATACTACTATCATCACCAACCCTCCATGACTATACTATTAGAATATCATCCAACCTTACAAAGAATTCTCCAATTATGTGAATCATTGCGGTTGATTAGTATTCCTACCCTTGCTTTAATATTTACAATTCATGGTCATCACCCAAAGTAGGTTTGTCTTAAAATAAAACTAAATGTGTGACTGACCACAATAATGTGTACCCCAAGATGAAGGTTTCAAATGCCAAGTTATCCATCCACAAGCAGAGTGCTTCCCTCATCCCACCTAACATAGTGAATGCACTTGTTCGCATCCTCTTAAAGAAGGGAGTGCACAAGCCTTTCAATATGCAAGAAACACGAATTAGTATTTGTTAGGGCATCATCGGACGCACAAGCATGGAGGAGAGGACTGGCTTAATGAGACAAATCGACCCACAATTGAGTCTTATGGCCATATGCACCAATCATTGATATGAACTTTTCAATTGGCTGATGGTTATCCTCATTGTGAAGGCGCCTCATAATAGTGATCTCAAGTATTGCAACTATTGTCTCCTTTTGAACCCATATGAGTGACAATCCTGCTCACTTGTGCTTTTGTTAAAGATGGCTTGGGGCTTGTTTACATTGTTCGCTTACCCAGCCCACTTCCCATAATCCTCAAGAACCTACCTTCGTGATGGTAGTGGAAAAAAGGCTCATGTCATTAGCATACATAAGATGGTAGAATCTGAGGCCTCCTTTATCAAGCGTGCTACCATTCGGTTTCCTTATTTGCATATTGGAAATACTTATCTAGAGCAACCCCGAGCAAAGAATGAAGAGGTAAAGTGAAACAAGCCAGGCTTACCAAAAGTCCTCATGCCTAGATATATGGAAACTTTCCTGTTAACTAGGAGGCCTAACTTTGGCTCACACTTGCCCAAAATTGGTGAAAAACTATACTTTGTAAGGAATCTTCTCAAGCATTCATGCTCCATTTTGTCATAAACTCTCATAATGTTGACCTTTATAGCTATATGACCTCTCACTTCATCTAGTCATCAGCTCTCTTCATCTCAACCTTGGCGACTATATGACCCATGGTGGAGGAAAATAAAAAGAACCTTGAGAGGATCTTATATTTAGTCAGACCTAAGTACTCTGCTCCATATAGATTTTGCTCGACATGAATCTCTTGAGGCAATTAACATGCACCATGTAATGATTTTGTGGATATTGTAGCTCAAACTGATTTACCTGAACTTTTTAGGAGAAAATGCACTCTTCTCTTTAGTAATGAGAACCACAAAGTATCCCTTCACCAGTGAAGGCGGTGGCTTTTTTTAAAAGGTTATGAATAGCTACAATAGTGTCCTCCACGGTGATTGCCTAATATCTTTGATAAAGGAAAGGTTGATTCCTTCCAATGTCTGGGCCTTTTTTCCCATGTCTTTAAGTGTTATCTAGTTATCTTCCAAGATGTGACTCTCTTGAGGGGCAGTATCTGTGGCATTTAGAGGGCATCCTATATAAGGAGAAGAGGAAACTAGACACTAGAGTGGAAATACCTCTCATGATGTGGAAGATGTCAAGATGATACTACTTATCTCCTCGGAAAGTGAGCACCACATGCTCATTCTCAAGATTCTGTATGGCATTGATTGCTTTTGATGGATAGCTAGCCTCTAGAAGAGAGAAGAGTTATGGTCCCCATGGGTGATCCATCTATCATTGGCTCGCTACTCCATTAGTAGATGATGTGAGCCTCAACATGACTGAGCTTCTGTAGGGTATCTCGAATTTGACGACAAAGATGGGCATCATCATTATCCAAGGACATACCCTCTAGCCTACATCTGGTATTGCTGAGAAGAGAGCTCCACCTCTTTCTTCTTTAACTCTAGATCGGTGCTCCTTTCCCATTGTAAAGGTCTTTATGGTCCTAGCCTTCTTATGGTTTTTCTTATTATGAGTTGTACCATTAAGAAAGAAAGCTTGAACTTTATATTTATGGCTTAATCTTAAGAGTAGAGTATGAACAGCTAGAGGGAAAGAGTGGTTCAATCAAGTTCCCAACACATGTGATGACTTATCATATTAAAATTAATCCCCAAGATTGGGGCCTAATTGATAAATAGATCATAAAATTGGGAAGTTGTGATGTCCCGATGCCGGTTCAGCAGAAACCGTTCCGACATTGGGTGTTCACTTACCGCAGGATCATATTGAGTAATTTGCGAAAGAAAAAGGACTCATAAAAATCAAGACATTTCTCATTTATTTATAGTTCATATTACAAGATTTTTCCCCTCGTACAAAAGTGAAGTATAAAAAAAAATAAAAGATAAACAGTGCAGTCGTAGATCGATTGGCAGATTGAAAATTTTTAGGCATTAGGGTTCTTGTTTAAGCTCTTGCAGAAGTACCTGACCTGGTATTGTACAACAAACAATACTGAGATTAGAATTCTCAGTAATTAGAGAGTACTTTAAGTGCCACAGTAATCAATGCAATATTACATTTTATAATAGCAGAGATGCGATTTGCAAAGAAAAGATGCAGGAAAAATAATAAGGTAAAAGCGTAAATAATATAATTAATTTCCTGCAAAAGATATTAGCTCAAAGATGTAGGTTATTGATGTTATTTTTCCAGTAACCCACCACGAATGTTGTTACTGATGTCATTTTTCCAGTAACAACCCACGAATGTATTACTGATGTCATTTTTCCAGTAATTAGCCACAAATATCGTAATTGATGTCATTTTTCTAGTAACTGGCCACGGATGAAAATGATATTGGTTTCTGACAACTAACAAAGCATTAGTGTTACTGATATCATTTTCTAGTAACCCACGAATGTTACCACGTTGGTTCCAAACAACCAACCAAGCTTCAAAATGAAATTTGGCTCAAAGCAATTAAGCGAAGCAAAGCAGTAATAAAAATGCAAAATATAATACATGTCATATACGGGATACCTTTTGTCTTTTAAGTTCGGATGAGTGACAGTTCGCTCAATCTACATTTAAGTTCCCGATATTTTAGCCAATGATCTTAGGAATATTATTTTTTTTAAGGATTTTCTTAAATTCTTCTTTTCTGTCCTTTTCTTTTATATTCTTATTATGATATAAATCTGTATTTATTGAGTCCCTTGTTGTAATCATATTTTATTATTATGATCATATTAATATTATGAAAGAATAAAGATAGAAAAATGATTGATTAGAAATAATAGACATCTTTATTACATTTTCACTGTTATCCATTATGATAATGTGAACGATGTATTTGAGATGTTAATACTATTATTATTAGTATCATACTAATGATTAAGCACAAAAGAAAAATTTATTTCTTTTCTTTTTCATTTCTTACCTCAGATTAGGATTGCTTGGAAAACGAAGGAAGGCCGGAGGCTGGAGGAGGGCTGTGGGGCTGCTGTTGGCTGGCAAGGTAGCAGCTGGCTGCGGCCGGCTGCTGTGGGCTGAGGGAGGATGGCTGGCAGGGCCGAAGGGAGGTCGGCTACTGTGGGCTGAGGGCTGCAGGCTGGGGGAGCTGCTGTGGAAGTTGGAGAGGGCTGGAATGGCAGGAGGAGAGGCTGGGCTGCTGGCTGGGAGAGCGAGGAGAAGAGAGCACTGATTACTGGCTGTGGGAGTTGGCTGGAAATGGCAGTTTGAAGGCTGTGAGAGCTGCTGAGAGCTGGCTGGAATGGAGAAGAAGGAGCTGCTGGCTGTGGTAGGGGAGCTGGCTGGCAGCTTGTTGGCTGTTGGGGCTGCTGGCCGACGGCTGTGGTGGGTTGAGGGATGAGGGCTGGCAGGGCTGAGGTGGGGCTGCTGGCTGGGAATGGGGAGAGGGCTGCTGCTGTGTGCTGGCTGGGAGAGAAAAGTGGGGAGAAGAGGGATGGCTATGGGGCTGAGGAGGAGGGGCTGTTGTGGGGCTAAGGAGAAGGAGGCTTGGCTGCTGTGGGCTGGCTGAGAGAAGGAGAAGGGAGAGCTGCTGTGTGGGGAGAAGGGGGAGGGAATGGAGGAGTTTAAATAGGCAAGGAGGAGGGAGGGATAAGAGGCGCAGGTTTAGGGGATAAGGGCGCCATTAACTGGCGCCATTAAGGCGCTAAAGGCCGCAGAAAAAGGCGAAAGTTTCTTCCGCCAAAATTGGGACTTGCGATCGGTGGGGTGGAGGTGGAAAAACTTAAGGAAATTCTAGATTTCTTACTTAAACTTAAATTAATCGTATTTTTTCGCCGTTTGGCGTCCAAATACAATGAAATTTGACACCGATGTATGTTATGATATTATGAACACACTCGCACTGAAAATTTTCGATTCGGAGTAATATTTTATTTTATATTAAATTTTGAGTTTAAATACTTCAAAATTTAATCATGATCAAACCGGCACTCAGAATTTGATGAAATTTTTCGAGCAACTTTTAAATAATATACTTAACATAGACACTGAAAATGATGAATTTGGACACGTATTTCAATGTCCATGATTTTTTTAGAATTTAAATAATTCAGAAAATAAAACAGGAGCTTCCGTTATTCGGATTTCTCCCAAACTATGGCATTTTGATCTTTAAAATTATTCTTACCGATGGTATTTTTGTTTGCTCTAATTCGAAATTCCCCGGGATCCTGATTTCTAAGGCGGGATTTGACCTAATTTGCAAAGTAACGACTTTGGGTCGTTACAAAAGCTCACTAAAGCAAACCTCTCTCAAACTAACTAACCCTATAAACTTAGAGAATAGTTAAAATAAGAGCTAGACTTTACTCTCCTTCAAGTTTAGGTACCTCGGTCTAAAGATGATCAAACCACCCAGTTTAAAAAAATAGATGTAGTAGGGGGTGGACCTCAAAGCGAAAAGAGGGACAAGCAAAATAAAATATGAAAAAATTAGAAAATACTAAAAAATGGCCAAAAAGTAGTAACCCAAATCTTCTGTTTGAACCGGTAGTTTGATATTGCATTTCTGAGAGCAGTTGACCTGTCAAGAAATTTTCAAGGTAGTAACACAATATAAAATAACTATAGCATAAGGAGGTATAACAAACATGAGCTAGATATTGGTCGAACAACTAAGATAGTAAACAACTCTCCAATGCTACCACATAAGTTATATATGGCCAAATGTTTTATGTATAAGACTAGCAGTAGTAGTCAGTAATTAAAATTAGCACCCATTCAATCCCAAAAACAAATTGTGAATCTCAGTGGAAGCAACAACATTCAATTACATGATATTTGAGAGTATCCAGAAACAAAATTACCCAACAAAACAAAATTTGAATAAAAGAAGTTCAATAGGTCATCAAGCAGTAAACCTTTTAAAACAGAATATGTTCCAGACCATACAATCCGCGCAAAAAAGATCCGCGCAAAAAAGAAGCCCTAGCTGATGGGACAATAGGGCGGGCAAACTGCACCTCACGAAACCTGTTGAAGAAGGCAACATCCCGCAAACCAAGAAGAGATTAAAGCTGATAGAGTAACTAAGGATAGTAACAACATCATCAAAATAAAGTCAAAACCATAAGTTGAGAGACTAGGCCTTAGGTGGTGAACATGCCTCAACAAAAGAGCAAGATATATAGAGGGAAAGTAAGATTCAAAATGTTAAAAACAGCATTTAGTTTCTAATATAAGGAAGCTTAAGCCTGTCCCACTAGCAAATAGGCTTAAGGTATGGTAGGGCAGCATGATCATCTAAAATGGTTAGCTTATTACTCTCTATTCTCTTATTTGCAACCTTCTCTACATATATGGGTTGCTAATAAACCTGAAATTCATTAAAAACTTAAAAATGTTCTTGAGAAGTAACCTTTTTTCCAATCGCCTGCAATTTATTCTGAATAATTTGGACAAGACTATGAGCATCACATTCGATCCAATATTGGTTAAGTTCTTGTCCTTACATAAAGTATGCTCCAATATAAGGGCTTTAATTTCAGCAATAATTAAAGTATTAGCAATAATAAACAAAGATGATTTTATCACACATGAGACCGCCACCAGCAACTAAGCCAATGTTGCTATTTAAACTACCATCCACACTATTAACCACACCAATTTTAACAACTAAGCATTTAACAACACATCTAGACTATTAAATCATGAAAATTGTTTGCATCAATTGTCACCTTTAAAATTATGAAATCAAGCAGGTTTGAATTATTAGCATTTATGATATGATAGATAGTTTTTCATCACTCATTTTTTTTTACAGAAGATAAAATTTCTTTGCTTGCAATTGTCCCTCTCTTCCCAAATACGCCATATAGTAACAAGAATAATGATTCTAATATGCTCATGTTTAGCAAAATTACCAGAAAGTCTCCAAGACAGCATAAAAGCTCTTAAAGAGAGATTAAAGTTTGGCTTATAGCCAATAATAATAGCAAAGAAAATCTAGATATTCATCTTTGTCACCATTTATAGAAGTGAGAAGCAAGCCTCCTCTTAAAACCACATCAATAGAAATAGCTTTGCTCGCTATTCTCCTGCCAAAAAAGGATATAGTATGTCTATTTGATTTGTGCCAGCTTAAATTTCCCATAGTATTTTAGCCATTAGTTTTTCTTAGCATGTTGAAGACACATTTGAGAACAAATTTCAAATTAAAGAGGATAGTAATAATTTCATTAATAATGTAATGATGGATGGGTAAAAGGCATCAATAAGTTTTTGGCAAACCCAATTCCCTCCATTTTAGAGTTAATTTTCTTTAAAGGAGGTAGATCTTAGATTAGGAACTCTCTTGGCCAAACTTTCCTCCCCAAACCAACAACCATGCCAAAAGATGTTACCAGCACTAATGATCCATAATACATTTTTTGAAATTCCTTTCATACTATTGATTTTTTTTCAAAGAAGAATCTTTAGAGTTTAATTGTACATTGAAAGGACGATTATCTTTGCAATATTTATCTTTAATGAATTTGGCCCAGAGACTTTGACCTAATCTAAAATTCCAATAGATTTTAAAAGTGTGGGCTTTAATAGGGTCTTTAAGAGATCTAAAATATATGCTGCCTTAATAGGAAAACAAAGATCTTTCCATTGGCACCAAATGCACTTTGTTGACACTAGTAGTGGATCTCCATAAAAAATTATGGAAAATTTTCCAATTTTGTTAATAATTTCATCAGGAGGGTTTAAAATTTATATAACGCGAAGAGCAATAATATACAAGGTTTAAGGAGAGTGATATGATATTGTATTCCCAACCATTTAGTTTGTTTTAATCATAGTAACCAGTTCATCATGGGAAATTCTTTTGCATAAAACTAATAAAATTAGAGGTGTGTATATTTGGTTTTTGTGAAGTATGTGGGGGCAACAAAAGAGCTCTTGTTTTTGCTAATACTAAAGGTCAAAGGTCTTTTCAAAGTGTTTGAAATAATGACTTGAGCCTTCTTATTGAGGATTGATCATATTTTAAGGGATCATCAGCAAAAGCCAATTGAGATATTTCAAAAGAAGTTTTGGTATTAAAATATATTGAGTGGTATTTGATAAAAAGATGATTGAATTTCCAAGAAAAGTAATTTGCAACCAAAATAGAGGGGGAAATTGGATCCTTTTGACGGAGTTGACGGAGGCCCTTAAAATTTCTTAAAATAACTAACTTTACCCCATTAATTAAATTATAAACCATTGAATGTTATTATATTTGCATAATAAAATGATAAGTTTATTAGAGAAATCAAAGCTTTTCAAAACCTATTTAAGAAAATCCTTCTTTGAATTATCAAAAGCTTTAGAGATATCCAACTTGATAAGAAGATTTCCCCCAAATAATTTTTTATTAATTTAATTAATTAGCTCTTGTGCTAAAATGATGTTATCACTAATGTATCTACCTTTGATAAAGCCACACTGGTTAGGAGAAATAATTCTAGGTAAAATAGTGCCAAGCTTTTTAGTTATTACTTTAGATATTATCTTTCCAGATGTACAAGAAAAAATTTTAGGAACAAGGACAATAATTGTAGATGTAAAATATTTAGGTAAAGGTTTACTTGTAAAAAACTCAGTAAAGCATTCTCCATATCATTATGAGTAATCTCCCAAGTTTTTTGGAAGAAGAGAGCAGAATACCCATTAGGACCAACACATTTATCACTATCAAGAAAGATTAAAGCCTCTTTAATTTATTCCGACAAATGAGGGTTAGTAAGATTACTCATCACTGACAAGCTTTGGTATGATATCTTCATCAAAGTTATGGGCAATTCTATCTCATAGAATACATTTTAGAGAAGTATTGTATAATATCATTTCTAATGTTTTTTTTTTTGGTATACCAAATGTTTCCTTCTTTAATTTTATGAATCCAATTTGAAACTTATTTTTGGTTAGCCAGAGTATGAAAGTATTTGGTGTTTCTATTACCCTCAGGAAAATTCTAAAGAGAAGTCTTGTCTCCAGTATGTTTCCTTGATATCAAGAAAATGAAACAAATAGGCAATAACTTTCTTAATAGCCATTCTATCTTCTATGAGTCCAAAAGATAAGAAAATTGATTCACATTCGTTAGTATCCCTTTCTGCTTTATTAGTATTTTAAAATATATTGCCAAAAACATCTTTATTCTAGTGACAGCCTTTTATAGGATTTTAAGTTCTTATATTGCCAATGTCCGGTTCCTTCTAGCTATTTTGCACCATATATAAAATTTCTTTTGCCCCACGTGAGGTGGACTATACTATAGGCTTCAGTGTACAATAATCAAATATCCTCAAACTTGTAGGTAGATTTTGAGCCATTCAAGCAAAGCATAGAGGTAATGAAGAAGAGGGGGAAATCATCTAAGGAAACCCTAGTCAGGTGATGGACAGTAACACCCAAAAAGTGGTCCAAAGCCATTGAGCTTAACAAACACCTATTAAGATGCTCTCACTGTATATTAACTTCAATTTTTTTGTTACACCACGTGTATTGGAGCTAATAAAGGATCATGGAGATCGTGTATGCAAAACTCCTAGAAAATAGATTGGGTTGTGCCACAAATTTGAAAGCTTTGACTAGTTTGCCAAAGGATGATTCCCCTAGTCTGTCGCAATAATTTTGGACGACAACTTCCCAGGGTGGCCCAAGAGCCGGTTCATGACACACACTGAGAATCTCTTAAAGCCTCATTTCTTAGAAAACAAAGATTCCTAGCTTGTGCTCCAGAAGCTGTAGAATGCAGTTCCTTGTCATGGCCTTCCATGCTCGGTGTCACTAACACCTCGATCCCAATCTCCAAATTTACTTTTTTAATTATTTTTGATATCTTCAAAGCCTCGGTCTTGACTACTCATAGAGGGCGGATTTGATGGGCCATGTGCTGAATCCTACCATTTGTAAAAACACACTCGTCTTCAGTAGGTACTCAAGAATTCATATGGCCATCACCTTTCATAGTACCTGCCCAACATCATGGAATTTGCAGTTTTCAGCTACTAAAACGCTTATCCTTTCAAATTTTGAAAGGAGGCTGTTGTACTTTATTAAACTGGACATCATTAAACTTGTTGCTGTTTCCCTCCACGAGAATTAGCTCCATCTCAGCAAACATAGTATCTTGGATCGTGGAGCAATGCAAGAAGGGGAACGTTGTGCTAAAAACAGCATCAATTGTTACATCACGTGTAGTTGGAGATAATAATGGGTCATGGAGATCGTGTGTATGCAAAACTTGTAGAAATTAAACTAGGTGTTGCCAAACTTAAAATCTTTACCTAGTTCGCCAAAAGATTATTCCCCTAGTCCGCCACAAGAAGTTTGAACAACAAACTCCCATGGTGGCCCAAGAGCCGGTCCATGACACTGAGAATCTTCTAAACCCCTGATTCTTAGAAAACAAAGATTCCTAGCTTGTGCTTCAGGAGAAGCTTTAGAATATGGTTCCTCATTGTGGCCTTCCATGCTCGACATCACTAATGCCTTGATCGCGGTCTCCAATTTTTTTTTTAAAATTATTTATTATATCTTCAAAGCCTCAGTCTTCACTACTCATAGAGGGAGGATTTGATGGGCCATATGCTTAATCTTACCATTTGTAAAAAGAAAAATTGTCTTTAGTAGGTAGGTACTCTAGAGTTCCTTCAGCCATCACCTTGCATAGCACCTGCCAACCTCATTGACTGCAATTTTCAGCTACTTAAATTCCAGATTTTGAAAGGCTGCTGTTGTACTTATTAGATTTGACAGCATTAAACTTTTTTGGTGTTTGCCTCCACGAGAATTAGCTCCATTTCAGCAAATAGTTCCCATTGAGCTTCACTCCTGCTGTATTTTAGCGCGATGTTCCCCTTCTTGTGTTGCTTTACGGTCCAAGGACCCAAGGCCGAGCCATACTTTCTGCTGGTCTCAGTCAGGTTTGTATCTTAGGATCAGGCTGTTTCCTTTGTCTGCATTCTTCAACATTGGGTCCACTAGACTGCTGTCCATTCAATTTGCTGCATTGCTGCTGCTTCCAGGATCAATGACTGATTATTCACACTAGGAAGGATGTGCTGTGCAGTTGGGAGACATGGGGTGTGCGCAATGGATTGAACTGGCCTTGGTTTCACAAATTGCCTTGATGGATAGGTATGGTTTGATGCAGGTTTGGTGTGCACTCACCCATCTTACATCCAACTCTTTCGCGTTTAAAAGAAACCACAATTAACCCCTCCTAATGGATTGGCTGGTTGATCAATCAACAGGTGATGAAAATTTAATGTATGGGACAAGTGGTTTTTATAGATTCACCAGTACAAAGATACGAATGAAACTTAACATTAAATGTTGGGCTATCGATCCCCAAAAGCTTGTCAATTTCAGATGCAATCCTCGAGTGATTGTATTGCTCCACAACTTAAGTGGTAAATCCTGAAGAAGAATCCGAACCGACATCTTTAAGGTGACCTTGGTACTGACAAAAATCTATCTACAGGGACTCTTGTAAGATTATATTTTAGCTGAGTCAAGAGTAAACTCTTTTTATTTTTTCGCCAAATTTGTTAGCTACTATGCTATATTTGAGGACTTCACTAGTGAAACTGATGAATTATGGTGTTTTAAATAGTTTTATGCAAACAAGCAAGAAATAACCATTTTATTGTGGGATTTATTTATTTTTTTGTTGTTTTCAAATTTGTTCTTTTAGTAAAATAATTTCTTGATCTGCTACAATGAAGAAAACTTGATATGAAAATGACGTGCTTGACTGTAAGAATTTGGTTGTGAGTAAAAAATGCTGGCCTTACTGACATTGTCGTTGGTTCTGTCATCACATATGTTGTACTGTTTTTATGTAAATAAAATATCTAGGATAAATTATTTAATGAATATTGACTCTGTCTGCATAGCCAATTTATGAGGACAATAAATTAAACAATTAATTGAAAATATCTAATCACTTGTTCATTCATTCCTGTTTTGTTCATGTTGAACAGCCTTAAATGTCTGGTTGTCAATGAGAGTTTTTTTAATTAAGAAAAAAATGTAATTGTGGTGCTAAGAATCTTTAAATATCAATAGTGGTTTATATACTTTGAAGTTGTTCAATTTGTATACTCCCTTGCCATACAATTTATCTTTAATAGCGTTTTATATATTTTCTGATGCTACTGTTTAGATTAATTATTATATGCCCAACATTGTTTTGCTTTTCTTTGTTTCCTGTATTCTTTAGTTTCTATGCTTTTTTGCAGATCTCATGTGATGGCATGGAATTTCCTTTGCCTTTCAACCTTGATAATTTGATGTGGGCTAATGAAACAAGAAAAATTATATCAAGTGCTAAGATTCCAGAAACAATCAAATTTTTCAACATATATGGGATTAATCTTGACACACCTCACACTCTTTGGTTTGTTCTTTAAGCTATTGTCTTTTTTGTTATTTTCTTAGCAACTTCAACAATGCAAATTTCCTTGTTTTATAGTATTGTTCACTTAAGATTGTTGTAGTTCATGGCTACACATCCCACTCATAAGTGAAACAAATTGTGCTAGAATTAATGAATTTATGATATGTGTGTGGTATATGTATTTTATTTGATTGAAATAAATTCAATTCAATTCATAAAGTAATAATTATACATATCTAGTGATCATTTGAGTAGAATCACTTTCTTGCTCTAAAAGAGATGAAAAACGTGCTTGAAATATACTCAAATTACTTCACTTGAGAATGAAAAATGTTTTAGGGGTATACTAAAACTTATTATTGCAACTATCTACAAGGGAGTTTTCCTAGAAAGCTACTCTTAGTCTATTTTGTTTCTTTCAAAGCTTCTTTACTATTCTTCTTTTCCTAATATGAAAACTGATCAGGTTATTAATTTAAAATTTAAATTTAGAGTATGGTCTATTAGGGAGTTTTTCTTGAAAGCTACTTTTCCTTGGTCTATTTTACTTCTTTCAAAAGCTTATTTACTATTCTTCTTTTCTAAATATCAAAATTGACTAGGTGATTATTTTAAAATTTAAATCTAAAGTATGGTCTAACTAGCTTGCCTTTTATTCCCTCAAAGGCATTGATTTATGGTTAAAGGGAACTTGAGCTTTTACAAATCTATATCCAGGCTTTGACAATATGCAGACGGAGATGTGTAGTAACTTATTTAAACTTATTCTTGTCAGTTTGACGCATTGAGTTTTGATGAAAAAGGTTCAAACTACTGATCAGGACCTGAGAAAGGTTTTGGTCACATGCATGGCAAAGTTGTGTTTTCAACTTTTTAAGTTTTATAGTTAGCTAGAATTTACTCATTTCATTATTTATTGCCTTATTGCAGCTATGGGAGTCCAAAAGCACCTATTGTGGAACTTAAAGAGCTTATGTCTACCCAGGTAATTTATTTTGCTGAATGCAAACTTGAGTATGACAGAAATGGGCTTTTACTGAATCATGATACATGCATCATTTGGTTTAGAGTGCATAGGTTGTTTAACTATTGTGGCTCCTTCATATTGTTTGTATATTTGTTTGTTTTAATTTTGTAGAGGATCATTGTTTGACAACTATGTTCTGAATGTTTAGTGTTAATCATATATTTATTCTCTTTTTTGTATTAGAAGGTTAATGTCACTACCTTCCATAGGACTTTAAACTCTTCAAGTCATGAATCATTAGATTCAACAAGTGATTTAATGGCAACCAGATGACATGATAGCATTATTGTATTATTTTACCAGCAACTCCTTTGATTTTACCAGCATTATTGTATGATTTACAAGCGAAGTTTCGGCGAGGGTTTCGTCGCAAGGTTTCTCTTGCTTCGTTGCTCGATCCCAAATTCTCTTATTCTTTTGTCGCAATTCAGAATTCAAAGACATAATAGAAGCATTGTCAGAAACTTTATAATTTTCAGCTTTTTCATTAACGGGAGCATTCTCTAAATCTGCAGTACCAGGTCTCTACATGTTTGACTAGACAACACCAATGTCTGTAGATGCTTCATTAGCCAAAGAAGTATCAATCTCCAAGCTAATTAAAACAACAAAGACATTGATAGGAGATGAGGGATTTGGGAGACTAATGCCCGCAGTTATTTCAGTAAGTTCTGCCTCAGAGGAAGTGCAGATATTATGATACCTCTAGATTTGATCCACCAATAGGATCTGAGATTATAGAGACTTTATTGAATTGGGGCGACAGATTATCATTGCAAGAGGTAAGCTGAGAAAAAGTTGGAGAAAGAGAAAAGTTTCAGTATCTCCACATTAGTCAAAATCCTCAAGCTCCCTCTCCTCAAGTTCACCAAACTTCTGAACGAAACAGAGCCTATGATCATTAAGGTTGCCGGAAGCAGAAGACAAGTTGGAAAAAGAGGTAGCCTGCATAACCGCCTTACCCATGTCTTCCATGAGCCGGGAAACCATTGTAGCTAGAAATTGATTTTGAGATGTTGGATGTGAAACCTTCCATGACAAAAAAAAGATTGATCGGCCATTAAAGAATACCTCAAAAAAATCTATAAATCCGAAGGGAAATAAAAAAAGGTATGCAAAAAGTTAGCAATAAAACCAATAGTAGAAGATACCACCATAAGGAATGAATTATAGGACAAGAGAAAACGCTTTCCACTGCACGGCTTTTGGCTTAGTTCGCCAGCCAGAGGCCAACGAGACAACACCTTAGAAATTGCCTTAGAGGGAGTCGCCGTTCTCTACGGCTGACAGAGAGTGCATGCAAAGATATATATATATATATATATATTTTTTATATGTGTGGTCGATGGGATTTGAGCCCATGACCTGATATAATAAATCTTGAGCCTCAACCACTGAATTGCAACACATTCACATTTATATTGATAGGTAGATTGATAGATAAGGAAATGATGTATGATTTGGGTTCAATTAGTTTAACAATTATGAAGATAAAACTTTTATTTCAAATAGCTATGATAGTGGTCCAATAACTAAAATCAGACAGTTCAATTGAACGCAAGACCTAGAAGACGCAAGGGAAACATGGATTATAAAAACAAATTCATAAATAAATTGAACATTGATGTACACACGAACTTGGTACATTGACCAAGTCATAATAATAGATTAAATGATGCTTTGTATCACAGCCACAAAGACTAATTTATAAGTGTAATTTGCCAAAATAGTTTATTTACCAAAATATTCAAACTAATTCAGCCCTTAAAAGATATGTTAGAGACTAAAATTGTGAGTTATATTGGGAATTTTGAATGTAAGGATGCTAAATTTACCAAATTGCTGTCAAGTTACTCAATATTACCGTTAAGATTATAGTGGTTGAGCTAGCAAGGCAAAGGATGGATAATTTACTCTTTGAACAATGTCAACTTGAATGAATAGGTGGCTTCGCTTACTTTCTGAACCATATATCGTAAATGAACTAGTTGATTGAAGTTTAAATTTATCTTCTTTTTCCACAAACAAATTTATGTGCTTTTTATTTTTTTATTTTTTTATTTTTTTTTCTTGCTCATAAAACTATTAATAGCCAAATAGTGCCATGTCTGTGTGTTCTGCACATTATTGTGAATGCAATCGAAAATTTTAATGTATACTATTCTAACAAAAACTTTTATATTCTCCTACTTTCAGCCCAAGTATATATGCGTTAATGGGGACGGAACAGTTCCAGTAGAATCAGCCAAAGTGTGTAATTATTCTTCATTTCATTTTATTAGTTCATTTCATTCATCAAAAGTTGGACGTTTAACAGGTCTAATCAATAAACGCATGGTTCATTGCTTCCAGGCTGATGGGTTTGATGCTGTGGCAAGGGTGGCGGTTCATGCAGAACACCGAGGAATAGTTAGGGACCGCCACGTTTTCAGAATACTGAAGCACTGGCTGAAGGCCGGAGAGCCAGACCCTTTCTATAACCCCATTAATGATTATGTTATTCTTCCCAACACACTTGATGTTATGGAGAAAAGCCTGCAGCAGATGATGAAACTCACAGCAATCAAGGATGATTGGGAGCTCATATCCTCCGAAGAAGAAGCAGCAGCAACAGTGCAGCAGCAACAGCAGCTACAGATGGCTGAAGCTCAAGTCTCTCAAATATCTGTTGGGGTTGCCGTTATTGGGTAAGTTGGAAGATTATGATATTGCTATTTTATAAAAATAATGATGATACCATGGCTTTTATGCTTAATAATACATTATATTTTTATTCTTTTGTGTATATTTAAATATATATACTTTATCTGACAAATACTTTGTATATAAATATATATTATTTTAATGTGAATTAAATATATATTATTTTAATGTGAATTTGGAGTGGGCCACTTTGCATATTTGTGTACCCAAGAATGACCAACTAAACTTGTTATCCACGTCTTTAATTCATAAGCAATGATCAGTATGGGCATTGATATATTTGCTTATGTATTTTGTACATTTTGGGTTGTAATTTTTACACTTTTTTCGTAAGAGTTGGTAATCAGCTTGTGATGCAAAATTGTTATATGATGCACATTGTGATTTAGGGTTAGAGAGCTAAATTTTAAAGCTTAAGCTCATCTTGATTAGAAAGCAGATCATGAGCTAAATTTTAAAGCTTAAGCTTATCTATAAAAAGAAAGGCCTTTAGGGTAAGAGAGCATTGTTTTATGCATATTGTGATTTGCTTTCACCTATTTTCTTGCTCAATTTTGAAACTTGTAATCGTAATTTTCTCTTCTGCATTGGAAAACTTGTGGTCTCTCTCCCTTGTGGTTTTTCTCAATTCGTGTTTCCATTTTTTTTGTTTGTTTTAACAAATCAGTATTAGAGCGGGCTTAATAAAAATAGATGACAACTATGAAGCACAATATTGATTTTTTTGGATCAAACTACTTGATTCGCATTATAATTTGGACTTGTTCAATTACAGCTCGAGAAACATATGATGTTAGAAATGTTGATTGCAAAAAGGATTGGAAGACAAATATATTAAATTACAGTGATAATTGCCAAAATGATTTTTTGATTTTTACAATTTGTTCATTTGTCCTTGATTATTGTTCAAATGTAAGAGTCCACAAAAAAAAAAAAAAAAACAAATTGCAAGTTTAGTTGTCATTTTAGACCATTTTTCTCTAACTACATCTATTAGTTGAGATTCTACAAGAATACTTGAAGGAGATGCTTTTATGTTAAGTCAAATAGTGTCAAACAAACTCGCTTTGAAGTAGTAGCTATGCATGTATCGTTTCATTGAAAGTAAGGATATTAATTTCCATATTGATGAATTTAGGCATTTTATTATTGATTTAGAAGTGTTTGATGTGAATTAAGATGATCTTACCTTATTGGTGTTATGTTCTTTACCCATTCATATGATTCTCAAGATTTGATATATCATGAAATTGAGTTCATTTCTTTTGAGAAATTTTTGCAAGCTTTCAAAAATTTTGCTTGATAATGATGCCCTTTTAATTTAATAGAGTGAAGCTTAAGGTATGTTTGTTAGAGATGGAACAAAATGAAGAGTTTATAGATAAAAAAACAAATGGTTAGATTTAAATCAATGCAATATGAATATGCTGTGTAATCATTGTAAGCAAAATGATCACATTAAAGCATGCAAATATGGGTCAAAGATCTTTTTGATTTTGAATCTTCTTTTCATATAATTTTTAACAATGATTGTTAAGTCACTTATAAATTTGTGTAGAGTGTTGTTGTGCTGATGGGAAATGATACATTTTGCAAGGTGGGCTGGTTCAAGAACAGTGGAAATTATGATGTTCAATGAAATTTGTTGAACTCTAATAGATGTTGCACATGTTTTAAATCTAAAAAAAATTATTTTCCTTAGGTACTTTGGATACAAAAGGCTATTGATATATTTGTAGTGTAGCAATAAGAATTGTTTGAAATTCTATTATAGTAATGAAAGGCAAGGATGCCAATAGTAGACTACACAATAAAAGGATAAAATGTGATTAACACAACAATTGTTTCTTAATCCTTATGTCTTTGAAGTGGTATGAACTTGAGTGAAAGATGCTTAATGGAACTAAGTTAAAGAGGAATTTATTGTTGTCACTATATTAGTAAAATTGGATTTCTGTGAACATGCATAGTTGAAAATATGTCTCTTTAAGCCATGGAGAACATAGAATCAATGAATGTTTTGATTACATTCACTTTGAGCTATGGAATACATGCAGAGTGTCATCTAATGATAATGCAGAGTACATGCTTTCCTTCATTGATGTTTTAAGAATGTATTTCTTTTTCTAAAAGATGAGTTAGGTGCATTTAAATTCTTAATACCAAAGCCTATTTGGAATCCAATTAAATGTGGTCATATTTAATATAGTAAAATTTTGCTTTGATGATTCAATGAGTACTGCAAAAAGATAACCATCAGATAATGAATATATATTACAAAAATGAAATATAACAGCAGTTTCGGTAGGTACAATCATATCTTCCTTGAGAAAACATTGTTGTGAAAGAAGAGTTTTTTGCTGTAGAATCTCCTTCACCTAAGAGTGAGTACAAACAAGAATGGATGCAAAAATTAAACATGCACGAACAAGGCAACAAGCGAACACGAAAAGATCTATGTGGAAAATTCTTTGAATGTAAAATTATGGAGTCACTCCACATAAAAAAATATCATTGTTAAGTATATAAAGAAAGTTTACAATCTACCAACCTCCTAAAAACTTTTAAATTTCACAGCACCACCTAAGTTTCAAAGCCCATACCACCATCTACTACAACACATTCTATGAGTATTTTTAAATCTAAAATTTACGATTGTGCATGTTCCTGGGTGCACTCTTAGCACGTATGGTCTCATGGTAATAATTTTTCATTAAGTGTTGATTGAGGAATGCATGCGCCTTGACTTGCTATGCATGCCTGGGAGCGAACTCAATTGCTTGGGCGTGTTGCTTCATTTACAATTGTTGTATAAGGTCAAATTATTTTCGTGTGTATCGTGTTTGGTCATGTGTGTTTGGGTTCGAGCTTGATTGTGCATTAATGTATTGGTATTTTTGTGCCATTAATGCCACATGCATTATAATCATTCATGTGTGGGCTTGTAACAACAATGTGCTTGAGTGTGCTCGAGTATCACCTTCTTTGGCATTCTTAGTGCATGCTACTATTCCTGCTCATCTTCTATTGTTGCCCAAGCTTTACTATACACAACAAGCATCATCCATACTTCTTAATGTAGGTCTCCTAAAACTATTTTGTTAAAATGCCTATTTTTAATCATGTTATTTAATAAATTGATCACTTCATTTGGTCCTTAATTCAAAGACTTCATACAATTGTGGTTATGCGATCTTTAGTTATTTTCAATAAAATCTATTTGGATGTTCTACTTACTCTCCCTATAATGAAGGGTAGCTAGAGCTTGGAATTCAAGTAATGCATATTTTTTGAATTGAAAAAGGAGTGAAGAGTACAAATCATTTAATCCATCATAATCAAGGATTATAATCAATTGAGAAATTTTGCTTGATGAAAATTCTAAAGTCATTTTTGTCGAACAACTAGTTATTATAAATTATACAAAATTACATATTGATGAAAAGATTTGAGATTGATGCTATGAATGATACTCCTACAATAAAAATTGATTGAATTACAAAAAAAATAATCATCACTTTCAATTTAGCCTTATTTTATTGTTAGAGACAGATAAAAAATAATCATAAGACCATCAAGTAGATTTATTGTTGATGACTTTGTTACTAATGCTATTTTAGTTGCATATGGAAATTATTTGTAAAATGAGTCATACACATATCTTTAAGTTATTGCTTGATCAAATTATATTGACTGATTACTAGCTATAAAAAAGAACTAATTAAAAAAATAAGACAAGAACATATAAAGTTTTCATAAGGAATGAAAGCTATCAAGTAATGGGTATTCAATTAAAGGGAAGGTATTCCATGTGTTTAGAATGAAAGACTTAAGGCAATGATTGTTTCACAAGTTATAGTAAAATACCAAACATTCATTTTTCTTATTATGCAGTTATAGCTAAACATACACCTATTTATATTCTACTTCCCTAGTCCCTATAAATGGCCTGAAACTTGAACAATTATAATGAATAAATCCATGTGTGGGTGGAAGCAATTTCTTTATCATTGGCATAAGAGATTTTATTTTTCATGGTTGCTCATAAATTAAGCAAGAATATTTTTGATGATTGTTTTTACATGAAGAAGAAGATAGGATATAGCTTTTTTGTTGCATGGTAATGGTATGCTAATTGCTGCAAAGAGAAGATCGAAAGTTCAACATTGAAAAATCCTCTCAAAAATGAATTTTATGTGAAATACTTGGTACAATAAGGAAAAACTTAGGATAGAGATTCAACAAGAAATTATATATATATTGATGAAAATAGAAATAATTTGAAAGAAAATGATAGCAATAATACTAATAGTAATAATAATAAGAATAATATTATTATTATTAATAAAAGGAAAGGAGAAGACAAAAAAATGAAAAGAATAAAAAAAATATATTTCTTTCTTATAACTTAATAACTTACTATTGAGGAAGCTTTCCCAAAGGTTGGCAACAGTTGGCTAGGGGCTGGAGGGGAGGAGAGGCGGCGAAATGAGGAATCGTTGGTGGTTGAGGAAGAAAGGGGAGAGGGTAGCGGGAGGAGAGAGAAAGGAGTGAAGTGAGGGAAGAAAAATTTTTGTGTGAAAGGGGGGGAGGGGATATTTATAAATATTTTTAAAATTTTCTCTCTCCTCTTTCCCTCTCTTAAGTTACTTCTCTCTTAATTAAATGTGAGATATTTTGGATGTGATATATTTTGGATGAGATATTTTAGGATGAGATACTTTGGATGTGAGATACGAGATGTGTAATATTTTGGATGAAATATTTTAGATGAGATATTTTGAGTAAATAGTGCATCAATATGATGAATAGTAAAATAATAAATGAATACTAAAATAATTTATTTTGAATAATGAATTGTAATTTTAATTAAAACTATTATTTTAAAGGTTGTGTATTTTTCCAGCATTTTATCTCCAAAACTAACTTAACTTATCCTAGAGGTGTATCTCGATGTGATAAATGCAATTGCACTAAAAATTTTCAGTTTGGTGTTATATTTAATTTTATGTTAATTTTTGAATATTAAAACTTCAAAAATTAATTACGGTTAATTCAGAGCTCCCATTTTGACAAAAGTTTTTGTTATCATTTTCCTAATATTCTTAATCCAATGACACTCAAATTACTAAATTTAGTTTTGCATTTAATTTTTCCTAATTTTTTGAATTTTAAATATTCAGAAATTAATTTAGGAGTATATGTTATTCAAATTGCTTTCAAACCTAGGCATTATGTCACAAAAATATACTCTATCTAATAGTTTTTTTTATTTGATATAATTTTGAAGTTGCCCGGGATCCTGATTTTTGAGTTGGATTTAGCTCTAAGAAACCTAGTAATGACTTGAGTCATTACAGAACTATTTTACAATTTATTCTCCTAAACTAAGTTATCCAAATCCTAACTCATGACGTACTAAGGAATTAGGATGTTTGTCTTGTAATCAACTATATGTGCGCACATAGATAAGAGGCAGAACCCTTTTACAACCTCCAACAAGATGAAGCAACCACCTCCTACAATTTAAGGAAAAATAAAATATGGATTCTTACCTTTTACCTAACTGCACTTACTTCTGTGAACAAGAGATAAGGGGAAAAACCATTTTATAGCTTTGTAGAGATTATAAGACTAATTCTATTGATAAATCAATGGTTGTGTACATGTAATTTTCTTACTCATGATAAACGGTAAAGTCTAAAATTTCAAGATTCTACATAGCGTATTCTATTGTATACTATCTTTTCAATCATTCTAGCTAATATCTAGGTTTGATCACAATGATCTAAGATTGTCTAAGATTTCAAGGATCTATGCGGTTTTACACTAATTCCTAGATGATTTTCAAACTATCATATTAAGAATTAGTTTAAATCACTACCATAGAATTCTTATAACATATAATCAATTTCTAAACCTTAAGCTTACTACTTGGATTAACACTTAGATCAACTTTTTCAACTTAGGTTAAAAATATTGATTAGGCTCTTACATGGAATTTCACATTCTACCTAGTTTAAATTACTTATCTTGATCTCCCTAGCCATTTAGAGAATCTACTTACTCTCACTATAATTAAGAGTAGCTAGAGCTTAGAATCCAAGTAATGCATATTTTTTGAATTGAAAAAGGAGTGAAGAGTACAAATCATTTAATCCATAATAATTAAAGATTATAATCAATAGAGAAATTTTACTTGACGAAAATTCTAAAATTGATTTTGTCAAACAACTACTTATTATAATTCATACAAAATTACATATTGATGAAAAGATTTGAGATTGATGCTATGAGTGATACTCCTACAATAAAAATTGATTGAATTAAGAAAAAATACAACTATCACTTTCGATTTAGCCTTGTATTATTGTTAGAGATTGATAGAGAAGTATCATAAGAACAGCAAGTAGATTTATTGTTGATGACTTTGTTATTAATGCTATTTTGGTTGTATATGGAAAATATTTTTAAAATGAGTCATACACATATCTAGAAGTTATTGCTTGAATTATATTGACTGCTTACTAGCTATAAAAGAGAACTAATTTGAAAAATAAAGCATGAACATATAAAATTTTCATAAGGAATTAAAGCTTATCAAGTTTAAATGGGTATTCAATTTAAGGGAAGGTATTCCATGTGCTTAGAATGAAAGGTCTAGGCAATGCTTGTTGCACAAGCTACAATAAAATACCAAATATTTATTTTTGTTATTTTGCAGTTTTGGCTAAACATACATCCATTTATATTCTACCTCCTTAGTTCTTATAAATGACCTGAAACATGAACAATTATAATGAAGAAATCAATATATGGGTTGAAGCAATTTCCTTATCATTGGCATAAGATTTTATTTTTTCATGGTTGCTCATAAATTAAGCAAAAATAATTATGATGATTATATTTACGTGAAGAAGTAGATAGAAGATACCTTTTTTGCTGCATGGTAATGGTATTAATAATAATAATATTATTATTAATAAAAGGAAAGGAAAAGACAAAAAATGAAAAGAATACAAACACTCCATTTCTTTCTTATAGCTTAATAACTTACTATTGAGGAGGCTTTATCGGAGGTCGATAGCAGTTGGCTAGGAGCTGGAGGGGAGGAGAGACGATGAAAGGAGGAACCATTGGGGGTGTGAGTAGATATTTATAATTTTTTTTATTTTCTCTCTCCTCTTTTCATCTCTTAAGTTACTTCTCTCTTAAGTAAATTAATGCAAGATATCTTGGGTGAGATATTTTGGATGTGATATATTTTGGATGAGGTATCTTGGATAAGATACTTTGAATGTGAGATATGAGATATTTTGAATGTGCAATATTTTGGATGAAATATTTTAGATGAGATATTTTGAGTAAATAGTGCATTAATTTGATGAATAATAAAATAATTAATGAATACTAAAATAATTCATTTTAAATAATGAATTGTAATTTAAATTAAAACTTTATTATTTTAAAGTTTATGTATTTTTTCTAGCATTTTATCTTCAAAACTAATAAAATTTATCCTTGAGGTGTATCTCAATGTGACAAACACAATTGTACTAATGTTTTTTAGTTTGGAGTTATATTTTATTTTATGTTAATTTTTGAATATTGAAACTTCAAAAATTAATTAGGTCAATCCGGAGCTCCAATTTTGATAAAACTTTTTGTTATTATTTTCCTAATATTCTTATTCCAATGACACTAAAATTACTAAATTTGGATTTATATATAATTTATCTTAATCTTTTGAATTTTAAAAATTCAGAAATTAATTCAAAAGTATCTGTTATTCAAATTTTGCCAGGTGCGAAACCCGTAAGAGCCTACTTTCGAGCTCAATTACTCTCAATCCAGAGCGTTCCATGAGCGGTGCCATATATCAATGGAAAGGTCTTTCTGATACCTTTCCATTGACACCAAAATTAGCACGAATGAAGCATCCTAGATATACTAAAAATGATGATGAATACAAGGGTGTGCAGAATACAAGAAAAATAGAGCAGTTTTCTTTGAAGCTTTTAAGAGTCTTAATGACTTTCATACATACTTATGGACTTCTAAAATTACATTCAAGCTTGTAACAACATAATGAAGATAGGGAGAGGAGCAAAGGGTACCTTTAGCCTTGCGAAAGAAGGAGGAAGAGGTTACTCTGTTTTCTCCAAGAACTTGGAACTTCTTCTTCTTCAGCACAACTTAGCAATGGAGGGGAAGGTGTGTAACAACCCAAGGTTATTACCCAGCTTGATTCCATTAAGTTCATCTAGTCATTTGAACCAAACCTTGAAGGTTTGGAGCAATTCAGAGCTAAATCCAATATTTTGGATTATTTTAATATTTAATTAATTAGAAAATTGAGGTATTTATTTTGACCTTGAAATCGAAATCCAACTTCGTCGTTGCAATCGTCACCCCCAAATTAGCTAGGGGTGATGCTTTGGACGCATTTGGAAGTCGTCGAATTTTTGCGAATATTTTAATATAATCAAATGCGCCGAAAAATAGAATAATTAAATAATCGTCGGAATCAAAATCCGACTTCATCGTTGAATTCCTCACCCCCAAATTAGCTAGGAGAGAATTTTTAGGATTTTTCAAAGTGCGTTTTAAAAATTTGGATTTTTAAATAATTAGAGAAAATAATTAAGCAATTATTTGATCCTTAATATGCAATTTCTCCCTCTCTCTCCTAGTTGGCTGGCCATCTTTCCCTTCATTTGGCTAGCCATCCCTTCTTTCTTTTTGAAGCCATGCCCCATTAATGCCCACTCATGATGACCCCTACTCCCCCTCATCCTAGCCTCCTTAGTTCATGATGGAGCCTCCCTCCCCCTCTCCTCCTTTAAATGGAGGGCTTAGCCCCCCTCTATTGCTTGCTGAAAATTTCTCCACTCCTTCCCCTCTATTTCTACACCTAAAGAAGAAGCTCTTCTCCAAAGTCTTGAAGGAAACAAAGGTTCCTTCTTCCTCTTCTCCTTCCAAGGACAAAAAAGTACCCCTTTTGCTCCTCTCCTTGTCTTTCTCATGCTGTTATAATGTTGGAATATAGCTTTTAGAAGTCCATAAACATGTATGGAAGACATTAAGGCTCATTGATGCAGCTCATTTCCTTTAAAAATGTATGTTCTGTTTTTGTAATTCTGCATACCCTTGCATTCATCACCATTTTTAACATAGCTAGAATGCTCCGTTTGTGCCAATTTTGGTGTCAATGGAAATGTATCAGAAAGACCTTTCCATTGATATATAGCACTGCTCATCAAATGCTTTAGATTAAGAGCATTTGAGCTCGAAAAATATGCCTTAAGTTTTCGTCCTGGCTATAGCGCGTTGCAGTGGGCTGCAGTGATAGTTTGGCGGAAACTTATAAAAAACATATATTAAGGTAATTAAATAGTAGATTTGCAAATTAGACCGCTACAGTGCGCTGTAGCGCGCTGCAGCGGGTTGCAGCAGTATTTCATGAAAAACTTATGGAAATAATTAATGAGGTATTTAAACAGTATTTTGCAAAATAGATCGCTACAGCGCACCATAGCGCGATGCAGCGGACCGCAGCGGGTAGCAACGCTGTCGCGCTAAAGGCGCTACCGCACGCTGCCACGCGAAAAGTGCTACAACGCGCTGCTGAGCTAAAAGTGCTGCCGTGCAAAAGGCGCTACTGCGCGCTACCACACGGAAAGCGCTACAGCGCCTAAATTTGCAAAACTTCCAAGAATTTCAGGAAACAGCCCAGATTTTATAATAAGTGCCCAGTTTTGGCTCAAATGGCAAAAACTTCACTGTTTTGGTATTTTAAGGTCCCTAGGACCCTAGTGGGGCTAAGTTATATCGAATATTGCATAAAATTTTATTTTAGCTAAAATCGAACATTGCATAAAATTTTATATGAAAGTTGAATTTGAAACTTGTCACTTTTAAATTAGCCCTCATATCTACTATGGATTTTAAACATGTGTTATGCTAAAGAATAAGTATCAGAACCTTAATTGCTTGTATTAATTAGGTATAGTTTAACAACCAAATTGCATGAAACTTAAGTCTTTTGAAATTGTGATTAAGTGCTAATCTCTTTGGTTTGATTTTAGAATTTGATTAACCTTAATTATCTTCTATTTTATGTTTTTATTATTTTAGGATGTATGTTAGAGAACCTTAACATATAAATGGGATATCTTGTTATGTAAATTAAACTTGAACATAAGAATCTGGATAACTTTATTAAGTAGATAATACTTAATCCAAACCTAAAGTTTGACATCAATAATACACTAATAAAGCATTGATTTGTCATTGACCTTTAAATTAACATTGGTCTTAATGATAGAAAGGTTAAGGGTTAAACCCTAACTTATCTTGATTAAGATCTAAATCTTAATCACTTAATCAACTAAATTAATTGTAAGATAATTCAATTGACATTATTCTAATAATGCATATGATTTGACATTGATCTTAAATCATTAAATTAGAAGTACTAAGGATAATATTGAATATGTGTGATTGAATCCTCTGAATTTAAATTTAGATTTTTGATTTTCTCTTATATAAGACAATTAGCATAAGATGGAAATAAAATTGTAATGATTTATGAAATGATCTAACTCTAATAAGATCTTTGATTTTATCCCATGATTATAGAACAGGAAATGATCAAATGAATTTTAATCATCCGATCTGATCACTTATCTTAAGTATAACAAGTAAACCTTAACAAGTAGAAGAGTGAGATCTTAAGGGTCTTGCTATATGATCATTACTGAAATGGTTAAAGATCTTAACTAATGATACATTGAGGTAGGAATGACTTTTGTAACTTATTGAGGTAGAAACCTAGTTGATCCTTCATAACTTTAGAAGTTGAACTTGATACCTTGTGGTAGGAATCACCTAAAGTACTTAGAATGTGGCTCATTCCTTGTGGTAGCAACCTATATTGAGTGATCTTTTGGTCACATCCTTGGAGCCTTGTGTAGGATACACCTACTTAAAATAAGGATTAATAGATTTGATAAATCTTTGTTGATTAAATAGAACATTCTGAGCTCAGATTATTGGTTGGGTATAGTAGGGTATACCCATAGTACTAGATTACTTTAGTAATATTCAGGATTGGTTGATTCACTCCAATGTGGACTTATGACCAGGTGCTATTCTGCGGGATTAGTCGAATACAATCCCATTAGAGTAAATCTTCCAAGACTAAGAGTGTTACAATTAGTGAACAAGATCCTTAGTTTGAGATGTAAACTGCGACCGGGTTCTGCCTCCTATCGTAGTGCACTTCGATAAGTGCGGTTTAAGCAAACTAAGTATCTTAAGTCACTTTGCATAGACCACTAAGTATGCTTATAATTAGGGCATTTAACGGCTTAGCTTGAGATGTAAACTGTGACTAGGTTCTGCCTCCTATCGTAGTGCGCTTCGATAAGTGCAGTTTAAACAAGCTAAGGGTTAAATCTACCTTTTTTGCAAATATGCTAAATGTGTGTATACAATCTCCCCAACTAATGATTTTTAAGTAAACTCTCAACCTTAACCAATTATCGAGATTGGAATTCAGGAGTCAGAATTCTTTTAGTTGGATTCTGCACAATAGGGACTTTGGATTCATTTTCAGATTTTAAAGCATTTTCTGGATTTATCTCATGTAGTTTAGAAGCATGAGCATGAGCATAAGCATGATGTGTGAGTATCATAATGATGTGTAAGTATTAGAATAATGTATAAGTATCAGTGATGATTTATGGGTTACAGAATGTTGCATACATTATTTGGGAAATTTCAGGATGTATTGGCATCATCAGTAGACAGTATTCCCAACTGGATGTATATATACATTAGACCATACTGCTCATAATAGTTCAGTGATATTTTGGGTGGCATATCAGTAGCATATAGTATTGTGGCATATTCAGATGCACAGTCTCAGTGACATACAACATAGTTTACATATGATTACTCAGTTTTAGATGCAGTACTATTTTAATTCATTTACAGTATTCAGTTTATAGTTCAGTTTTACTTTATTTTGCTGTAGTGTTATACAGTTTTATACAATTTTACACTTTCAGAATTATATTCTAATGATTAGATAAAGCTAATAGAATAAGAGTTAAAATTTGATTTAACTTAAATTAGCTAGGGTAATAATCTAGGATTATTACACACACAGAAAGAGAGAGAGAGAGAGAGAGAGGTGGGGGAGTCTCATTTATGAGCTACCATTTAGTCATGTTGATCGACCGACACGATAGCTACCATTGTCTTGGCTAGCCGCCAACTATTTACGGGGAAGAGAGGGAGAGCACAAAAGTGAAAGCAAGGGTATTAATAAGAAAAGGGAGAGAGAGGTTTATAATAATAATAATAAGAGAAATGATATTTGGATCCGTTAATGTGATATTAAAAAAAATTCATCCAATAAAATTTAGACATCATTTTATTAGTATTTAATTATTTATATTAAAAAAATACAAATATTATTTATAAAGTTTATATTGAAATGATATACAAGGGTATTAATAAGAAAATGGGAGAGAGAGGTTTATAATAATAATAATAAGAAAAATGATATTTGGATCTGCTGATATGACATTCAAAAAAATTCATCCGATAGAATTTAGACATCATTTCATTAGTATTTAATTATTTACATTAAAAAAATATAAATATTATTTATAAAGTTTATATTGAAATGATATACAAATTTTATCGGATGAGTTTTTTTGTGTGCCACGTCGACAAGTCTGAATAGCATTTCTCTAATATTAATAATAATAATAATAATAATTGTAAGGTAATTATTAATATTATTATTTTAAATAAAAGTAATATTATTGATAAAAATAATATAAAATATAAAATATAAAAACTACGGCATGCCTATAAGTTGGATTCTTGGCTTGACCTTCCTATTCATTAATGTAATTTTAAAATTAAGAAAATTAATAAGATACAAAAAATACTTAAAAAAAAAAAAAAGCAGCTAAATTAATGGTGTAAAATGGAAATCGAAAATACATGGTAATTAAATAATGTCCGGAAATGGCGGGAAGCCTTTGCTTTTCCTTTTAATTTATAATTATTTTTAGAGAAATGTTAAGTTGTACTCCTAAAAAAGCCCAAATCAATAAGATTTGAGTATATTTTATTAGTTTTTTTTTATTTACATTAAAATAATATAAATATTGTTTTTAATATTTGTATTGAAATTATGTCCAAATATTATTGGGTAAATTTTTTTGAGTGCCACATCAACAAATCTAAATAGCATTACTCTTATTTTTAGCATTTCTAAGCCGGCAGTTAAAGCGAATGTTTTTTTGATTAAACTAAGAAGAAGCGCCCAAACCGGAAAGCATTTTGGGCTGAGCGTTGAATTCATTAAATTAATCACACAAAAATTCATCCTGATTATCCATACATTATTTGTAGAAACAATCCTAAATGACTGCCAACCACCATAAGTTCAGAAGATGTGAGAATAAAAGCTCATGAGCTTTCCTTAGAGAGATAGAACGAGAACTCTTGAAAAAATAGTTGTCATCATTGTCACTAGTGATGTGCAGATGAAGAATAGATGAAGAATATTGAAGCTGAAAGGTTCTTAGCATAAGACGCTTCAAACAATTTTTATCTGTCAGGTTTCTGCCATTCGGTGAGAAGAGAGTTAACGCACAAGAATATCCTTATGAGAATTTTGTCGGGGCAAATAATTCTAATTCCCCCTTTTTCACAAGGCCCGACCACCGAATCCCAGCTCATAGTGTGAAGCATTTTAGCATCTGATCAAGAAATCAGGCACAGTTTGTCTTGATTGTTTTTATGATAGCTATAGGAACATTGACAGATCTATACCAACAAATAATCAAATGCTAAACAGAAAATTTGAGCAATTGCAATTGGCCGACCATGGGGAGGTGCTTTCGAGCTCACTCGGAAGCCCAAGCACGAACTTTATCCACCAAGAATTACAACGTTTTGATTTGATGTTGATGGACATAATAGGAAGACTTTATGGGAAATTCAACGATATTCAAATTTTGATTGTTCTGTTTCTGCTGTCTTTTAAATTCTCTTTGTTTCGGTAAAAAAATGATCTTTGTCGCGTATAAATGGCTTTCTATCTTTATTTTAATTTATTTTTTTTCTAAAAATCATCCAGAATCTCTATCAACCATGATCAAACTTCACGATATCATCAATCATAAGAATTAAGAGCCTCGTTGGAAACACATCTCCCTAACAAAATAAAATTCGTCATGCCGCGCAAAAAAGCAACAAAGATCTGTTGCGCGATTGGAGTCACGCAGACGAAGTACAAATAGAACATGTGGTGTAACAACCCAAGGTTGTCACTTAAATTTTAATATTCATATTAGCTTTGGAATCTCTCCATTTGTCTTAAAATAGCATTAAGACTAATCTATGAAATTTTGATAATGTTTGGAAGTTATTTGATTAAAATGAATAATTGGAAAAATTAGATAATTATTTAGATATTCAATAAAAAATTTGATTTCAATTTTAAGTTACTCACGCCGAAATTAGCTAAGGGTGAAATTTTTTGAATTTTTAGAGCTCGTTTGTTTAGTATATGGAGATTTATTTAAATATATTTATTAATTATTTAAATAGTATTTATTTAAATAAATTCAGCCATTGGATTAGTGTTGGATGGCAGGCAATCAACTGTCTCACAGCGAACACAAGACAGCCAGATCAGTAAATTTGAGCCGTGCCGCTATTTTGAAAACATGTTTAGACGGCAGCCGCTAATCAGCTCCCAGATCTGATCAGGGACGTCTGATGAAATCGGATGGCCAGGATCTGTCCTAGACCATCCCTGCCGAGCCCACCCATGTGAAGCGTCGTGACCATTGGGACAAACCACGGGAGCCGCTGTTTTGGCCCCTCAAAGCCTAGGTAAGCCTCCACATTACGACGTTTGGATCGATTGCTTGCGTTGGGAGGTTGAAAGCTTGATCAAGACAGCGCTTCAAAGTTCGACGAGCTGACGACTAACAAACCTGGGTACCTCACTATCCACTTCAATTTAAATCCTAATTTTTTAAATTAGGTTTCCGATTGTCAATTCCACCTGTAGTATCGAACACAGGTGGATTCGAGCTCGAGCGAGCCCGACTTACCATACTTCTGACTCAGGCCTGTACATTGCCCTAGCCTGACCCAGTTTCTGTCAATCGAGCCTTCCTTTCATGAGGCTTAAGAACTCCTCTGGTCGTCCATGACCCCAGGCATATGATTGGATCAAAATTGGGTTGAATGGTTTAATGTGGAGGGGGTATTGACCCTCCACAATAAACCCTAAGGTTCTAAGATAATCATAAAGAGTTAGAATAATTTAGTTAGTTTTAGATAGGGTTTCACATACCATTGTGAAGAGTATCTCATTAGCATTGTTTTGACCTAAGATACATGCCTTGAGGTAGCTTGTGCGCAGAGCAATCAGAAACCCTAATAGCCTCTTCACAATACCCGGCAAGGGAAGAGGAGCAGTACCGGGCAGGTCTGTAACAACCCATGGTTGCTACCGAGCCTAATTTAAGCCTAATCATATCTTAATTATCATTCTTTTAACTTCATCTAGCCATTAGAATCAATCCCCAAAGATTTAGTGCGATTCAGAGCTAAATTAAATATTTTGGATTATTTTAATATTTAATTAATTAGGAAATTGAGATATTTAATTTGACCTCAAAATTAAAATCCGACTTCGCCGATGCGATCATCACCCCCAAATTAGCTAGAGGTGATGGTTTGGGCGAGTTTGGAAGTCGTCAGATTTTTGCGAATATTTTAATTTAATTAAATGCACCGAAAAATAGAATAATTAAATAATCGTCTGAATCAAATTTCGACTTCGCCGTTGAATTCTTCACCCCCAAATTAGCTAGGGATGAATTTTTGAGATTTTTTTGAGTGCGCTTCTAAATCTGAATATTATTATTAAATCAAAAAATTATGAAGTAATTAAGTATTTATTTCTTAAATATTCTTCCTTCCCCTCTCTCCTAACTGGCACCTTGTTCGGCGCCACCATGCCTCTCCCTCTATCCTGGCACAAGCAAGCAGCTGAGGGCCATTCTTCTCCCCCTCACCTCCTAGCTCCATAGCCATGCCTACCCTTCCCCTTCATCTTCACCTTTAAGAAGAAACTCAGCCCCCTCCTTCTTTTTACTACAAGAGCTAAAGCTCTCCCATCTCCTTTCTCCATTATTTCTCCTTGTGCTGAAGAAGAATGCTCATCTCTAAGGCTTTGAAGAAAGACAAAGGTTCCTTCTTCCTCCTCTTCTTGCAAGGTCTAAGGTACTCATTTGCTCCTCTTCCTTGCCTATTTTGTGTCGCTATTATGCTTAAATGTATCATCAGAAATCTATAAGCATGTATGGAAGTCATTAAGGCTCTTTAAAGCATCACATTTCTTGAAAGAAAACTACCCTGTTTTTCGTCCATTCTGTACACCTTTGCATTTATCACCATTTTTTGTATAGTTAGGATGCTCCGTTTGTATTGATTTTGGTGTCAATGGAAAGGTATCGGAAAAACCTTTCCATTGATATATGGCACCACTCATGGAATACTCTGGATTGGGAGTATTAGAGCTCGAAATAAAGCCTTTATTAGTTTCGCATTGGCGAAAATACCGTCTGGCGCTGCAGCGCCCAAGTTGCAAATGGACCGTTGCAGCGCGCCATAGCGCGCTGTAGCGGGCTGCAGCATTATTTCAAGAAAAATCATATAAAATCAGTTAATCACCTAATTGAATAATAACCCGCAAGTGGACCGCTGCAGCGCGCCATAACGCGCCACAGCGGGCTACAGCGTCATCCCAATAAAACTATATGAAATTAGAAAAAAATAAATTAATTGAACAGTGTTTCTGCAAGTTAGTCCGCCATAGCGCGCTAAAGCGCCAAAAGCGCTGCAGCGCGCTATAGCACCCAGAAACTTTAAAACTGCCCAGAATTAGCTAGTGTTATGGCATAATCAGATGCACAGTTTCAGTGACATACAGCATAGTTTTACAGATGATTACTTAGTTTCAGATTCATTACTATTTTGGTTTATTTTTAGTAATTAATTTATAGTTCAGCTTTACTTTACTTTACTTCAGCTTCATACAGTTTTATACAGTTTTATGCTTATTAGTTATCTTTACAGTATTTCTGTAGATTTAATTACATTATGTAAATGTTAAATAAATTACTAGAACTGTTTAGATTAGTTTCGATGTGTTAGACAATACGGGATACTTTTGGAATCTGACAATTTGCTAGATCTTGAGCATTATATTAATCCAAGTCAGGAGGACACCCAAGAGATTCAGGAGGAGCTAGTGGAGCACTAATGGACTCTTCTTCAGCTTTACCCTTTGCTTAGTTCAGTTCAGTACTTAGCTTCTATTTCTATATTTCAGTAAACCGTTTGTAATAATTATGGATGTATTTTTCTTTTATTTTCTGAGACAAATGTTTTATTCAACCTCTGTGATGAATGTTTTTGGATGTTTTCTTTAGCTTCCGCACTCTTTTATATACTACTTATACTTAGTATTGTGATGTGATTAATATACTGGAAATACTGTTATCTTATACATATATTGGATTCCTATTATATTTTAAATACAATGTATGTATTTGTCTAATATTTAGGATAAGGATACTACTCTTATCTTAAGTATTAGCTCTCTACCCTCCTTAAGGTTGAGTCAGCGACCCTTCAGATGAGTTCAGTTTGCAGCTATTTCGGGGAGACGGGTTATTCCTCCCCGAGTGGCATGCCTCTCTGTCGCCGAACTGATTATGCTTATCTTTTACATGCGATGATGGGGCGGGGCGCTACAAGGTTGACCCTGACCCATGCGGCATTGTCGATGGGCCGCACGTGAGCCCCGACTTGAATGGCCCATGCCATCAGCTGAATTATAAAAAACATTCCTTTAGAATATTCTAATTTTGATTAAACTAAACTTTATGTTTGATTTAATGTAGATTTAATTTTCTTAATAACTTTTGATATATAAATTCAAACATTGGGAAATTGTATATCAAAATGTTCATAAAAATTATTTAGAACATTTCTATAATATTAAATTTTTGTTTTGTTGATTAGCTTTACTAACGTAATTCATAATCCCCATTTGGGTGATTAGCACATATTTGAGCCTAGAGAGCTCCCATTTGTGCATACTACAAGTTGTTGGAATGCTTGTGTTATGAGGATTAATAATTTACTGTGTTTGTGTGGATTGAACTTATAAATCTAAATGTCAAGTTTCAAACTCTTAAATATTATTATTATATTCACATTTATGTCTTTGTCCTAAATAGGTAGATTATATAAGAGGTGGCTTAACTTGTAGGGAATAGATGTTCGATTGCTAGATTGAAATAGGATAGGAACTATCTATGCATATAGTATTAAGAGAGGAAAACCTAAGTTAAGCTATTATAAAACCCTCATCTTTAAGTTAAGAAAAAGAACTAGGTTATGTAGTATAGGAGTTAAGAGAGGTAGAGGAATCAATATGAGATATTTGTAGTATTTAGAGGATTTGAACTAGAGTCATCTAGAGTAATGAAACAATTTGCTACTTCTATAAGATCTAAGGTTAGGAATTAGTATGAACTTATTGAACTTAGTTAAGAATTCTTCTTTTCTTAAGGTGTTGAGAAGATGATTTATGGTAACGGGAAATTTCAAGTTTGGGGATTTAGATAGAGGAGTGTTTGAAAGCTTGGGCATTATTTAGGGAGATAAATTATAGATATATTAGTAAATGACACTTAAGGGAATTTAGTCTACTGAATGAACCTTCCCAAGACCCTTAGAGAACCTAGTAGTCACTAAAGCGAGAATTGATGGTTGGAGATAGTACAGTCACATTTAGGAGAATTTGGGTGAATCTAAAAACTAGGATATTAGGTTTAGGTTAGGTGTTGAGAATTGGTCATATATAATATAAGTAAAGAGTACTATATCAAAATATACGTATTTTTAAATTATATTTATATTAGTATATATATCTATTATTAACACAATTGACTAAAAGCATGTGCCTTAAGTCAATTGAGGGTTCAATTGACCCCAATTATAAAGGAAGATAATTTAAAGTAGATAACAAATGAATATAATAAGCTTTGTAATAAATTGGCAATTCCTTAAAATGCAACAACGCTTTGAGAACTTTACTCCTTTGATCATAGTAACAAACTTATATGCATAATATAAAATACAATTAAACTTGAGAAAGGGTTTCATTTTTGTACAAACATTATTAAGCTAGGGATGGCTATGGAGTAATCAGGAGACCACGCATGTCTTTGAAGGGACTGTGTGGTTATGCAGGAGACCCTGATACATACAGTTTGGTAGAGGTACCTAAATCCACGTTGTTCTGTACGAGCCCACAAAACAAAGCATAAAATAATAACAATAACAAATTTATATTAACAGTTTATAGTTCTACACTTATTTACTTCACTTCAATTTTACTATTACATCATCTCTTACATTGTCCTTTAGCTGCTAGCATTTACTTTTTCTTAGCTCATACTTTATCTATTATTATTGCTTAACCTATTTCTTGTAAGAAACCATTGTGTATATTTGCACACTTATTTATTTACTTGTCTTACTAGTTTTCATTGCATTCAATATTATTTTTATATTGCATTACGCCCCATATATACTTCTTGCTAAATGTGATATCCTCAACAAATAAATAATTATAAAGCCTTAAAATGTACTTAGACTTATATAAGTCTAATAATTTATTTCTTTTTATTAGTTGTGTTTTACTGTAACAACCCAAGGTTCTTACTCTTGCTAAGTAGGACTAAACCAAGTCTTAATTCTGATTCTAATACACTTGAATAATCATTAGGATCACACCTTAAAGTTTTGGTCCAAATCAAAGGTCAAATGGATCAAACCTTGATTCTGGGTATTTCAAGAACCCTGAAAATTGACCAAATTAAATTGACCTCAAAACAAAAATCTTTCTTCACCATTGTGTTCATTGCCCTCAAATTAGTTGGGAGTAAAATTTTGGAGGCAATTGGAAGTCGTTGAATTTTTAGCGAATATTTTAATAGATTTAATACCCTGAAAAATAGAAACATTAAATACACGTCGAATTCAACATCTAACTTCATCATTGTGTACTTCACCCCTCAATTAGCTAGGGGTGAATATTTGGAAATTTTTGAAATTCAATTAATCATTTAATTTCAATTAGGAAAATTAATTTAAAATTAATTAAATAAATATTTTAAATCCTTCCTGACCGCGCCGTCCTCGCGCTAACTGTTTCCTTCACATGCCATCCGCCCCTACCATCTGATCAATATGTTCGATCGGACCATCCAAACGGACGATTCTGATTCTGCCTTCCCCGACCCCCTCTGCTTGCACTTCGCGTGTTGCGCTGCCCAGGCCGCGACCAATCCTTACATGCGACCGCCTCGCGAGCTCCGCCACCATCTCCTTAACTCCCCATTTGCACTATAGAGCTCCCCTTTCGCAGTGTGAGCTCGCTGATCCAAAGAAGGAGCCTTATGCATTTGATTGAACCCCGACCGTCCATTCCAGATACCTCTAATCTCCCTTCTCGTTCTATTGATCAATTATATTTTACTACATATGCTTATTTCATATCCTTGATTGAGGAATAGATAAATTTGATTGAACCTTATCGATTGCGATCGATCAAATTTAGCATAGCTCAAACAGTACTTACCATTACCCCTTTCTTTGACCCAAACCATAGGACCTAAGTTTAGCCTTAGTCGTCACCTCGAACCACCACATGTGACATTCCAGCCACCATTGTGAAGCTCAGGTCGGGCTCCGTCCATCCGCGTGTGGGCCAATGTCAATCATTACTAGGAGGGCCAGCATATTTGGAGCCCTAGACCTCTAGCCTGCGGGCTTTTGGTGGAGAAGATGACCAGATGTGGGTCATGTCGAGTCAACTCGACTCGCGGCTCTTTTGTGGGTCAGTGTAGCGCCCCTCTTTTTAAGTCCACAATCATTAGACTAAGGAGTGGTGTGCCACTCTGGTAAATCCCTCACTTATTATTGGATTAAGTAAGATCCACAATCCACTGCTAAGGGAAGGATGTGCACAAAATAAATAAGAGAATCAGTCACTAAATCTATATATACATATAGAGTGCGGAAGCAAAATGAGATAAATATTATATCAATTTACCATACATCAGACATGAAGTAAAATGAAATAGCTCAGAAAATAATAATGTGCAGAAAATAAATATAATCACAGTACCTATATTATTATAATATTTTAAGTAAAGTTTATGAAATAAAATAAATAACTCTCATTCTCACTATAGAATAAAAAGGGAACTAAGTATCTTCTAGTCCAAGCTGATGTGCCTCCTCTAAGTAAGGCTCCTCCTCAGGCATAGAATCCTCAAACTGCTCAATATCTGATATTGTTGGTTTCACAATGTCAGGACCCTAACCAATAAAGAAAAATCTGGTTAGAAAAAAAAAGTATATTTTAGGTAAGTAATTTATTAAGCATTTATTAATATTACCATTTACTCTAAACCAAATGAAACATCTATCTAGCATGGGAGCAAGTAAGCATACAAGGGAATGAGGATAAGCTATAAATATAATATTTATAACTAAGCAAAAATTGAGGCAAAAGCACACCTCAAGTAAACTAAAAAAAATAGGGCATATATATGTAATATAGTAAGTGAAAATACTGAAAAGAAAAATCTAAACTTAAACATGCTGATGATCATTGATATATGCTAATTTAAAACATTAATCTGAAAATGGTACATATAATAAGCAGTAAAGTCTAACATCCTATACATGTATTTATACAAGTGAGCAGGTAAAATAATATATCTATAGCTAATTGAAATAATATACATCAACATCATAATAAACAGTAAGCTGAAAAATTGTAAAGAAAAAATGTATAACTGCCATATCAGAAAGAATTGGCCAATCTGGCCCAATATATTCCCATAGCTTTTATGGGCTAGGGCAGACATAATATATCAATATGGTACTGTATGACTGAAAAGGCATATAATACTATGCAAATATCTTTTAGTTATTTTACTTTTATTTTCGTGGACAATTTCAAAAACAACTGAGGAGTTAAGCACGTCTACAAGACTGAACGGGTCCCAAGCTTAACACACTCTCCTCAATGAGTGATATTAAGTATCCTGATCTTTCCTTACCCCTGTCCATTGGAGTAATGTGCACCATAATCCACTATGAACTGAACCCAAATGCAAATGTTTTCTTAATATTCTAAGTTTCATTTTCATGTAATAATATTTTTCTTATATGACATATTTAAGCAAAAATAATCACAAAATTCAAGAAATGCATAACACAAAGTCAAATAGTAAGCAATGGACTCTAATAAATATAATAATATCATTTATTTTCTAATTTAACCATTCTAACTACTCCAAGTTACACAAGTTCAGGATCTCCAATTTTTACTATTGAGTATAACTTAGAAGTGTGATCTTATAAGTTTTAAAAGGATTATAATTGATCAAGTTCTAATCTAATTCAATTAAGTACGACTATGGGTTAAGGAATGAATCACAACGTCTTAATTAGATGGATTTAGACGTTCTAGCAAAGATCTGATCAAGATCTACTAAACTATATATTATAGATTAAATACCACGAGATTGGACTTAATTACATAATCCAAAAATGATAAGACATAAGATCTAGGTTAAATTTAAATATGAACTAATGATTGAGACAAATCCTATTAAGCAAATCAGACTTAATAGGATGAATCTCCTATCCTAAATCTAATGTTGAAAGATAAAATAATCTAAATAAGATGTAAAATCTAGAAACTAATAAAACTAAGAATTTATTCATTTAATAATCCCATTATTTGATGAATGAAATATATCCTATGATCTAGCCCTAATCTTAGAAATAATCTTATTGTGATGTGTTAAATTTTCTAAGGAAAATACTTAGAGAAATTTTTGAAATTTTAACAAATTTGACCTAATAGCTGATTTTACTCACTTAGAGGATTCTAATATAATTTTAATACTTATTTTATTGACTTAGAAGATAATATAGGAGTTAAAGATACATAACCTAAATTTTGGGCAAAATGACCGTTTTGCCCCTACTTAAGGGTCCAAAAAGCTACTTTTTGACTTAGGACTCCAAATTGGGATTTCTTACTATCAAATGATTCCTTACTATCTAATATGAAGATAGATAATAAGTACACCAAATTTGAATAATAAATAGGTCCTATAGGTCGAAACTAAGGTTTTTGACTAAATGAGTATTTTAGTAAATTATACCTAATGAAATCTAAATTTTGATGCAATTTACTGTTGGTTGCTGTTCAAGAATTCTATAGAGTCCAAGAACTCTAAATTTTGAGGTCTAATGAATTAGCTATAGCCATTTAAATTTCTAAGGATAAATTAATAATTTTCTAAGTTAAGAGGGGTCAAAAGCTAGTCCAAATTAGGTGTCAAATGAATCAAATTCTGATTTCTAGAAAATTTAAAAATCCTAAAATTTGACCTATTTAAATTGACCTCCGATCAAAAAACGGACCTCGCCATCGCGTTCGTTGACCCCAAATTAGCTAGGGGTGATGTTTTCGTGTCAATCGGAAGTCGTCAAAAATTCGACGAATATTTTAATAATATTTAAATGCCCTAGAAATCGAGGAATCAAAATACTCATCGGATCAAAAATTCGACCTCGCCGTTGCATTCCTCACCTCTCAAATAGCTAGGAAAAATATATTTGAAATTTTGAAATTTTGAAAAAAAAATAAAAAAAAAAGTAATATTTTATTAATTACTTAACGGCGCCGTTATCCTAATAGTAACTACCGTTATGATCCTTAACGGCGTCGTCTGATCAAATGACGCCCATCCGACCGTTGGATCCGATCGATCCAACGGCTTGGAGTCTTCGTCTTCGACGACTCCGCCCGCTCGCCACGCGGCACGCCCGCCGCGGCCCTGGCCAACCAGCGGCCTCCCCCGCCTCGGCCGGTCCGTCCGAGGGTCCATAAGGACCTCTTCAGCACCCCCTACCCCCGGGTTACGCCTCTTCGAGCTCGAACCCTCTGCCTCGTCCGTCCGAACCCAAAGACCGGCAAACCGTCGAACTTCCAGGTACCGGATCTTCCTCTCCCCATTTTGATTCCCTCCGATTGTTGTCGCATTATCAATTGCATGGCGTAGATCGACGATCGAGCGGGTCTGATCGGGGCTAGCCTGACCGGATCGATGGCATTTCAGCTCGGGATCCACAGTAGAAACTGTTAGGGATCCCGACGCCGAACCCTAGGACCTAGGGTTAAGTTTTGCCAGCGACTCCAGCCACCTCCAGCGAAGGTCCGCCCACCGACGTGTAGGCCCCGACAAGGGCTACCGTCGGCCGTGCGGGCAGAGGTGGTCAGGTGCCGGGAAGGCCAGCAAAAGCCTGCCTTAGCCGGGCGCCCTCGGGACGCTCCGCGAGGGAGACGAAGTCCGGGCAAGGCCGGGTCGACCCTAGCCCGACCCGAACCCAGCCGGGTCCGCGTAAGCCCAAGGGGGCCCACAGTGCCACGTGACGCCATACTGGCCCGCCACGTGTACCGTGGGACCCACAGACCGAGCCCGCGTCCCTTCGGCTTCGGCCGTGGGGCCACCCGGCGCGCCACGTGTCAGGTGGGGTCCCACAGCCCGAGCCCGCGTGTGGCGCCCCGCACCCTTAATCCGCCAAAAGATTAGGTTAAGGGTGGGGTGTCGCTCTGGCTAACCCCTCACTTATCATTGGATTAGAATAGACTCCACAATCCACATAATTAGGGAAGGATTAATACAGAATCAATCTAACAACCACTATATAAGTAAACAAACAGAGTGCGGAAGCGATTTAAGGAAATATAAACCATCCAAGTATCACAGTATAAATAGGAATAATATAACTCAGAACATAAGCATTCAATCCAAATACACACTCAGAGGTACCTATATTATTACATCATTTAAGAAGTTCAAATAGAATGGAATGTGCAAATACTCTCATCCTCACATATAAAATAAAAGCTAAACAGCGGCTTCTTCTACGGGCTCCTCCTCTGGGTATGGCTCCACTCCTAATTCCTGCTCATCTAACTAAAGAGGATATGCCATTGTTAGTTTCACAATGTAGGGCCCCAGCCAAAGAAAAGAAAAATCTGATTAGACAATTGTCTAAGTACATTTTAAGCTGACTATTATAAAGGTTATGTAATATCACCATTTTACAACTTTTAAGCAATAATGTGTGTAAGGGAGCAGTAAGCAATACAAAAGAAAAAGGGAAAGCTATAAACCATCATCTATAGCTTAAGCAAAGAAAAGGAAAGAGGCTGAGACACGCCTCGCATACAAACTAAACAAGGAAGGGCGTATAAATATACATAACTAAACGAGTGCGGTAAGAAAAATTCTACATCCTAAACATGCTGGTGATCAATAGAAAATATGCCAATTAAAATAAACAACTCAGCAGTGGTACATATAAATAGCAGCAAGGTTCTAACATCCTAAATATATATAAAAATAGTACAAGGAAATAGTTGATGGAATAGAATATTAAAAAGTAAACAACAACAACTGCATATAAAGTCATACGTGCATCGACTGCCATACAGAAAAGAGCTACTCTAGCCCATCGAATACCAAAGAAGCTTAGCACCATCACGGCTAAGTCATAAAATTGTGTACCCCTAGCGACATAAGGAGGCTAGGAAAATAAGCACACAAAGCAAACGAAGGGTCTTAGCACTAGTACGGTTAAGGCCCAACTGTATGCCCCCTAGCGACATAAGGAGGCTAGTAAACTAAGCATACAAGGAAACCTTAACACCAGTACGGCTAAGGCACCAATGGTGTACCCCTAGCGACATAAGGAGGCTAGTAACCTAGGCACACAATAAAAATAGATCCTTCCCCTAGTGACATAAGGAGGCTAGGCAATAAGGAACTGAGAGACAGCTCATAAAACCATTATCTTTTTATAAATCACTTTAATATTTTTACAAGAAATTTAAGGAGTCTCCATATTTTCCTAATATTTTATTCATGCATCAAATATCTTATATGATATGCTCAAGAAAATATGGCACAAAAATTAAGTAATGCATAGCAACAAAGTATCAAATAGAAGCAAGGGACTCTACTAAATATGGTGATATCATTTGTTTTCTACTTAACCTTCTAACTATTCTAAGTTACACAAGTTCAGGATCACCGTTTTCCTACTATCGAGTGTAACCTAGAAATTTGTCCTTATAAGTTAAAAAGGATTGGAACTAATCAGGTTCCAATCTAGTTCAATTAGATAGACGACTACGAGTTAAATCAATAAATCATACGTCCTAGTTTTGTGAATTTAGATGTTCTAACTAAGATCTGATCAAGATCTTCTAAACCTATAGATTATGGATTAAACACTACGAGATTTAGGTTTAATCATATAATCCAAAAGAAAAGACCTAAGTTCTAGGTTTTATTCTATTGGTGATCTACTAGTTATGGCAAATCATATTAAGTAATCAAACATAATATGATAAATCTCCTATCTTAAATCTAAAGTTTAAAGACAAAATAATCAGAATGAGTTGTAAAATAAAAGAAAGTCTAGAAACTAATAAAACTAAAGTTTCACCCTTTGGGTAACCCAATTTACCCAATGAATGAACTCTAACCTATGATCTAGTCCTAGTCTCAAGAAAGGTCCTTAAGGTGTAGTGCTTAAGACTTAATAGAAAATTATTGAAATCTAACTTAAGGGTTGATTTCACTCACTTAATTATTACTAAGAAGATTATAACACTGATTTTAGGGTTCTGGAATGTTATCTAAAGGGGTAGGGGCACTTAACTCAATCTTAGGGCAAAATGACCATATTACCCCTACTTTAAGGGTCAAATAGTCAACTTTTGACTTAGGGGTCAGAATTGAATTCTCTTAGATTCAATTGATTCCTTACTGTCTAACTTGAAGATAGACAGTAAGTACGCCTAAATCGGGCGAGAAACGGTCAAGTTATGACTAAAATAATACTAGGGGTAATTTGGTCATTTACCTAAATTTCTAGGGTTCGGATCCTAAATATTATTTCAGTATGTTGACGACATTGGAATTCTAGGTTAGATAACTTTTTGAATTTTTGAATTTGGAGTTGATTTAACCAAGTCATGGCCATTTGAATTCCAAGGGCAATTTGGTCATTTTTCACTAAAGTCAACTCTAAGTTCTATGATTGACTTTTTATCCGGATGCCCAAATAGGAAAACTAATACTACTACGGTGATGGGGCCGCTCTCCTGAGCATTTTAAGACCCATATTGACCATGTTTCTATATCCGGGTAAAAAGTTATGGGATCCTAAAGAGGTCCTAAAATGTTACCTCATTATACATACCCCGAAATAAATTTTTACACTACGTTATTTAATTCCTTACATCTTTTTGAGTATTTTAAGACCTATATTGGCTATATTTGGATCAACCTATAAAAAGTTATTAAACTTTTAAGATTTACTATTCAAAAATATAATTTGTATTAACTTACTATTCATTTATTCAATTTAAATTATTTTACTATTCATTCCTAAAGTTTTTATATAGACTTTCTAAAATTATTAATCCTTAATTAATCTATGATTAATTAGGCTTAATTGTTAATTAACATTAATTAATCTATTATTTAATTAATATTTTACTGTAGCAAAGTAATTAGTGCTAATCATTGTTTAATTAGATCTTAATTATTTATTAATATCTAATTATGAATAATTAATTATATTTTACTGTTTAATAATAATTAATTATCTTAATTACTGTTTAAGGTTTAATTAACCTTTAATTAACCCTAATTAATCTCTAATTATAATTAATTAATTAAGGTTACTGTTCAAAAGTAATTAACACTAATCCTAACTTAATTAATCTCTAACTAAAATTAATTAATCATTAACAGTAATTAATTAACATTAACAGTAATTAATTAATAATTTAATTAACAGACGGTGGCCCCACTATACACGTGGCACTACCAAAGGCTGCCACGTGGCACTGTGGGCCCCACAGGGGTTGAGTCAGCTCTAGTGATTGGGCAATGGGCCCACCTGACACGTGGCACTGCCAGAGGCGGCCACATGGCACTGTGGGCCCCACGGAAAACCGAAACGCCGCGGTTGACCAGGCAGTGGGTCCCACTTGCCACGTGGCGCTGTGGGCCCCACGTTACACATGGCGTGCCGGCTGGCAGCCACGTGGCACTGTGGGCCCCCCGGCCGAAGCTGAAGGGTCGCGGGCTTCGGCTAGTGGGTCCCACTGGACACGTGGCACGCCCAGAAGGCGCCACGTGGCGTGATGGGCCCCACCTGGCTAACGCAGACCCGGCTCGGGTCGACCCGGCCCGACCCGGACTTCGTCTCCCTCGCGGAGACGGCCCGAGGGAGCCGGGCTAGGGCACGGCTTTTGCCGGCCTTCCCGGCGCCGGACCACCTCGGCCCGCACGGCCGACGGTAGCCCTCGACGGGGGCTACACGTCGGTGGGTGGACCCTCGCCGGAGGTGGCCGGGATCGCCGGCAAATCAAAACCCTAATTTCTAGGGTTTTGGCGGCTGCGGAAAACTGGCCCGAGGCTTCAAGCCTTGATCTGGGCTAGCCGAACCTGATCGAGGCCGATCAGGTCCGGTTGATCATCGATCTAAGTCCTAACCTACAATTTTCATGCTATGCGATGGCGAAAGGAAGAACGGAGGGGGAGATCGGGGGTACCTGGAGTCGACAGCTGCGGGCGGCTGGACTTCGGGGCTCTGTTTGGACTCGATCTGGGCTCGGCTTTTCGCAAACCCAGAGCCCAGAGGTTGGCCGAGGTCTTATAGACCCGCCGGCGACCTCGCCGAGGTCGGGGAAGGCTAGGATTGGCCGGAAACGGCGGTGGCCCGCCGCGTGTCACGCGCGGGCGACGGGGCCGAGGGAGATGGCCCGTATCAGATGCAACGGCTGCGATGGTGCCGTCTGATCTCACGGCACCGTTAGCTACAGTTGACGGTAACGTTAAATACTTAACGGCACGCCGTTAAGTATTCAAATAATATATATATATATATATATATATATATATATATATATATATATATATATATATATATTTTTTTTTTTCAGAAAAGTTTGAACATATTTTTCCTAACTAATTTGGGGTCAAGGAATTCAATGGCGAAGTTGGATTTTCGATCCGACAAGTATTTTGGTACCTCGATTTCCGGGGTATTTTTATTATTAAAATATTCTTCTAAATTTCGACGACTTCCGATTGGCACGAAAACTTTACCCCAAGCTAATTTGGGGTCAAGGAACGTAATGGCGGTGTTCGTTTTTCAATCGGAGGTCAATTTAAATAGGTCAATTTTTTAGGGTTTTCTGGATTTCCAGAAATCAGGATTCGATCCGTTTAACTCCTAATTTGGACTAGGTCTCAGAGGTTGACTCCACTTGATATAATTAGCACTTATAATTGTGTTTAAGACTTAGGGTTAGTCATAATCAACCATGGTAACAACTCGGGTGTTACACCGCGGCTCTTCAGCTTCGGCCGTGGGGCCCGCTGCGCCATGTGGCAGCCACCCAGCGCGCCACGTGGCAGGTGGGGCCCACATTCCAAGCCCGCGGCTCTTCGGCTTCCACTGTGAGGCCCACAGTGCCATGTGGCAGCCTCTGGACAATGCCACATGTCAGGTGGAGCCCACTGCCCAGACACCCGAGCCTCTTCGGCTTCCCCGTGGGACCCACAGGGCCACGTGGCAGCCCCCGAGCCTGCCACGTGTACAGTGGGGCCCACAAACAGTGCTGCGCCCAATCAGCAGCTGCCACGTGTCATAAGTGGGGCCCACTGTCAGATAATTAGTTTAATTAATTACTGTTAACTCTTAATTAATTACAGTTGGCCATTAATTAATTATAGTTAGTGCTAATGACTTTTAGAACAGTAATCTTATAATTAATTGTAATTAGTAATTATAGGTTAATTAGGATTATTTTAATTAAATCTTAATAGTAATTAGAATAATTAATTACTATTAAACAGTAATTGTAATTAATTATACTTAACTAGATAATTAACAGATAATTAAGACTAAGTAAACAGTAATTAATAGTTAATTACTTTTCAACAGTAAAGTAATATATAATTAAATTAATTAATGGATTAATTAATGTTAATTAATAATTTAGCCCTAATTAATGACAGATTAATTGAGAATCAATAATTTGTGAAATATATATATACATCTTTAGGAATGAATAGTAAATTAATTCAATTTGAATAAATGAATAGTAAAATAATATAAATTATATTTTTAAATAGTAAAACTTAAAAGTTTAATAACTTTTTGTAGGATGATCTAAATATAGCCAATATAGGTCTTAAAATACTCAGAAATATAAAATGAATCAAATGGCGTAATGCAGAATTTAGTTTCGGGGTACGCATAACGATGTAACATTTTAGAACCTCTTTAGGACCCATAACTTTTGACATAGTTGACCAAACATAGTCAATATGGGTCTTAAAATACTTAGGAGATCGGCCCCATTACCGTAGTAGTATTAGATTTCCCATTTTGACATCAGGATAAAAAGTCAACCCTAGAACTCAGAGTTGACTTTAGTGAAAAATGACCAAATTACCCTTAGAATTCAAATGACCATAACTTGGTCAAATCAACTCCAAATTCAAAAATTCAAGATGCTAACTAGTTTAGAATTTCAATGTCACCGATAAACTGAAAGAATATTAAGAATTTGAACTCTAGAAATTTGTAAAAATGACCAAAATACTCCTAGCCTCATTTTGGTCATAACTTGACCATTTGAAATCCAAATCGGACGTACTCACTGTCTATCTTCAAGTTAGACAGTAAAGAATCAGTTGGAATTAAGAGAATTCAATTCTGACCTATAAGTCAAAGGTTGACTTTTTGATCCTTAAAGTAGGGGCAAAATAGTCATGTTTCCCTAAGATTGGACTAAGTACTCTTAACCTTTAATTAACATTTCAAAATTTTAAAACTAATATTATAATCGTATTAGTGACATTTAAGTGAGTGAAATCAACCATTAGGTCAGATTCTTGAATTCTTCTAAGTCTTGAACACTACACCTTAAGGACCCTTCCTAAGATTAGGACTAGATCATAGGTTAGAGTTCATTCATTGGGTAAATGGGTTACCCGATGGGTGAAATATTAGTTTTATTAGTTTTTAGACTTTTCTTTTATTTTACAACTTGTTCTGATTATTTTGTCTTTTAACCTTAGATTTAAAATAGGCGATTCATCTTATTAAGTTTGATTACTTAATAGGATTGACTTAGATCTTAGGTATTATCCTTTGGGTTATGTGATTAAGCCCAATCTCATGGTGTTTAATCCATAATCTATAGTTTAGTAATTTTGAGTTAGAACATCTAAAATCATTAATTAGGTCGTGATAATTTATTTCTTAACCCTTATAGTCGACTTTGATTCAGTATATTAGGACCTAGCTAGTCCTGATATTTTGTAACTTATAAGGATGAGTTTCTAAGTTACACTCGATAGTAGGAAAATAGTGATCCTGAACTTGTATAACTTGGAATAGTTAGAACGGATAATAGAAAATAGATGATGTCACAATGTTTAGTGGAGTCCCTTACTTACTTTGATATTTTGTTGCTACGCATTCTGTGTTTTCTTTTGTGCTTAATTCCTTGTTCATATCATACAAGAAAACTTTGTGCATAAAATGAAAACTTAGAATAATTAGGATAACAGTTGCCTTTGGGTTCATTCTCTGGGAGGATTTTGGTGCACATTTACCATATTGGACAGGGTAAGGAGTAATAAAGAGGCTTAACATTACTCATTGAGAAGAGTGTGTTAAGTATGGAACCCGTGTAGTCTTGCAGACGTGCTTGACTCCTCAGCTGTTTCTGAAATGTGTCCACAGAAACAAAGTAAAATAACTAAAAGATTTTGCATGTGTGATTACTGTCTCCTCAGTTCTGCTGCTGGATTCTATCTGCCCTAGCCCTGAAAGGCTCTGGGAATTTTTGTCTGCTCAAGCCTTGAAAGTCTTGGGGTTTTTACCAGCCCGATGGCCAACTTTCTGATATGGAAGACTTTACATACCCGTTTTAATTTTTCAGCTTACTGTGTACCATGTTCAGATGCACATTTTAGTTAGCTGTTTTTCCTTACTTACCCACTTACCTATACATATTTATAGGATGCTAGACTTTACAGCTTATTATACGTACCATGTTCTGATATTTGTCACTTAATTTGCATATACCGCATGATCATCCGCATGTCTAGGATTAGTCTTTACTTTCAGTACTTTTTACTTATTATGTTATATGCCCGTTCCTTGCTTAGTTATTGTACTTTTGCCTCATTTGTTGTTATGTCCCTGTTTTCCTTATACGCTTACTGCACCTACTGCTTAGTTACTTTATTACTCATAAGTTGTAAATAGTGATATTATAGAACACATAAAAAATTAACAGCCTAAAATATACTTAGATAATTGTCTAACATAAGCTTTTTCTTTTCTTTGGCTGGGGCCCTACATTGTGAAACTGACAATGTCAGGAATAGAGCAGTTTGAGGATCTAGTACCTGAAGAGGAGCCCTATTTAGAGGAGGCGCAGCAGCTGGGACCGGAAGACATTTAGCTTTCTGTTTTATGTGAGGATGAGCGCATTTGCACTTTTATTTTTCTTAAACTTAATATGATGTAATAATACATGTACTTTTGACTGTGTATTTGGATTTTATGCTAATATTCTGAGATGTATTTCATTATATTTATGTTGTGATACTTGGATGTCTCTTATAGTAAACTGCTTCCGCACTCTGTATGAATTCTTATTAAGTGACTAAATACTTGATTCTATGCTTACTCCTTCTCTTATTAGGTGGATTGTGGATTTCATCCTAATCCAATGATAAGTGACACACGACCCCTTAACTTAATCTTATGGATTAAGGGGTGGGGTACCACAAAAGACTTTAATATTAAGTGGAGCACTCACTTTCCATGTTTTCACTCAAGTAAATATTTAAGGTATATTCACACAAGAATATTAGCTAGGCTATATAATGGTGCTCATTAATTGGAGTTCATGAATTGTAACAATCCTAAATTGTTACCCTGGCTAGACCTAGATTAATTAAGCTAAACCAAGGTTTGATTTTGATTATATTGGATTCAATGGGTCATTTAAACATAACCCTAGAAGTTTGGAATTATTTGAAGCTAAAATAGAAAATTTGGTATTTTTGGCTATTTTTAAGCTCTGAAAAATACCTAAATTATTTTGATCTCCAAATTAAAATCTAATTTCATTTTTGAATTCCTCATACCCTAATTAGCTAAGGATGAAATTTTGGGAATTTTTGGAGCTCATTAGATCCTATATTGGATTTGAATTATTTAAGAATAATTGTATATTATTTAAATTGATTTATTTAATTTAATTTAATTTAATTAATTATTTTTAATTAAGTTGGATTTGCTGTCGGGACCACGGCAGATCTACTGCGGGGTCCCGACAGCGGGGCACCTTACCCGTCGAATGGATGATCTGGCACTCATCTCAGCGCGTTTAATCCAACGACTCGCATACCGTGAGCCGTGATCTAATCCCGTCCGCCCGATCGGCATCCCAGATCGGACGCACGAGATCTTCTCTGCGGTTTTGTTAATCTGAAGTCGCATCAAACCATCTATCACCAATGGCTTCGTGGATCAGACGGCGGAGGCGAACCCTACCACTGTGGATCTTCATCCCCGCATAGATCTCATCCCGACCGAGAAGATTCACGAAAATTTGCCATGTAACCTTGTCTGCCACTCCCCTTGCCAGGTCAGTTAGACCGTTAGCACCTTTCCGTAAGTGGCAAAGCCTAGTAAGGCGACTCGGGAGGCCTGGACCCTCCCAATTTCAGGAAAATGGTGAGGACCCTCGGGCCGAGCCAAGCTCCTTTCCCAAGCCCTGGTCTCCGTTCCTAGGACTCCATGGCGCCTATAAATACCTCCAGGACTTCACAGTGAGTCCCTTTGCTCACTGTGAATCCCCAATTTCCTAGCTGAAGGCCTGCTGGAGCTTCCGTCACCTCGGCATTTTCCCGGCATTTCCAGAGCTTAGAACCGCTGATAGAGGGCCCGTTTGGTGTTCAGACCCCCTGTGCACGTTCGTCTAACCTTCAGGAAGCTTAGGAGCACTTCAATTCTCCTCGGCCAAGCCTGCAACTCAACTTCAGGTACAACCTTCCTCCATTAAAATTTCTTCAGGCTCCATTTGGTTTCTGCCTTCTGAATGAGCTCTGGATGTCATCTAGGTTACCTTATGTGGCGATCGGGGATCGAAGTTCGAGAGTCTTTAAAGAACAATTCATCACAATTGAAAATATATACATTTTTATAATACAAAAAGGACATAATAAAATAATAATAATCCATAGTCCTTTTATACATAGAGCCCAAACATATATGAAAAGTTACAACTGTTTGAATTTTTACAAAATATGAAATAAGAAATATAAAATATCTACATTCTTCTGCTTCTTTAATTCTTCTTCTTTTAATTTGGCAGATCTTCTAAATTTTTTAATTATCAAAACCTGAAAAATTCAGTTTACCAGTCAGATAGGAGTACCCAAATTATTCTTATAAGAATAAATCTAGCATCCTATAATATGTATGAATCAAATATGAAAATGACTAAAAATCTGTATAGTAAAATAAAGCAATTTACAATTTCAATTTCTGCCCTGCAAATTAGCTGTGTAAATTCAACATATATGAAAAGCATAAAATTTGTAATTTTATCAAAACATTGGTAACAATAAGTCGACTCCGTAGACTTCTGAGCCCAAATGGGTAAACCCATAGGCATAACCGGTAGGAAGCTTATCTCGCCACCCGTCGGTAGCTTACTCAAAATAGGAACTGATGGTGTGTCTTTCCTTTAGATTTGCCTACTTCCTACAAGAGGCTAAATCCCTCCTTATAACTCCTAGGGGCTTGCTAGCTAGCCCAATCTGTACAGATTCCAATTTTGCATTCCACCCTCCAAAGATAAATACCATAATATATATATATATATATATATATATATATATATATATACTGGGTTTCATTCTTTTTGTTACATGCTATTTGATATAAATATTTTGCAAATTAAAATGTGGTAAGCAGTGCAAATAATATTCAAATGAAAAATGGCTCAAATAAGAATACTAAAATAAGACTTATAAGTAAATTTGCATACCTGACTTGTTTTGATAAAATCAACCAAATTTAATTTCTTTGATCTGCCAAAGTAACGAAATTTATTAATTTCATGTTTTTATCATAATTTGTAGTATTATGTTTATAAAATTACTATTTTGATTTATTTGAATTATTTTTATTAAGTTATATAATTATTTATGCCTTATAAGGTCAAATTGGGAATTTGACCTTATAAGGGCATTTTAGTAATTTTATCCTTAGTGAAATATATAAAATTTCTGTTAGTTTATTATAGATTATGTTCTAAAGTTTCTATAGAACCTAAAATTATTCAATTCTGATATAAATTGGCTAAGTTATAGCTAATCTAATTTGTAGATTTAATAATTAAGGTTAAATGTGATTAGTGAGTGAGTAGTGAATTTAGCCATAAAACTATTAAACTAATTATATATTTAGGTTTTACTTTACTTTATGAGTCATTTAAAACTGAAATCACTTAATTTGGATTATTAAATTTGTTAATATTCACTAATTAAGTTTTAGAGTAATTAGGGTTAATTAAGAGATCTAACCGTTGGATCCTAAATATTTTTGTAGTTTACTATAAATTAGGATTTTTTGATCTAAATTGATATTTGGATAACCTAATTTGGAGCTAAATTGACTTACTTATGACTATTTGAAGTTTTTAGGGTTTAAGACTTAATTAGGATTAAGTCCTAATTGTGATTAGTTTAATTTTAATCCAAACAGTAAATTTAATACTTCTAAATTATTTCTTAAGATTTTCTAAGTATTTTAAGACCCATATTTGATATATTTGGGTAAGCATATTCAAAGTTATGGCTAATCTAAATTTTGTATTATTTTTATAATTATTTAAATATTCAAAAATATCATTATGTTAAGTATTGATCCAAATAAAATTTTGATAGTTCCAAATTAATCTTCTATTTTTGCTGATTAATATAATATATTTAATTAAATTATTTGAATGTATATTTTATAAGTTATGGATTTTTAAAGTTTTAAGATTTATTTAATTTAATGTATTATTAATTTAATTAATATATTTAATTAGTTTTAATTAATTATAAAAAAATATTTTATCTTCTATTTTTTATTTATTTATATAAAATTTTCTATTATATATATATATATTATTTTATTTTATTTATTAAATATATTAAAATATTATTATTATTATTAATCTAATATTTATCAAATAATATTATAATTTCTGTTTGCAAATACATTTATATTAAAATTTTTATTTTATATTATATTTATTTATAAAAATTTTTGTTATTATTATTAATGTATATATTATTGTATTTTAATTGATTTGATATATATATATATATATTATTAGTTAAATATATATATATATATTAATAATTGATTTGATTTATATATATATATATTTATAATATTTTTTGTTGCAAGTGGGTCCTACACGGCTGACGAGGAGGCATCCAGTCCACGTGTCGCCATTCCATTGGCTGGTTCAAGCGAGTGGGTCCCACCGGAGTTGAGTATTTTGATAAAGTCTGTCCTGCGAGGCACGTGTCCTCGCGGGATTGGCTTGTCATCTGTATGCGGGGCCCGCGTACTTGAGTGCGCAGAAATGGACAAAAAGTCCGTGGAGACGGGTCGGGCCCGAGTCGACCCGGCCCGACCCAAATATTCCTTCTTCTTCCTCTATTCGCGATCTTACCGTATAACAATACTTAGGGCATCAAAATCGTCAGCCTTATCCTTGACGACATGGATTGGTTCATATGTCGATCGAAAGGTCTTCAAGTGACCTTTCGATCAGTACCTAGATTACGGCCGGAGGAGACTCCCAGCTCCGGCAATAGCTAACCCTAGGGAGGTCTATCGGCGAGGGCTTAGTAACGGAAACAACTGTATATGATTTGTTAAATTGATTCGATCAACACAATTAAGTGGTGATTGGCTCCGTCTGATTGACAATCCAAGTTAGGGAATAAAGTTTCGAAAGAACAAATCAATATTTGCACAAGAATTGGGTAAGTTTAGAGATACCTCTTTTCAACGGCACAAATTGAAGGTTCGATTGGAACTTCTCCTTCTACCTTGATTCAGTTGGGTTTGAGAAAAATGAAGTGCTAGTAAGTCGAATCGAGGCTTTAACTCTCTCCTTTGAGCGGCGAGAGGGTTGTCTGGCAGCGAAGAGGGCATCGCGTGTGCTTCGCTGAGGACACGCGGAGACTTTGGGGACGACGAGTCCTCGACCGTCAAACGGGACGGCGCCGATTTAAAATAGGGTGACGGCATTATACTAATACTGACGGCACCGTTAAATGTAATTTAATAAATAATTATTTAATTTAATTTAGTCAATTTAATTAATAAAACTTAACTTAATAATTATATTCCAAAATTTTTAAAATATTATTTCTAGCTAATTGAGGTCTTCTGAACACAATGGTACACTCGGATTTTTTATCCGATGAGTATTTAATTACTCAAATTTTCAGGTATTTAAATAATATTAAAATATTCATCAAAATTTTAATGACTTCCAAATGCATTCAAAACTTCACCCCTAGCTAATTTGGGGGTGGTGAACGCAATGGTGAAGTCAGATTTTCAATCTGAGGTCAAAATTATTTAAATATTAATAAACAAGTTTGCAAAATTATTTCTGATATTTTACACCTTAGCCACCTAGGAAACCCACTATGATTGTCGCTTGGGGCTAAGCTAGCTCAAGTCGATCGTATCGATCGACTTAGCTTTTAGGGAAGGCTCGAGAAGAAACGTAACAGGAAGCATCGGGAAGTCACTTTTGAGGACTTTTGTGTAGCCTTTAGGGCAGAGTACATTGATAATATTTGAATGATAGTTATGATAAATATTATTTCATTTTCAAGCAACTCCCTTGATTTATAATTTTGGCATTGTAATCCTTTATTTCTATAATTAATGAAAAATTTTGATTTCCCTTCCTTAGAGTAAATTCTGAGTTTGTCTCCTTTTCTTAATTAACTAGAATGGATTTCGGATCACCACCCACAATTACTCCTATCAAGAACACTGTTGCCTCTAGTAGTTCTAACGATGAGGTGGCTCATCTATGAGCCATGGTGGTAACTTTGTTGGAAAACCAAGCTCAACAGGCACTTATTATGCAGAAACTACTGAATGATCGTACAACTCCAGTCACTATCGCTGCTCCGACAGTTCATGCTCCACAAATTGCTTCTTCTTCATATCATTCGGCGGATAACCTCCTTTACAATTTTCTGAGGTTAAGACCTCCAATTTTTTATGGGAACCTATCCCCAATGGATACAGCCGACTGGCTGAAGGCCGTGGAAAGGGATCTCGTTAGTCTTAAGGTCCTGAACTCGGAAGCTGTTTGTCTCGCCACCCGTCTATTACATGCGGAAGCATAATATTGGTGGGAATAGATCCGTAAGACCAAGTTCGCTGACTACGAGTTAGAAGACATCCCCTGGGATGAGTTCGTCGAGGCCTTCAAGACTGAATTCATTCCCCCATCTGGACAAAACATTATTGCAGATACAATCATGAGGTTGACTCAAGGAAGTCGTTTAGTGGCGGAATACGAAAGGGAATTTTATAGATTAATTTGTTTCGTGCCAGAAGTCACTCATTCCGAGTCAGCAAAGTGCCACCACTTTCTTTGTGGACTCCGAAGTTCACTGAAGAACCAGATCATGTCGCTTTGTCTGACTAGCTTTTTCAAACTAGTTGAGCCTCTGCCGTGGCCGGAGCGTCGAGAATTTTGGCGCTGAAGCTCGGCTGACTCAGGACCCGTCGAGAGGAAGGAGACGAAGTCGTGGGTACTGGGCCAGGCCGACCCGTGACCCGCGCCTTTTGATTTTTGGGCTGCACCTAATTAAATAATTATCGGATGGTATTTTCTATGGTTATGAATTAAATTAATTGAAACCTATGATTCCAATTTAAATAAAAATACATATTAATTTAATTGAATAATTATAGTTATACAAATCCAAATTGTATGATCCAATATACCATTTGAACCATAAAAATTCAAGGAATCTAAATATAAAATAAAATCTCAAATCCAATGGTTGGATTAAAATTTATTTGCCAAACTCTTTGCTGTCATTAATTAAATCATATAAATTTATTTAAGCATTCAATTTATAAGATTAAGGGCTCTGATTGCTTCTTGTACTCTAAGGAACAATATCAGACTCTTAAATTTAATTTTGGATAATTATTTTTCTTAATCACTCCTTAATCACCTTAAATAAGGATTAGTGAAATTAACCCTAAGTAAGCCTCTGATTTGGATGGGGGTTGTTCCTAATGTCATATTAAGTCTATATTAACCTAAGTATAAGATTGGATTGCACTAAGAATGCCTATGTTCACTAATCACCCTAATTAGCTTAAATAAGTGATTAGTGCTAATTAAGATTAATTAGGTCATCAAAACCTAATATAAGTGTGTTTCTTGCTTCACTAATCAATATGAAACTCATTAAAATAGATTAGATCTAACTTGGGTAACTAAACTCTAAAATCCTAATTTTACCCTTATGAGGGGCATTTTGGTCATTTTGACCAAAATGTGTTTAAATGCTCCTTAAAGCTTGGAAATTTCAGTAAACTACCCTAAGTTAGATTAGAAATGTTCTCTGAACTCTTAGACTAATAGTAATGTTAATGTGATCATCAATTCAAGAAATCTCCACTTAATCCCTAATTAAGACACTTAGATCTTAAGTGATCTTATAAAAGTCATTTGGCATTAATCCTTGAATCTAATAATTGAGATGATTAAATATCACCTTAATAATTTCATTGAAGTTAACTTAAGAGCTAAAACTTAAAAGAAATATAATTGGTAAAGTCTAAGTTAAAATTTAGCTTAAAGTCTAAAGTGATCAAACTCAGACCCTTAAATCTTAAGTAGCCCTAAAAAGATCAATATGAGTTTTATGTTTAATCTAATACTTAAAATTGTCAATTTCAACCTTAATAAGCTCCATATAGTTTAACTATGAACTTAGATTCTAAAAGAATCACAAATGAAAGCTCTTAAGATAGAACCATAATTTAGAGATCTAGAGTGATCAAACCTCAGATCTTTAGATCTTAGATCTTAGACTTAGATCTTCAATTTGAAATTAAACCATCTCCAATTGAAATTCTTTAATGATTGATTGTTTAATCTTTTGAAACCTTCTATGTGGGCATAGGATGATTCAATCTAAAAGATAATGAAATTATCTTAAGGATTGAATATAGATCTTAGATTCTCAAGTTCTTAATTGATTATTTTATCTTATAATCAATAGAACGGCCTTTCACTAAGTTCTTAGTTCCTGAATCCTTCAGCTTATAAAATCATTTACCTTTAATTTGGGTAATAAGTGTGAACCCTAGATCCTACATAGAATATTACCTTGGATTTAGGATTTGAACTCAACATAGGGTTTAAGTTCTAAATCCTTAAATCTTGATCTACTTAATCAAGATTTGGGTAAGAGAGTAAAATATAAATTAATTAGGTCATTGATTTACTTACTTAAACCATATAGTCATCACATGATTTTGGATTAGAACTGGTTAAGTTCTAATATTAACTTTAAGGACGTAAATCTGAGATTCTACTCAATAGCTGGATATTGGAAATCCTAAACTTGTACCTTCTCGGTAGCTAGATTTGGTAATTAGATAACATCAGATATCACATGAGTTAGATTGAGTCTCCTGATTACTTGACTAGATTACTTTGCATACCTTGGATATTGAGCTTTATTCCTTGAGCATAATAGGAAAACTTAGGATATGGATGATACATCCTAAGTTAGTATTTGAATTGCATATCATTCAATTTGGCCTTGATTGCAATTGGTAAAATATGTCCTATCTTAGTTTGCCTCTTGAGTAGTAGTATTGTATAGACTGGACTCAGACCTAGCATATTTGGATGGCTAGACTGGGGATTGATTGATTGATATTGAAGGTCCTATATGGCCTATTGGCTGGTATGGAAGTACCATGTCTTAGGCTTATTGCTACTTTAGCTGGATTGTATTATTTTTTGATTTACTTTGTCACATGCTTCAGTGGCCTTATTTTTAGTATTTGCTCGCTTTGCCACATGTCTCAATGGCTTTATATTTCATAGATTGCTTCGCTTTTGCCACATGTCTCAGTGGCTTTTATGTTCTTTTCCTGTTCTTAACTAGCATGTTGTATGTATACTCATATGGCTTACTTATATATATTGGCATATTTAGGATGCTAGAATTGCATATTTTTAGTACCTATGTTTCTTTTATATACTCAGCATATGTTAACATGATCATAAGCATGTTATGTTTAGAATTGTATTGTAGTTGTTGTTTCATTTAGCTTTTAGCCTCACCTTGTTTATTTTGCATTATATGCTAGCTATAAATGGATAGTTTATAGTTACCTGTTTCTTTTATAGCTTGTTGCACCCTTTATTGCTTGCATGTGTAATTAAATTAAAATGTGATGTCTTTAAATGTTCAGTTCATTAAAATAGCCTAAATGTACTTAAACAATTGTCTAACTGTAACCTTTTTGTTTTGTTGGCTGGGGCCCTAGCATTTGTGATACCGACAAATGTCAGATTCAGACGTGTTCGTGGGCACTGTTGCTGAAGAGGAGCAAGTTCAGGAGGACGATCGTGCTACTGCTATTTAGTTAGATTTTGCCTTTGTTTCAGTGAGATTGAGAGACATTTTTATTTCTTTAAACTTCAGTTTGTAATAATTAATTTTGGATGTATTTTATTTCTACATGGTGATGAGTTACTATATTGCATTCTCTTTTCCTACTATGTATGCTTGTGGATGTTACTCTATTGTTCATTACTTCCGCCACTTTGATACTTGTATATTGATGATGTGATAGTACTTGGTGACGAGTCATTGGCTTAAGGCAGGTTGGGTTTACCTAACTTTACTTAAGTTGGGGATTTGCCACAGTTGGAGCACCGTACTTCCAAGTTGCCAGTACGGGGGCCCCACATGAACACACTATAGATTTGGAAGTAATATGACAAATTTCCAAGCAATTAATATGAAAAATATTAAGTCATAAAAAGGATTAACTTATCTTGCACTTGTTGGCATGACTCAAAATCTTGTGGAGAAGATTTCACCAAAATTTATTCTTCATGCCGAGATGTTTTTTTTTTTTTTTCAACTTTCCCAACCTCGCTCTGGTACCAAAATATAATGCTAGTGGGCTGCCTTTTTTTGGTACAATAGATACTTAAATATTAAATGTATTGGTATGATAATGTCTAATGATAATTTCTAGAGATTGTGGTGGAGTTTGGAGAGTATTTGGGAGATTAGATAATGATTTAATATTTTTTTAGTGATACTTAAGATGTTGAAGAATATATGTGGATGGTTTGAGGTTATGAGAATAACAATATAGTTAGAAAATAAAATATAAAAAAGATAATAATCTAACTCACCAAAGATAGGCAACAAACTTAACACCACCAGGCACCAAGTAATATGAGAGATATTCACCACAAAAATTTTTCATTCAAGTTACTTCATTATAATACATTTCAGCTCATATTTATAGGCACTACAAGTCTCTTGCCCTATGAGCTTTGGAGGGAAAATAAGGAGGAAAATTTTGAAGGGAAAGATGGGTAGTTGGCAATTAATGCAGAAGTAACTTCAACTACTTATATTAAATAATTTTTTCATGACATGGTTGGCCAAACATGTGCCTTAATAAATAAATAAAGTACAATATTAATAAAAAAAATTACAAATGGTAAGTCCAATATTTAGGCTTTTTATTGGGTTTTGATTAGGCTCTTATAATTGGACCCGCCTTCAAGTTATTCCCTTGAGCTTTAGCCATGGCTCTTGTTATTAGGCCTTTGATAATATTCTTAGGATGTGCTACATCATTCATGATGAGTGGTGACAAATAATTCTTGCAAATTGACAAATGCACAAATTAAAATAAATGTTTATAATAACTTATTCTGTAGGGAATTAAACAAGTTATCTCAAAAGAGAAATGCATTATATTTGCTTTTAGGTAATTGTTTCATTCTCAATTGTTTCTTATATTGTTCGTTTCCATTTGTATTGATAATCTTCACTAAAATTTATTTGTAAATGTTGATATATATTGATACTTTGTGTATCTTCTAATTTCTTGGATTCAAATCCCAGCATATTTGAAAAATGGTTCTGGCTTAAGGTAAAGAAGGAAACATCGTTGCTTCATGAAAAGACAAATGGAATAATTAATTTTAAATATTTTTTTCTTCATTATGATTTTATTTGAAAATCTAGTAATATTACTCTAGTCGTTTAAATTTAAATTGGATGGAATGAATTTTTGTTTCTTTACGAATAGCTATGAATAAAAATATTATATTTAAATGCCACTCTGCTTAATTGCCCAACAGATTCTTGCGGCTTAACATCCAATGTTGGGCTAGTACACTAACCCAATTTGGGGTGTTACAATTAGTATCAAAGTAGGCTTGGGTACGTTTAAATAAAGTGCTATAAAGATAGAGCCATCTAAATCCATTCAATTTAATTTCAAAATATTTTGTAGGTATAGATGAAAAACTTAGTATGCATTGACATAGAAAAAAAAAACAAAATACTAAAAAACAATGACATGATTTTCAAATATGTACAAGCTTATTTAGTTTAAGCATAATATAGAATATATATAATAAGGAGTTCAACATATAGAAAAAGAAGCAATATGTTAATACAATAATATGATAAGAATGTCAACAAAAATTTAGAAAACATGAATGATATTTTGGGAACAATAACATTTCAAAATTTATGTTTAATAACCTTTATGCTATTAGTAAACTTCAAATGTAAACATAGAACATGTAATTTTATTACATCATCAAAATTTAATTCTAACGCTAAGGGAATTCATCTGACAATTTAGAGTAATAAGAAACAAAAGAAGTAACAATTTTCCTTGTGAATACTAGGTGAGGCTAAGTGAATTCATCATACCTCTAGAGACTCCAATCAAGATTCCAATATTTATTGAATCTTCTAAGGATATATAGATTAATGAATCTGGTAACCATGATATTATAAAATAAGGTGACTAATAAGGCCTTAATGTCTACTAATGTGGCACCCCTGCCCCACCGTGGTCTTGTTAACTCATAAGTTAACATGTTTACTGTGAAGTGGTCACCAAATGACAAGTTCCTCACGTATAACTAGATTAGGAATTCATTCTAATCCAATATAATTAAGAAATTTGACATCCATCAAAGCGTTTCACTAAATGATAAATACAAGAATTATAATCAGAACGCAGAAGCAAAATATAATATCCATTTCATCACAATGCTATAAGTAGAAAACATTCAACTCAGAGTAAAAACGGTAAAAGAAAATATAATTTAAACCTGTACTATTACAACATTTAAAAGAGTTAAGCAGAAGTGAAACATAAAGACACTCAGCCTCACTAGCAGAATAAAAGAAGAACAAAAAGGCTAAGAGTCTTCAACAGTACGATCCTCCTCCAAAGGCAGGTCCTCGAATGGCTCTACAACTTCAAATTGCTCTGAGTCTATCATTATCGGTTTCATAATAATTGAGCCCCAGCCAAAGAAAAGAAAATTCTTAGTTAAACAAAATGTCTAAGTACATTTTAGGTCGATACATTATTATGTTATTTTAGATATCATCATTAGGTTAACAACTAAGCAACACATAATTAAATGGAAGAGAGCATAAGAAATAAAAAGGGAAGTTATAAATAATAAGTTTATACCTTAAATAAGATGAGGTAAGCACATACCTCCAAAATTCTACTACAATAATGTTAGGTACTAAAATGAAAAGATAACATGCTAATAAATGTAAATAAATTTGTCCCTAATCATGCTTATGATCAAATTAACTCATGCTAATTTATATGAACCATGAAATACGATTAAAATAATTTAAAATATATCTAGCATTCTATATAAGATCAACATACAGTTCTAGCATCCTATATAATGAATGAAACTAGCATCCTAAATTATTACAAATATGTAAAGCTAACATCCTAAATTAAATAAGACTAATAATGCTAGCACATGTATAGAGAAATAAGCTAAAAAATTTAACATTTAACTAAGCTGAAATACCATAAGACAATAAGCAAGAAAAATGCCAAAATATAGTAAAATGATCTGAAATAATAGGCATAAAACTGAAATATGCCATGGCTAAACAAGCAACTCAAATTGAAACTAAACAATAATCTCACTTAGCCTACGGGCTAAGGAAGAAGAATCAAGCTAAATAGTAGAAGTGCACCTAAACTAGTATTACCATAATAGGGAAATGAATATATAGTCTAATAGATACCATCCTAGCCGATCATAGGCCTAGGCTTGGTTAGACTTGTAATAGACAGACAGATGCCATTCTAGCCAGTGATAGGCCTAGGTTTGACATGTACTAAAGCAAAGGCACGGAACTAAAAAGGCGTACTAATTAGGCTACACTCTACTTAACCAAAATCATCAAAACCAAAGCACTGATAAAAACAAATGCCAATGATGTTTATGTAAATCAAATTTGACATGAGATACTCATCAACTATCCCAACACATATGTTCAAGGTAATAAGCTCAATTTCAAGGAAAGCAAAGCATCCATGTTTAAAGTGAGCAAGAGACTCTACTAAGACACAAGTGATATCCATTGTTGTCTAATTATTCGTTCTATCTATTATAAATTACACAAGATCAAAATCATCAATTCTTATGTTATATGTAACTTAGATTTACAGCTTTATAGATTAAAAATAATTAGGACTAGCTAGGTCCTAATGAATCAATGTTGACTACATAATTTAAATAAGTAAATCAATCGACCTATTTTGATAATTTAAACAACCCAAACCATCTTGATTAGCCAAATCAAGATGAAATGATTAAGAATTAAACTCCAAATATTGGAGTTTAATCGCTTAATTCAAAGGTGATACTAAAGTACTAGACTTTACAACCCAATCTCACGAATAAAGCTTAAGGTGAATCCTATTAGTGAAATCAAACTCCATAGGATGGATCTCTATTCTTAAGTCTAAATATAAATGATCAAATAATCATTAATAAACTATGAAAATCTATAAACTATTAAAATCAAGGCTTCACCTATGGAGTAACCCAATTTACTCAATAGATGAACTCTAACATAAGATCTATTGCTAATTTCTAAGCAAAGAGCTCTTAAGTACTAAGATTAACACTCAGACACAAATCCTAACTAATGTTATTAAAACTTAAGAGATGAACTAGAATGTTCATCTCATATCATACAACTAACATTTTTACTTATGATTTTCTTAAGGAAGAAAATTAGGGTTTTGTATAAAATTTTGATTAAAGGTTAAATGGGGTCAAAAACTTAACTTATTCATTTAAAGTTCAATTTCAATAAAGTCAGTAGCTATAGCTTCCATATAATCTTCTGATTATTTTAACTGGGAGTAAACCCAATTTGAACTCAATTTGGTCAAGTTATCACCTAATTAAGGTTAAGGGTGATTAGGGTTGATTAAAAGATCTAGCCATCAAATCCTAAATATTTTGTAGTTTATTGTTTATTAGGATTTCTTAATCAAAATGATATATTGGAAGACCTAATTTGGATCTCAATTGACCAAGTTATGGTCAATTGAAGTTCTAAGATTAATTAGGGTAATTAGGGTTAAGTCCTAAAAGTGATTAAGCAAACTCTAATCCAAATAAAGAAAATGACACTATCATAGTATTCTTGGGATTCTCCTGATCATTTTAAGACCCATATTTGGGTGAGTTATGAACATTTGAATATTTGTGGCATTTTTGTAATTAATTAAGTGTCCTAAAATCCACTAGGTGAAATAATGATCCTACTGGAAATTGAATAGCATATTTATTTGTATTATTTGGATTTATGGTTTGCAAGATACATGTGATCTAAAGATTACAAATTAATTAATTTAATTAATCAAAATTTACATAACTAATGATTAAGTACTATTGATTTGATTTAATTAAACTTAATAAAATAATTAAATATTTATTTTATTTATTTAATTTTGAACTATATATATATATATATTAAATAACCTAATTATTTCTGCAGGTGGGACCCACACTGTCGGGTGGACCCCACAAGTCGTGTTAGCGGCCACAGAAAGCCACGTGGGCCAATGGGACAACGCCACGCATCCCACATGGTCCCGCCCGTACTACGCAAGCCAGCCAGATGACGCGAGGAGTAGGGCCGGGTCAACCCGGTCTGACCTAAACCTGCTTCCACGGAGTCGCCCGAGGGTTTCGGAGAGGCGGAGCCTCATGGGAAAAACTCGGTTGATTCGATCAATCAGATTGAAATTAGATTGATCAGACCGGTTAATTCATTAATTGCCACACTGATTAAATATAGAAATAATGAATTTTGCAATCTAAACAAGATCGAGCAAGGTAGGGAGGTACCTGATTAACAGTTGCGAACTGATTGGGCGCGGTTAGGGCTCAAACGCTCGATCGGCTTCAAAACCAGGATAGAATTGTGAAAATTTCCACTTATGGAATCGGTATCATGCTTAAAATGAAGCTCTAATGCGGTTGGAGGCGGTGATTGACGCGTGGAGGAGGAATTCGAGCGACGTGCGTCCCGTTTGCGACACGTTGAAGACTCACAAAGACGACGACGCCGCAGCCGTCCGATCGCTTGATCGGACGGATCGATTGATCCGTCAGATCAGACGGCTCGCGCAGAAATGAATGGAACGACGTTACAATTAAGTGGACGACGTCGTTAGTTATAATTAATATTTAATTATTATTTAAATAATTTTACTTATTTTCTTAATTAGAATTAAGTAATTAAATGTATTTAGAAAATTTCCGATAAATCCCCCTAACTAATTGAGGGGCGAGGAACGCAACGGCGCAATCAAATTTCCAATTCGATGAGTATTTAATTATTCGATTTTTCGAGGTATTTAAATAATATTAAAATATTCCCCATAAATCCAATGACTTTTAAATGCTTCCAAAATATTACCCCTAGCTAATTTGGGGATGATAAGCACAATGACGAAGTCGAATTTTTGATTTGAGGTCAATTTACATATGTTAAATTCTATAGTTTTTGAAATTCTTAAAATCAGGATTTGATTCATTTGACTCCTGATTTAGACTAAGTTCTTATGATGAACTCTTAATAACTTAATTAATGCACTAGAATCACAATCAGGACTTGGTTTAGTCCTAATTGGCCTAAGTAACAACTTAGGTTGTTACAAGTAATCCCCAAGTTACACTATTTGATAGAATCTTACAAGATTTCCATAAGTTAAATCCACCGATATTCGATGGGATAGCCCGTTCGATGGAAGTTGAAGACTAGCATAGGAAAGTAAGAAAAAATATCAAATAATATGAAGTGCTCAATTACAGATGTTATAAGATTAGTTTTATTTTCTATAAGGTGAGGCAGATCATTAGTGGGAATCTATTATGAGCACTAGGTTTATAGGCTTAGAACTAGAAGAAATTCAATGGGAAGAGTATGCATATACCTTCTACAAATAATTAATTCCCTCATCCACTCAATATATCATGGAAGACAGCTACATGAAGTTCTGCCATTGTGATAGAAATATTGAGGAAGACTCACGAAGTCAATGACGCCGCAGCCGTCCAATCGCTTGATCGGACAGATCGATTGATCTGTCAGATCATACGGTGCGTGTGGAAATGAAGGGAATGGCGTTACAATTAAGTGGACGGCGTCGTTAGTTATAATTAATATTTAATTATTATTTAAATAATTTTACTTATTTTCTTTAAGTAATTAAATGTATTCAGAAAATTTCTGATAAATCACCCCTATCTAATTGAGGGGTGAGGAACGCAACAGCACAATCGAATTTTCAATTCGACGAGTATTTAATTATTCGATTTTCTGAAATATTTTAATAATATTAAAATATTCACCAAAAATCTAATGACTTCCAAATGCTTCCAAAATATCACCCCTAGCTAATTTGGGGATGATGAGCACAATGGCAAAGTCAGATTTTTGATTTGAGGTCAATTTACATAGGTCAAATTCTAGGATTTCTGAAATTCTCAAAATCAAAATTTGATCCATTTGACTCCTGATTTGGACTAGGTTTTTGTGATGAACTCCTAAATACTTAATTAACACACTAGAATTTCAATCATGACTTAATTTAGTCCTAATTGACCTAAGTAATAACTTGGGTTGTTACAAGTAATCCCCAAGCTACACTATTTGATAGAATATTACAAGATTTCCTTAAGTTAAATCCACCGATATTCGATGGGATAGCTCGTTCGATGGAAGTTGAAGACTAGCATAGGAAAGTAAGAAAAAAGATCATATAGTATGAAGTGCTCAATTACAAATGTTATAAGATTAATTTTATTTTCTATAAGGTGAGGAAGATCATTAGTGGGAATCCATTGTGAACACTAGGTTTGCAGGCTTAGAACTATAAGAAATTCAATGTGAAGAGTATGCAAATACCTTCTATAAATAATTCATTCCCTCATCCGCTCAAGATATCATGAAAGATAGCTTCATGAAGCTCTGCCATTGTGATAGGAATATTGCATAATATAAAGTAAAGTTCATGAGGTTGGCACGATACACGCCAAGCCTGGTGAGCATGTAGGCACTACCTATTTCAAACAATTTAAAAAGGGAATCAATACCTCTATTTGAAGAAGTCTGGTACCCCTTTGACTTACCAGCTTTCCATACTTACTAGAAGGTGCGAGATTATTAAAATATGATGAACAAGAAACTACAGATGTCTTAGAAAAAAGACCATTGATAACAATTGTACAATAAGATGCATTCCTAAAGCCAATGAAATTTACCTCTTGCCAGAATATAACAAATCATTTATGAACCTCATCAACAAGCCCTAACAGAAAGATACCATAGGCCTGCTATCATAGAGGAAAGCGATGTTTTAGGTGTAGTCGATAGGACCACAATTATCAGCATTGTATAGCCACCCATATGGTGAATGGCCAAGTAATTAGATGTGCTAGACATGTTAACAAGATAAGCCCCCATTCTTCTGTAGAGGAAGATCATTAAGGTAGGACATAATGTGAGGTACAAAATAATTTCATAAATGTACATAGTGTAAATTTAGCTTGAAGATAACTAATACATATATCCAAGAATGTTATGATATATTTTATGCTATAAATCCCAAAGAATTAGATTAATGATAGGTGATGTTGAGGAAGACATTCATTGTAAGTGGGAGAGTATATAATGATTCAGGGTCATTAAAAGGCTTATTATATCTAAACATGATTTAATTAAGCCAAAATCAAGATTCTCGACTAGTTAAAAATTAGATCAAACTAAGAACACTATTAGATAGAGCACATTCTTAAGAGCATAATGCATAAATTCATGATCTAAGTCCAAATCTAAGAATATTTGTGCCATTAGATCAAGCATAATAAGAAGAGGTTATGTTTTAAGTTTTAATCAAATTTTGAGCTTCATATTTTCTAGAATTAAATTTAGAAATTTTAATATTTAAAATTTACTAAAAAATAAATATAGGTTCAAACTTAAATATTATTTTTGAGTGCGTTCATCCAGTCAAAACATGTTTACGTTTCATAAAATTTGAAATTCAAATAACAAAAAATGCATGAAATTTAAATTGAATAAAGTTATAATAAAAAATATACTTTTAAAATTGAATGGAATGAATATTTGTTTCTTTCTGAATGTCTTTGAATTAAACTACATTTATGTCACTTTACTTAATCACTAAATAGAATCTTGCAGCTTAGTATCCAATATTAGATTAGTACACTAATCCAATATCAGGGTGTTACACGCATGCAATAGAAAAGTTATATATATAAATATCAATTAATTAGGCTTATTTTAGAGAAACAAGAAGCAAGCCAAGAGTGTTTAAGACTATGGTAGAGACTAGGAAGCATCCAATCCATACTAGTAGCTATGAAAGATCAAGACTGAAAGGATCGTGAAAAGCTTAGTGATGTATCACCTCTATCCCATGATACTTTTTTTGAAGAACATAAGAATCAAGCAGATACATTATTTCATTCAGCATTGCTAATAACTGTTAGTCTTATTCTGATCAATTCTTTTGAATGGCCTGCATACCCTACTTAGTTCTTAATCTAGATGCTAATAAATTTTATTTTAAATATTTGTCTAAAACTATACATTTGAGATTTATAATTCTTTCTAATAAACATAGAGATCATGTAATTTGATTATCATTAGGTGTTGGATCTAATGGATTTAGGTTTGGAGCTTTCAATTTCCTTTCTCTTATCTTTCTAATAATACATATACATGTACATGCACATTGAGAACTATCACAACATGGGCAATATCTAGTATTCTACACAAACCATCGGTGCTGATGATTGATGTCTTGTATTCATTCATACTGAATATATCCATGATCTTTTCAATATATTGATGATTGATGTCTTGTATTCATTCATACTGAATATAGTTTAATTTTTTATTAATTCTATTTATGTAGCAGCAATAATAAACATTGGGACTAAAGCATGAACCAATCATATTTCTTACAATAACCACTCAATCTAATTTTAATGGTTCATATAATAGAAACAAAAAAGATACCTGAGAGTTGATAAAGCAAAAGGCGATGCACCGATAACATCGATCAATGACGAAAGCCACATCAACATGTTATTTATTTCTCAAGCAATAGACAAGGTGTTGCCCACATCAATGACAAATCTATATTTAACATCTCCCTTTGCGAGCCTTTCAATTGCCTTGTTCACATAGTCAACCCCGATAAGCTCAATGTCAGCAGCTATGTTGTGGTCACTAGCAAAATCTATCATTTCCTGAGTATCCTTCATTCCACCAATACAGCTACCAGCCAGGATCTTCCCTTCTGCATAAAATGAATACTTGTTGCAAAAATCTTTTTTATTGTGAGGTACAATAGCGAAAGCATCAGCTACTAGCTATAACCACTATGCAAGAACACCATCTGCTACAATCTTATCTATTTTAAAGAAGCAAGAGATTTGCAAACCTAGAAGTAGCGGGAGAGCTGGCAGTTCCATCGGATGCTCGGGTGCGCCGACCATAATCATTTTCCCTTCAGGCTTCAGTAAGAGGATTAGCGGCAGGAGGGCATGCTTGGCGGATACAGTGTTGATTATTCCATCCATTGTACCCTTTGCATTCTACAAAGAGAGGGGAGAGATGGATCAAAGAGGCTGGCTAATTAAGGTTTTCAAGAATTAGCATCCTACTACCTTTAGCTGCTCAGCATCATTGCTGAGAAAAAATGCATCGGCACCCAACAGCTCAATGGCCTCCTCTTTCTTCCTAGAGGATGAGCTGATGACAGTAACTTTCATCCCAAAGGCCTTCCCAAACTTAACGGCAACATGGCCGAGTCCTCCGAGGCCGACAATGCCTATGTGCACTCCGGGTCGATTGAGGCTGAAGTTCTTCATCGGACTGTAAACCGTTATCCCTGCGCAGAGCAGCGGAGCTCCTCTATCCAAGGGAAAGTTCTCCGGCAATTTCACGACGAAATGTTCATCGACGACAATCATATTGGAGTATCCTCCATAGGTGATTTGCCCATCAATGCCGATTGAGTTGTAAGCGAAGACCAAGTTTGGGCAGTAGTTCTCCTTGTGCTGGCTGCATTTTTCGCACGAACGACAAGCATCAACCAAACATCCAACCCCCACTTTGTCCCCAATCTTGAGCTTGAGAACATTGCGGCCTGCGTCTGTAATAACACCAGTAATCTCATGCCTGCATAAGGAAAACACACACATTGAAAGAAGTTGAGTCTCATGGAGTCAAATATGTGACCGTTGAGATATGAACTCATGTTCTCTCAAGAGTTTAAATCTATAATCTCAACGGCTGCAGTGGCAACAACACAATTCACAATGCTTTGTTTTTTTTTTTAAGAAGTCGAACCTCAATGAGACAAATATATGTGGCCGATATGATTTAAGCTATTGGCCTGTCAAAAGTTTAAATCATATGACTAACCATTAAGCCGCAACACTGTTCACATCACATTGTATTTTTGGCTTATTAAAATGCTGCAATAAATGATATGATTAGTAGTATGCATTCATTCTATTAAAATTGTTATACTTCCTCGAAGAAGTAACAGAAAATTCGAAATGCTACCATCATTTCTTTCCCTCTCTAGTACACTGTTCAATTTCTTATGATTAGTTCTGTAGGAGTTACATTTAAATAAGTAGGAGATGCATTAATGAAATTAAAATGTTTTTAGCAGGTTGCTTTAAATTTCAAGTTGCAAAATGTCAAATATATTATAATGATTAAACACTAACTGCTAAGTTTTATGAGCTAAATGAAAAACCTGAAAGAAGTGAATGGAATTTCTATTGGGTTAGTTTCACGAGTCAAACTTGCACTCTGTCAAGGCTGTGGGTGGAGATTTCTCTTGAAATTGCTATCTACAAGCATTACATACTCCCATGATCCTATAGTTTCATATGATGTATTTAGACCTCTTCTTTTTATTTATTGTTAAATTTTCTTTCATGTTTTTTTATCAAAAGAATGCTATACGATTACTCAAATATTACTGATTTTCATTCAATGCATTATGTAGATGCAATTAATATCCCTACATTCTAAGAAGTGATAATTTTGATTTCATAGAGCATTGAGCAATGTTAAACATGTGTTTTAATTCTTAAGCAAACGATTCATCTTTGCAACGAATCAACTCTTTGGTCTCTCGGTGCAATCTTGGGTAAATCTATGAAGATTCATAAAGCAACAAAATTTAATTCACCTCTTGGTAGCTTGCATTTTGGTTGAGTTAGACCTACCTCAGGGAAACTCTCTCAAGTTTGGATTGGAACAAATTCTTCTAATTTTTGGCAGCAAGTTAAATTAAGAATATGCCAAACTATTGCTCTCACTGCTTCATGTAAGAATCAAAGAAGGTAGTAGTAGAAGAGAGAAAATAAAGAGAAAATAGAGAATGGACTTTTTCATTCAATTGTTAGTTATGGAATTACAATGGCATTACACATATATATAGACAGCATATTCTGGCTGGCGCCGGCAATGCTTGTGTCTGGGCGCGTCAGGGCTCCCGGACCTCTGGTTGGTTCTGGCAGTGCTTGCACCTGGGAGTGCCCGAGCCTCTGGCTAGCACAATTATATCTTAATATCCCCAGTACAGTAATGGTGGGGGTTCTAAACCATCATCTTATCACATGGAAGGCTGAATTGCATAATTGAGAGAGATTTGATGAGGATGTCTACTATTTGATCATTCTACGGGGTATACTGGATGGTGACTTATTTATTTTTAATATTATCGTTGATGAAATAGTAATATACTTCCACATGCTTCGTGTGAGCGTGAAATAGTGGGTTATTGGCGATGTAGATTGTGAAAACTTTGTTGCAGTATATAGTAGTAGCTTGTGTATTGGATAAAAAAAGTCTTGTAAAAGCCGTCTGACTAGCATGCTACTATGTTGTTTTTTGCACTCCAACTGACTAGTGTACTGCCAAGGAATATATAAAATCCTGTTGTATATTTTCGGTCTGTGGAGTCTCCTGCTTAATCTGAGTTGGAATATGCGTAAAATTATGTATTTGAGGAAGTGATTGGTAGACCAAACTGTATGGTTCCCTTGATGTACCGCAGGGTGCGCTTAATTTGAGAGAAATTGTGTTGTAATGACTAGTTGTGTTGGAAGATGCGACGGTCAACGAGGTTGATATCCGAACGGGTGATGGTGAGTAACTGGAGGCATCCGTGAAACGACGGTAGTAGTCTAATCATATATATATATATATATATATATATATATATATATATATAATCAATAGTACAAAAATCAACCAGAATCAAACTTCATGATGTTCTGAGCAAGGAGATTCAAAAGCACCCTGATGGGCATACAAAGCACAAAAGTCAGCCACACGATTCGGGTGGGTAAAGACAACACGAAGATAGTCTAACAAAAAATCGAGGTGATCGGCATGTCGCTCTCCGCCTCGTGAACGGAGTCTCCCCCAAAGTCGTCCGAGTCTCCGAATAGCTCCCAAGCAGCCACCCTCGATGACAACTCCATCCATATCCGCCTCCATGGTCGAAAGGGCCTGTCGAAGAACAGTAACCACCTACATCTCCACCTGCAAACTAGCTCCCATAGCAGCAAGAAATTGTCCACCCAAGTCTCGGACCACAGCAGCTTAACAGGCTCACCATAACTGTAGGCGGCATCAATGTTAGTCTTCAGCTAACGTGTCTGGGGGTCACCATTTGAAGAAGGTGGAGGGGCCCTGGTGGGCCGTGAAACCCCAGGAGTCGCACCCATCGTGCAGTCTAACACTAACCAAGGCAAAAAGAATTGAGCCAGCACAAATTAACAGAGTGGGATGTGGCCGACCATGAGAACGCTCAGTCCTGCTCCTCCAAGCCTGATAAAGAGAGTAGGACACAATCTAGCAGTTGAAACGACGGCGACGAGACATTGTGATAGTTGAGAGAGGCATCTAGCAACCTTGCGATAGAGCTGTTGGTCGGTGAGAGGGGCTGAGATATCGACGGAGCTGTCAATAAGAGTTGCAGTGTATAGGATGGTTTGCAATTTGACATTCTAGCTTCTTGGAGAAGCTGGGTAGTGTATGCTGCTTGGATAGGTAGAGGACGTGTACAATAGTTTGGTCGAAGATTCCGAGAAATTGAGAGGGAAAGCCAAAAGTCTTCATTTTGAAGTGAGCTTTCATTATACTGATAGTATTGTGAAAAAGTTCTAGATTTGTACCAATGAGGAGAAGATCATCAACATAGATGAGAAAATATGCATGGATGCCTAAGTTGTCGTAGAAGAGTTGAGGCGATGCCAATAGGTAAGGGCTGTGTGACCTCTTTTGCCGCAGATTTGACATTCTACGGTTGAACCGGCCTCTTCCTCTCCATGGTAGACAATGTCCCCTGCTTCGTGCATGTAGGATAAAGGTATGTTGTTATAGATCAAGGTTTGTTTCATATTGGAGGTTGATTTCTTCACTGCAAGTTGGGATTATAGATCGTCAAGCTTTATAAGTTGGAGGATTATGCGTATGGCTTTTTGAAGGCTTGGTATTGAACCAGGAGGCCATTCAAAATATAAAAAAATGTCTTCAGGATCGTCAATAGATCCAACAGCTGAAATTTTGTAGATGATGTCTTTGATTTCGGGTAGACATGCTAACACAGACTTGTCTTTCATGGTGACATTGTGTAGGGCGTTCTTGAGCTGAATCACTTTGGATAGGTTGGTTGATTGGAGTCATCATTCAAGGATTTGCCAAACTTCTTGACAATTTTTAGCATGGATTATTTGGGGAGCATGAAGGGTAAAATGGTGGAGTAGAGGGTGGAGATAAGATTTCGGTCAGTCATGCGGTGGGCCGAGGATTAGGAATGAGGTTTTCGGCGCTATTATGGATATGGAGTAGGGGTTTTGCTGAGGAACCGTCTAAATGGTCGTGTAGGTTAGTTTCCTTAAATAGATTGAAGAGGTTGTTGATTAGATTCTCGGTGTTGTTTATCAAGAATGTGAAATTGGAGGTGAGATTAGGATGTATTATAGGTTCTTGACGTTCTTGAATATTGTACTGAATTATGGGTTGAAGGTTGATGAGGCCATAGTGATTGTGAGCCAAGAGGTGGGGAGGCTGCTGGTTCTTGGGAAGATTGTTGGGAGTTCTTGAGAATACAAGAAGCTGGAAGATTCATGGAAAGATGCAGCAGAAGAAATGAAGAAGAGTTCGAAAGTGCTTCAGCTGAGGTTGGTTGGGTGTTGTGTGAGTACAGAGATGCTCTCATACCATGTAAAAATCAGAAAAGGTAGTAGTAGATGAGAGAAGATAAAGATAGAATACAGGAGGAGAAAATAGAGAATGGAATTTTTTATTCAATGTCCCGGGCCTCTGGTAGTGCTTTACTGTCGTTTTTGACGTATACTGTTCAAGCTTCAGCCAAACTTTCGGTTGAAACAACATGCTTTGGATTCTTCTCTTGCTCATCCTCAAGAGAATGTGGGACTATGGTCTTTTTTCTTTCCAATTTTTTAATATATTTCGTTTTGGTTATGTATCTATTAAGTTTTTAATACCCTAAAATACTCAATTTTTTTAAATATAGCTTATATAAAATAAAGTATTCTAATACGACATCATTTTGCCGCCATTTCTCCGTTACGCCAAGTTCATCGTTTTTCTAGGGTTTTCTCTGTTCCTTTTTTAACCCTAACTGCGGTTACTGAAGAGGCAGCAGAGGCATATTGAAGGGTTGGACATCTCGATTTGGCAACTTTCTTTAACAAGAACGAGACGCAACATCTCCACCGTCTTTTCTGAGTCTTAACGCATCCATTGCTAAGATCTTAAACCAAATCATAATTAGGTGGATGAGGGAGTTAACATCTCCAACTCAATGCACAACCAATTCATATGCAACAAAGAAAACAAAAAAAAGAGCTCAAATAAGAGAAAAGACAGCATACCCTGGGACAACAGGGTAGACGGTATCCTTCCATTCATTTTTTATGTGATGGAGATCCGTATGACAAATACCGCAGTAGAGTACGCTTATGGTGACATCTCCGTCCCCATTTTCTCTGACAAAAGAAAGAAACGAAAAACATCAATGCTGGAAGAAAATAAGAAGAAAAAATGACGGTAGCGGACCTTCGGGAGAAGGTGAAATGGGAGAGCAATCCGGAAGCGTCTTTAGCGGCCAAGCCGAATGCCTTGCGCTGACGCTGCGAAATCCTCCCGTTCTGCCCCATTTTGGCCTTCCCACCCCTCACTGAAACAAGTTTAATAGAGACGTCGTCGCATTTATAGCAAACCGAGGAATGGGTAGTTTAGCAGTATCCAACTGAAGGACAAAATTATAAAGATCTAAAAAAACTTTTATGCTAAAAATTGAAATTTAGAAGCATGGTTAACTCAAAAAAAGTGTAAAAAAAAATTTAAATAACTGCACCAAGATAGGAAGCATAACCCTGTTGCATTTATTCTTCCCCAAATTAAGGATCTAGTTCACTGATTATGATACTCTTAGGCTTGGAGGATTTACTCTAAGCAGGACTATATTTATCTGATCCTGCGGGATAGATACTGACTATACAGTCTTACATTAGAGTGACTCCACCAATTATGAATATTACTGAAGTAATTTAGCACCATAGATATACACTATCATACTCAACTGATAATTGGGTTTCTAACAGTTCTATTTAATAACCAAGGATTATCAAAGCTATAAATCCTTACTTTAGTGGAGTGAGACCTACACAAGGTTCCAAGAATGTGACCAGAAGGTCATTCAATATAGGTTACTACCATGTGGGAGAAGCATCATTCTAGGCTTTTTTAGAAAATTCTACTACAAGGATCTAAGATCAAATATCTAAGATTAAGAAGGATCATCTAATTTCTACCTCATAATTCAGCAAAAGATCTCCATACCTCAATGTATTATCAATTATTATGCTTTCTAACTTACTGCATTAGTAAACTTATTGTAAGATCATCAAGATCTTACCCTTCTAGCATTAAGTTAAATTCATAAGTTGCATTTATTAAACTTAAATTGATCAGATCAGATGGGTAAATAATCGGATCAACACCTATGCTACAATTATGGGGTAAATTCAAGAATATTTTTAGGATTAGATCACATATTAAATCAACATAATTTTATCATGTTCCTCATGCTAAAGGTCTTATATAAGAGGAAATTAGGGATCTCATGCTTAGATTCAGATGTTCAATCACATAAGTTCTTTAATAGCCTTAGCAATTCTAATTCAATGATTTAATATCAATGTCAAATCAAATGTGTTACTGGAATTATGCTAGTTGAATTATCTTTCAATCAAAGTTTATTGATTAAGTGATTAAGGTTTTTAGACCTTAATCAGATAAGTTAGTGTTTAACCCCTAACCTCACCCAATCAAGATCAATGTTCTAATTTATAGGTCAATAATAAATTAATACATTATTGGTATATTATTGATGGCAATTTTCAAATTTAGATTAAATATTTGCTACTTAATTAAGTTCTTAAGATTTTAAGCTTCATTATAGATTTAATATCAATTTAATCAAATCAAGTATTCAAGGTATATGAGAAAGGTTAATCACATTCATACTACTATTATAAAAGCATAGTGATAGAAATTTACAGAAAACAAAAAGAGATTAATGCTAATCAAATCCTAAATCAATTTAAATAGATTATCATCTAATTATAAATCCAACTATTCATGAAACTTGGCATTTACATTCTATTAGATCATATGAGCAATCAGAGACTGAGTTTACTAAATTTGAATAATCAGAAACCCTAATTTTTCACTTATCATGCATTTATAAGATTAGGAGATAATTAAGAATACATTAATCAAAAAATTAATCCACCTAGTACATGCATTCTAAAAAGCATAAGGAACATAATGGCACCTAAATCATACGATTTGGCTAAGTATACATGCTAATCATCCCTAATTAAGATCTAAAGTAATTATGCAAAATTAGAAAATCTAACCATTAAAATTACAATATTATTTTATATTCTTATTCCTTATGATTTTCTAATCAATTTACTATATAATATCATAGGATTTGGATCAGTGGATTAAAAGTTATTCAAATAATTTATTCTACATTTTCTAGTTAATTTTCCTTGTGATTGGATTAATTGAATTATTCCAATTAATTGAATTTATTAAAATAAATTCGGCTTGACATCCAAACCACGCGGGTCATGGGCTGACCCAACCTGCACAGTGTCATCATCCCCGATCCCTCACGCCGACCCTTAGACCGATTAGAGAAACCCTAAACCTCTAATTCCCACACATCCAGGCCACGGCACGACCAGCCAATGGTCTCTACACATTCACCATGACCAAACACGTCAATGGAGACCCGAAGCCCTTTGTGAGGTGGTCTAGTTCGCCCAAACTTTACTTACCCGAGGCTCCCACAATAAAGCTACTGTGGGGAGATAATTCTCCCCACATAGGCCATAATCGACCCAGGGCTTTATCCCTACACCTTTAGGGAGGTGAGATAGATCAAAGCCCTATGGTCAGTGGGTCTGAGATGGGTTGGATCAATGGGTCCCTACTCGGACCCAATGCTATTGAACGGAGCTGAACCAATTGATATGATCGATTGGATCCAGCCTAGAGCCTACAATAATCTTGGAAATGATCACCTATACTATGAGTACATTCAAAGAACAAATTGAAGAAGAATCGAGCCTATACAACTTGGTCTAAAATAGAAGGGTACTTGGTTGGTTTGACTGAACTGAGGTGGCTAGCATAGACCAAGGCAGAAGCAACAGAGCTTCAGAGGGATGCGCTCAGGGTTCCTGAACACTAAAACTTGCCTCTACTAGTATTTCACACACCTAGGATGCCTAGGGAAGCTCGAGGAGATCAATAATGGTGGAGAGGTAATTCTCTACAATTGATCACCAAAGGGGGCCTAGGGAGAATGTTGAGGCTATTTGTAGCCTCAGCAGAGAAATGGAAAGCTTCCAAAGAGCTGGATAAGGCTGGGTTGGCTCGAGAGGTCAAGCTCAATATGAGCCCCAATTTCCATCTTAAGAGCTATCCGGGCCATGGGGCCCGTATGGGTTGATATGTCGTTGAGGGAAGATCACCAACGACATGTTGAGGTGGAGGCGATCGTAGGGGACAGTACAAGCTTTCAAGAATCGCCCGGATTCTCCCTGTCGGATGCAAGCAAGTTGGAGATGAAGATCCACAGTGCGGGTGCACTATGGATCGTCTGATCTATCGATCAGAACCTCGGACGGTTTCGATGATTCGGATCCTAACGGTCGAATCTGGAATGATCTGAGCCATGGGATCTGTCGAGTAGATCCAACGACGGATCTTTGATCCCACGGGATTAAATCCTAGCCGTAGGTTTAGAAGATGCGACGGTGAAATTATCAAAAGCACCACTGTCGCGCGATCTAGGCTCCCCAGCGGATCACCTGCGGTTCGCACAACGGATTTCGACCGTTTAATCGGTTATAAGGGTATAAATGCAATTACCAATTTATGCAAACCCTAATTTGCAATTTTCCCAATTTAATTTAAATTGAATTATGGTCCAAATGACTTCTAAAAATTTCCAAAATTTCATTTCTAGCAAATTTGGGATGAGGAATTCAAAAATGCAATTAGAATTTAATTATACGACCAAAATTTTTTTTTTGCTAATATTTGGGGTATCTAAATTGATAAAATATTCATTTAAATCAAGAGATGTCTGATTGACCCCAAATTTTTAGGGTTAGGTTCTAATGATGCAATGAGTGCAATGGAATAAAAAATTAATGTATAGATAAGCCAAATATTAGCAAAAAAAAAATTTTTTTTTAGCAATTTAGATATCAATTTAGATACCCCAAATATTAGCAAAAAAAAAATTTTGGTCGTATACGACCATAAAAAATAAAGGAACTCCTTCCTCATTATCTGTTGTGCAGATTATAGTACAAACTTGCTTAGAAAAACTCTTACAAATTTTGTCCATATAATTTCTTCTTCATATTTTCTTTGGAAAGCTTGAGATATCTTTATTTTTCTGGGCTTTTAGCCCATTTTATTTTTTTCAGTTTTTTGAATCCATTCTACTTGAAAACAGATATCCACTCCATTAAATCTAGGCGATATAAATTTGAAAAGTCTGCATATATTTGTCTGATATAACACTTAAAATTAGTGCAGGTGGTGAAGCTTGAGGCTGTTGATTATTGATGAATTGTACCATCATATTCATAAGTTATAACTTTTGATTTCTTTATTGTTAAATGATATACTGCTTCTATGGGATTTTTGAGACTTTGGTTTGTTTAATGACCTTTTTCTTCTTAAAATGAGATACTATTTTGATCCTTACTATCCATCTATCTAAAAAAAAAAATTTACTATTAAGTAATCTATAATTTAGTTTCTTGCTACTATACTCCCTAACTTATGATTCTACCCCACTATTAATTTAATAAAATTGGATTTGATTAAATTATTATGTTAATTTTATCAACCTTCGTCTAATACCAATCTATGGAGGTCGCAGATTAAGGTCGAAAATTTCCAAGCAATAATTTTCAATTAAACAACATCAAAAGATAATTTTATTTAATTAATAAAAGTCATCATTTACAAAGCCAAAATAACATATATTTATTTTCTAAAAGTGGATTCCAAAATTTATATAAAAGAAATCAAAATTTTATTTTGAGCTTCATCTCACTTCTCGGTTATCATTCTTGTGAAGTATCTCATCTTACTCATTTTTAATTCCTGAAAAAAAAATTTGAATTTATCAATTCAGGTAGGAGTACGTAGAAGTTCAATAAGAAATATATGTTAACATCATATGAGGTATAAAATAAACAACAATATTATTCAATGAAGCTTGTATCAAAAAATAAAAATTTGTTCAGCTTTGCAATAATAAATATTATCAAAATCTGTTGAAATAAACAGTAATAAAATTTTATATTTTTATCACTAACTTTGTGTGACGGGCTCTTAATTAGGCAGATTCTCCCGATAAGACCATACTTTTCTATTCTTGCTAATCATTAAAAGCCCCACCTCCTTAGTATTTCCCAGATCATAGGCAATTCTAGGAAGGTATCAACTACCCGTCAATAATTGTACATAAATCTTGGAATATGTGAGTCTTTCCTTTGGATCTATAACCCCTTTTCTAGTGAGCTAGATCCTTCCTTATTTCATCATGGGTTACTAGTAAACCCCTACTGTTAATTCGTCAATTTCAAACTTCCTTCAAAGATCTTCACCATAGATATAAGTCATGACAAAATATTGTTATCATAGAGCAGTTGATGTGTATTAATGCCATAATCATATTTTCAAGAAAAAAATGTGCAGGCTAAAACATAGTAGCTTTGTTGTAAAACTTTGAAAAATTCATGTATCTATAACTATAAATTACTTATGTTAATACTTCTATTTGTTTGTCTTAGTGATTCTCTTTGGTTTATGTGCTTTAACGATCTGATTACATAATTTTTATATTAAACAAGCATTAAAGTTTATGTTATAAGAAAAATTTGGTAATAATATTATTATTATGATAATTTAATAAAAATGGACAAAATAATAGTAATAATAAATAAAAAAATTAAACATAATAATAAATATACTAATAATAATAGATAATAATAGTAATGGTAATAATAATAATAATAATAATGTTGTAATTGACTTAACTAAAAGAATATAAGAAAAATTACAATAAACAAAAATTGCAATAAAAATATTATTATTATTATTATTATTATTATTATTAATTATAAATAATTGAGAGAAATAAAAAATGACTTGAAAGAAAATTGACAATAAAAAAATTATAGTAATAGAAATGACATTAGCAGTAAAAAGATTAGAAGTCAGTAGTTCATAAAGTTAGTAGTTAATTATCTTTATTTTTGTTATCATTTTTTATTATTATTTTCCAAAAAAAAAACTATCACTCTCTCTTTATTGTTCTTTTTATTCGTTTAAAGGGGTTCTATTATCTTCTTCCCCGTTCAGAGAGGATCCACTTTCTTCTTCCCTATTCAGAGGGGTTCTCTTCTCTTCTTCTCCGTTCAGAGGGGATCTCTTCTCTTTTTTCATGTTCAAAGGAGATATCTTCTCTCACTAGCAGATGGTGACGAAGGTCGGGGACGGCTAGTGAGGGGTGGAAAGGCTAGGGGGAGGAGGAGATGGTCGACTATATAAGGGAGGATGGTTTTGTGGAGAGGAGAAGGCTTAAGGTTCTTTTTATAAAAGAGAGAAGGAGAAGGTTGGTAGTCGCCAATGAGGTGAGGAGGAGGAAAAGGTGGCAGTCGGCCATAGTTGGAGGATATGAGGAGTTATGGAGAGAAGAAGGTTTAGTGCTCCTTTTATAAAGCAGGCAAGGATGAAGATGTAAGGAATAGGAGAAGCAAACCTGCTACCGAGGAGAGGATGCAGAGATTGAGGGTTGTGGCTGGAGGTTGGTGTAGCAACCATAGTTTGTTACCATGATTAATCTGGACTAAACTAAGTACTAATCTTTATTCCATTATACTAAAAAAGTTATTAAAGCCTAACCTTGAAATTTTGGGATCCATCAGACCTAGATTGGATAAATTGACTATTTTATCAATTATTTGACCTAAAAAATTACCTAAATTAATTTGACCTTTAAATCAAAATCTAACTTCATTTTTGAATTTCTCACTCCCAAATTAGCTAAGGGTGAACTTTTAAAACTTTTTAGAGCTCATTCAATTTTTTCTGCAAATTTTAATGTATTTAAATAATCAAAAAATTAAGATAAATAAATTGACATCCGATTAAAAATCTGACATTATTTTTGAGTTCATCACCCCTAAAATTTGCTATGGGTAAATTTTTGGAATTTTTTTGAGCTCTTTTAATAACTTAATTTTAATTAATTAAATTTCATTTATTTATTAAATAATAATTTTATTATTTTTTGGGCCACCGTCAGTTCCCCCCGTTTGATCTGTAATGACCCCGATATTGGATAGAAGATTTATCCAATATTGGGATGTTACCTTAGCATCTAATATACAATTAAAAGAAAGTAAATTAAATACAATATGTTAAGTGGCTAAATCACTTTATGAGTAGTTGTCAAGTTAAAATATTAGCAATGAAAGCAATAGAAAATACTTGAAATATTGCAAATACAATTAATACAAGCAATTAGGATCCACTCATTCAACCCAAGTAATTACAAATTATGTAAACATAACACAGAATATAGGTAACAACATCCCAAGCAAAATAAGTCCAGTTATTATGAACCTATTATTATTTAAAGAGTAAAGAGTAAAATATAGCTTCTCTCTCACTTAAAATAAAAGAGTAAGTAAACTTAGTAGTAAGCGGAAGCAGATCATTTAATAGCCCTTTTAGCACTAAGTCCAGCATTACCTAAATTAAGAAGCTTTAGATCTATCATATTTTGATATTTAAATATGATAGGGCAAATCCAAGAAAAGAAAAAGAGCAATTATACTAAATAGTCTAAGCACAAATTAAGAATGGCTAATAATTAAGTTTAATTGAACATCACATAATAATTTACAATTTAAAATAAACAGCGGATCATTAGTAGCATTCAAGTAGGGAAAGAAAATAAACAAAATTGTAGAGAAGAATAGTTTAAAAGAAGATGAGCAAAGGTACTCACTTGTATCATCTATCTAGCTTACAACTAAAAATGGTAAGTAAAAAGTATCCTAAATAAGGCTAGAAGTTACTAAGTATATTTGAAAATGAATGAAATGAAACATGACTATTCAAATAAAATTATGCTAAGTAAGCAAAAGAAATGTAGTGAAGCATTTAAAAGAAAAAGTAAGGTAAGAATTAATCATAACTAAGAATAGTTGGAATTTAAGTGAACATTAATATAATGAAGAATAGTTGGAATTTAAATGAATATAATGGAAATGAAGAACAGTTGAAAGTGAAATAAATATAATTGAAACGAATAATAATTGAAATTAAAATGAAGAATAATTGAAATTGAAATGAATATAACTGAAATGAAGAACAGTTGAAAGTGAAATGAATATAACTGGAACAAAGAATAATTGAAATTGAAATGAATATAACTGAAATGAAGAATAGTTGAAAGTGAAATGAATATAACTGAAATGAAGAATAATTGAAATTGAAATGAATATAACTGAAATGAAGAATAATTGAAATTGAAATGAATATAACTGAAATGAAGCATAGTTGAAAGTGCAATGCAAAATAAGTAAAAATGTACCTTAGCCTCTTGGACTAAGAAAGTATAGTTTTTTAAACTATACTATGAAAGCATAGCAACAAAGCTATGATGAGATCTTACAATCAATGATTATGAAGAACTCATATAATTTTAGTTGAAATTATTTTAGGAAGATGTCTTATTCTACGAGCATAATTACATAATAGGATGAGAAGTTAAGCATGTCTGCCTAACTACTCCATAGGGGTTTGAACATTCACATTCATTCTCTCTAGAATGGTGAATTTCTTCATTAAAGATCATTTCTCTGCCCTCATGCCTTTAGGCGAATACCCCTACTGATTTGTTAAACTTTTGTTTATGCGCAATGTCTTGTATATTATTTTCCAAGGGAAATAAGCTCAAAGCCATGCAAGTATTCAAGATAATACAAGTAATGGTAAAGGAAGAGTAAATTTAAAGTTTCATTAAGCTAAGAGAAGTAGAAGTTGAAGCATAATATACTAACTTCATCATAATAGCTTATAAATTGAAAGGTTTCGTATCAAACTAATCACTAACTTAGTTAGGACCAATTGATAGAAAGTATTTAAATGGAAATAAGGAAGTGAGATTAGTAATCAATCATTCTATGTTTACTATGGTTTATAGATTAAAGAATTTAATAAGATGTCTTAAATCTTGATAACAACTAAGGAGATTCTTGATTCTAGTATTAAAGGACTTACAAAAAATTAAGAACTTTAGGAAAAGGAGAACTTGAGATTCAAATTAAGAAAGTTGGATATTAGTTCTGCTAAACTCTCTTAATGAAATGGATGCAAAGTTAACATACTATTTCTCAACTTACTAGAAGATAAAATGAGAAGATGAGTATTAAAGAAATAATACTAAGGTCAAGCAATTCATATGATAGTAGTTCAATTTGAAATTAATACATAACAAGGATATATGCAATCTGTAAATTAATATCATAAAATAAATTGACTAAGACTCAAATGACAATTTATTTAAACAAAAAAATCTAAATTCCATGATATAATTCAATACATGAACATCAAATTAAGAAGGACACTATGAATTAATATTAATAGCTTTCATAATAGTTCTATTACATACTTACAAGTTCTATCAAGATTAACTTGGAATTAATCTAATCTTAAGGATCTTAAATGTAAATTACATTTCATTTAGAATCAGAATTTGATTCAATGATTTATGGGACAGTAGCAATTAATTTAGAATTAGAAAGGACAGCAATGATTTACTTAACATGTAAGGAATAGTAGTATTAGGTTCAATAATTATAAAGGAACATGAGTAAATTTTGATTAACAATATAAAGGACAGTAATATTTGATTTAATATACAAAGAACAATTGCATTGAATTCAGCAACTATAAAAGAACATCAATTATTTAGATTAGCTTTACATGGTACAACAATATATAATTTAACATGCTAAGAACAACTGTATTTGGTTCAGCATTTGTAAGGGACAACATTATGTAATTCAACAATTAATAGGTACGACTTAACATGGAAGAAGTAATGGCATTTAATTTATCATTTGTAAAGAACAGCTGAAATGTAAATAGCTTTGTAATGTAAATTGGTTCCATATTATTCACTACCTATCAAGCAATGACATTTTATAATAATATGCAAATAACAAGTACTTAGTTTGCTGCTGTATTATTTATTGATGAAACAATTATAAAAGGTGTCAATATTCAAGAATATTCGAAAAGCATATAATTTTGCATGACACTAAAATGCCCAAAAACTTACATTAAGTTATAACATAAATAGTTTAAGAGATAGACCACTGTTTTTCAATAGTTGATCAATCACTATACTTTTGCTATTAAGATAAAAAAAGGAAAACTAATATAAAGAGTATTTCTAATACAATTAAGGAATTTTAACATTCAACTCAGCATTGTTAAACCTAATGATATTAATAATAAAGACTCTACGATTGTAACAACACTTCTGATAATAAAATCATTGTTTGCAATGCATTTTGATCTAAGTTTACAGCATTAGAATTTGAATGCAAAGAGAAGAAAAATGTGAAACATCAACATCATCAATAATAGTATTTTGTCCTCCTAATAATCCTAAAATCTTAAATTTAGTATTAAGTAAATTCTACATAACATAGATCCAATTGGTTATCAAACAAAAACTAAGTGTTAGTTTATTAAGAAACTGAAGCGGTATTTAATATGTAAATATGAAATATTTGAATGGCATATATAAAATTCTCTAAAATCAAGAGACCATTAAACAAGCTAATGAAGAATGACCTACAAAAAAAATAATGTAGTATAATTAAACAAAATAAGCTTTTGAAAGAAATGACAGATTTAATAAAAATTTTGAGCTGCTCAATCTAGGAATGAAAAAAAAAAGAGCATAATTATTATAAATGGAGCTGAGTAGTGAAAGGAGAGCCTTCTTTATAATAGGAAGATATCAGGTTGTTTAATTTAGGGGATATAAGAAGGGTTCTTTTTAACCAAAGTCCTAAGTAGTTAATTAATGGAAGTTGGCCCATGATAATTGTAAAGAACAGGTTAATAAATCCAGCTCAAAGAATATCCTTACAGTTCTTCTAGTTTAAGAACCCTTCTCTTTCCCTGTATCGACGCAGATACTTGAAAGTCGAAACCTACACAATCTATCAAAGGTTAGCATAATTAAATCAAACAATTAGGAAGGGCATGAAAACAGAAATGAAATCAAAAGGAGATTATGAATTTATATTTCATTTGACAGTATCAAAAGAATATCTTCAAAATCACTCAGAAATCGGTGAATCTTTGAAAATGGGAAGGTAAGGAATAGGTCGACTTTGTCTACTTTGCATCTAACTTTAACAGGTTATTATTAGTAATTAAAAGAAGATTTTTTTTGAACTTAGTTTCAATGAAAAAAGTCCATCCATATTATATACTAATGACTGCATAATCATCCAATATATGTTAACATGCACAATTATGCACAAGCTCAGCATGATATGCACAAAAAAAGATGCACATCTAGCATTTAAACAAACACACAAGAAATGCTAAACGGTAGACAAAATATCTAAAATGATTATAATCACAACATCAATTTATCAATTCTCAATGAAAGTAACCAGAACATTTTTTTTTTAATTACAGAATAGAAGTGCAATAGAGTTAAAGATGCTCAACCATCACAACAAACTACCAAACTAGTATTTGAACCTATTTGAAAACAAAAGTCAGTTAAGAGTAGAATGCTGAGACTTGAAGACAATGAACTCCCAAAAAATGGTTCCAACAAATGAATAATGAGAATAAAGCAACCTAAGAACTACTGAAATATCTACGATTAACATCCAGAAGAATTCAGTAGCACAACTAAAGGTGTGAATCGCAATACCTAGCTTTTCATTTAACAAACTCTAAAATAGTTGAATTAACTCGTTGGAGCTCATCAAACAAAATAGATCATGATTATATATTGAATGAAATATAATTGGAGTAAGGAGAACAAGAAATGGAGTACCTTGTAGTTTACAAAGTTTAGCCTTACATAGATTTGAGATTCGGTCTGTCTATCTCGATCCAGCCCTCACGCTCCTCTCCCAACTTAGCAAAATTCTATCAATCGTGAAAAATGAAGTAAAAAGAGGAAGGTAGAGAGTTTGGGAGAAGATAAGGGTCGGGGTTGCCAGGTGGGGGAGCTATATGGTAGCAGGAAACTGAGCACAGAAGAAGGATGCCTTTCCGTCCTTTTCGACAGGTAAGGCCTGTGATAAATGGGAAGGCATACAGTGGAAGCATTAGGGATTAAGATATAGCCGTTCATTTTGCTCCAATGTGTGCGATTCTCCCATCAGACGTCTATGCGAATCGCTGGTAGGAGTGAGTGGTGAGGAAAGATTCAGACCGTTTGATCACACCTGATAAAAAACAAACAGTCTGATCGAGCCTAGGACGATAGGATGAATATTTAACGATTGTCGTTGCTGTCCCGCGTTCGGCCTCATACAGTGGATTCTCGCTATTTTCATATTTATCCATTGGATTAAATTTAATTATATAGTATATATTAAATTAAGTAAATACTATATTATATTAAATTTAATTTATTCAATTATTTACTTAACTTTAATTATCCAATTGCACTCCGAAAAATTCCAAAATTTCACTCTTACCTAAATGTGAGGTGAGGAACTCAAAAATGAAGTCGGATTTTAAACAGAGGTGTATTTAATTTACCAAATTTTTGGGTAATAAAATATTATTAAAATATTTGCAAAATTTTTGACGACTCCCAATCACTTCCAAAATACCACCCTTAGCTATTTTGGGTGTGCTGAGTCTTATGGCAGACTCTATTTTCAATTATGAGGTCTATATAAATTAGGTATTTTCAGAATTATGAGAAAACCAGGAAATTATGGAAATTGACAAACGGTCTCCAAATCGTACGAAATTTGTGATGAAAACTCTTTACACTATTATAATAATAATAGAAGAAGATTATAGTCAATTAAGTCACTAATTGATGGGTAACAACTCTAGGGTTGTTACATGATCAAATTATACAATCACATATCATTAGATCAATCCAGCCATCCAGATCGGATGTGTAACAACCTTAGTTTGTTACCATAGTTAATATGAGCATAATCACCTCTTATTTTTCATTCCATTATTTTCATTCAATAATTAGAACCTAACTTTGAAATTTTGGGGGTCAATCATATTTCATTATGTTGAATTTGCTATTTTTCCAATTTTAAAACTCATAAAATTAGTTAAAATAAATTAACATCAGATCAAAAATTTGACTTCATCATTCAATTCCTTATTCACAAATTAGCTGAGTGAAATTTTGAGAATTTTTTGAAATTTTTTTGGAGATTTTTTCATTAGAAAATTTTCCCAAATTATTTTATGATGGTTTTAAATTAAAATAATTATGGAAAATTTTTGGGTGTCAAAATTGAAATATTTTAGAATTATTGAATTCTACATCATCAAATTTTTGAATTCTACTTCATCCCTAAGAAAAATACCATGATAAGGAGAAGATCTTGGAAGCTTTGATACAACTTAAGAAGGAGATCCAAGATGCACTATCTCATTCTTTCCATAACAAGGAGAAGATCTAGGCTTCATCAAAATTTCTTTGCTTCAATATTTATATAAGAAAATTTTTGCAGAATAAATAAATGAATCAGGTATGTTAAGTACTTAGAACCTGTATCGAGTTCTGATAGATTAAATCATTTTACTTGAGTTTTATTTAAAGTGCGTACATCACCTGTATAGAGCATATTGCTGCTAATGTATTTTTATTTCTTTTAATCTTGTGTTGGATAAACTCTATTTTGAAAAATGTCTGGCAAAAATATTATAAACTTGCATGTTAAATATTTCACCCTACTAAAATGTGAGAGTTTAGGTGAATTCACTTTGATTATTGTTTCAAATTTGTATTTATCAGTAAGATATGAATTAATGGCATTTGATTTATTCTTGAAATAAATTCAGTATGTTAGAATATTAGATCTTTAAGAAAATTATTGTATTTAAGACATTATTACTTAGCCTTGAATTTCATTGATTTTTTCTTAAATCAGAGAATCACATGCTTAATGTAACTTAGTAAGTTAATAAAAGATACTGATTGATATGACCACCAAATTCAAGGTTTATTGATTTATCTTATAACTTAATTGTTATCCTGTAGAAATAAGATAAGAAAATATTTGCACTCTTGATTGTAACCTTAAATTTCTGAAAGTAACCTTGATTAAGCATGCTACCTTGCATGAAATTTAGGATATTCTGGATTATTACTTCAATCTTAGTAACTTGTATATTTTAGAGAGAATAATTTACAGTTTTAGAAGATCCTTAAAGGATAGAGATAATAAGTTAATAAACAAAATTCTTATCTTAATTTTGAACTTGTCTTCTTGAGTTTCTCTTAAATAAGAGAACCATCATGTATTAATCTTTAATTATTCATTAAAATATGCTTGATTTATCAAACAATCAACTCCTAAATATTTAATGATTTATCTCATAATTTGAATGTTTAATTGTAAAATTAAGAATTAAGGGATTTGCATACTTGATTTATTTCCTTTAATCAATGATTAAACTTATAATTTTGCATGTAATTATATTCACCTTGATTATAAAATCAATCCTTAGAAATGTTAGATTGTAGATACAAGAATTAAGAGTTTTAGATTTCATGAAGGATAAGGATAGTATTATGTTTAAATAAAAAATACCACTTTAAATAAGATAATTATGAGGTAAAAAATGCTTATATGATAAATGTTGAGGTAGGTCCTTAGATGAACCTCATCAACCTTAGATGGTTGATCTTATACCTTGTGGTGGGTTAACATAAAAGATTTAGATTGAGTTATTCAAATATGGTAGATCACCTAAATTGAGTGACTTTTATGTCACATCCTTGGAAATTTTTTGATTAGCACCTACTACAATGGAGAATGGATTCAATAGTTTGGAATTCCTTATTTACTAAATTAGTCAGTTTATAAATATAAAGATGACAATGTTGGTATTATCATATAAAGATTGTAGTGCATATCCATAGAATTGATTCGAGTCTGTTGGATGTGGAATTAGTTGATTCATCCTGAATAGAATTGTGAAGTTCTAATCTTATCTTAGATTAACAAGATGAGTACAGTTCATGATAAACATCATAATTCTTTAATATGTTATAAGTATGAGATTGAAAAGCTTAGTTTGAAAGAATAAACTGTAAAATAATTTTGTTCCCTTATCTTTGTGCGCATTGATAAGTGCAGTTAAACAAACTAAGTGTTTCAAGTTATCATTCTTAGAAATATACTAAGTAAGTATATATACTCTTAACATGTGATAACTTAAGAAATTATGAGAACCTAGTTTGTAGAAACACTAATTTAAGTTAAATTTGGGCTAAATTAAAATATATAATTTAGAGTTCTGATTTATATGGAATTTATGAGTAAAGATGCATATTAGGATAAACTATGTTAAATAGTTTGATTACCAAAAGGGATCGTTACTTTTCTTTTCTTTTCTTAATTTTTTATGATTTGGAATAATTGTTGCAATAAAGGAATTTAACATAAATTGCATAAGCATAAAGTATCAAGAATAATTTGATAACTACAGGATGCAGCATGCATCAAGTTTGAGTTGGAACAATGGAATGCAGTAGACATCATGATATTAGGATTCCTTTTGGATGCAATGTGGCATCAACTTGATAATTATGGCATATTTTTGTGGCATATTCATATGCATATACAGTGGCATTTGGCATATTTCTATTTTCCGTACATTGTTCAGTTTAGTATTATTTAACAGTTGATTTACTTTCAGTTCTTTTATGCAGTTACATTTTTGCTTTACTTTCAATTTTTAGTACTTGACTTTAGTTCAGTTTATTTCAGTTTTATACAACAAATTTCTATTTTATTGAATGTTAAATAAAATTTCTTAACCAATAAGAAAGAAATATTGTAGTATAAAATGTACTTAGAATTATTTTCTAACACAAGATTTTTCTTTTTTAGCTAGGGTACTAGTATTGTGAAACTGACAATATCAAATCTTGAGCAATTTGAGGAGGCCATCCTGGAGATCCAGGAGAACTTGGAGGAGCATTATGCGACACATCTTTTACTTAATTGCTTAGTTGACTGTTTAGTTGTAAGATGAGAGATTTTCATTTACTATTCCTTTTTTTAAATTATAGTTTATAATAATTAACTCTGAATGTATTTTATATTTCTTTTTTGAGATGAATGCATGGGATGAATGCTTTTAGCTTCTGCACTTTGAATATTTTTTCTACTTATACTTAGTATTGTGATAGGATCAAGATAAAACTTGTATAAAGTACTTGTATATACTAGATATATATATACTTATCTTTTTACTAGATCCAATGTGTATAAGTATCTTAATTAATACTTAAGATAAGAATGTTAGTTTTCTTAATGGTTAGTTTTTAGCAGTAGTAAGTAAGTTTGGGGAGGTTCAGCCTTCCCAAGTAATGCACCATCCTGCCACCAACTGTTAAGTATTTTATTAATCTTTTTGTTGCGCGCGGCGACAGGACGGGGCATTATTGAATGACTGAAGCGCATCATCTCCATTCGAGCTCACGTGCGCGATGCATGTCGCACAGCGCTCCCACATGGCCTGTGCAGGCCACATGTGGCGTAATGCCACCACGGTTGAGGACTCTCCTGACCTCATAAATACCCCCAATCGAATGCCTAAATTTGAGGTCATCAATTATGAGTTAATTTTGAATTTCTAAAGCCTTTCCTAATTCATCCCGAGCTAAAGAAGATGAATCCTAGGTATTCCTAATCCTACTCCTCTATTTCGATAATATTATATCTTAGATTCTATTTATCTATTGCATTACTATTAAAACTTATTGTTAGGTTTGAATCGACCTCAATTGAGCTCTATCAGGACCTGTATCATATAACTGTAACAGTAGGTAACAGTGTAGTCATCCATAAGCCCAAGTTTAAGCATCACAAATTGGACCACTATAATGATCCATTGATGGGGATTTTGGAACAAATAAATCTTTCGATTAGTATTCAGCTCGTCGCCTGAGGTAACCAGAGTTAAGCGAATTTTAAAGCCATAGCACATGGCCTTCGGGTCTCATTGAGTCTGTCTTGAGCCGTGTGGCCCAACCTGAGGCCCACGTGCAATCAATCGGATGTCGATCCGCATGTGAAGTAGACATGCATGCGGCCTATTTCTTATGCAATAAAAAAATAGATTATTTAATTAAATATTTTAATTGTAAAATTTCAAAGCCTCATAATTTCTTGATTACTGACCAAATTATATTGATGTTATATCTCAAATTGATTAGAAAAATACAAGAATATTAATATTCCATTAGATTCTCAATTTGATTATTAGTTTCCCTAATAACCTTTTTAATTAATTAAACATTTAACCTTATTTTAATTAATGTCATAACTTAATCAATTCACAGCCAAATTTGATGTTCCAATATACCATTTCAATTAGAAAAGTAAAAGGAATTTTAATCTACAAAAATATTTAAGTTTTTATAATTAGTTTCCTTAATTATGCATAATTACATAGAAAATAGATTAGTGAATATTAAGCTCCATCATTAGCCAAATTTCATATTTTAGGTCTCTAAATATTTACTAAGCAGAGAAGAACATGTTGGTACAGATAAAATTATTTATATATATTTAATTTCAATAATCACTCACTAATTATCTTAAATCATAATTAAGGCTTATATTAATCAATTAAAGTTTAATTTAGTATACTTACTATTATTATACTCAGTGTGCTATAGGAAACCCATAGACACTAATTTCATATGATTTGGATATCAATTAGTGACAATGAGTTTTTGACACTATCCCACTTAACTGCCATTTTTAGGGATTTTCTTTAATTAGTTCATAATTAAGTAATTTGATCTTTGATTTTAATGATCTTGGTATATTTGGATCCCTTAGAGAGATTAGAACTTAATTATATCATAAATTTAAGGTTTTCCTATTTAATTTTGCTAATCACTCTGTAATGAGTTTAAACCATAATTATAACTCATCAACCCTAAAACTTAACCAATTTAGGAGTTCTTTGAGTTAATCCTTATATTAGATAGTAATAAACCTTTTGACTTTGATAGAAATCAATTGTAACCCAAGATCTTTAAGTTTTGTTTTAGACCCTTAATGATGGGTATTTTAGTCATTTTGGTCAAATGTTAAATTAAGCAAATTAAAGTATCCCAATCTGTCCATTATCTTTAAAGTAAACTTAGTATTTATAATCAACCTAAGGTTATTTGAACTTTCAATTTTGCCATAGAAGCCTAATCCTAAAGTTTCCTTAAATTATCAGCTTAATTAATTTTAAGTGTTGAAATATGAATCCACATTTCCTTCATCTTTAGAATCATTAAACTTATTAAATCAGTTTCAATCTCATTAAACTTCATTTTTGTTTAGAAGTATTCCTTAAGTAAACTTTCATATTGATCCTTATAATTTTTCCTTGATGATTAATCCTTTAACTCTTAGCATAAGATTCTTAAGTTATATCCTATTGAGTAATGAAATTACTGAATAGCTTAAATATAGTTTAGATTGTAGCTTTTGATTTTAAGAGTTAGATCTTAAAGGCCTTATCTTAATTATCTTATCTTTTAATTTTAGTTTAAGATTAGAAGATCCATCTTATTGAGTTTGATTTTACTTAATAAGATTATCTTAACCTTTAGTACATGAGAGTTTGAGAAATCTTAGATCATTAAACTTTGGTGTCTTTGGTTAAGAGGTGTAAACCCCATATTTTGGAGTTTAATTCTTAAACCCTTAGTCTTGATTTACTTTATCAAGATTAGTTTTGGGCTAATAAATATAATAATCAGAATGATTGATTTATTTATTAATTTTTGTAAGTGACACTATTTGATTTAAATTAGAACTTGGTTAGTTCTAATGGGTTACTTTATAAGACCATGACTCTGAGATTATATAGGATAGTAGGATATTGAATAACTTGATCTTGTATAATCTTAGAATAATTATAAAGAATAAATTAGAAAACAAAATACTTCATAGATTTTTTATTAGTAGTGCTTATTTTCTTAAATTGTACACACAACTTATCTTATCGCTTGAGCCCTATTGTTTTGGCATAATTAGCTGAGACATGGAATATTTGATGAATATTATATGTTAGTTTTGAAATGCATAATACATTAGTATTAATAATCAGTAAATTCACTAAATTAAATAATAGTTTAATAAAGTTTATCCTAGTTAATCTGCCTTTTCAGTTATTTTTGTTAAGATAGAATTGACTCAGATCCAATAATGAGTGGTTTGAATGATACATGTCTAATTCTATAATCTGCCTCAGATCTAGTCATAAGTGGTCTAGATGAAACATGTGGGACTTTCTATTCAGTGGCTATATTTAGCCAGCTAATGTTATGGCAGAACTAGCCTAGAAACACTTCTAATTAAAAAGAAATTAAGTTCAGTTTTTTGAAGTTCAGCTTGCAGTTACTTACAACATTTTCCATTTTTATGTATTTTTAAGCAAATTTCTAGTTTTATACAAGATTTTCTGTATAAGCATGTAATGATTCTAATTTTTAGTATTTTCTTACATATTCTGCAATTTTATTAGTAAGATCAGCATGTATAATAAATTATATATATTTAGGGCTTTCTTTGTAATGAAATAGTTTTATATATACAAAAAATGCTTAATCTTTTTGTAGCTATTTTATTTTGAGATATGTTTACTTACCTCATATTTTGCTTAAATTATAGATGTATTATTTATATTTTTTACTATTTCAGTTGACGCTTTGTAGCACCTTACTACTAAAGATGATTTGTGATATCCTAAAATTTAATATTTATTTAGTACTCTAAAATGTACTTAAATAATTTATCTAATATAAGACTTTATTTTCTTGGTTGGAGCCCGGGCTTGTAAAAACCAACATATTAGAATCTAGCTTTAGATGACGAGTAAGAGAAAGAAGAGGTCCCTTCTACAGCTACTTAGTTCTTAGTTGCTATTTTATTTTAGGGCAAAGTGATTTTATTTCAGCTTTTCATTCTCTTAATAATTAAATTATGGTCTGTAGTAATTTAATTCTAGATTTTATGTTTCTATTTTAGTACTGTATTATTCATATTGTTTACTATTTTATTTCTTGGATGTGATGAATGGATGTATTTCATTTCTATCAACTTTAGCACTCTGTTTATTTATTGTACCAATTTACTTGTACTTTAAATTATGATTATCTTTATATAATAATTTGGGGCACAATTATATGTCTAAGTAATTGATTACTTAGACATCTAAGTAAGACTAGTGTTAGCAAAGCGAGTGGTCTCTTAGTAGATACTTACCTTGTTAACACTAATCAATGTTGTGTTGTGGAGACTTTATTGTCCAAGAACAACATGGGCGTCACAGCGCGCCACAACACGCTACTGCGAAACCAAGCCCGAAGCTGAGGCACTACGGCGTGCCTCAGCGGCAGCAATCAAGAAGCGGGTGCTGTAGCGCGCCACAGTGGAATCAAACGCGGGCGCTACAGTGCGTCGCAGCGCGCTGTAACGTGTTATAGCGGACAATGGAGTTTTGCTTCGTTCCAGGTCTCGATCTGAAGAAATCTAAGAGGTATTTTTTGACTTTTTGGGCCCAAAATAGAGCTAGCTAGTTAAGCCAAAGTAGTGGAGGAAAACCTAATGCTTTTGTAATCAGTTTGGAGGATTTGGAGGATGTGGAAGAGAGAACCCTAAAAGAAACCCTAGGAAGCTACTGAGCAAGAGAAGGCTTGTTATTTGAAGAAGAAACTTCATGAGGTAGCAACTTCTTCCCTTCTCCATTATAAGAGTAGAGCTATAACTGTGTATGCTGATGTGATATAGCTCTTGTAACTCTGTAAACCTTGAAGCTTTTTTTATGGTGGATTTTATCATTTGTGTGGATCCATAGTTTTTCCCAATCTTTGGGTTTTTCATGTATATGCTTGTGTTTGGATGATTAGTATGTGCTGCTATTTTCTTGCTATGATTTTGTGATTTCTAAGCTAGCTTGGTAACCATCAACGCACCCCGATTCTCGAAGTCTTTGGACTTTGGTTTGTTGTTGCATTACAAGTACTATTACGCATTGGTATCTTATGTATCGCTGGTGTTCACAACAAGTGGTATCAGAGAGTTAGATTCTTTGCCTTGTTGCTAAGGAGGGTTTTCTTGTTTGAGTGGGAGTTATGGCCGAAGTGATGAGACATAAGATTGAGAAGTTCAATGGGATGAACTTTATGTTTTGGAAAATGAAAATGGAGGATTTGCTCTACCAGAAGAAGTTGTATCTTCCATTGAAAGGAGCCAACAAGAAACCTAAAACTATGACTGGTGAAGAATAGGAGGTTCTTGATAGAACTGCTTTGGGTTTGATTCGGTTATCATTATCTTCTTCTGTTGCTTTTAATATTGTTAATGAGAAAACTAATGTAGATCTCATGAATGCTCTGATGAGGATGTATGAGAAGCCTTTAGCTTCGAATAAGGTTTTCCTAATAAAGAGATTGTTTAATTTGAAGATCATGGATGCGTATTCAGTGATTGAACACCTCAATGTGTTCAACACTGTGACGAGCCAGCTGAGCTCAGTTGACATCAGTTTTGATGATGAGGTCCGAGCCCTGTTGTTCATCTCTTCATTGCCAAATAGTTGGGATGGGCTATTACAGCCATCAACAATTCATTTGGAAATGTATCGTTGAAGTTCGACGACATCGTTGGGCTAGTGCTGAATGAGAAGGTGTGGAAGAGATCTAATAGAGAAGCATCTACCTCAGCACTGAATGCTGAGAGCAGAGGAAGATATGCTGAGAGGAGACATACCAAGAATAGGTTTATGTCTCGGTGAGGTAAATCAAGACCCGGAAAAGCAAAACTGGATTGCTGGAGTTATGGGAAGGCAGGTCACATCAAGAAGGACTGCCCTACTCTAAAGAAGCCAAGGGGTGCTGGTAAGATGTTGAACCCCACTGTAAATGTTTTAGCTGAGGAGGATCGGGATACTTTGATCCTCTCACTTATTAACACGGAGTCCTGGGTTGTGAACTCGAGTGCCTCTTTTCATGCAACTCCGTTGAGGAGTGCCTTCAAGAACTATACTAAGGGTGACTTGGGGAACGTATATCTTAGATATGATAAGGCATGTGATATCATCGGCAGAGGTGATGTGGATGTGAAGCTATCAAGCGACGCTGTTTAGAAGCTTAAGGATGTTAGGCATGTGCCATGTCTAAGAAGAAACTTGATCTCAATGAGCCAGTTAGCCAGAGAATACTACATCACTTATTTCATAGGTGTGGGGCTCTCGTACTGACAATAAGGAAGTACAGTGCTCCAACTGTGGCAAATCCCCAACTTAAGTAAAGTCAGGCGAACCCAACTTGCCTTAAGGTAAGGACTTGTCACCAAGTGCTATAATATTCATCAATATAAATATCAAAGTGGCAGAAGCAATATAAAATATAGTAACGTCCACAAGCATACATAGTAGGAAAAGAAAATACAATATAGTAACTCATCACAATGCAGAAAATAAAGTATATCCAGAAAGTTAATTATTACAAACTGAAATGAATAACTGAAAATGAAAGACTCTCGTCCTCACTGGAATCAACAAGACCAAACTAGCTAGACAGCAGCTGGAAGGTCCTCCTCCTGAACTGGCTCCTCCTCAGCGACACTGCCCACGAACACGTCTGAATCTGACATTTGTCGGTATCACAAATGCTAGGGCCCCAGTCAACAAAATAAAAAGGTTACAATTAGGCAATTGTCTAAGTATATTTTAGGCTATTTAAATGAACTGAATATTAAAAGATATCACATTTAATTTAACTACATATGCAGCAGTAAAGGGTGCAACAAGCTATGAAAGAAAGGGATTACTATAAACTATCCATTTATAGCATGCAACATGTATGTGAAGTAACATACAAAACACTAAATAAGCAAGATAAGGCTAAAAGCAAAATAACTGCAACTGCTGAATAAACATGATCCTAATATGATTATGATCGAAGTAAAACATGCTGAGTATAAAAGAACACAAGCACTGAATATGATAAAATTCTAGCATCATAAACATGCCATTCATATATATATCTAAGCCAGGAAATATACATACAACATGCAGATTGTTATAGAAAGGAAGGCCACTGAGACATATGGTAAAAGCAAAATAATATATGAAATATGAAACCACTGAGACATGTGGTAAAGTGAGCAATTACTGAAAATAAGGCCACTGAAGCATGTGGCAAAGCAAATCAGAAACAAAACAATTCTGCTAAAGTAGTAATATGCCTAAATCCTAGTACTGCCATACCAGCCAATAGGCCATACAGGGCCTCCAATATCAATCAATCAATCCCCAGCCTAGCCATCCAAATAGGCTAGGTTTGAGTCCAATCTATATAATACTACTACTGAAGAGGCAGACTAAGTTAGATCATATTATACTAACTGCAAACAAAACAAAACTGAATGATATGAAATTTCAATACTAGCTTAGGATGTATCATCCATATCCTAAGTTTTTCCTATTATGCTTAAAGTATAAAGCTCAAATACAAGGTATGAAAGGCAATCTAGTCAAAGTAAGCAAGAGACTCAATCTAGACTTATGTGATATCTGTTGTTGTCTAATTACCAAATCTAACTACTCTGAGAAGGTACAAGCTTAGGATCTCCAACATCCAGCTATCGAGTAGAATCTCAGATTTACGTCCTTAAAGTTAAATATCATAACTTAACAAGTTCTAATCCAAAATCATGCGATGACTATATAGTTTAAGCAAGCAAATCAATGACCTAATTTTATGAACTTTTCACTCTCTTACCCAAATCTTGATCAAATAAATCAAGATTTAAGAATTCAGAACCTAAACCCTAAGTGGAGTTCAAAATCCAAATCCAAGGTAATACTAAAATAGGATCTAGGTTTCTCACTTAATCCCAAAGGTAAATGATCCTATAAGTTGAGAGATTCAAGAACTAAGATCTTAGTGAAAGGCTATTCTACTGATTATAAGATAAAATAATCAATTAAGAACTTGAGAATCTAAGATCTATATTCCCTCTTTAAGATAATTTCATTATCTTATTGATTGAATCATTCTATACCCACATGAAAGGTTTCAAAAGATTAAACAATCAATTATTAAAGAATTTCAATTGGAGGTGGTTTGATTCAAATTGAAGATCTAAGTCTAAGATCTAAAGATCTGAATAGAGTTTTGACTTAAAAGTTTCCATTTATGATTTTCTTTAGATCTAATCTCATAATTAACTATAAGAAGTTTATTAAGGTTAAGAATTTACAATTCTAAGTATTAGATTAATATTAAACCCATTTTGACCTTCTTAGGTTAATTAAGATTTAAGAGTCTCAGTTTTGATCACTTTAGACCTTAAGCTAAGATTTTACTTAGGCATTTCCAATTACTTTTCTTTTAACACTTAATTCTTAAGTTATCTTAACTGAACTTATTAATGAGATAATTGACCATTTCAATTATTAAACTTAAAGTTTAATACCATAGGATCTTTATGAGGAATGCTTAAGGTTTAGGTATCTAAATTAAGGAATTAATGAGACCTTATGGATTGATGATTATTATTGTTCTAGGATTTCAGAGAACATTTCCAATCTATGTTATAGTGGTTTACTAAAATTTTCAATCCTTAGAGAACACTAAATCACATTTTAGCCAAAATGACCAAAATGCCCCTCTTAAGGCTAACATTGGGATTCTAGGGTTTTATTGTCCAAATTTGTTCTAATCTATTTTGAAACCTTTCATATGGCTAAATGAAGTGGGAAACACCCTTGTATTAGGTTTTGATGACCTAAATGATCTTGATTAGCACTAATCACCTAATTAAGGCACTTAGGGTGATTAGTAAATTTAAGACACTTTAGGGTAATCCAATCTTACACTTAGGTTATACTAGGTCTAATATGATATTAGGAACCATTTCCACCCAAATCAGAGGCTTAATTAGAGCTTAATTCACTAATCCTTGATTAGGGTGATTAAGGAGTAATTAAGAAAATTAATTATCCAAAATTAATTTTAAGGGTCTGGAATTGTTTCTTAGAGTACAAGGAGCCATCAGAGCCCTTAAACTCATAGATTGGATATTTAGATGATTTATATGATTTATTTAAGAATAGAGAAGTTTTAGCCAATATTTTTAAATCTAACCATTAGATCTGAAATTTTATTTTATATTCAGATTCTTTGAATTTTTCTGATTCAAATGGTATATTGGATCATACCATTTGGATCTGTATAACTAAAGTTATTAAATTAATTTATTCTGAATGTTTATTTAAATTAGAATCATAGGATTTTATTTATTAAATTCAAAACCATTAAAAATGTTATTCAATAATTCGATAATTAGGCGCGGCCCAAAATCAGAACCGCACGGGTCACGGGTCGGCCCGGCCCAGAACCCGCGACTTCGTCTTCTACCTCTCGACGGGTCCCGAGCCCGTCGAATTTCAAAGCGAAAATTCTCGGCGCTCCGGCGACGGCAGGGGCTCAAATCAATCCCTACACGTTCCTTGAGTCGAGACTCATCGATTGGACCAAGAACCCCCATCTGGATCCCTCTGGATTGATGGGGTCTTACTCACCTGAGACATCCTTCTGCGAGGCGTCTCAGGTCGCATGTGAGGGGGAAATTCTCCTCACAGGGACCTCGATTCGATGGGATTTTGATCCCTACACGCTCAGGGGGACTAGACGCGTCGAAACCCCAACCTATAATAACTCGAAGTGTAGCCAATCGCTGGGTCCTTACTCGAACCCATCCATTGGCTCGCTGGCTAGCTCAGTCGATCGATTCGATCGACTCGAGCTAGCTTAGCCCCAGGCGACAATCACAGAGGGTTCCCTAGGTGGCTAAGGTAACCTAGACGGCATCCAGAGCTCATTCAGAAGGTAGGAACGAAATCGAGCTTAAGGAATTTTAATAGGGAAGAGGCTGTACCTGAGGTCGAGCTGCAGGCTTAGCCGAGGGGAATTGAGGTGCTCCTGAGCTTCCCGGAGGCTAGACGAGGGTGCACAAAGGGTCTGAACACCAGACGAACCCTCTATTAGTGGTTCTAGCCTTCAGAAATCGCCGAGAATTCGCCGAGGAAGATGGGGGCTTCAGAGGCTACAATTGGAGGAATTGAGGGTTCACAGTGAGCAAAGGGACTCACTGTGATCTCCTAGAGGTTTTTATAGGCCAAGGGGAGCTCTAGGGGTGGTGTCCAAGACTCAGCATGGGGAGAAGGCTCGGGCTGAAGTAAATAGCTCGGGCCAACGGCTAGGGGCAATTGTGGAAGAAGGCAGCCGGCCAAACGGACGCACCGAGGGCAGGAGAGGAAATTCGGTGAATTTCCCGTACTGCCACGTGCCAGGGAGAGATCCCGCTATCAAGGGGGACCAGGCGCAGACGGGCGAGTGGAGAAGATGATCCATAGTGCTTGGACCCGTCTCTGCCGTCTGATCCACAGTTGGTGATGGACGGCCTGATGCGCTTCCTGATTAACTAAACTGCGGAGAGGATCTCGAACGTCCGATTTAATCTGTCGATCGGGTGGCTAAGATTTAATTACAGCGCGTGGTATGAGGGCAGTCGGATCTAGCGCGCTGAGATGTGTGCTGAGGAATTGAGTGGCCGAAACGCATGCGCCGCTATCGGGACCCCGCAGCAGATCTGCCGCGGTCCCGATAGCAAATCCCACAGAAATAAAAATTAAATAAAATTTAATTTTAATTAATTAAAACTATTTAAATTAATTTCAATAAATCTAAAATTTCCCAAATTCAATTTAGGACCAAATGAACTCCAAAAATTCCCAAAAATTTACCCTTTGCTAATTAAGGTATGAGGAATTCAAAAATGAAATCAGATTTTAATTTAGAGATCAAATTAATTTAGATATTTTTCAGGGCTTAAAAATAGCCAAAAATATAAAATTTTCCAATTTAGCTCTGATTAATTTCAAACTTCTAGGTTTAGGTTTAAATGACCCATTGAATCCAATGGAATCAAAATCAAACCTTAGTTTAGCTTAATTAATCTAGTTTTAGCTAGGATAATAACCTAAGGTTGTTATAATAGGAGACCATGAAAGGTCACCAAGGGTACACTCATTATTGCATGGGGCAGTATAGAAGATACACTTTACTTGATCAATAAAGTTTCTGATACTATTGCAACTGCAGAGGAGATAGATGCAGATCTATAGCACCAGAGGCTTGGCCATATGAGTGAGAGAGGGTTGAAATCTCTATAGTCAAAAGGGAAGCTCCAAGGGCTGAAATTAGTGGATTTGGATTTCTGTGAAGATTGTGTGCTAGGCAAGCTAAAGAAAGTTTCTTTCTCAAAAGTTGAAAGGGAGCTAAAAAGCAAGAAATTGGAATTAGTACATACAAATGTCTGGGGGCCAGCTCCTACATCTTTCATAGGCGGAGCAACATACTTCATCCCCTTCATTGATGATCATATAAGAAAGGTATGGGTTTACTTTCTCAACATAAATATGATGTATTTGATGTGTTTAGAAAGTGGCTAGCTTTGGTGGAGAATGAGACTAGGTTAAAGCTGAAATGCTTAAGGTATGATAATGGCGACGAGTACTATAATAAGGAGTTTTGTGCCTTGAGAGGAATCAAGAGGGAGTTTACAGTCCCTAGAACATTGTATCAAAATAGTGTTGTAGAATAAATGAACTATTCAATCACAGAGAGATCAGGAGCTTGAGATTGCATGTAAGTCTCCCAAGGTAGTTCTGGGTTGAATCCGTCAATACGGTTGTATACTTAATCAATATGGGACCTTCCGTACCCTTGAATGAAAGGATCCCTGAAGAAGCTTAGAATGGAAATGAGGTGAAGTTAAACCACCTCAAGTATTTGGCTGCTTATCTTATGTGCACATTGATGTAGGATCCATGAGAAAACTTGAAGCAAAGGTGATCAAGTGCACATTTATTGGATATAGTGTAGGTGAGTTCAGATATAGATTCTAGGATAATCAAAACCAGAAAGTCATCAGAAGCAGGGATGCCACTTTCAATGAAAGTGAGATGTACAAGGATTGTATGGGAGTCAAGACTGACTCCAAGGATGCTTCAGATGGAGAACCCCAGCACATAGAGATTGATGACAACGCTGAGCCAGATGTTGGAGAAGCTCAAGTAGGTGTCAATGTAAACCAAAAACACCCATGTTAAAAAGATCCACAAGAGTTTTTAGACCATCACAGAAGTACTCTCCTTCTTTGTTCTATTTATTACTAGTTGATAGTGGTTAACCAGAAAGTTAAGAAGAGGCACTTCAAGTTGAAGATTCAAGCAAATGGGAGGCTGCTATGAATAATAAAATGCCATCACTCATGTCAAATGGGACATGGGAGTTGGCACCCTTACCAGCTGGGAAGAAAGCTCTTCAAAACAAGTGGATTTATCAGATGAAGGAAGAGATGAATGGAAGCAAGTGCTACAAGGCGAGACTTATAATCAAAGGTTTTCATCAAAGGCATGGGGTTGACTATAGTGAGATCTTTGCCCTAATTATGAAGATGACAACCATAAAGGTTGTACTGAATTTAGTTATAGTTGAAGATTTGCATATGGAGCAAATGGATGTTAAATTGCAATCCTTCATGGATAATTGGAAGAAGAGATTTATATGCAACAGCTTGAGGGGTACAAGGCTCAAGGGAAAGAGAAGTCTGAGTTAATGTGTAAGCATGAGAAATGCCTCTATGGCTTGAAGCAGGCGCCAAGGCACTGGTACAGAATATTTGACAGGTTCATATTAGAATCAGGGTACAAAAGATGCCATGTATATCACTGCTGTTATACAAAGCAGTGTAAGTCCTCTTATATCATTTTATTGCTATATGTAGATGATATGTTGATCACAGGATCAAACATGGAGGAGATAAAGATACTAAAAGAGCAGATGTCAAAGGAATTTAATATGTAGGACTTGGGGCCGGCCAAGCAGATTGTTGGAATGAGAATCCATAGGAAAAAAAGTGCAGGAATTATGAGCTGTCGCAGAAGGATTATGTTTGCTAAAACAATTCACCATGAATGAAGCAAAGCTAGTGGACACTCCCCTAGTAAGTCACTTCAACTTATCGAAGGAACATATGCCAAAATTTGAAGACGAGAAGGAACATATGCTGAATGTTCCTTATAATTTAGCAGTTGTGAGCTTATTGTATGCGATGATTTGCACGAGACGGAACATTGACCATGCAGTGGGAGTGGTCAGCAGATTGATGGGAAACCCAGAAAAGCACCATTGGGATGCGGTCAAGTGGATCCTAAGGTATTTGAAATGTACAGCGGACAAAGCTCTATGCTTTGGAAGATCTGATATCATTTTGTAGAGATATGTAGACTCAAATCTTGCAGGAGATGTTGATAACTGGAGAAGTGCTACAAGCTATGTTTATACATTGGGTAGTGCAGCGGTGAGCTAGATCTCCAGGCTATAGAATATTGTATCGCTATCTACAACTGAAGTAGAGTACGTTGCCATCATGAAGGCAAGCAAGGAGATGATTTGGTTGAAGGGTTTCATGGCTGAATTAGGCAAGGAGCAGAAGGATGTGAGGCTCTACAATGACAGTATGAGTGCCATTAACCTAGCTAAGAATGCCGCTTTTCATGTCAGGACAAAGCACATTCAGCTCCATTACCATTTCATCAGAATGCTGTTAGAAGAGGGACAGCTTGGATTGGAGAAGATCCATACTTCTAAGAATCCAGTTGACATGCTTACTAAAGTAGTAACAGTGGAGAAACTGAAGTTATGTGCAGCTTCAGTTGGCCTCGGTACGTGAAGGGAGATCAGTGGTGAGCCGCACTACAATCCTTGACAGACACAGAAGAAGATAGTGAAGGTTCAATGGAGGAAGCTGAGGAAGGTTGCCTGGAAGTCTCCAAGTGAGAGATTTTTATATTGTCGAGACTTCATTGTCCAAGAACAGCATAGGCACTGCTATGCGCCACAGCGTGGTGCAGCGTACCACAGCATGCCGCAGCGCACCACAGTGCGCTCCCGCAGAACCAAGCCCAAAGCTGAGGCACTGCGGTGCGCTGCGGGCGCTGCGGTGCGCCACAGCGCACCGCAGTGTGCCACAGTGGAATCAAATGGGGCGCTACAGTGTGCCGTAGCATGCTACAGTATATGCAAATTTGAAAGTCGACTGCTACGACGCGCTGCAGAGCGTCGTAGCGCGCTATAGCGGATGACGGAGTTCTGCTTCGTTTCAGGTCTCGATCTGAAGAAATCTGGGGGGTGTTTTGGACTTTTTGGGTTCGAAATGAAGCTAGCTACTTATAACAAAGTAGTGGTGGAAAACTTAAGGCTTTTGCAATCAATTTGGAGGCTTTGGATGCTGTGGAAGAGAGAACCCTAGAAGAAACCCTATGGAGCTACTAAGCAAGAGAAGGCTTACTGTTTGAAGAAGAAACTTCAGGAGATAGCAGCTTCTTCCCTTCTCCATTCTAAGAGTAGAGCTACAACTGTGTATGCTGAGGTGATATAGCTCTTATAACTCTGTAAACCTTGAAGCTTTTTTCATTGTGGATTTTCTTATTGGTGTGGCTCTGTAGTTTTTCCCAATATTTGGGTTTTCCACGTATATGCTTGTATTTGGATGATTTGTATGTGCTGCGATTTTCTTGCGTGATTTTATGATTTTTAAGCTAGCTCGGTAACCATCAACGTATCCCGATCCTCAAATTTTTTAGACTTTGGTTTGTTGTTTGCATTACAAGTGCCATTACGCATTGATATCTTGTGTATCACTAGTGTTCACAACATAGCTTTAGGTGAGGAGCAAGAGAAAGAAGAGGACCCTTTTGCCACTGCTTAGTTTTTAGTTGCTATTTTATTTTAGGACAAACTGATTTTATTTCAGCTTTTCATTCTCTTAACAATTAAATTATGGTCTGTAATAATTTAATTATGTATTTTGCATTTCTATTTCAGTACTGTATTATTTGGGATGTATTATTCATATTGTTTACTATTTTATTTCTTGGATGTGATGAATAGATGTATTTCATTTTTGTCAGCAGCACTCTGTTTATTTATTGTACCAATTTATTTGTATTCTGAATTATAATTATCTTTATAAAATAATTCGGGGCACAATTGTATGTCTAAGTAATTGGTTACTTATACATCTAAGTAAGACTAGTGTTAGCAAAGTGAGTGGTCTCTCAGTAGATACTTACCTTGTTAACACTAATCAAGGGTTATCTCTATGTGATGACCCACCCCGTTGCTAAATTATACTCATTTGCGCAAAGCGACAGAGTGGGGTGCCTCGATTGATATCAAAGAGTACCATAATGTGTCAGATTGGAATTTTATTTATATCTGCCTAATGGACTATTCTCTAAGGATGCAAACATATCAGGTGCAATTACTTACATCCATAGTATCACAATCTTATCATCCTAAGATATAAGCTGAAATGAGAAATGTATAGTATTTGACATCTTAGAAAGCTATAACAAACTCTTATAAGAAACCTCAATATTTAAAGCTTATAGTAATAAACCTTAAAGCAATAGAACTTCAAGTAAATGATAAACAACTCATAAGTTTTAAATGGTGTAGGATGTCATTTCATCTCTCAGCCGCTGAATACTTTCTTAGTAGATTTGAGGCCATTTGGAAAGAAGACTTCCAGCACCATAAGATTCAAGATATAGTTGTATCAAGAGTGTCACCTAAAGGAGTTCTAATACTATATAACATGCTTTTGTACTTAGAGGGTTATCCTTTTCGATCTTAGCTCAAGAATGGCTGCACCGTGCAACTTCGGCTTTCAACATTGTTCAATGTACAAACAATGTCTATCTACATATTATAATTCATCTCCTTCAGGATAAATCAGGAAACTTGTGGGATGAAATTAACTAGAACATAATGAATGATTGTTGTAAGGAGAATCATACACCTACTTATCACAACTTTTGTGCATAGTTTAATGTTGAGTACTTTGAGTGATTGTACTTAGAGCCTATAAGCTAGCTTAACATTTTCCTTTAATTTATTATGTATCTCAGTTTCATTGTAATTATTGTATGTCCTATAGTTCATCTCTATATCTACTTGTATTCCAAGAAAATTCAAATGAAAATTTATTTTTGTCATTTAAATGCTTTCTTTATATTACTAACCGAGTAATTGTTTATAAATTTAGCATAATGAATCTTGGATCTTCTTCTACACCAAACTCAACTGGCTCATCACAGCGTTGAACCATTGAGATGTTCAGTTACCGAAAAACGTCCATCATCTTCATATTGAGTAGTCTCTTCATCAAGAACACTTTCTTAGAAACTGAGGGCTTCTCATACATCCTTGTCAGGGCATCCATGAGATATACAGTAGTTTTCTCAATAATAATGTTAAATGCAACAGAAGAAAACAATGCTAAATGAATCAAACCCAATGCGGTTCTATCAAGAACCTTCCATTATTCATCTGACATACTCGCTAATTTTTTGTCGGCTCCACTCAATGGTTGATACAACTTCTTCTGATAAAGTAAATCTTTCATTTGCATTACCAGAATGCAAAGTTCGTGACATTGAACTTTTCGATCATGTGTCTCATCTTGTCGCATCAAGCATTTCTTTTGGGGAAATCAGTGCTTTAGTAGAAATAGTCAAAACTCTAGTAGATACTCATGTGAGGCAGACAAAGATATAAATATATTGTGAGTCTTACAAAATAAAATAAGCTAAATATATATATGCTGAGCATGCATTATTACATGTACGTCTATGCATGAATTCCAATCGTTATACACTAATAAGTGCTAATTTGTTTTTTTATCCACATTGGTTTACTAGTTTAAGGATTAAAATTTTATAATATAAATATAAATATATTGTGAGTCTTACAAAATATAATAGGCTAAATATATGATATATTTAATGACTATGATGCACGATAGTATATGTTGAACATGCATCGTTACATGTACATCCATGCATGGGTTCCAATCGTCATACACTAATTAGTGCTTTTTTTTTACCATATTGGCTTATCTGTTTAAGGATTCAAATTTAATAATATAAATATAAATATAAATATTTTGTGAGTCTTACAAAATATAATAGGCTAAATATATGTTATATTTAATGACTATCAAGCATGTCAATAAATGTTGACCATGCATCATTACATGTACGTCCATGCATGGATTTCAATCGTCATACACTAATAAGTGCTAATATGTTTTTTTTTGCCCATTGTGGCTTGTCGGTTTAAGTATTTAAATTTAATAATATAAATATAAATATACTAAGGGCCTTACAAAATATAGTAGGCTAAATATATGATATATTTACATGCACGATAGTATATGTTGAACATGCAACGTTACATGTCAGTCCATGCTTGAATTCTAATCGTCATACAGGGATAAGTGCTAATATATTTTTATTGCAAATTTTGGCTTATCGGCTTAAGGATTCAAATTAAATAATATAAATATAAATATATTATGAGTCTTACAAAATATAATAGGCTAAATATATTGTATATTTAATGACTATAATGCACGACAGTATATGTTGAACATCCATCATTGCATGTACATCCATGCATGGATTCAAATCGTCATACACTGATAAGTGCTAATATATATTTTTTTCTCATTTTGGCTTATCAGTTTAATGATTAAAATTTAATAATATAAATATAAATATATTGTCAGTCTTACAAAATAAAAGATGCTAAATATATGATATATTTAATGACTATCATGCATAACAATATATGTTGAACATGTATCGTTACATGTAAATCCATGCTTGGATTCCAATCATCATACACTAATAAGTGCTAATATGTTTTTTAAGCCATTTTGGCATATCGGCTTAAGGATTCAAATTTAATAATATATATATATATATATATATATATATATATATATATATATATATTTTGTGAGTCTTTCAAAATATAAGAGACTAAATATATGATATATTTAATGACAATCATATACGGCAGTATATGTTGAACATGCATTGTTACATGCACGTCAATGCAGGGATTCCAATCGTCATACACAAATGTGCAAATATGTTTTTTTTTTGCGTATTTTGGCTTATTAGTTTATGGATTCAAATTTAATTATATAAATATAAATATATTTTGATCCTTACAAAACATAATATGCAAAATATATGTTATATTTAATGACATTCATGCATGACAGTATATGTTGAACATGCATCGTTACATGTACGTCCATGCATGTATTTCAATTCTCATACACTGATAAGTGCAAATATATATATATATATATATATATATATATATATATTCCCATTTTGGCATGTTGCTTTAACAATTCAAATTTAATAATATAAATATAAATATATTGTGAGGCTTACATATATAATATGCTTAATATATGCTATATTTAATGACTATCATGCACAATATTATATGATTATTGGTTTAAGGATTCAAATTTAATAATATTAATATAATTATATTTTGAGACTTTAAAAATAAAATTGGCTAAATATATACAAAATTTAATGATTATCAAGCACGACGGTATATGTTGAACATGCATCGTTACATGTACGTCCATGCATAGATTCCAATTGTCATACACTAATGTGCTAATATACTTTTTTTGCCCATTTTGACTTATCTGTTTAAGTATTTTAATTTAATAACATAAATATAAATATATTGTGGGTTTTACAAAATATAATAGGCTAAATAAATACTATATTTAATGATTAACTTGCACAACATTATATGTTGAACATGCATCGTTAAATGTACGTCCATGCATGCATTCAATCATCATACACTGATAAGTGCTTATATGTTTTCTTGCCCATTTTGGCTTATAGGTTTAACAATGATTCAAATTAAATAATATAAATATAAATATATTGTGAGTCTTACAAAATATAATAGGCTAAATATATGATATAATTAATGACTATCTTGCACGACGTTATATATTGAACATACATCGTTACATGTACGTCCATGCATTGATTCAAATCGTCATTCACTGATAAGTGATAATATGTTTTTTTTTTCCATTTTGGCTTATCGGTTTAAGGATTCAAATATAATAATATAAATATAATTATATTGTGAGTCTTAGAAAATATAATAGGCTAAATATATGATATATTTAATGATGCACGACAGTATATGTTGAATATGCATTATTATATGTATGTCCATACATGGATTCCAGTCATCATACACTGATTAGTGCTAATATGTTTTTTTTTACCATTTTGGATTATTGGTTTAAGGATTCAAATTTAATAATATAAATATAAATATATTATGAGTCTCACAAAATATAATAGGCAAAATATATGCTATATTTAATGGCATTCAAGCACGACTATATATGTGGAACATGCATCGTTACATGTACGTCCATGCATGTATTCCAATTGTTATACTCTGGTAAGTGCAAATATATATTTTTTTCCCCATTTTGGCATATCGCTTTAAGAATTCAAATTTAATAATATAAATATAAATATATTGTGTCTTACAAAATATAATATGCTTAATATATGCTATATTTAATGACTATCATACACAATATTATATGTTGAACATGCATCGTTACATGTACGTCATTGCATGGATTCCAATCGTCATATATTGATAAGTGCTAATATTATTTTTTCTATTTTGGCTTATCGATTTAAGAATTCAAATTTAATTATATAAATATGAATATATTGTGAGTCTTGCAAAATATAATAGACTATATATTTGTTAAATTTAATGACTATCATGCACGACATTATATGTTGAACATGCATCGTTACATGTACGTTCATGCATTGATTTCAATCGTCATACACTGATAAATGCTAATATATTTTTCTTGCTCAGTTTGGCTTATTGGTTTAAGGATTCAAATTTAATAATATAAATATAAATATATTGTGAGTCTTTCGAAATATAAATGACTAAATATATCTATATTTAATGACATTCATGCACGACAGTATATATTGAACATGCAACGTTTCATGTACTTCCGTACATGAATTCCAATTGTCATACATTGATAAGTGCTAATATGTTTTTTTCCTACTTTCCCTTATCAATTTAAGTATTCAAATTTAGTAATTTACATATAAATATATTATGAGTCTTACAAACAATAATAGGCTAAAAATAAACTATATTTAATGACTATCGAGCACGAAAATATATGTTGAACATGCATCATTACATGTACGTCTATGCATGGATCCCAATCGTCATACACTAATAAGTGCTAATGTGTTTTTTTGCCCACTTGGGCTTATGGGCTTAAGTATTCGAATTTAATAATATAAATATAAATATATTTTGAGTCTTACAAAATATATTAGACTAAATATATGCTATATTTAATGACTATCAAGCACAATAGTATATGTTGAACTTGCATCGTTACATGTACGTCCATGCTTGAATTCCAATCGTCATACACAAATAAGTGCTAATATACATTTTTTGCCCATTTTGGATTATCGGTTTAAGTATTCCAATTATATATATATATATTGTGAGTTACAAAAAATAAGAGGCTAAATATATGTTATATTTAATGACTATCATGCACGATAGTATATGTTGAACAAGCAACGTTACATGTACTTTCAATCATGGATTTCAATTTTCATACACTGATAAGTGCTAATATGTTTGTTTTTCTCATTTTCCCTTATTAAATTAAGGATTCAAATTTAATAATATAAATATAAATATATTGTGAGTTTTACAAAATAGAATAGGCTAAATATATGCTATAATTAATGACTATGATGCACGAAAGTATATGTTCAGCATGCATCGTTACAGTACGTCCATGCATGGATTCTAATCGTCATACGCTGATAAGTGTTAAAGTGTTTATTTGCACATTTTGGCTTATTGGTTTAAGTATTCAAATTTAATAATATGAATAAAAATATATTGCGAGCCTTACAAATTATAATAGGCTAAATATATGTTATATTTAATGACTATCATGCACAACAGTATATGTTGAACATGCATCGTTACATGTACATCCATGCATGGATTCAAATCGTAATACATTGATAAGTGCTAATAAGTTTTTTTGCCCTTTTTGGCTTATCAGTTTAAATATTCAAATTTAATAATAAAAATATAAATATATTGTGAGTCTTACAAAATATAATAGGCGAAATATATGCTATATTTAATGGCATTTATGCAAGATAGTATATGTTGAACATGCTTCATTATATGTACGTCTATACCTGAATTCCAATCGTCACACACTAATGTGCTAATATATTTTTTTTTGCCCATTTTAGCTGATCTATTTAAATATTTTAATTTAATAATATAAATATAAATAAATTGTGGGTTTTACAAAATATAATTGGCTAAATAAATGTTATATTTAATGATTAGCTTGCACAAAAGTATATTTTGAACATGCATCGTTAAATGTACGTCCATGCATCTATTCAACCATCATACACTAATAAGTGCTTATATGTTATTTTGCCCATTTTGGCATATCAGTTTAAATATTCAAATTTAATAATATAAATATATATTGTGAGTCATGCAAAATACAAAAAGCTAAATATATGCTATATTTAATGACTATCATGCACGATGGTATATGTTGAACATGCATCGTTAGATGTACGTCCATTCATGGATTCCAATCGTCATACACAAATGTGCTAATATGTATTTTTTGCCCATTTTGGCTTATCAATTTAAGGATTCAATTTTAATAATATAAATATAAATATATTGTGAGTCTTACAAAATATAATAGCAAAATATATGCTATATTTAATGACATTCATGCATGACAGTATATGTTGAACATGCATCGTTACATGTACGTCCATGCATGGATTCCAATCGTCATACACTGATAAGTGCAAATATTTTTTTTTTCCTATTTTGGCGTATCATTTTAAGAATTCAAATCTAATAATATAAATATAAATATATTGTGAGTTTTACAAAATATAATATGCTTAATATATGCTATATTTAATGACTATCATGCACGATAATAAATGTGCATCGTTACATGTACGTCCATGCATGTATTCCAATCGTCATACATTGATAAGTGATAATATGTTTTTCTTGCATAGTTGGCTTATTGGTTTAAGTTTACAAATTTAATAATATAAATATAAATATATTGTGAGTCTTTCAAAATATAAATGACTAAATATATGTTATATTTAATGACATCCATGCACTACAATATATGTTGAACATGCAATGTTACATGTACTTTCATACATGGATTTCAATCGTCATAGACTGATAAATGCTAATATGTTTATTCCCACTTTCCTTTATCTATTTAAGTATTCAAATTTAATAATATACATATAAATATATGATGAGTCTTTCAAACAATAATATGCTAAATATATATTATATTTAATGACTATAAAGCACAACATTATATGTTGAACATGCATCGTTACATGTCATCCATGCATGGATTCCAATCGTCATACACTAATAAGTGCTAAAGGATTTTTCTTGCCCATTTTGGTTTTATCAATTTAAAGATTCAAATTTAATAATATTAATACAAATATATTGTGAGTCTTAAAAAATATAACATGCTAAATATATGTTATATTTAATGACTATCAAGCACGACGGTATATGTTGAACTTGCATCGTTATATGTACTTCCGTGCTTGGATTCCAATCGTCATACACAAATAAGTGCTAATATATTTTGTTTGCCCATTTTGGCTTATGGGTTTAAGTATTCCAATTTAATAATATAAATTGTGAGTCTTGCAAAATATAAGAGGCTAAATATATGCTATATTTAATGACTAACGTGCATAATAGTATATGATGAACATGCATCGTTGAATGTACTTCCATGCATGGATTCCAATCGCCATATACTGATAAGTGCTAATATGTTTGCTTTTCCCATTTTTCCTTATTAGATTAAGGATTCAAATTTAATAACATAAATCTAAATATATTGTAAGTCTTACAAAATATAATATGATAAATATATGTTATATTTAATGACTATCATGCACAATAGTATATGTTCAACATACATCGTTAAATGTACATCCATTCATGGATTCCAATCGTCATAGACTTATAAGTGCAAAAGTATTTTTTTGCACATTTTGGCCTTATTAGTTAAGTATTCAAATTTAATAATATAAATATAAATATATTATGAGTCTTACAAAATATAATATACTAAATATATGCTATATTTAATGACTATCATGCGCAATAGTATATGTTGAACATGCATCGTTACATGTACGTCCATGCATGAATTCCAATCGTCATACAGTGATAAGTGCTAATATGTTTTTCTTGCCCATTTTGGCTTTATCAATTTAAAGATTCAAATTTAATAATATTAATACAAATATATTGTGATTCTTAAAAAATATAACATGTTAAATATATGTTATATTTAATGACTATCATGCACGAAAATATATGTTGAACATGCTTTGTTACATGTACGTCCATGCATAGATTCCAATCGTCATACACTAATGTGCTAATATGTTTTTTTGCTCATTTTGGCTTATAGGATTCAAATTTAATAATATAAATATAAATATATTGTCAGTCTTACAAAATATAGTATGCTAAATATATACAATATTTAATGACTCATGCATATATAATTTTATTCTCATTTTCTAGCATTGATTAATTTATTAGCTATAATAAATTCAGTGTTGCCGAACAACTATTTTTTTCTTAAATAAGAATAAAATGAGATCTTTTTGCTAATATGTTTTTTTGCTCATAAGCATTGTTGTCCGCCGCAGTGCAAACCCGCCGCCGCATCTCCGCCGTCCACGATGCACCAACGAAGGTCTGCACATAAATTCCAAAATAGGCTACAATTTTCAGATTTATAAATCTCTCAAATTAAGCAGCTTTATATTATCAATAAAAGCCAAAAAAAAACACTTATGTGCTAAATTTAGATTAGGTTTACTGTTTTTTATTTTGAAAAATAGCTAAGAAAAAATTATCCAATGTCAAATAAACACTTTCATTTTTTTTTCTTAATTTTTAAATGTGAGCTCACACAAAAAATATATTAAAATAATTATATGATTATATATAAAATTATGTTATCATATAAATTTTATTAGTGTTTATTTATTTATATTAAAATAATATAAATATTATTTTTTAAATTTGTATTGAAATGATATACAAATCATATTGGATGAACTTTTTGAATGTCATATCAGCGGGTCTAAATAGTATTTTTATTTTTTTTAAAGAAATTAAGCCTCAATAAAAAATTATGTTAGCAATATTTGAATTCCTTACTAAATCAAATAACCTCAATTAAAATTTATTAATAAATATAATTGACACCTGCCTTTTAGATTTCCTCATTTTTTAAATGTCTTAATATGACACCCAGAAAAATATCATCAAATTTGGATGTCATTACAATATAAGCTTTGTAAATAATATTTATATTATTTTAATATGAAAAAATAAAACTAATGAAATAATAGTCAAATCTGATTGGATGGTTCTTTTAAGTGCCACATCAGCAGATCTAAATAATATTTCTCTTGAAAAAAATAAGATAAATGCTATTTAAACCCGTTGACGTGACACCCCAATTCAATAAGATTTGAACATTATTTCAATACAAACTTTAAAAATAATATTTATATTATTTTAATATAAATAAAATAATAATAATAAAATGATCTACAAATTTCTTTGGATGACTATAATTGACACAATAGACATAAATTTTATTTTATATAAATGCTCCCAACAAATAATGTAAATTGAATATAAATTGAGAAATATATAAAATTACAATCATATTCTTCTATCTTCATTCAAGGACTTATATTTATTGGAGGGCTCATTATTTTAGCACTAACTATCTTCTCAACCTACCACCAAACATCCTCATCTTCTCCAAACTCCCAATCATCAATACATGTCCAACTTCCCACAAACCATCATAAATGTTCATTGAATTTAGGTCCAACCATTGATGAACTTCCCTCCACTACAAACCATTCATCAACCAAAAGAGATCATCACTCTAAAATTTTATCTTAACATTCTCTTAGTTAAATATAGCTAATTTTTTGAGCTTATATCAAGAGAATTCCACATGGAATTTAGTTATGGCTAATCAATTTGGCATTCTCATTCCTTGTGCTAAAAGTAATAGGTACAAAGCCCGTTTCACTAAATTATGTTTTTGACTACATTGATGAAAATTCATGCATTTCCTATATTAAATCATAGTACCAATAGTTTTTATAATTGTCAACAATATAATTTAAAACATGTAGATTATTATTCTTAATTTTATATTTTGTAGAAAATTTTAATGACAAATTTATACTTCTTTTTAATTTGATTAATCATTCCATTACTAGTATTTACGATCGACGCTGAAGTGTCACGTAGTTTCGCATGGTGATGGTGAACTGTAAAAAGAAAAAATTCAACAAAATTCACAAAAATTATGGTCGAAAGCTCTTGATGTTTAAAGCAACATTTTGAAAATCAGCAAAGTAGGAGGGAGTCAGGTTTTTCGTATGTTTCATTGGAGCGGTATTTAATGATGGAACGGAAGTGAATTTTGATGAAATTAGATGGGAATGAGAGATGACAAATATAACAATAATAAAACAAAAAAAGGGAAAGATATATGTTATCACTATAGGATTACACACACCAGAAACTCATTGATTATATACACCAACAGAGGTTCTCCATTATCCACACCAAAATCAAGAGCTCAAACAACTTTTCTATAAGCAAATATTATTCCTTATCCCTAAGGGTTTACAAAAAACACATATATAACAGCCCAAACATTAAGCATCCTAACAATGCTCAAAGATCAAAAATACCTCGTTACAACTCATGGAATGACCTTTCACATGCTTGATGCAAATATAATATAAAAATACAATGACAATAATGTAAATGCTAATACGATAAAAATACATAAATAAGATGGATCCACATGTGACACAACACAACAAATACGACTCAACCCATCATAAAACCGCAAAGTCCAATCAGATGAAACATGACTCAACCGAGCTCTCAAGCTCATCGCATATGCTCATGTCATATCACGCTCCCGTGCATGCTGCTCCTGTGTAGGCCTTTGTTATCAATTTATCAAAAATAACTCTTGCATAATTTTATTTCTTAAGCAAAATAATAGCCATTTTTATTCTTAACCATTTAAATTCCTAAATATATAAAATATTCAACTATTAAGTTAGAACAAAGTAAAACGTTGTTATGTTAGTATATATACAAATTTATTGAGAATAAATAGAAAATGTATCATTCATGATATTACAATATTTAATTGTAAACATTTAACCTAAATGACACAAAATGTTTGGGTGAGGAATAAATTTTTTAGCTTACCAAATTATTTAATATTATTTTGAAAACAAAAGATACAAGATAAGTAGAGAAAGAAATTTTTTATACATATTTATAAATATAAAGATGATCCTCAAAGCTACTAATTACAAAGAAATCAAGTTGTTGTGTCATACTTTGAAATTTTGAGAGAGTAATTGAATGAAGATTACAAAATAATACATGCATTTCTCAATATATTAATAGGTTTGATGAAAAAATTTAGAAAGAAAAAACGATTTTCATTTAATTTTTATTGATCTTGAAAAGGCTTAAGATAAAGTACTGAGAGAAATTTTTTAGAGACCTTTGCATATATTGATGTTATTAAAGATATATATAATGAGATTGTAATATATGTTCGGTTGCAAAGTGGTTTGTTTAATGAATTTTCTGTTTCCATTGAATTACATCAAGGCTTAGCTCCAAGACCATACTTTTTTACTTTAATTATGGATGTTCTTAGTAAACACGTCCAATAGAATCTTGATAGATCTATAATTGAATTTATAGGCATAAGTTCAATTGTATTAGAAGCCCCAATCTCAAGAACGAGTATTGAGGATTATGTTATCAAAAAGAGCTAAGAGGTTCAAGTACTTAATTCACCTATTAAAAATAATGGTGAAATAGAGATTGAGGTGATTAATAGAATCCAAGCTGTTTGGATGAAATGGAGGAGCGCATCTAGAGTGATGTGAGATCTGAAAATCTCACTCAAATTAAAAGAAATTTTATAAAGCAACTACATGACTAACTATGTTATATGGAGCTGAATGTGGCCAACAAAAAAAAAAACTTAACGATAAAATAAGTGATACAGAGATGAAGGTGCTTATGTGTATGATGGGTAGACTCGTAAGGATAGAATGAGAAATGAGTGTACCTGAGCATCAACAATAGATAAGATTAGAGAATATCTCCTTAAATGATTAGAGTATATTAAGCGTATATTGTTCAATGCCTTTGTTAGAAAAATTGAGTTTATGAATTTCTCCTATAATAAAAGTGAAAGAGGAAGACCGAAAAAGACATGATAAGAAACTATATGAATAATTATATATGTGTGGACTTAAAGAGAGGTTTCTATTTGATCAAAAGCACAATGAAAACAAATGATTCATATAGCTAAACTCACCTAATAGGATTAAGGCATAGTGTTGTGGTTGTTGTTGTTATTGCTACCAAAGCACACGAGGGAACAATAAAAAAAAACTTTAATACATGTATAAAGTGCATTGCTATAGTATGAAAAAATAAGAATTCATATATGAGAATTTTTGGTTGCACAGCCCTTAATATAATATGAAGCGAAGTTGCACAAGTGTAATTTCTTCACTAATTGGGAATGAGATATAAATGGTATATAATATATAACTTTTTTTCAAATTTTATTCCAGAATCAAAGAAAAAAGAGAACTTTTTTGTCTTTCCTTTATATATAAGAAGGATATCCCAATCATTTACTTCAAGAAGTACTAGTAATCTATTGAAGCAAGCCAGTCATGAAAGAATGAATAGGGATTGAGAATATGCGATCATTTTGAATTGGAAAATTAAGAACTACTAAGCTTTTGCAAATTGAATTCTCGGGTGCGTGTGTTAGGATTCAATTTTCTTAGTAACTATTCAGTGGTATGATTAAAATGAGGTGAGCATTAATTGATCCAATGATTGGTTTAAATATAGAGAAAGGGAAATTGAAGAATTTTTGTTCTTGCTATGGGGGGGGGGGGCATTAAAGGGTTGCAATATTAATTTCTACCAAAGAGCACATAGCTCGAACGGTTTGAATAGAAAATATATTCTTAAAACCAAAGGTTGCATGTTAAAGCATCTATGTAGCTGAAACGCAGACGATTGTGACAAAACCAAAGCTTTTCTCTTATTCATATAACAAAAGGAGAGAGTCATAGATCTAAGATACCTAATAACAAAATCAGACATAAAAAAAAAGGCTTCAAAAAACATAGCAAAGATCCTATACAACAACACCAAACTTCCTGCAGAACAGGGATCTGATCCCACATAGTATACCAAAACTTCTGAACAAAATAGTTAGTAGCATGGGCCCTTTATCATTGAAAATTTCTAATGTAAAATTGTAAATCTGATTGTGAGAAATGCACCTTTTATAATCATGGGTTAAGTATATTTTTTCTTGCATCAAGGCATCTGCAAAAAAAAAATGTCTTTTAATTACAATAAATGAAGTTCAATATAAAAGGCATTCACTTTACGAAATGCTCACCTCTGTAATATCTCTTGTGCTTCCTCTATGCGTTCAAGGGATTGAAGAGTCATGGCAAGGCCTTCAGCTGCTGCTATTGTCTCCAAGAAATTCCATCCCTGTCAAGGCCACATTGCATACCGGTAAAAGACAGTAATTTGCATACGCAGTGCTGAAATCTTCCTTATTTATATATCTAGAACCCAAATTTTATTTATAAAAAAAAACACAAATCTAATTCCGCAACTTTTTCATGTTTATTTGTAAATGTCTCCAAAAACGTGTGCGGATAATGCGCGATAATATTGGTAAAAAATATAATTGATAATATTTTCCATAATGTTACCCATCAAGAGTTCATTGTTGCCACCCTTGGAAATATTTTTGAAGCTAATCTTTATGATGCTAATACAACTGCTTTTCCTAAGACCAAAGCAACTCTTACTAAAAGTATAATGATGTTGAAATATTCTGAATGTAGAAATGCAGTTTAAAGAAGAAAATTGATGTGGGGAAAAATATCAAGTTCTATCATAGTTGGGTTATAAAAAAATATTAATTAATACTACTGATAAAATTGTTATCCCTGATGATATTACTTTAAAGAACATAGATAACATTGTTAATTCTGCTATAAGCTATTTCACTGACCTTTATAGTGAAGAGGTTAACTGCCATAAAGTTCCTTCTCTGACCCCCCCTTCCATGTTGATTGATAGACATATTAACGAGGGTCTTAATGAATTACCTAATGATATAAATAAATTTGGCATGCGGTGAAATCTCTCAAATCCAATAAGGCTCCTGGCCCAAATAGCTTCCCTAGTGAGTTTTAGAGTATATTTTGGAATATTATTAAAGATGACTGCTGCAATGTTGTTAGAAAAACTTATTGTGGTGTTCCTATTCCTAATTTTTTTACTCAAACTGTTATTTCCCTTATTCCCAAAGGTAACAATAGTACTTGGTGGAACCCATTTAGGCCCATCAGTTTGTGAAAGTGTTCAATGGTATTAAAAGAAAATAGAGAGGCCAAAATCTCATGCTCAAAAATGACTTGGAAGAAACTAATGAAAAAGTAAGTTGAAACTTTCTTACTTTTCTTTGCACAGCTTTTATTTCAATGAAAAGTTCAGTACAGAAGTCAAAAACCTGTTTGTTAATACATGGTTCTCCATTATTAGAAATGGCTCTCCCAAAGGTATTTTAAAATCTGGGAGAGGTTTAAGAAAAAAAAAGCTTTTATCTCCCATCCTTTTTGTCATTGTCGTGGATCATTGATCCAAAAATATCATCAAATTAATGTTGCAAGATTAATCTATGAAATTCAATGTAGGTGGCAAAGCTTAGGTGACTCACTTTGATTATGACGATGATTTAGTTATTCTCACTAATGGAGAAAAATGAACCATCAATAAAATTTCTAGTCTTCTCCACACTCTCCAAGATGATACCGACCTTAAAATAAATATCAAAAAATCCCAATTCTTCATCAGCACGAAGCTCTTTGAATAGCCAAAATTATATTACTAAGATGCTTGGGTTTAAAATAGGCAAAGCCCCTTTCAATTATCTTGGAATTACTATATTCAATGGAAATAATAAGAATGTTCACTATAAAATTGCAACAAAATTAAGGGATGGGAGCACAATTATATTTCCCCATAGGGGAAAACTTATTTTAATCAAACATGTGCTTAACACCATTCTCATATGTTGGTTGGAAATCATGTCCCATGTGGGCTTACAAAGGTATTAAAACCATTTTCAATATATTTTTGTGGGTTCAGAATGTGGGGTTCAAGATGATTTGGTCCAACTGAACTGATATTATCTTTCCTGTTCAAGAGGGTGGTATCGATAATAGGAATCTTGAAGAAATTCACAATGCATTTTCCTTAAAATTATTAGGAAGTTTAGAACCTCCAATATTATTTGGAATCAAATCCTGTTTGCTAAATATTGTGTTACCAAACATCCATACACTATCTCCCATAAGCTTAGTGATTCTATCACTTGGAGGAGAATGATCGAGAGTAATGATACTATTGAAAATCTTCTCACTTGACACATAATTGATGTCACTGTCTCCTTTTGGTTTGATAAATGGTCTCACTTGGGCATTATTGCTGATAAAAATGATCCTATCATCCCTAAGTTGCAAGTTATAGATTGTTTCAACCAATTTTGCAGCTGAAACTGGCCTTATTTGCAGAATTGGTTCCTATTAATATCATTAATGAGCTAAACAATGGTTCCATGCTGTAAAGTCTAAGATAAGTGCAATTTCTGATTTAGTGCATCATGATAAGTTCAGTCTATCCCTAGCTTGGAAATTATATAGAAATATGGATCTTTAGAAGGCGCCACTAGATTTGGAACAAGTACATCCATACTCATCTCAGTTTATTCACTTGGAGATCGTTTAATAATTTAATTAGTGTGGACACTGAAATGTAGAAAAAATGGTTCCAAATTGTATTTAAATGTAAATGATGTGGAAATTTGAAATCTTTGGATCATGTGTTTTTGATAATAGTACTAGCAAAATTATTTGGGATACTATCAATATATATCATAATGGCAGCACCTTTCATGATATAAATCGTTTCTGAGTAGATGGAATAACGTGAATGTGTCTAATAATAAACTCCATATAGGTAACCTCATTGACATTTTTGGGATTTGGGCCATTTGAGTAGCTAAAAATCAATCTAAATATCATAATACAGATATGAACCACCTGAACAATATTACTTTCATTTTATCTAAGGTCCAGATTTTCATTAAAAATATTCCCCTTAAATATTTGATATGGAAAAACATTGACCATAACAAATTTAATGATGCCTTTGCCATTAATGTATGTGGAAATTTTACTTCTATGTGCTAAATGCTGTTGGCCTTCGGGTCTGCTGTGTAATATCCTTCTTTCTCCTGCTTGGCTGTCCCTGTGTTGCCTGGGTGTATATCTTCATGTGAAATTTATTTATATTGCTTGTCTAGTATGTTAGTCCTTCATTTTCAATTTGGCGTTATATTTGGATGCACAATTATCATCATTGTTGGGTCTGCTTTGTACTGTTTATCTATTCTAATGCTGGAGGTTTTTCTGTTGGGTTGTTGTTGAGGTATAAGCTATTTCAATATTGTTGGCACCAGTTCTTCTGTATGATGTCTTATTTAGTTTTGGGTTCCCTGGTTCCTGTATGTATCGAGCTCGAGCAACCACATTTCCGCAGGGTACCCCATTGGGCCAGCTGGAATGCTTATGCAATTTTTTTAGATACCAATATTTATAATAAGAAGTTTCACTGGCTTTGGTACATATCCAATATAATTGTTTGAATGTCCCATTTGTTAATGCCAAGTCGCATGTGAGTGTGATTTATTTCTGGGAAGAATCTATTATTGGTGCTGCACCTTTTGATAATAGCCTCTAATATTTTTGTTGATGCTTACTTCACTGATATGATGCATTCTTATTACGCTAGGTTTCAGACCTGAGAGACTAATATGAAGTGAAACTATAGGGATTGTAATTGCTTGTCTGGCTGGGATGGTCGGAATTGGTCGAACTCATCTAATTATTTCCATTCGTGGTTCGATTTTATATATCATAAGTCTGATCTATCTTCGAGTCTAGACTGTGTAGGGTTCATATCCGCTGGAGGAAGGCAGGACAAAAGAGATGTTTGTTCAATCTCTGAAGGGAATAAGAGATTTGAATCTTTTACCTTCAATTTTTAAATTTGATACAAACTCTAACTTAATGTTTAGAATTTTATGGGTATTTTGCTTTCACGAGGCTTCATTTTAGGTTATATCCTGAGCAAGAAATTAAAAACTGAATCGAACTGGCCAATTCAGCAGGATTCAAGCACGAACTAGCCGGGATCCCAAATTTTAAAGTCCGATTAAACCCTCTTTTTTTTTATCGGCGTTTGGCCAGCAAACCATTAAACCTGTTCGGTTTTATTCAAACTGCCTGGTTTGAATTTTGGTTTATTTTAGGTCCTCTTTTGTTCTTAAAAAGAACTATTTATATAGAATAAATACAATTTGAATAAAAATGATGTGGCACTAAAATAGGACAGTTGGAGCTTAAATAAAAAGGGATTGGCGCCGATGGCACCCATGTGGGCATTTTCCGGTTGCGCCCAGGGCTGTGTGGATGATGTCATCCAGTCAGATGCGGGAATTTCCGGCATACTTCGGTGGTAAGCAGGAGCTGCGGTTGCTGCGATTGATGATATTTAAAAATAAAATATTCCTAAATATCTCTAGTTATATTCGCCCGGATTAATTCATTTGTTGCAACATTATATATATATATATATATATATATATATATATATATATATATATATATATACATCCGGTTCGACCCCAGTTCGACTTTCGAACATTGAACCTCTCGTCGTAACAGTTTGATGACTGATCCGATTTTTATATCCTTGCCTGGTAGGCTTTTTTATTTTGGATTGGTGCTGCTTTATTTAGATTTATGTTTTTTTTCCTTTATTTTAGGTTTTCTTGTAGTTCACCTACCATCTTTGTACTTGTAATGACCCTGGGTCATTACTAAGGAAGACGTTAACTTCCCCGCTAAATTATGTTGTTCTTCAAATACCCTCTAAAGTTCGTTTTATGTTAATTACCTGCTAAATTTCTGGTTTTCATTAATTTTCCCGCAAATGTTCTTTTAATTTCCGCGAACTTTTGTTTTTATTTATTTTGTGTTATAATGACCTCTGGTCATCCTCTAATCAAATTTTTATTTATTTCATGTTATAATGATCTTTGGTCATTCTGAAAATAATTATTGCTCGAAATTCAAAGATAATGTACATTTCGGATTCGTCACATTCAAATTATCTATGGTAGAAGTTCCATGAAATTTGGACTTAAAATGGAGGATGTATGGAATTGAAATGAAATTAGCATAAATAATTATATAAGTGAATATATGGGAATAATCTTTAAGAAACGTTTAATAAACATCCATTTAAAACCGAGAGGTTTCTTTTCGCAGAAGACCGAGACTCGTTCCATGCGAGTCTCATCAATGGAGCGACAACCCGTGAGGTCGCGGTGGTCCTGTGGAAGGATGCGTTCTTCAAAGCCGTCCATAGAGGGCAATTAGTACCCCTACGACTACTCCCAATCCCTTCGAAACTCCCAGTAACCTCTTGAGGCTCTCCCTTTTATCTTCTCCAACCTCCCGATATTTATGTCAAAACTTTCTGCTCACCCAATGGAACCATCGACCTCTGGCAATTTAAGGCGAGAGAAAGGAAAGCCCTAGCATTCCTATGCCAACCATCGACCACCGTCACACCTTCCTAAGCTTCCTTCTTCCTACGCTGACCTCTAAAGCTTTGCTCGATCGCAAAAAGATATCAAAAGTTTCCTTGCGATACACCAATACTTTAATTTCTTTGTGAACTATCGCAACCTGCTTCACATGTTTAGGGCTCATAAGTAAAATGTAAGTGGAATATTTAGCCATTATAGGATACTATTCTAGAAATATATTATTAGAAATCTAGAATGAATCTTTTAAATTTGTATTTGACCAACTTAATATCCAATGTATGATACTTCCCTCTTTTGTATAAATTTGAATACCTAGATTCATACAAATATTATTCAGAATCCATTTAATTAAAATTATAGTAACGTGAATTAGCCTAATCTAATATCCCGAACCTACTGTATTGGTGATTTCTTTTGCATCCCTAAATGCGCACAAATATCTAGAGAATAGATCTAAACTTAGAGCTAGAATTCATTAGTGGATCCATTATGATTCGTTGAAAAGTAAATTAAGATGTGGCATGCTATGAGAAACATTTTGTTCAATCTTCAAGCTTAGGCACTTGTAACCTGCTTCAAATTTTGATGTGAAAAATGTTGGGATTAAATAAGTAAACTAATAATGCATCAATTTTATAATGTAAGGGTCAGTTGATCTTAAATCTAATACAATTCTTGAAGCCACTTTCAATCAGAATTTATTTCCAAGTTCAACTATCATTAATAACCCCACTTTTACCTAATGCTTCTTATTTGCTGTTTAGAAAGTAGTGCAATATGATGATTTAATCAATAGATTAGTTTGAGTATCAACCACCTAAGAATATATGCGTTAAAACTTCTTATGAATGTTACAAGTAATGTGTGCGGTGGATTGAACTCCTGAGATTAGTTTTGTAAGTGATGACCCTGCAATACAGGTCAAAGCATGCTATGTTCTGCACTGAAATGAGAATAATGTTGCTATTTGCTAGTACTCTGAGTATATCGAAAGATTTCTAAGGACTTGAGGGTTTTGGAGGCGTTTGGGCTGCTCTTTTGTAGTTGCTTGTTTGCTACATTATAAAATAAGATTAGGAACCTAGTTTAAATAGACATAATTCAGTTTCTTAATTTGGGATTTGTCTTAAATATGGTCAAAAATCCTTAGAGAAGATTTAGGAAGCTAATTTTAATTATAAAGTTAAAAAAGTATTCATATTTAAGAAAAATGGAGGATGTGAGCAATAATAAGTGATGGTGAGCTGAAATTGATCTAGAGTCACTAGGAAGTGTTTAGTCAGATTCTATAACCAATAGAGGATGACCCTAGAGTAAGGGAAGGTCGAGATCATGTCTATAAATAGGAACAATTTCATTACAGCACATTGAAATCTTAATTTGATCTTTAAAAATGAATACACTAATGATTTAACTATACTTATTTTTGGGAATTTCATCCTGAATGAAATGAGGGGTAGATTAGTTAAATAAGAATACATAGAAATTTTAAGTTCAAAAACTAAAGCAATTAATTAAAAATCAAATTTGAGAGTAAGAGTACATACTTTAATACAAACCATCATTCTTAAAGACTAATAAAGATAACAAATTTAATGTTTGCAGACATATCAACTTGTGAGTACTTTTCAGCATACTCAAATACCAAGGTACCCAGATATTACTTTTGCACTAAGTTGCTTTTATTGCTGTTTTAGCATCGCTTTGAGCTTTATCCATGTTTATGTTGAATGAAATGTTTATTTACTGCCAAAATAATGTCACATGACGAAATATATTTATTATGTCTTGTGAATGTTTGCAAGGGTTCCGAAACGATAGCTGAATTAAGTTATGGACGATGCTAGTTCATCAGGAGTTATAAGGAGTCATCTGAAGCCTTTGAGGGGACCCAGGTGATGAACATGCTTTATTGAACCCAAACTCGAGGTTCTAAATTCGCCCAACATAACTTTAAACACTGCTTCATCACATCCAGACATACTTGTGAATATTCTTATATGTTGATTTATTTTATAAAAATGGCATGTGACATAATTATGACATAGAACATAAATTACTTTCTAATGATCTATGTGCATGAATTTATACCATTTTTATGTTTATTCCAAATTTCCTGCAAAATTTTGTCACTTATATATTGCATATCGTATTTGAAATTTGAAAAAGTGTAACACTTAATATCATTGGTGCTTAGAGTGTTCTCTAATTTTTGAGAATTCAAATCCCGGCATTGTATTTATATGATGCCAAATCAGGTACAATTGAAGGAGGCTGAGCAGGCTCGATGATAAAGCGTATGAGGAAATCACTATTCCACGTTGTGCAAAGTTTGTTTGTTCATACAGGCAGTGTGATTTGGGGCTCTTACCACCCAGTCGCTTAAATAATTTAAAGAAAAGATTTTAAATTTTATTTCATTTTATGTTTAAGTATATTGTAATGATTATTGTCTCAAACTTTAAGTGTGTGAACAATATTATTTTGAAAGATTTCTTATATTAAATTGAATGAAAGATTATTGAGTTGCATATTGTATGGCTCTGGATGTTTAATTATTGTATTAAATGCTATTTTATTTAGCCGTACAATAGGATCTTGTGGGAATGAACCAAATGTTGGATTAGTTTTACTAACACAGCATTGGGTCATTACAGTACAATTTTATTTAAGTGAATAAAATTTCTTTCCCCTATCTATATATATATATATATATACAGTGTAAGTCCTTGGATTCCATTCTGATAAAGACTGTTAACTCCAAATTGTGAATTGAATAACTCTAGTCTCAGCAAAATGTCTTCTGCTCACCTAAATTTGAACTATCATAATCTATATTAAAAATGCAATAAGAGATAACAAACTTAGTGTTCTAATATCCATCCACATTCAGCTGCACAACTGAACAGCATAACTTTTAAATTTATCATGCAGCAGATGTTGAAGATTAGGCAAATATTTCATCAATCAACTCGTTATCTTGATCGATGTAATTACTATGATAAGGTTGAGCAAATATACAGCGAGTATCAACCTTCCCATTGTCTTATTGAAAGCAATCCTAGGATCAATATCATTCATGCGTTGTTATATATTAACCTAGTCAGATGACTTGACACCCATATCAAAATTAGCATCTTTATAAAATAAGCATCAATAGAGACATAAACATAATTAAGACTTTGTAAACATGCCAAAAGTTTTCCCATTACATAGCTTGAAGAATCAATGAATCCCAATAAATCCTGTAAAAAATTTAATGGAGCCGATGGAAGATGACATAACTCGACCTGATTCATTCAGAATAGAGATGCAAGAATGGAGGCCATGACAATGGGACATATGGTTTTTGAAACAACATTAAGAAAAAAAATCACAAACAAAAAAGTGCCACTGATGCACGAAAAAAAAGGTGCTTTTATAGCCATCATTCAAATATGGGCACACACATTATTAAGGAATGCCGCATAAAGTCTATGTGGACCTAACTTTCGTCTGCATTAAAATGAATTTTTATTGCAATATTGTAGATTTCCTGCCCAATGATTCAAATTTCAATTTGAATATAGAATTTTAAAGAGAAATAGTTTTGAAAAAATAACGCCATTGTTGCTATAATATGACTGCAAATTTTTGCTCATATTTAAATTCAATATTTGCATTTGAAATTTAAATTTCAGAGGAAAATATGCTTGGCAAATTTCATTAACATAATTAAAAGAATAATCAAGAAATGAATTTGGTTTTAAGAAAATTTCCTTGATTTTACATCTTTGGCAGAAAGTTTACAAAGATTACAATTTAACATTATGTAATAAAAAAAACTATTTAATGCAGATGATAATCAAATCCACATAATGTTGGCGTGGCATTTCTTGAGAATATGAACGTCTATATTTAGTTGCTACAAAATTATTTTATTGTCCTGCATCATAAATCATATCACATTTGATGCTTCTAGAGATTAGAAGATTTCATAAAAATTTATGAAAGTTACTAACCTTTGAAATTTCGAAAATGTGTAACATTTTTCTCTGAAGATGTTCAGCTTCAACTAGCCTTTCAGATTTTAAAAGCATCTGCAGGAGAAATACAAACCTTAAAAATCAAGATTCCGATTCATGAAATAATAAAAATAGTGATGTCACAGTTAATTAAGAAAATAGAATATACAAAAAGGCGAAAGTAAATTATCGCCAACAAAGTATGATGCCTAGAAAATAATGCTTAAGAGAAAAGAAAAACTAATCATTTCCTGAAACGCTGTTTATCATTTCTCTATTTCAACAAGTGTACCAATGCTTAACAATTTGTAAATTAGTTTAAATTAGTTTAAAGAGCACATTAACATAGTTGATTGAGCCATGACATAAAAATGCATTAATGTGCTCATATGCAGCGCAAGCATGCAAGCACAGATATATAAGTGTAGAGACACATCATTATGGTTCTAAATAAAAACCATCACCCCAGATAAATAAGAAATAACAAGATAAACTACTATTCCGAAATTGCTAGCGAATTGAGCCCGACAAATCATGGGGCACTTAAATCAACACTCGAAATGGCTCATCAGTGGTCCAAGCCTAATCAATCGAAAAGGCTTTCCATTGTTGACCATTCTTCCAAGTGTTGAGCATTATAATATGATGAGTACTCTAATGAACACCTTTCCTGTTTAACTCTTCAAGACATTGTACACTACTTGATCACTCGAATCATAACCCAAGAATATGAATCACAAAATGACCAAACAAACATCCTCGTATAAATTTAGATCATTGCCAATAATCGAATATAATAATAAATCAGAAAATTCAATAGATCAATAACCCTGGAACCACATAGGCAAAACAAGGATTCACTGCCTTGAAGAAATGTCCCAGTAATATCAATCGAAGACCAAACTAGAGAAACATATAATGTTAACTGTAAGCAACTTACGGATGCTCGACCAGTCTGGTAGGGCATGGGCCAAATGCTTGACGGGGTTAAGGAGGATAAGATTTGGGTAGGAGCCTGAAACAAGCATATGAAGTGAGACCAACAGTGTGGAAGTGCAAACAATATTTAGAAAGATTCTCAAAACTCATTAGCTATAAGTAACCAAAAGAACCAAAACCAATCCATACTTCAAATGAACGATCTGGCGTAATGTCCAACTCAACCAAAATGCAAGCCACCAAGGTTCAATTCATATTTTCAGCAGCCACATCAATTATAATAGTCTTATAAAAAATAAATCCAAGAGCCCATAAAGTGGAAAGGTAGCAAAATTAGACACCGAGCTTAGAAGATGATGCCCAATTCAGCTTAATTGATAAATCTACATCTGGATTCAAATTGGAATACCACTTTACAAGTCTAATGGGGAATCCCACCATTTGGAAAAATGGACAAAAAAGATGCTAGCAGAGTTTAAATCATTTTATAGCTTCGGAAATACATATCTACATTCAATGAAGCCAATGAACCCAAAACTAGAAAAATCAAACTAATGTAGAGCCTGGCGATGGCATCCATCAGTAAGCAACCACAAAAATTCCCAATGTAGGAAAACTCAACAAATGTACAGGTTCATGCATCTCCTCCTCAAAGAAGAATATGGCTAGTTTAGCGTCCATGATGAAGGGGCATTTGAAGCTCAAAAGGATTGATGGAGGAGTTGGCAACACATACGCATGCCCATGCACGCACATAATCGTATATATGTATATATGTATATATGTATATATGTATATATGTATATACGTGCATGGGTGAATTATATATGAAGGAATAAATATATATTGTATGAATATACGCGAGTGTGGGCGTGGGCATGGGCATGTGTGTCAAGCTAAAGACATGGCACTACAAGAGAGAGAGGGTGCTAAGAAATCATACTTGGGGGACTAAATGAGATGATCATAAGAGATGTAATAGATTGTAGTCACTTGTAGTCTACAAATGTGAACAAGCTAGTACTATGTAGAATATTTAACTATGATATCTGGATGATCAGTGTGCTTGTGGTATGGTAGGATGTGTTATGCTTAGCACTATGTTTCTATATACAATATGGCAAATGAGAAGCAAAAAAAAACTTATTATATGCTTCGCCCCAAATATATCTCAAGCCATTATAAATACAAGGAATCTTATTAAAAGACATTACTATATTTGTGATTACTGTATTAAGAATATAACTATATTATATTAGAAAATATTATTATATTTGTGATTACTATATTAAGAACAATATATATTATATCTTGCCATTTTTGTGTAGACTGGCTATAAATACCGGTATTATTCAGTAATGAAAGTAATTTTTTCCGTTCCCAATTTTCGCTAGCGTCTCACATGGTATCAGAGTGAGGTTTCTTTGCCCGTCATTCTTCTTGATTGTGATCTAGGGCTTCATTTTTGTCACTTAAAGCTCGTTCAACTCTTGTCCCAAGATTAATGAACCAATCGTTTGCAAGGATCGAACTGTTGTGTTGATCATAATGGAAATCAGGAAGATTCCAATATCAGCTCCGGTAATCCTTCATGAAACTCCTCTCCATCATTAAGTGTGCCCAAGTTCGAATCGATCTCAATAAAGCTTGATGAGAATAACTTTCTTCTATGGAGGACACAGTTGATTCCATTATTCAGCAGTCATGGGCTTCTTGGGCACTTGGATGGCTCAGTTCCATCTCCTTCTCCTCTTGACAATGCCAACACCCCCAATCCCAATTACCTTGACTGGTTTATTTGGGATCAACAAGCTCTAACATGGTTTTATTCATCCCTAACCGAAACAGCCTTCAAACATGTCGGCATTAGATCAACCAGAGATGCTTGGATTGCCTTGGAGAATGCGTTTGCCAACCCCTCGCAAGCTAGGATCCTTCAACTACGAATGCAGCTACATGGGCTAAATCAAGGAAGATTGTATGTCTCCTAATACCTTCAAGGTGCAAAGAACATTGCTGACAATCTCTCCTCCATTAGATGAGTCCTACCTTTCAAAGATTTCAATGCATTTGTATTTCAGGTCTCAACCCTGAATCCTGCAATATTGTTACAGTTTTGACGACTTTGGGAACTCCACTAACGTATTCCGAACTATTAAACTTTCTTCAAATTCATGAGATACAACTCAAGATGAAGAATCCTATCATTACGCCTATTGCTCACCTAACTGAGCAAAACCACTATGTAAAAAACATGGTCGAGGTGAACAGTCAAGGGGCAAAGGATGCTCTCAGTCAATCAATAATAATGTATTGTGTGCCATTTGTGGAAAATTTAATCATACTACTGATCGGTGCATTATTGGCAATCTCTTGCTAGAAAATGTGTTTCGCCTTCAATCCATTAAGCCCAATGCTCACATCGGCGAAGGTACTGCTCGACCATTATACTTTCCTCAAGCCTACATGTCCCACCACATCCCTCAGCTACCATAACCTTTGGCATATGGTCAACCTCCCACTCAGCATCTCTGACTTCCACAAACCGAGACAACAATTTCTATGTTGATACCGGAGCAACAACGCACATTGTCTCAAATCTATCGCAACTATCCCTCTACCAAAACTATACTGGTTTTGAACAAGAGACAGAACTTCTTGAACCGAAAAAACTCTAAACTGTTCTTCAATCACCCGTTTGGACAACAGTCATGCTAGAACTTTACTGTCTTTCAAACAATAACACTTGAACCTTGGCTCCTCTACCTCTAATAAGTAAAAATCATAGGGTGTAAATGGTTTTTCAAAATAAAAAGGAACACTGATGGCACAATTAGTCTCTATAAGGCTATGCTAGTTGCAAAGGGATTCCACCAATGATATGGGATCGACTACATTGGCACCTTCACTCCTGTTGTCAAGCCAACCACCATCAGAATCATTCTCTCCATTTCTCTTTCCCACAACTGGCTGATGCGGCAATTGGATATTCAAAATGTATTTCTCCAACGGGGATCTTCTCGAAAAAATGCAAGAACCACCTGGTTTTGTCAGTAATACTCAACCACATGCCGATGTCGAATTCACAAGTCGATTTATGTGCTCAAACAGGCTCCTCGATCATGGTATCACCAAGTTATCCTCCGCTCTACATATGCTTAGCCTTATCAAGTCTTGAAACGACTCCTCTTTATACATATACAACAAAGACGACATTCGTTCATACCTCATTGTATATGTGGACGACATCACAGGCAATTTCGCCCACCATATGGATCTCACGATTCAATCATTTAAGCAACACTTTGTTGTTCGAGATCTTGGTAATATAAACTTCTTTCTCGACATGCAACTCACAACTACAGAACTAGGTCTTCACCTCTCATAGCAACGACATATTTCTACTCTTCTTCATGACGTTGGGCTCACCGATGCTAAACCCACTGATACTCCTATAGCCGCCAACATTGTTATATTTGCCTATGCCAATCCTCTATTTAATAATCCCACTTTGCATCATCAAACAGTTGGCTCTCTTCAATATGTTACCATTACTCGAACAAGCATTTCTTTCGTTGTTAATAAAGTTTGTCAGCTCATGCATCGCCCCACCAAAAATCGTTGGTTACAGTTTACACCATGTCTCTCAACTCGGTTACATGCTTTATCCGATGTCGACTGGGACAGTTGCCCAGATGATCACCAATCAACGAGCAGCTATGTTATCGTCCTGTAAAACAATTTGATATCGTGGTCCTCCAAGAAACATGTTGTTTCCCGCTTCTCTACAGAAGCTGAATATCGTTCCCTTGCAAACACCGCATCTGAAGTCACCTGGATCATATTTCTCCTTCAAGAACTTCACATCACTACAGACATGCCTCCTATCATTGGTGTGATAACATCAAAGCTACATATTTGTCTTCAAATTTTGTTCTTCATGCATGCACCTAACCCATCGAAATTGATGTGCATTTCATCCAGGACAAGGTTCTACAAAAAGCGATTATTGTTCAATACATTCCCTCCAACAATCAAATCACCGACACCTTTACCAAACCTCTTCCAAGTACTCATTTCAAGTATTTGTGCGAAAAACTTCATGTATTTCCTAAGACATTTGTTTGAGGGGGGATATTAGAAGATATTGCTATAATTGTGATTATTATATTTGTGGTTACTATATTAAGAATATTACTATATTATATTTGTGATTACGATATTATATATTACCATATTTGTGATGTATTGACCAGCTATAAATATTGATATTATTCAGTAATGAAAGTAATTTTTTTTGTTTCTAATTTTTGCTAGCGCCTCACAAATCTCTTAGGGTCTTACGTTTAAAAAAATAGACCTAAATGTACATTTATCTCTTCTAGATCCTTCAAAATAAAAAGTAAAATGATCACTTCAGTCTTGTCAATGCCCAAGAATCTAATTCATAATAAGTGAAATTCAGCTTATTCTACTACCATAGAAGATAAAGAAATCAAAATAGAATAAAAAATTGCGACTTTTTCAAAATGAGTAGGGTAACAACCCCTTCAATCACATTATATAGCTCCATTGACAATTCCGCTTTTTCCACCTCGCACCTCTCCAAAACTCTCAATCAACCTTTTCCAACACCTCTACTTCAATAGACCCACCAACAAACTCCACCAATAAATCATGGAGAATACCAATGGCCACCGAAAACTCTCACCATTAATGAGTTCGAAATAAATACAAGATGGTTGAGCAAGTAGACAGCCATTTGAAGATAATCAAGAGCATAAACACCATTTTTCATGGAAGAAAAAGCCATCATTTTGACCCAAACCATGTTGACGTCTACAGTTTGGTCACAACGGGATATCACTTCATGATAAATGGTATTACAGTGCCAGCAATATTTTGAAAAACTTTCAGGGACACCTATTATTTATAACCAAAATTCCAAGAAGCAAGCCAAACAAAAGAGAAATAATTCATTATGATACCACAACGAGCATAAGATCCATAAAAGGTGGGAAAAAATCATGGTAGATATAAAAATAAGAAGCTCGACAAAGATACATCCCATCGACTATAGAGCAGGTTAGTTGCACCAATGAATTTAGAACCATAGGAAGGCCAATCAAATATGTTAATTGATTACTCCACAACAGAATCAAAATTAGGCTACCATTTAAGGCATAGGATACTATTTTAGAAAAATAACAGCTCTTGGGAACACGCCAATATAATCATCATCATTGAATAGCTATATTAACACATATATCTGATTAGTTAGTCTCACAAGTAAATCACCAGAAAAGTAAAACTTTCTAAAGCGCCTTTCTAATACTATCAATCAATAATCAATCGTAAAAAAGTATTCTTAAAGCTCCGTTATAATACCAACCATCAATGAGCAACTGTTAGAAAAGTATACTTACTACAGCGCCTTTCTAATGCCAACCATCATTGAGCGATCATAAAAAAACTTACCAAAGAGAGAACTTGAATAGACAACCAAGATCTCTTATCTCTTCCTCTGAAAAGAAAAAGGCGAGTTTCAAAATAAGATGAGGGTTTAACGTTTGGGATGACAACAGACAAAGTGGGTCTGAAATTACAAAAGCAAAGGATCCACACATCCACAGGACCCGCCCACATTAATTGGTGCCCTAGCCAAAATCTCTTATCTCATCAATGGAGAAAAGAATGAGATGAAAAAAAAATGATAGATCTGATATGGTGGAACATTTGTGAAGCTCTAAGCAAAAAATACCTCACCACAAGACAGAACAACAACCTGGTGAAACACACTAAGGTTAGGCAAGGCCAAGATAATAGGATGACCTCTAACCTAGGACCATCACACAAATGCTAGTCGAAAAAGCTGAAGGGTGAGGCTGGACCGAGCAGTGAAGCTGCCTTGCCATAAGAGGGGGCTACTGACCCACATTCCTAGCAGAAATCCGAGTTGGGAAAAGGGAAGGAGAACCTAGATCAAAGCCATCCACGCTTCCAATGACAATGAAGCGATCGTGAACCAAGTAATGGATCTCTACCCCCCCAGCTTCTTCCTTGACCACAGCCGCAGCCTTTCTTCCAGCCCATAGAGCTAACAAGGCTCGGTGAAATCTAGTAGAGCTGGTGGCAGAGGAAACGCTTGACCTTACCATCACAACATGGAAATGAGAAACAGCTAGGGTAACCAATGTAAACATAACACAAATGAGCTCACACACATATCTCTAGTAGATAATAGTACCTACATATCCATTCATCCTTTTATCTATAGCAATCTAAGAACTTTAACAGAAAAATAACAAGATTGGGATAGAGACTGACATCAACACAACTGAAATGTGTGAAGTAAAAATGACAATCTGAATAAAAATTTAGAATAAAGAAATGTCTTCACAAAAATAAAGATGGAAAACCGGATAAATGCACCATTATATAAGCAGTCTTTAAATCATCAGTTACTGCTGCATACCTTAGCATTGTTAATTTCCAACCAATTTTAAAAATAGAATTAAATACAGTATCCATTAATTGTTACTCTAAGAGAAAATTCATAGAATAGATGAAACATACATGGGAAAGAGACCGCATCCTCCTTACACAAGTTATCGTTTCTCCCAGACCATTCTCCTAAAAGAAAATTCATATTAACTTTAATAGTTCAAGATATATAGGTTACAGGATAAAATAAGTACTAGAAAATACATGAAAAGCTAACAAAAACCTCTAAAATTCTAATAGACTCTCGGAGAAGTGCCTCAGAATCATTCACCTTTCCCAGCAAATACAACACCTGGTATATACAGAACTGATTAGAATTAATTTGAACATAATTTATTATTATAAAGAAAAAGTTTTAGTAATCCCTATTGTTTTACTTTAATTCCAAATTAGTCCTTGTAATTGTTATATCATCAAATAAATCCCTATAATTTATGAAAGTTCTCGTTTTAATTCATATAAGAGACAAATAAGTAAGATATTGATTGAGTGCAGAAAAGTTACCATTCCAAGATGATACATTGTGTTTGCATAATCTGTGTGACCATATCCTAGAACACGTCCCTCTATCTGCAAATGTTGTACATAATTGTTAGACCATATATTTAAAAAGGTAAGTAAACATGCTTTCAAATCACAAGAAAAGCTTTCTGATAGCAAAACGTTAAAAGGAAAGCAATCACCGTGATAGGAAATAAACCATGGAGAATTTATAGAAACTCTCTAAAAAAAGTACCTTCAATGCCAGCTGCAAAAAGAATAGAAATATCAATGGATAGAAAAAGCATGTAAGAATACATAACTAATTTACGATACAAATGGATGCAGACAAGCATACAAGCACACAAGCAGGCATGAAATCATTAGATAAAAGTAACAGATTTATTCGACCAGGTGGAAAAATTTTAGAAGATCAAGAGAATCTTATCATGCTTTGTATAGAAATTCATAAGAATCATTATATAATATTAAGGCACTTATGTTTTCAAAAAACTAATATTTACAACACTAAAATATTTGAAGTGACAAGGAAAAAATGTAAAGAGCTTACCACATTTGCAAAGCCCATTCAAGCTTGAGAACATTGATTACAGTTAACGTGGGCCTAATAGGACTGTGCTAAATGAACCTTGGTGGTTTTTCTATAAACTATTAAGGACCCAAAGGGAAGGAAAGTTTTTTTGTTTAGATTGCAGATAGTTTTGGTGTTGAATGCTCTAAAAAAAGAGAAAGATGGTTGTATGGGAGAAGATGGATTGTAGAAAAGCTGGTGGTAAAACATGAAGGAGAAGAGAATGTGGTTGTAGGTAGAAGGGCGACAGGAAAAGTTTATGAGGGTACAGGAGAAAGATACATACAGAGGAGAAAAACAGAGGGAGATGAAACTAAAGTTGAAAAAAAAGGAAAAACTAGGGAAGGGGGAGGAAACAGATGGTGGAGAAAGTAGATATCAAAAGAAAAATATGGCCAACAATCGCTCATCCATCGAAATATGGTCAGCACTCTTTTCCACATCAAAAGATGAATGCTTTACAATTCTTACTAGTACGCTATCCCTAACTTTAGAACTGAAATAACTATGCAATTTTCTTTTTATTCAAACGTGTTCTCAACTTAGTGCAAATCCTGAATATATGCAAACTCATAATAGAAACAAGAACTCCAAAACAAGATGAGGGACCAACATATAAGTAGAATCATTTCATTGACTAAACAATGAGTACAGCAAGTATCGCTCATAACTTAAGAATGACTAAAAGTAGGGAATCGGAATGTGTTGATGCAGTAATGGCTTGACCACAATCTCGAGTTCGCAGCCTAATCACAATCGGGGTCATAATGTATCGCCTCCCCAAAACAACAAAGAACTATACTCTAAAGAGTCAAAACTCCAATAGATGTAAGCTTAAGAACAAATGCATTCAAATCTTCTCTGATCAACCAACTATCCACTCAAAGTAATTGATCTTCCAATTGTCAAGAAATTAATATTAACCTTCGATCAATTTCAGAGTCTCCAAATTGACAATGCTGTCAACCACCTTAAAATAAACTTGTCAACATTTAAACTAAGATCTATATGCATGGAAGTAGTTCAAGATGGTGTGCATCCTGCCCTACTTTTCTTACAAATTTGAAAGAACCATAAGCTCTTGCATCAGCCTTTTTGACTTTAGCGGATACATAAAGTTCGACTTAAACTCTAACTATGAAATAACCTATCAGATCTGTTTTTGCCTTTACTGTCAATATATTGAGTTAACTCAAAGTGTTCTCTAACAGTAAAACGTAAATTTAAAAAATCATCTGCAAAGGACAAAAGAAAAAGATAGAAAATGCATGCCAAGGAAGATCAACCAAGTCACCAAGACTCTTTGAGATATACCAATATACTATCTCAAAAAGGTCCTTAATAATTTTGGACATGGCACCTAATTAGTACAAACTAAACATCTCTAAAAATTTTCTAATGCTATATTAATCACTACAGTAAAACTGAAAGTTTAGATGGAAAAAGCAAACAAGAATGTCTATTTTGTGCCAAAAGGTGCATACTGCCTTTCAAAAAATATGACAATATGAACCTAAGGGTCAAACACAAAAGATGACAAGCCATGCAATGGACGATATCCCTAGTAAAGAACTTTACAATGTGGGAAGCATCAGTCATTTTAGAACAAAGGATCAAATTATTGTAAGTTGGCAATGGGTTGATAAAATTAACAATTTATTGTTTAAACAATAGCTTATGGGGTCACACAACCATATTGAATTTTATAATAAATTGTTAATAAAAAGTTAAAAGTTAATCCCGAATAACTTAATAACTTAAAATTATATAACCTTTTAATCCTATAATCCATAAAGAGACATTTACATGCAATTTTTATCCCTTTTTTTATTCTTACTTACTTAGTTTAATTTAAATTAAATACCAAATAATTTTTTAAAACAACTCATCCTAACTCAGCTTAAGTTTGCTTAAATTTGAACAAATTAACCATCAAACTTAGTTAACTTAGTTTAAATTAACATAACTATAATTAAATAATTTTATTGATTTTATTAATTAATTATGGTTAGTTAGGATTGTTTCTATAACTTATATTATATATTATGTATATTTCATTAAACAATTTTAGCATGTAAATATTATCAGTTATTATAATTAACTTAATTAAAATTATTATCTTAATCAAGATTCTAACAGTTTAAAATTAAAAATATTTGATTAATTATATATAATAAGTTAATTAATAACTGTATTAATTATATTTATAATTAAAAATAATTATAATTAGATATAGTTTTAAAATCAATTATATATATATATATACATATATATTTTAAATTTAACTATGATAGCATTAATTGTAGTTAATTGATTACATTAAGTATAAACAATTATTAATAATAAATATAATTAGTACATATTTTAATTAAGTAATAAGTTAATAATTATAAATAATAATATTAAATATTTTTAATTAATTGATTACAGCTACATTAATATTATTAAACTTCAACATGAACTAAAGCTTTTTTTAATAAAATCACTTCAACTTAAGACAAATTAGTAATCAAACTAATTTAACATAACAGCTTTGTTTAAAAATCTAAAGTTGAACCAAGCAGTCCTTAAAAGCTTAATAGTTTAAACTTTTAATGTTTAAACTTTAATAGCATTAATAAATAAATATGTTTATAATACGATAAGCATATCACTTTGTGTTTTTGCCATATTATAAATTTTTTTATTTTATTTATATTATTTTGAGTTGTACATAATAAACATATAAAGATTTTTAAGTTTCAACTATTATGATGTAATTTTTATAATTAAAAATAATAAAGAATGCATAGCTTGCTAAACATATAGATTCAAATATATTGGTTTAGTTGAACACCGCTAGATAAAGTTATTAGTAAATTACTTCAAATATATTGTCTATCTATCTTCCTTCTAACTAATGCCTTTAAAAAGCAATAACAACTTGAATCGATTAACCCTAATAAAATAAAGTCAATTGCTTCACACCCGTTTGAGCATGGGTACACAAAACTTAAAATTTTGCAACTAAGCAGTTTTAATCAGACCGACATGCTAATCAGCTCCCAATTAAGCTAGTGGTTGAGTTGAAAACATTGTTTTTCTTTTTTAACTTATCCTTAAGCCTAATGAAGATTTCCCCGTACATTCTATAAACCATAATTATTCTTTCCTGCATCAAAAAATGTAGCTGCCAAAAAATACTTTTATGGAAAAATGTTTCAAGGGTAAGTCATATTAAAAATAGATTAACTATTTGTTATTGCCAAGAGAGTCCCTTCAACTATTTAAAATTAATTAAGTTGCTAATTATTCAACATGCTGAATTTTGGTCCCTATCTGTTTAAGAAAAATTCATATTGGTCCCCCAAATCAATTTATCATAAATTTAGATTAAATTGGGATCAAATGCAATTGCCTAAAACTAAAATGTTCAATATTATTTAATCCAAAAACTATTTTGGCATTGTCTCCTAATATAGGTTGATTTGATTTTGACAAATTAAATTTATTTCCATTGTGTAATATTTACATCAATTATCTTAGGAATTCAAAGTATCAACCTCTCCATTTCGTCCCAGAACTCAATGACCACATCCCATCACATGGCTCCATTAAGTGAGATTAGGCACCTGGCTACACCCTCTCTTGAGCTATTGAAATAACTCGTGAACCTCAACTTGAGCACATCAATCGATATGATATGAATGAAGCAATCAATAACGATCAAATTTATTAGAAATTCTGCTGAAGGTACAAAAGATGGTTAATCTTTACCCCTACACTATCACAGTTTCATAGAAGAATGAAACTTTATGGATGTGAATTAAATTTAGAAAATATGCTTGAAGTTTTAATTACAATTGCAAAGTTAGTTTACTTGGTCATTAAATTAATCAGAAAATGCTCCAAACAGTAGAAAATTACCATAATTAACCAAAAAAGTTTCCACTCAAGGAGAAGTGTTGCTAGAGAATGTACACATATTTAGAGTGAAGCGTATATAACAACAGCTACATTTCTCAGAGCAAATAAATCGTTCAATAAAATTTTAAGATGATGTCTTCAAGAAAATTCATTTATTCATATTTTCTTCCTCACTTTATAATTTTTAACTTTAAATGATCGAAGAGTCTCTCCCCATCATTTTCAATCCAAAAGGTGACACGTCTAACAATAATAAAGTAAATGTAAGTTGAAAAAATTGTATTGTTCGTGAAGTATTTATTAAACAGTAACTTCATTCCAAGTATACAAACTAGCCATAATTAACTGGGTTTACATTCCAGAAGATGTTGGAATATGCAAAAGGCAGTGCATGCTCGAAAAAAATTTGAAACATTGGCAATAGACACAAAAACAAATGAATCAAATAATGAAACTTAAGAAGAGCATAAGATACTGTAAATTTACAAAGCAAAAGGTCAAGTAATCAATTAAAACTCTACCTCATAGCACTCATGAGCTCGCTCAAGCTTCCTCTGAATAAAATAAAAGTGCCCTAGATTGTGCAGGGTGGCTCCTACACTACAAACACCATCAAAGTGAGTTGTTTTTATTTTTAATAATGGTCATAGAGTTTCCCAAATGCTTGCACTAAACATGCAAAATAATTAAGTGAAAATGAAACGCCAGCATTGTCAAGAATTTCGTGAGAATAAGCTTAAGTTTAATAAATAAATGAGAAGTTGTTGGAAAGCTTGCGATTATTTTCTTACACTAGTATATTTCTATGCAAAACAAATATTGAAATCTTTGCAAATCTCAAGTGTCAACTATATAGTGCATAAAAGAGAAAAGGTTGTGTAAATATCATGCAAAATTAACAAACCGGATGTCATTAGCCCCAAATGATTCCTCTAAAATGTTTATTGCCTCTAAATATAATGGTTCAGCTTTATCATATGCCTTTCTTGCCCTGTAAATTTCTGCCTGCATCATTCAAATATAATATATGAGTTAAAAGTAGAAAAAGCAAAGGTGCTCCCTCTCTTTACAAGATTATGTGAGTTTCACTGTAAGAAAAGGGAAAAAAATGAACAAGTATAAGAAAAAATTAAGGAATTATACTAGTCTAAGAAAAAAATAATGCATTAAATTAGTGACCCTAACAAGTAGGCATCATCAAGATAAAAAAAAAACTTCCTTTCTTTATCATCAAATGAAGAGTACCAAATCTGCAGTAGATGCTTATTGATTTTATCATGGCAAGTAGCCTACAAACCAATCAAGCAACAATCATTCTAACTCGTTGCCCTACTTTAAAATAATTCCTTACTTTTAAAAAAATATTTACTGATCACCTACTCCAGTTAAGTCAGCTGATTTAAAATCTCATCAGCTATTTAATTTATTTAATTCCAAACTTGAACGAAGGCCTAAAGCTGTGTTGAGGGAGAACTCGTAATCTCTCACTGTGGTGAAAAACCATGATATCAGGACACATTTCTAGCCATAACAACATGATGATTGATATTAGATTAAAAAACGTTCTTGTATCCCTAAGAGAATATAAGAAGTTAGATATAAAAAAAAAGGAACAGGATCAAAATTAGAGCTCCAACACAGTTACAGGTGGTCATCCATTTGCTTGAATTTTTGCATCAAATATGATAACAATCAATATTTGGCTTAATGAGAGAACAAAAGAATCATTTTGCAATAACCAAATATTAAATCAAAAAATTTAGAGATTCAAGAACTTTTTAATAAAATATTATATTAATTAGACTATTTTGGATAAATTATTTGAATCTTTAATTAATTCAATCATATGAATATATTAATTAAAATTAATAGGGTATTTATGAAATTTGAGGAGACAACGTAAATCGGCATTAAACTAAAAAACATTGGCATATATATAGCTATATAACTTATTATTTATAAATACATATATATTATGTATAAATATATATATATATATGTGTATACACATACATGTTTATTACTAAATAATTAATTATATTTCTCTTTAAAATTCCTCTTCCCTTTCCACCTTCCACCTCACATAGAAGCGCATGAAAGAAAAAAAAGTCCAAAGGAGAAAAGGAAGGAAGAAGAGAAGAACTTCGTCTTGCGCTCCAGAGCACACCCAAGCTTTTTCAATGCAGCAATCAATGCCACGAGTTTAGTACAACCCTATTGTTTTATTAGAGACAAGATTTTCAGGAATTTGGCAGCTTAAAATTGTTTCAACTTTGAGGCAATTTAGCAGAAACGTTATCAAATCTTCAATAAACTTTTCAACCATCATTTTAATTACCATGTTAAAATTCAATGAGCTTTGAATAGATGAATTAGATTTGTTTTTGTCCCAATATAAAAACCACTATTTTTAGAATAGATAAAATGAAAGGGATGTTCGATTAGGGATTAAGCTTAGCTTAGCTAACCTTAGCTTTGCTAAGTTTCGAAATTGTTTAGTTAAGAATCAAATTTAGCTAAATAAGCCAAATTAAGTCAAATGAAATAAAGTCATTTAATTTATAATTAAAAGTATATTAAAATAAAATATATTAATTATGCTAATTAATTACATTAATAACTAATTAATATGTCAAATAGCAATTACCTTTATTATTTAAGTTAATCAATCATGTTAATCAATTGCATTAGCTAATGTTTATGTTATTTTATTTTATTAATTAGTTAATGATGTTAATTAATACATTATTTCAATTAATAACTAAGTTTATTAATTACATTTATTATATATAATAATTAATTAATTATAATATTTAATCAATAATGCCATTTAATAATTAAACTAACTAGTTAATTAGTTAAATAAATCATTACATTATATAATTAATAATATAATGAATATTTATGTTTATTAATAATTGCATTATTATTAGTGATGTTTATTATTTTTTATTTCATTATTTAGTTAATAATGTTAATTAATAATTTGATATAATATTTAATAAACATAAATAAATTAATTAATAACTAATTGCATCAATTATATAATTAGTAATTATGATAACAAGTATATGTTAGATAAATTATGTTAAGCAAGATACACTATATTTTATTCAATCTTAAATTGGATAAATTAAGTTGGGAATACTACCATGCAAAGCTATTAGGAATAAGATAAGTTACGTGCAAAATGAGCCCCCCCCAAGAATTTTTTGTATAACTTAATTATATGTATCAAACAATGATATAGATCATTAAATATAAATTTATAAGATTTAAAAAGAAATTTAAAAGAAATAAATTTTAGTTAAATTTTTTAGACCAATTGAGATTTAACCGGAATATTTTTGTGAATATTAAATTGAACTCATATATTTAAACTCGAAAGGGAAAAAAAAGTTGAGTGTTGAGTCTTATATTTTTGTGAATATTTAGTATGCTATATTATGTGTATATGGATTAAAGAGAAGCCAAAAAAGTAAGCTTGCATACACGACCAATCAAAGTGAATTATTGCAATTCGAACTATTTCATTATTGATACATTATATACATTATCAATTGAAGTCATCAAACCTACCAAAAGACCATGAATTTTATGTCATTATATTTGTTTTCATATTATGCATAGTCAAATATGTAAATTTCTTTCAAATTTATTATTATTATTATTATTATTATTATCATAGGATCATTTGAGTTTTATTTTTCATAAATTATATTATCTATGCTAAAATTATAGATAAATGCTATAGAGTAAGTTAAGCCCACAAATATAGACTACTTTTTATAATTAGAATAATAAAAAAATACTCAAATTAAAAATATTACAAATGCTTCTTGGGACTCCCTTTAATGATGTAGGCCAAGTCAACCAATCACACTCGCATATATTAATCATAAATTAAAAATCCCATGTCAAATCATAGTGTTGGGGGTTTCCTCATTTGAGGAAATAAACATGATTAGGAACAAAAATATGAATTTGTTAACCAACTTAATGTGAGGGGATGCTAATAAGTGGATGATGGTGGGTGAACTAAGCATAGCCAAAATTCCCAAAGTTCAAGATACATGAATACAATATTTAAAAGCAAGAAAAAATATATACATACAACTTATAGAATGTATGTGGAATGCGAATACAATTTCATTTTATTAATATGATATTTTTCATTTATCAAGATTGTCTTGAAAATTCATTACATTTAGTAGCTAATAAAATTTTACAAGCAAATTTATATATGATTTATGTTTTGAATATTTAATTTAGAGAATATCATAGAATTTTGTAACAATTTTAATATTATATTTTATACAAATTAGAATACATTTAACTATCTTTTACACTGTTTGCCATTATTTAGAAATATAAAAGTCCCACTAAGTTGAAAGATTCAACCCTCTTTATTTATGTTTTTTAGATAAACAGGTTATCAAATGAATGCAGTGAAAATTAATATATAAAAGCAAAAAAATTGCAGTCGTAGTACTTTGGATTTTCTGATAAATAAATGCTTGCTCAATTTAGTGCAGATGTAAGTAAATAAAAGAGAATGAAAGGCATGCATCTGTCTTTTAAATTTTAAGACTTAGTATTAAATTGAAACATTATTGTTTAGTAGCTCTTTTAATGGATGCTTACTTTAATGCTTGGCTAAAAATAACAATTCTTGTCACCATAATCTCTACTCTCATCTTGATATTTTGAACGTGACAATTTTTATAATAATTGAGTTCTCAAAAACAAATTCACTTTACCCACAAAAATGCCAATGCATCACAAATTATAAAATTATATTTTAAATAATTGCTAAAATCACAAAATATCTACAATCAGAATTCTCAAAGATGACATTAAATGTATTAGTAATTTAAAAAAACTAATTTGAAAAAGGATGGGAGTATATAAAATTATTAGCGTATAACTAAGAATCATGCTGTTGACTGGACTTACATCTGACAAAAATTTACAAACAAAAATTTATTTGAATTTTTCACAAATCAATTTACAAAACCCAGAACCAAGAAGAGTTACCCATAGCCTGGAGTCAATGCACTAGACTAGTCGTTTGATCAACACAAGCATGAATCCAACAAGATGATTCTTAAAGCATTTATTTAACGCATGACTAATATAAATTTTTTGCAAGTTTAAATACAAAGTCTTGTTGAAATTGATATTGGATTTGAAGCTTATAAAAACAATAAAAAGTTTTCATATGGAACTTTAAAAAAGTTAAATACAAAAAGAGCAAGGGATCCTTTTAAAATAATGCAAAGTATTTGATACTAATGTTTACATGCGTACGGTCTAAGAAATATAAGAATGCATTTAATGATCAATATAGAATTTCTTAACTATTTACAGGAAAACAATCACAAATGCATTAGATTCTCCTTTCCTTACATCTATTGCATACCCACATCTAGCCCCTCAACATTCACATCAGCAAATCTTATTCTAACAGTAATACTTAATGAGTAGATGACGCCAATTATCCATTATTAATGAAGGATTCAAAAAGTACTTGATTCACTAAAGCTATGAGTCTAAGACTGATGAAAGTAAATTATATTCTAGGAAGATTGGCAAATTTGCTTGAATTGCTTAACAACTATTGGGCATTCAACATGCAGAGAAACTTTTCCAAGCCGCAGAGAAGTGATGAAAATTACATCTACACTTTATACAAATTTTGATGTTTGCAAAATTGTATTTATGGGAAGATATCATTTATGTATTTGCTTTATATTTAATTTTTTAATTTATAAATTAATACTTTACAAGATCTTTGTGGTGCTAGTTTAATGATATTACTTAAAAAATAGGATGTGCTCTCCCTTCTTTATTATACAACTGTTCAAACAAGTCAAAAGAACTGTCGCTTCAATTTTAACAGTTTGAAAAATCTGACCTTAAGTTTTCTATTGCAGTTTGAATAAACTGCAAGAAATATTGGCCAAATTTTCAAGCAAAATGGCAAGAACTGCTACCTTTTAAAGATTACACGTCAACATTTCCACTCAACAATACTTTCACCAGGAATATTTGCCTCCACTGCCACTGAACCAAGATGAGATCTCTGAGGAAGGGAAAACAACTGTGCTCATTACTCGATCATTAGAATTAAACGCATGATGCTTCCTTTCCTATGAAATCCTCAGCTTCTCCATACAATACCAAATCAAACATCCATCCTTCCACCATGTATTTATATTATATTAGGATTACTATTATAGTTTAAATATTGCATTAACTCTATTCTCTATGAATAGGGATTGGTTTGACTAGTATCAAGCAATTATTCAATTCAAAATAATTAAATTATTTTCATCCAACTATCAAGAGGAGGTGCCATGATGCATGTTGTTTGCTAATGATACTAATCTTCTTGATAAGACCAGATTTGTTAAAGCGAAACTCAAACTATAAAGAATATCCTTTAAATGGAGATAATAATTAAAAATAATGTTATCAAGAAAACTAAGAAGTTTAAGGGTTAAATAGAATTAACATAATCCAAGCTAGCTAAATGGAGTGCAATTCTAGAGTGATGTGCAATCGAATTCCACTCAAACTTGAAGCAAATTTTTATGGAACAACTATAAGAGAAGCAAAATTAGGCCTACATAACAAAGCATAACAAAATAAGTGTTGTGGAGATGCAGACACTAAGATGCATGAGTGGGTATATACAAAATATTATAATGAGCAATGAGTGCATTCATAACAAATTAATGATAAAATCGGAAAAAATCATTTTAAAGTATTCAAATATATTAAGCATAAGCAATTAAATACTCTAATTATGAAAGTTGAGTATTGAATTTTGCCTATGTTAAATGAGGCAAACCTCCAAAAAAAGATATGGCAAGACATTATTAAAAATAATTTTACATGCTTAAAAATTAGGAAAGGTTGTCATTTGGCTGAGCATAGTCGAGACGAAAAACTCAGGACTAACCCCACTTATTGAGACTAAGCTTTGGTGGTCATATTGTACTCTTGAGTAAAAAAACAAATGCATTGAAATTTTAAGGGATCCTCCCTCATTGTTTCAGTATGGTGCCTAGATTTATATTCATATTACTTCAATAATATCCTTTATTCTCATTTTTGCTTATAAATTTTAAGTTCCCGAGCTACAGTATGTTGGCTTAAAGCGGATTCAAAGGTTATATGCAATTGAACTTCATACTTAAAATTTAAATTCTATTGCGCAAATTTAATTTCAAGAGTTTATTGAGATTATTTTATTAGAGGTTTTTCAAATTTATTTTTAACTATTTATATTTCTTTACATAAAATTTTTTGAACAAATTCTAGGAATTTAAAAGGCATTCCCAATGCATACCCTATACCAAATCTTAATCCACCAAGCTTCTATAGAGAGTAATAATTCGCTGACACTCCCTTTTCTTGTAATGCTTTTCATCAAATCTCATATGTTCGCATGATTGTTGTTTAAATATAAAACAAGCATGTAATAATAAATGTGTGCTAGTATCTAAATAATTAAGAACAAAATTCTAGTTCAACCAGAGAAAATATCAAGTTTGTAGAAAAGTATAAAAATAATTAAAGACCAAAAATTTTTGTGCTACAAAAAGCAAGTTACAATGCAAACTACTATACGTCATGTAATGTAAAATATTGTTTTTAAATTATGTATGTTCCCATAACAAAAACTATCATTCACATTTCTGTTTACACAGTGAAGAACAACAGAAGTATAGAAATTTGCATATCAATTATGACCATATGAGAACAGAACACACCAGATTATTGCATGATGATGCTACATGTGAGTCTCTTGGTCCAAAACCTTCCTTAGCCTCCTGCAAAGCCAACTGAAAGTAATTTTCCGCCTCATCTAATTTACCCTGCAGGCAAAGCAAAACTTAAGAAGAATATGCAAAAAGCCTTTAAGACAGCTCACGACTTGTTGTGGATGCCAGCTCAAAAGAGAGCAAGCGAACTAAGTAAATAAGCTTTTACAATTCTTCTGCAACATATGAGAAAATAATCAAAATGGTCCTTTGACTCTTGCAAAATGCTCAAAATAATCATTAACTCTTGTAAATATTCTTTTTGATCCCTTGATTCTTGTTTAAATATTTTTTATGGTTCCTACCATTAACATATTGTCCATTCCATTAACTTTGAGTAGAAATCGGCTTTCAGCGGATCCAGTAGCCGATTTCCGCCGGATTCAACAGCCATTTCCAGAGGCCAATTCACACCAGAATCGACCACTAAATCCAACAGCCGGCCGATTCCAGCAGGAATCAGTCACTGGAAACGGCCACTGAATCCAGCGGGTAGGAATCAACCGATGAATCCAGTGGCCGATTCCAAGCCAATTCCGGCTCAAAGTTAATGGAAAGATGGTGTGTTAATAGTTGGGACCAAAAAAAATATTTAAACAAAAATCAAGGGACCAAAAAAATATTTATAAAAGTTAAGGACTACTTTAAATATTTTGCAAGAGTCAAGAGACTATTTTGATTATTTTTTCTACAATATACTAATACAAGAAAGAGCAGAAAATGATCAGCTTATAAAAGGAATATAACAAAATTTTGAATGTAACATTTATAATTTAAAAAACATGTCAACCATAATAGAATCCATAATCCAAGGCTAACATGACAAAGATCAATGATACGGTGATGCTATATGGGCTAGGACAATGGTGGTTTTTCTATAGATTTTAGGATAGAAAAGGAGGGGAGGTTGGCGATTGTTATAGGTGCAGGTGGATTGGATGTTGGTTGATTCATAGGAAAGACGATGGTAATTGTTTGAGAGAAGAGGGACGGTGGCTACTTGGGTGGAAATGCTGATGGAAGAGAACGAAGAAACAAAAGGGAGAAATGAAACGATTAAGGGGGTGTGGGTAGAAGAGAGACAGGAAGAGCATACAAAAAGGATGAGATATTGCTAAAGGAAAGAAGAAGAGGAGAAAGGAAAGGTTACAAGGAGAAAGAAGAAAAGAGATGAGAAGTAAAGAGAGGGGGGAGTAATTGAGAAATAATATAGCTAGAAAGAAGATGGTCGAAGATCCCTTGCCCCGCCAGAAAATGGAAGTCTTTATAAATACTATCAGAAGTCTACCCTAAATTTTGGAAAATAGGAAATATAAGAAACTTCATTTATACAAGTGTGTATTGACAAAATAGTAAAATTTTTTATTGTAATAGGCTAACAATAAAAGAAAAACTCTACAACAAAATGTGAGACTAATTAATTAGTAAGACAATTTCATTAATTAAGCCATGAGTATCATAACATTAAAAAGACAGGAAAGAGCAATCTGGAAGTGAATGTGTAGTAACAGCTTGACTAGGGGCTCCAGTTTGAACCTGGTCACTCACTAGGTGGGGGAGTAGTGCATCAATCAGCTTGAACACAAAAATATGAGAATTCTTAGCCTAGTTGATACAAAGCCAACACAAATGCTGGAAGTTTTGAGGTCCTAAAAATTATTCACACAATTCATTCTCAGCCAAAGTGTTTAACTTGGTCAAGCCCATTAAGCATTCTATAGCTTCCTCCAAAACTATTTGCTTAGAGTAGATGGCTTAGAAAAAAATGCTGAAAATGAATGGTACAGTTTGAACACTATCCTAACAAGTGAGCCTGGAACTTATTAAGGCATGCGATCAAAATAAGAAATAGAAAATAAAATATTGAAGAAAATATCAAGTTGACTTCACATAAGTTTACATTTAAAGTCTAATAACAGTAGTCAGAAGCGTTTGAGACTGTGATTATAGAACACCGACTAAAGAAATTTACAAAAGGATGATCTAGTTATCAAAAATGGAAGCTTGTTACAGTTGACAAAATTAAAAGAAGAGCAAAAGAGACATGTAGAATCGCCTAGAACGTCAAAATACTTTACTTTTAGAAAACGATCTCTCCCATTATCAGTGAAAATTCTCCACTTGATAGTATGAGAATTTGATATCACGGAGCCATCTTCAATTTTATGCAAACCAGTTGCATAATCATCTCTCTGACTATTATTGATGGTTAAGTTAGATGCTGGAGCATCTTCAGCTATAACAACATTTTCACTTAACCCAAAAGGGATAGCTGCAGAAATCACAAGATCAAAAAAATATAATCAAGCCAAGTGCTAAGATGACAGCGCAAAATTGTAAGAAAAATGCAAACTGATGAGAAGGTTGCATACATTAGAAAGCACAATGCGTTGATGCACATAGATAACAACTCAGCACATTATAATATATAGAATTATGATTATTTTAGCTTAAAACAGCTAAAATGTAGATCAAACTTAGAGTTTAGTAGTGGTGAGAAACAGAGGAAAAAAAATATCCTAGTCCCCAACTAGCCCCAAATAAAGCCATAACTTATCAAGTAGCTCCTGGCTTCCCGAATTAAAAACTCCAACTAAAATCAACTTCAGAACCATTAAGAGCATTAAAATATGATACTTCCTGCTTATGATTTTCTAAAAATTTTTCTTTCTTTGTCCACTTTTTGGCACATCTAACCTGTAGTCCAATAATCAAATCTATAGCTTAGGCGTTCAAATCCATATAAAACAACAACAACATTAAAGTTGCAAGTATGCAAGCGTGGGCTTATGTGGAATGCTTGATCCAGACAAAGTGAACATACTTAACAATTAACATAACTAGCTTACCCCAAAAATTCAGGACCAAAATTACAAAGTTAAGTGCAACCACGAAGTAAAAATTAAGGAAATTAAAAGCCAGTCAAGTGAGTATTTCTGAACCATTGGTTAAATGTTAGATGCATACCAGTTGATCCAAACAATAATATCTTCAACATCAAGTGCCAAGAATTCCTACTGCAATCAGACAAAAAATAACCACAATTGTGCACACCAATAGAACCTACAAAACGTAGAATATTGCATAATCATTATAATGACGTGATGTTCTCTCATGCCAAAACAAGAGCATAATGAAAACCATGATCTTGATCAACAGATAAAATAAAAATACAAATTGTTCAAATTGCTAGATTAAAGAATAAAAAAAAATTAACAAAAATTTCAAGCACATTTAAAAATAAGATGGACCTTATGGTGTACCAATTCCAAACAAAATATTACAACTCAAACTTTCAAAAATTTCTCTTCATCCTTCCTTTCTTTAGAAGGATGATAATTAAGAAATAGAAAATTCATGAGAGAAGCTATCCTTCTTTCTACAGTAATATATCATCATGCAAAAGATGGCACATAATATAAGAAATGAAAGAGTGAAGGCTACTCGCTATTTAAACACAAATTAACCTGTTTTCTTCTAGGAAAAAAAAAAGAAAATCTATATTTTGCATTTAAAAAATACTAGGAAAATTTTTCAAAATTAAACCACTGAAAAATGACAACGGGTTAGAATGAAAATTTTAAGAAAATAAAACAAAAATGACATTGTGGAACCACTGAATTCTCTCTCTTCCATTGTTGCTTACAAGAAAAAAGAGTCAAATAACAAAAATAAAACATAAAAAATATGTCTATCATTCCTATTTTAGTGATCACACTCCCGTTTGGTTAACATAGTGGTTACCCCTCCTCTCTTAGTCAAGCAAAAAGCCACTCCCCTTGTTAATTAATGTAGGATGGTATGTTACCTCTCTCCACTTCCTTTTTCTATATTTGGGCAAGCATTGTTGCTACCCATTGATATATTCCATTGCACACAATGATTACAATCTTTTTGACCGAATCTAAGAAATTTTAAAATGTCCTAGTCTCAATTTCATTGCTTGGTGGTCCTAAATCCCACATGTTGAACTTTGAGCTGCTATTTCCCAAACATGAATGACATTAAAGGGTTACTTGGCTAACTCTAAATTTTGTAAAGTATTTTTTTTTCTGAGAATTACAATTTTTTGTGTTTGGCTTCATGCAAATTGTGTGTAAAGTAAATTTGTGAGTGAATTATATAACCCTGTGGAGACTATATTGGATGGGCGTAAATGAATAAGACCCAAAATAGGCGTAATATAACTGTGTGCATCCATGTGAAAAAAAAGCATATGCTTTCACACACAATGGCTTTACACCCAAGTTTGACACACAATCTGCCTCCAAAGAAATGTAGCACACAATGGACCTTCTCAGGCCACCGGCCAGCATTCATCAGCAAACCTCTGTATGGTGTTCGTCAGGTACTGATGGCCCTTCCCGACAACATATAACCCTTTCCAACCACCGTAAGGCCCTTTACAACCACTGTATGGCCCTTGTCAGCCACTGTAAGGCCCTAGCCGGCCAATGTAAGGCCCTTGTCAACAACTACAAGGCCCTTGCCAACCAATGTATAGCCTAAATTCAGACTTCGTCGACCCTAAGCGGCCACAATCTGGTGCTCACTGGAACTTTCGACAAACATTCGTCGGCCCACTCCAGCCACAACTTTTCCTTCGTGATTTTGTCATCCACATGGCTTCTAACCCTTGGATAGCGACCGCATACCTTCGCAAGCCTTAGGAGGCCATCTGTCTACTTACAACAGACCATCCCGATCATTGGACGTCCTTCATCAACCTTTCTTATACACCAGTGAGTCACCACCTTTGCCAGACTGAGCATTTTCAAAATTGTATTACATCAAAATTACACTCAACCAAATATCAAAATTTTAATTCTTGGTAAAAATTTTGTTGTAGTTCAAACATAAACAAAATTAAGATAGTAATCTGATTACCTAAAAAAGAATCTCTCAATAATTCAATTTCTCTGAAAATTCAATTACAACAGACCAAACATCTCAAAAATATGCATACTCTAGTGTATTATTGCTAATCAACCAGATTAATGCAACACAAATAAGTTTCCACGCACGCAATCGATCTTTTAGTGGCTATCTATCATGTTGTATTTTAGTAGTAATATATTACTACAATCCCTGCATTTTCAAATTGCATGTGATTATATTGCAGTACTCAAAATGCAGATAAATAAAGTTTTGAATACCCTAAGTTTTATGGACAAAGCCACTCAAATCAGGTGGCTTTAGGTTACACGTAAAGTTAATTGAAAAAACTACATAACTCAGCTTATGGAGATGGGCGTTTGCAACATGGCACACCCTTCATTTCATTAACAAAGCGAACTTCCTGTGAATTAAAGCTACAGATATAAAACAAATCAAGGGGTCTGCAATCCTTGATCAAGTGGAATGATTTGGCGATGTGGCGAATCCTTTGTAAATGATGGAAAGTTTTCAAAATCATGCGGTTTGGAGGATTGGTAGTGGAAAAAAAGTTGCTCTATTCAATGGCAATTGTGCATGTGGCAAATCAATTCATGTTTAGGTAATGTGTTGGGAGAACTAGACATGTAGGCTTTGGCCTGCATTGGGCCGCACAGCACTTGGGACTTGTGCGAGCTCCAACACATCTGACGTGAGCTTTAAACCGAGTATATCTCCAGTAAAGTGTTAATTCACCTGTTGGACAAAGATTTTCTGCAGTGGGGCACAAAGTTACAGCTCTACCATCTCCAATTAGGTTTACAAAGCCAAATGTAATGGCTTTAAGTGGCAATTTCAGCACAATTGGAAGGTTTGGTTTGGGCTGAAAGAATTCCTTTTTGTTTGGAAGCTCTTAAGCAATGTTATTCCCACCAACCATTGGATTCATATGAAAGGCCTCATGGAGCCTCCAAAACGTGTTTGGGGTTATAAAAAGAAGAAGATTGTTGTCATTTTGCAGCCAAATGCTCGTGCACGCTGGAGATTTGGAACACTCTTTCCAATTGAGGGATCCAAATCTTGGAGTCAGTGATTGAGAGATGATATTACTCTTTCTGTTCATACATAGATATAAAGTATAATTCCTACAGAAACAGACTTGGAACAGCCAATTTTTCCTACATCAACCAGTCGTGCTTCCATGTGTTATGTGGTGGACTCTCGAGTGCTTTGGTGTGAACACAAGATGATCACAAATTAATCAAAAGCAAACCAAACACGAGACGAACTTGGAACTTCAATTAGAAAACACTAGGCACGCTCAAACACCAACCGTATTTGCAAAGAACAGAAGGTCAGGTGCTTTGGTGCGGGTTGCCCAAACAATTTTGGGCCGGTGCTGTTAGCACAGTCGTTCACCTCATCAATCGCAGACCATCAATGCCACTGAAAGAAAATTTACCAAAAAAATGGAGTGATAAGGGGATCCCTGATATCTGAAAATATTTGATTGCTCAGCATATTTCATAATGCATGAAATTGCAAAAAGATGGATCCGAAGGCTTTATAATGCACTTTCACTTGTATACAACTAGGATGAATTTGGTTATAGGTTTAGCACTACCAAAATCACATGATCATCAAGAGCAAGAACATCATATTCAATAAAAAGAGATGTACAATGATCAGAACAACTTAAGGAAGCATGATTCAGAAGCGTCAGATGAGTACATTGAATGTAAAAGTAAAAGAGAGCCAAAAGAAAAAGCTAAACAGAATGAAAGGACTCAAGTTGAACAACAAACTCCAAGAGTATAGTTGAGAAGATCTGCTAGAGTTTCAAGACCTCCAAATATATATATATACCTTCATTTTGTTATAAATTGCTAATTGATGCAGTGAACTAGAGCTTTGAGAAGGCCATAAATGTGAAGAACTCAAAACTCGAGAGAGTGGAAGCTTGCAATAGAGCAGAAGATGCAGTTTGGAGCATTTAACCAAACTAGAAATCTGATGAAACTGCCCAATGGAAAGAAAGAGCTCCAAAACAAATGGATGTACACACTAATGTGGAAACACGGCGAGAATGCTACAAGACGAAAAAAGTCATGAAGGCCTTTCAGTAGAAAGGAGTCGACTACATGTAGATCTTCTCTCTAGAATTCGAAATAACTACAAATCTCTTGCTATTGAGCCTAGCGACATGGGAAGATTTGCACTTCGAGCAGATCGATACAAAAATAGCATTATTCCATACTGAGTTGGAGAACATATACACAATCCAACAGACAAGAAGAATCTAGTGTGCAAACTTAAGAAGAGTTTGTGTGGATTAAAGCAAACACCGAGATAATAGTAAAAAAAATTTGGCAGGTTCATGTTGGAGAACCAATAAACCTAGTGTCAAGAGAATCACTACGACTACGATAATTTTATAGCCGTTATAATACTCCTATTATATGTAGATGAATGTTGATTGCAAAAGCTTATATGGGAGTAATTCAACACCAAAAGGAGCAATTGTCAAGGGAATTTGAGATGATAGATATTGGGTGCTCCAAGAAGATGGTTGGAATAAAGATTCACAGAGATAGAAAAGGAAGAGCTAAAATTAAGCTAGCAAGGCTATGTTCTGAAAATTCTGCAAAGATCCAATATAAATGCAGAAAAGTTAGTGAACTCACCGCTTGAGAGTCACTTCCAATTTTCAAAGGAACAATCACCAAAGATTGACAAGTAGCAAAAGAAAATGGAGAATACTCCATATGCCTCAACAGTCAAGAGTTTAATGTGTGCCATAATCTGCACACGTCTGGATATTGCACACGTTGTGAAAGTTATGAGCAAAATCATAAGTAATCCAAGGAAGGTGCACTGGGAAGCTATGAAATAAATCTTCAAATACTTGAGAGGAGTGACAAGCAAAGCACTACACTTTAGAGGATCTGAAGTCAAACTACAATATTATATAAAATCGAACTTGGCAAGGGATGTGCATAGCAGGAGATGTACCACGGGATATATTTTCACCATAAGAAGCACTGCTATGAGCTGAATTCAATGCTACAAAATGAAATAATGCTTAGCTTCAGTGGGATTTGGAGCATGAAGAAAATGTTGGGGTTGAGTCGCTTCACACCACAATAGGAAAAACATCACTAATAAAAAAAGAAGAAGAATAATCGCAATTAGGAGAGTGTTACCCAGACACCAAGAGCTATGGGTACTGCCCTGGGAGGGCAGGAGCCTAACAACAGGGAGAAGCGGAGGGTTTACCCTAGCTTCTAGTTACTCTAACCGAGGCTTCGAAGAAGCTGGGCAGGTTACTTTGAACTTTCCCGCTCCTGGTATACAATAAAAACCTTGTTCGAGAGAACGAAGCTCTCTCTCTCTCTCTATTTTTATTATATCTTAATTAAAAAAGAAAGAAAATATATAAAAGAAAGACAAAGGGCATGCTCCGGGCCTCGCACAAGCGAGCGGGAGTGTGGTTCAGGTTGATTGGAGCCCGATTGCCCGTTCCAGAATATACTCAATTTTCAAGTGAGAGACTATTATGTAGTGGAGCCTCGAGTGATTGGGGGCAAGCATAGGATGATCATGAATTAATCGAAGATGAAACGAACATGGGACAACCTTGAAACTTCAATTGGAGAATACTGGCATTTGGGTAGGTCCAAGTGCCAGCAGCATTTGCAAAGAACAGAAGGTTTGACACTTGGACACTTGAACGCTTAAGAAGGCAAGCAACGCTTGCTTGGGCACGCCCACACGTCGGCAAAAGTATCAAGAACTATAACAGGTTGTGAGTTTGGCGCTTAGGTGCGCCCAAGCACCCACTTTAATATGTGAAACAGTCAGAAAATTGATTGTGCAATACTTAGGTGTGCCCAAGCGTGTGCCTTATGTAAAGCTAAACAGAGCGTCAGCACCTGGGCATGCTCAAGCGCCCTGAACTTTATTATTACAGCCTAGTTATCAACCAAAGGCTGAACCGCCAGTGCTTGAGCGCTCCCAAGCACCAGGCGAAGCGTGACTCTCGTAAGAGCATTTTAGCCTAATTTGGGATGCTTTGAGGTTAAGATTGAGTGAGGGTATAAACACCCATACTTAATTAGAGTTGAAGCTGAATATTTGATAATTCATGCAAGTGTGATTGTTGTGAATGTAAGAGGTCTTATTCTTCCTTACAAAACTTTGATTACTACAGGGGAATTGCTGCGAGTTTTGCAATCTATCTTTTATTATAGTGAAATCTATTTCAGAATAGTGGCCCTGTGATTGTTTCTCATCTTAGAATTTTTTAAATAAATTTATCATCCTTGTGTAGATTTTCTGTGTTGTGCAAAATTTTATTAATTTTGTACAATTTCTTGTCTGCTTGCAGTCATTGTCACTATGTAATAAATCTCGAGTCTTGTTGGAGTGCTGCGAAGAGTACTCAATACCTGACACCATGATCCGATGTTACCATTAGTGTGGGCTTCTTCACCCAAATGGGATCCTAGGACACCACAGCCTTCAAGGGCCCCATTACCTTTTCCTTTGCATGGTCCCCCCACCTAGTGGCTTGAAGCCAATGTTGATGTCTCCTTTTTTATGTGTTGAAGGATGAAGATGTACAGTTGGTGGCAACATATAATGCTTGTGTTAAATTACCTCTCCACTAGAGACCAAGATGCATGGATTCCTTCACCTAAGGCACTTAATTAGAGGTTATATGAGCGGTGACTTGGATGGTATCATAATTGAGGGCAAGTGCATCCCTGCCATAAAGTGGATCGAAATATATAAAGGAGCTTGAAGCAAAAAAAGAATTAGATTTTCATCGCAAGGCTTTCTCCTTTTTTCATGTGTTTATAAACATTTTGTTTGTTCATATACAAAATGATTGTATCCGCATAACAAACTTTTGTGATTTTTTTGCCTACAACGGGGACTTTGTTTTTGTAGAAGAGATTTCTACTCCCGATAATTCGTAAGCATCCTTTAAAAATATATTTTGATATAATATGCTTTGGCAACTCCTTTTTATTTTGATATATGACATGGGCGATATCCAAGATTTTAGAAAAATCTACGTAAATTGCAGATCTGAAATCCCCCCGCCGGTCATTAATTCCTCTGGAATAACCCTCAACCGACCCTCCTTCATACAAGAAAGTAAGAACCTAAACCCGAATTTGGTAGAGGCATGTCGATCGGCCCTTGTTAGACCTTCGTTGGCCTTCTCCGATCATCTCTAGCAAAATACATTTTTTCTACAATTTAGGTTTATTTTCCACCTAAACAACCATTAAAAAGTAAATAGCTATAAACATTTCAAACATCAAAAAAATATTTACATTGTATTTATTTTACCCAGAAAAAACTTCATACTAGAGCTACTTGGGTTGCTGCATTTTGGATGTAAGATAATGTAATTACATGTAATCTCAAAATATTGGTATTTGGATTGATGCATTTTTTGCGTACAGTAAAAATTTTGCATGATTAAGAATCTAGCAAAATCCTCTTTTCAACCAAATTGGGCGAAAAACCATTATCGTGCTATGTGAAAAAAAAAACTCAGGGTAGGTTCACCCACAATCGCACTTCATCAAAGTTTGTTGGGTCTAGCTAAGCTTCACTAGCCTCCGTTAGCCTTCCTGAATTCTGCCAACCAACCACAACCATGGTCAAGCTTTCCAAAGCCTTCATCAAGCTTCCAAGGCTTCCAGTTCCAAATCATAAAAGCTATCAAGCACGTGTCTCCGTCGGCTATGCCAGCCTCCACCTAACTCCAGCCACCTACCCTAGCCTCTAATGATCATCATCTTGAGCTCTACTTATTATGCCATGCCATGTTGCTCCACCAGCATTTATTTTTGGATAATATTATTATCATTTTAGTTTTTCATCCAAATAAGCAATAAAAATCAAATACACCGTAAACCACTAGACACCCAAAAATTATTTACATTGCATTAATTTTATCTTAAAATTTTTATATGGATTTATTTTATTTTTGCATACTTGTTATCTTAAGCCAAACAGCCCTTAAACTCATTTTACTTTAGCATTTCATTTTACCTCAACTAAACATCCCTAAAAAAAATTAAAATTTTTTGATAAGGAGCACAAGCATACAACTCCTTAAATAGCCATTCTGTTAAAAAACTTAAATGTAAGTGATGAGGCAAGATTAAAGAGAGAAACTACACATATTTTTCATTAGCAATATAAGGATATATATATATATATATATAGATATATATATGTGTGTGTGTGTGTGAATTCATTCGACATGAATTAATGTCATGAATGTCGTCATTCATTCCGCATGAATGAATATGACCATTGGTTGCACATTCATTCATGAGACCGTTCGTTGCTCATGAATGAATGTGGTCATTTATTATACATTAATAATGTCATGAATGAATGTGACTGTTCATTACACATTCATTTATGTGATTGTTCATTACACGTAAATGAATGTGACTGTTCATTACGCATTCATTCATGTGACTGGATTTGATCTATTGAGGTTAACACCCCCCATCAAATGGAGGCTCACAGAGTTGCTTTGGTGATAGCGCCTTGGTAAAGAGATCATCCAGTTGGTCGGCGATGTGAATGTGGTGGACTAGGATGTTCTTATTTTTTATGCAGTTTTTGATGAAGTGGTAGTTGATCTCGATGTGTTCGATTATGGAGTGAAAGATCGGGTTATTAGCGAGAGTGATGGCTGAGATATTATCACAGTGGATGATGATAGGTTCGTTTGTGGGAATGCTGAATTCTGAAAGAAGGCGACGAAGCCATATGACGTCAGTTGCGGCAGTGAAGAGAGCCCGGTATTCTACTTTGGTGGAAGATCTGGCGACTGCGGTCTGCTTCTTGACGTGCCATGATATTAGGGTAGACCCAAGGAAGGAGCATATCCGGAAGTGGATCAACAATCGGTGGTATCACTTGCCTAGTCAAAGTCATAGTAAGAGTGTAGAGTTAGATCGTCAGGCTGTATTGAGAGGTAAATGTCCTGTATTGGGAGGTAAATGTCTATAGTCCCCTTAATGTAGTGGAGGATATGTTTGAAACTGCTAATGTGTCGATTGAGATGTACAGTTGATAGAGAATGAATGAGATCTCGGGTCTCGTGATTGTGAGATATTGTAGAGAATTGGCTAGCTGTTTGTAGAGTTTGGGATCAGCAAAGGGGTTGTCAGCATTGGCTGGAGGGGTTTCTTTGGAGATAGACGGGCTGGCAACCAGTTTGCAATTGTGCATTCCTGCAGTGTGTAGAATTGAGCTGGCATAGTTAGACTGGAAAAGCAGAATGCGTTTGTCTAGTCGGATTATTTGGATCCCGAGAAACAGTGAAGGAAATACCAAATTTTTATTTGAAACTTTGTGCTGAGTTGTTGAATCAGCCAATTGATTGTTGTCGGGCAGTCACCGATGAGAAAAATGTCAACTGCATAGATGGCAAGGAAGAGGTGGCGGCTATTGGAGTTATAAAGGAATAGGGATGGGTCAGTGAAGCTGGAGTGGAAGCCGAAGTGTTGTAGTTCGGTGGTGAATGTAGTAAGCCATTGTCCAGAGGCTTGCTTATGGCCGTAGATTGCCTTTCTGAGAAGGCAAACATTTTGAGGGAGGTTTGGGGCTTTGAAACCACGTGGTTGATGCATGTAAACTTCTTCGTCTAGGCTGCCATGAAGTAATGCATTAGAAACATCAAGGTGCAAGACAATGCCAACAAGAGTGTACTGCGATAGTGAGGAGAATTCTGATGGATTGCATTTTGGCTATTGGATTGAACATGTCTTTGTAATCAATGCCTTCCTACTGTTTGAAGCATTGAGCCACAAGTCTAGCTTTTTACCGTGTAGGGCTGCTATCAGAGTTAAGTTTGATTTTGTAAGTCCATTTATTTCCTAAGATGTATTGAGAGGAAGAGGGGGGACTAGGACCCAAGTGAATTGTTTCTGTGAGGCTTGAAATTTGTCTAACATGATTTTGCACATTCCAGAAATATGATGGCATTTAAGTAGCAAGTCGGTGCACTATGGCGGAGGAGGGATTGGTCAAGGATTTGACAAGGCTTGATTATGCCGGATTTAGATCTTGTAATGATGTGGTGTATGTTGGAGGTGTGGGTTGGATTAGGTGATTGAGGATGTGCATCGATTAGTGGTAAGAAGTCAGCTAGAATGGGTGGAATATTATGATTGGGTGGGGAAATCAGAGGTGTGGATCCCTTGATGTGAGGTAGAGGTGAATTTGGGAGTGAAGTGTTAGGGTGATGAATAGAAGAGGGGAGTGGGGTTGAAATTGGTAGATATGAGGAAGGGTGAAAATTAGAGGGTTGAGTTGATGTAGTAGTGGCTGTAGGTATGGTTTGTGTGGGTTTAAAGGGGAAGCTAATCTCAAAAAATTTGACATGACGGGAGATAATGATTTGTTGGGTAAGAGGATTGTAGCATTTGAAGCCTTTTTGGTGGGGAGTGTAGCCAACGAAAGTGCAGTGGAAGTACTTGGAGGATAGTTTGTTAGAGTGATTAGGTAAGAGAAGGGGGAAACAGCTACATCCAAAAACTTTTAAATGCTGGTAGTCGGGGGTGTAGCCGTATAGGAGTTCAAATGGAGATTTTTTGTTTGTGGTCAGGGAGGGTATGTGGTTGATGAGGAATGTGGCGGTGAGAACTGTTTCAGGCCACAAAAGTTGGGGAATGCGGCGGTGAGAACTGTTTCGGGACACAAAAGTTGGGGAATGTGGGCGGTGTAGAGTAAGGATCTTGTTGTTTCGAGGTATCTATGCTTATGTTCGGCTAGTCTGTTTTGTTCCGGGTGTAGGGGCAGGTGGATTGGTGGATGATACCATGGTTTTGAAGGTAGGAATAAATGAGGTGATTGGTGTATTCACTGTCGTTGTCCGTGCAAAGTATTTTAATTGATTTGTTGAATTGGTTTAAGATGTATTTGTACAATATTATGAATTTTGTTGTAACTTCGTTTTTGTTGCGAATGGGGAACACCCAACAAAAGTATGTGGAATCATCAATAAACAATACATAGTAATGAAATCCATTCAACAAAATGGTCGGGGAGGGGCCTCAAACATCAAAGTGAATAAATTCGAAAGCTTCATATCTATGAATACAAGAAAGTTGAAAAGATAGCTTGTGACATTTAGACTCATGACAAGAGATGCAATGTGTGTTTTTTGGCGAAATAGAGATACATGAATTTTTTTTGGCTAGAAAATTAAATATGGCCCAATGCAGGTGGCCAAGACAACGATGCCAGAGATCAATGGAGTTCGATGTAGATAAGAAAGTCGAATGAGTGTAGTGCAGTTACGGTAGTGGGTAGAGGTCGTTGAGTGACGATCCTCTGAAAAAATGATTAATCTTGAGGTCTTGTATGAAAATTGTTAGCCAAGAATGTGATGGAACAATACTTATCGGAGATGAGTTTTAAACAGATAATAAATTATGAGAGGAGCGATGAGCCTGGAGTAGATTATGTAATAAAAGCTTATGTTGAGGGGTCTGTAAGAGACCTTTTCCGATGTAGGTGATGGGGAGAGTATCGTCATTGCCGACCATTACCGTTGCATCACCGAAATAGTTTGCAGGTTGCTGAATTCGAGACATACCATTGGTGAGGTGGGAGGTTGCACCTGTGTCAAGGAGCCAAAAATTGGTGGGCTAATGTGTGTCAGATATGAAGGCTTTGTATATTGTTGGAATGTAATATAGGTTCAATCTATGCAAACATTTGAATGCTGAGTGTCCGAATTTACCCCATATTTGACAGTTTATATGTTCTTTGGAGTTCTCTCTATTTGAGGTATGATTGGATCGGCCATTAGAAGTGAAAATGGAGTTATGCCCACCACGACCCCGTTGGTATCTGCCTCGCCCGTGAATGCGAGTGATGGAGAGTGTTGTAGCTGAGTCATGCATGTTTAGTTGTTGCATTTTGCAAATGGTTTCATTGTGTAGATTGATCTCTTCACTACACAATAAAGAGTAGAATTCATCAAGCATATAGTGTCCGGGCAAGTTCTTATGGTCGTTTTGGCAGGCTGATAGGAAAGAGGCAGTCCTTCAACGTGCAGAATATGATGTCCTTAGAATCAAATTTTGCTTCGGATGCAGAGATTTGATCTACATTGTCCTTGATTTCCATCAAGAATTGTGTTGTGTTTTGTTGTTCATGGAGAGATTGTTGAACTCATTCTTCAGTTGGATGATGCGTGAACAATTCGTTGATTGTAGTCATTTTTCTAATGTGAGCCAAATGTCCGAGCAAGTGTCCAAGCTTAGCACATGAGAAAGTGGTGAAGGAGAAATGGTGGAAAAGAGGGTTGCAACCAAATTATGGTCGGCAAGGAGCCATTCGTTGTACGAGGGGTTTAATCACATTGTACTGTTTGTGTCGGGGATGAGCTTGTGGGATGGGGGGGTTGGTGCCGTAGAGATGCCCTAGATAGCCGTTGGCGTTGAATAGTTTCTGGATCTGAGCTTTCCACAATGGATAGTTATCGACGGTGAGCTGGTTGGTGAGTATGCTCTTGATGTTGGACATCAAGAACATCATATTAGAGAGTATGGTCCGGTCAATTTTGGCTGGAGGTTGTTCGATGATGGCGTCGTTGGAAGTGGAAAGAGTCGGCCATCATTGGGGGATCGATAAGGATGAGGCTGTGAAGCTGCTATCTCTCGGATACCCGTATAAAAACTTAAATGTAAGCAGTGAGACAAGAAAAAAGAGAGAAACTACACATTTTCATTAACAATATAAGGATATATATATATATATATATATATATATATATATATATATATATATATATATATATATATATATATATATATATATATATATATATATATATATACATACATATGAATTCATTCCACATGAATAAATGTCGAGAATGAATGTGGTCATTCATTCCACATGAATGAATGTAACCGTTCGTTGCACATTCATTTTATGTGATCGTTTGTTGCTCATGAATGAATGTGGTCATTTAGTACATATGAATAACATCATGAATGAAAGTGGTCATTCATTACACATGAATGTTTGTAACCGCTCGTTGCACATTCATTCATTTATGTAACGATATAACCGCTGATATACGTAAATGCAAGCAATGGGAGCAATAAAAGTACCTTGACGAGGAACGCATGTTGTCACAGCGAAAGTGGGACTATCCGCGAGTGAAACTGAGCTTTCCGAACAACAAACCCGAATAGCACTTAAAAGGCTAACAATTCGCTGAATTCGCATGGTATACAGTTAGCTCGGGTAAATGCAAAGAAAGAACTTCTCGGAAACCAGGAAAAAGCGGTACACAGCTTGGGTTCTAGACAGTTAAGCCACGACTCGTGATGCCATGTAAAATCACACTCAAAAGGTAAATGTGGCAGAATGTAGTCTGTGACATTGAAGAAACCGATTTCTAAGTAAGCGGCTGGATAGAAGGAGATAGGGTATAAAGGAGTTGAATCCAGCTCCAGATGAGGTCAATAAGATGAGAAGGATGCTTAGTTAGGAACTGGATCTGGCTGAGGTACGCCGCCGACGAGGACGGAGTAAAGCAAATCGCCGGCGATCGTGTCAGGTAGGATAGATATGAGGTGTTATTATAACATCTCGATTGTTTAAAATTTAAGACATTAAATTATTTATTTTTCCTCAAATAATTAGAAATAATATTAATTTGTTCATGCTAGTAGATTATGTACATTTTTATGATACTAGCCAATTTTGATATTTTTATGAATTATAGGTCTTCCTTAATTAAGTATATATAAATTAAAATTTACAAATTAAAATAAACTAAAATATTTTTTAAAACTCAAAATTTTGATAACATTGACTTGCACAATGAAATATATAACTTGTGAATTTTAATAATTTTTTTTTAATGAGAAAAATGCACTAATACATTGTATATTAATCTAATAATGATTTTATATGGTTTTATTAATTAATATTTGATTTTCCAAATTATTAAATGCTGGTGTGTGATCACAGTCGCTGGATCGGATGACGGGACGAATCTCTGTAAATTGATGAGATTGATATTCGTCGTCAAATCGACAAGTTTGATTTAAAAATCGTGAATCGATCATAACTCAAGCCCTATTGGTGCCATTAGACCAATAGAACAGTCTGATGGCAGTGATTAATTCCATCCAAAACTATAATTTTTATATTAAACTAAATCAAACCTATGTTGTCGAATATGCGACGATGGATTAATGATACTTAGCCGCTTAAAGTGGAGCTGAGCCGCCAGATCTAGTCAATCCGATGGCTAGGATCAACTCAATCAACTTAATTGATCCGAACGATCCCATTGAACAGCTGATTGGTCCATGATAGGGCTTCACAAGTCAAAATTCTATTTTCTTTTTCATTTTTTTATTATGAAGCCCAATTATAACATTTCAATAGTCAAAATAAGGACAATGACAAAGGAACATAATGTTAAATTGAGGTCTAACTATTAACAAATTGGGAGAACTTCATTAAAAATTGTGGAATCTTCCTTTGCAAAATATATACAATTTAGTAGTCCATTTAAGGGGTGATTGGTATCTATCTTCACTCATTCTACATTTATATTAGGTTTTCCCTATGAAATGTCATATTCTTGCATTAATTTTCTCCCAATTAAACTCACAAACAAGGCCCTCTTTTATCTCATTTTTGTCCATTCTTTGATCATGACTGTACCATTGTGCCCCCCATAATCACTACATTGTTCATAATTACTTTCCTCGGCTTCTTAAGCATAAATTATAAAGCTTTGATCTATCCATCCATAGAACTTAACCCACCTTGGCCTTTATTTTTTGGCTAATTTACCACTACTAACTCTCTTAATTGGATCTATTTAAATCTCCTTAAATCCAAGATACAACTATTGCTCTCAAGCTCTCTTAAACTCTATTCATCTAAATTCCATCACTATCTCTCCTCTCATCTATCTCATCTCTAAAGTTCTCATATTATAAAATATTAGCTTCAAACGAGGCTACAAAATTTGATACACACCTTCCCAACATCCCGCTCTACAATTTTCAAGAATAATCTCTGGAGCTGCTTACATTTGGCTCTAAAAGCCAAATATTAAGAAGGAAACTTTTTTGGGGGGCTCAAATTTTGAAGCATTATAACTTTTATTGGATTGCTCCAATCAAGTGAATCTTGTGTGTGTTGAAAACCACTATCTCTCTGTAACAACTCTAATGTTGTTACTAATTATTGGGCAATCCAATTAGCTTAAGAATATCGTCATTAGACTCCTAATAGCATTAGGAGCCAACCCCTGAAACTTGGTACAATTTTGAGATTATCAATTTTTGACGTATATTAAACTATTAGATTAACTTGGAAATTAAGAAAATTAAATTAGCCTCCAATTAAGGGGAAAAGTCAAATGCATAACTAATGAAAGTAAATATTCATACCATTCCAACCATTCATATAATAAAAGAATAAATACATCACATATTTGTAAAGTAACATGCAACGGTTATAATATTTATACAAATTTTTAACGAATGATGTATATCCTTTAAAATGAATGAAGTAAAATATTAAAGCTAGGAAGGCACACGAACTGTTATAACTGGATGCAATCTACCTCGTGTCCAAAGTCCATAACAAGCTTATGAACCTACCATATTTTGATTTTTAAATACGGTAGGGCATAACTAAAAAAAAGAAAAAAAAAACGGTTATACTTTAAAAGTCTAAGTACATTTTAAGAGTAGGCTAAACAAATTATTAAGCAGATATCACATTAGTCATTTATAATTTTTAAAATAAAAACAATACAATAAGAATAAAAATAATGAGGTAAAGTAAGAAAGTTTCTTATATTACTTAAGCATTTTTATAAATCATGCAACAAATAGGTTAGCATAACATTGAAATATTTGCAACTGAAGAAAATAAGAATATATTCAAAAGATTTTGTATGCTAAATAAGAAATATATCATAAGAATTGAAACTGCATTTTTGTATGAAACCTTACACTACATAAATAATTCTGAAAGATTTAAAATACTGTAAAACAGTAAAGTAAGTAAATTAAGTATATATAATGGATATATATAGTCATAAAACTATATTCAATCATTCACAATAAATAAGATTATGAGAAATACAATTTATGATTTATTTATCTTATATTTTTATTCTGTGAATGCAGAATAAGTGAGGAGTTGAGTACGTCTACTCAACTTATCTGAAAATGGGGTCAACTGTTAACACACATTCTCCCTCAAAGGAATTATGTGATCTCTGGATATACTAATAGCCTGCCTAAGCTTAATGACAGTTGTACTAAAATTCACTATATAAACCCCTTTAAGAAATATATTAAATGTTTATTATATGTATAAAGATTTGATGTATGATTCAAGTTTTATGTTCAATGCGTTGCAGCATGACAAAGAGTTTATCAAAAATATTGTAAACCACATGATATTCATTATTTTTTATTCTTAATTATCTATCATAATTATTTGAGACTAATAAAGTCCCTAATTAACTTAGGGATTATAATTTCATAAGTTAATTAATAATTTAAAGGTATGGATTTGTATGATTTCAATTATACAAGTTAAACTTACTAAGAAACTCTAAACAAGAGATATTCATTTTATGAAATAATACTTTACAATTTCCCTTACAAAAAAGAAAAAAATACAATCTATTTAGCATAACAAATAATATTCATTTGTAGAAAATATATAAAATGATACTATTCATTTGCATAAAAATTACTATTCATTTTGCAAAAAGAAGTACTATTTATTTTATAAATCAATTTACTACTCATTTCACAATTAATAGCAGCAATATTCATTTCGTAAAACATACAACTGCACAAGTATTCATGAAGATTAAATCCAATATGACAATTAAAATCATTTTTTAGAATATGCAACTTTCTAAATAAAATGAGTATAGAATAGAACCTGATTCAATTATGTAGCATAAATAAAAATAGGAAGTATCAAGTTAATTAAATGAAATAATGAAGAGATTTTATACTTACAGATGTATAATATTTCAGCCATTAATGTATATACATATTAATAAGCTGATATATCATTAGTATAATATAGTATATGCAGCAATAGTAGGTTCACAAGATCTAGGAAAATTTAAGAAGGCTGATGTTAGACGTGTCCTTGAATAGTATAATCAGCAATAACAAAAGATGAACACAAGAAAATTACTTTTGCAAACATAATTTAAAATGGCTTAGAATCACACTAATATCATTAAAAATAATTTTACTAGAGAAAAACTACTGCTGGTCCCTCATAACAAATAAAAACTATTTTATACTAAATATAAAACCAAAGCATTTGTATGATTCATAACATATAAGCAAGCAAATAAGAAAATGATAATTTGCATATAACCAAAATATTACTTTTTAATTTAAACAAAAATCCATCGAGAATTACTCCAAGCTGCTGACTAAAGAGTTATTAAATTGATGTTTTAATCAAAGGCAATGTACATTTTTAACTCAATTAAATAATTAATTTTAAGTAAATTATATGAAAACACTATGCAACTTCATTTATCTGCAATTAAACCCTTGATTACTTCTGATAAAATTTATATTTAAACATTTAAAGCCCATCAGTTCTCTTATACATATCCCCCTAATAATAACTACAAGTGCATTAAGCAACAGCCTTAACTGTAACTAGAAATAACTCAAACTCTAATGATGCAAATCAAGGCTACCAAAGATAAATTGTGCAGTATAACTCATTTGAATTCTTCTTATTAATATGAGATCAAATGTCAAATAAACAATACAAGTAACACGCACTAATGGTATGATATTTCATACTAAAGTAAGGTTTACATGCGACATAGTGACAGCCACAATACTTTGAAGTTGCAGGAAAAAGAACAATGTTTACTGGAATTGTTGATATATAAACTTAAGTACTGTGCCAATCAATGAAATGATAAGTTAAGAAAATTCATTAATGATCATGCATTAAAAAATGATTATTTGATAGTTCTGCGCATCACAGCAAACATATAAAAGAAACTTGAATACATTTACACTTGAAATTAATGCTATCATAATAATGATTAGGGACTGCAAAAGATCAAAATATGAAAGCCAATTTGAGTGTGTCCAATGAAACAGAAGATTATAATGATATTAAGAAGATATCAAGCATCTTATTTTGAGCATAATAGAATATGTTGATTAATTACATAAATTCATAAATATATACACATTTAAATATCACATTATTTTTTTAATTGAATGTTCTCCAAACTAATGAAATATTATGGCAAGCCACAGTTATATACAAATTATAATTATGTGGTAACATAATAACTTAACAATTGAATTCAACAAAGATTACATTCAAGATATCAACTAATATAAATAGAATTTTGACTAATAGAATAGCCATTTAAAGTTTATACCCTTTTTAGATGAAAATAGCCACAACAATAAAAAAAAATTGTGAATTTTAATCAGATGAGATTTGCACAAAAGCTCAAAAAGAAGAAGCTCTCAACTCTTGATCTTAGCTCCACAATTATTTTATATATTGATTTTCTAAGAAAACTTGAGATTTAGATACCAATAAACTTTGCTAATAGATCTTCATATTTTTGCATCAACAAAATTATATACAAATATTTCAGCATAAAATAAGATTTGAATACTAGGCATCAATAAAATATATGCCTTCAACCTTCTACTTTTCAACATGATATTAAATCTAACTATAAAGTATGTGCAATCCAAACTGTTATGAAATATTCTTATAAGAAAGGTTAGCAATAAAACTATTATTATACTAATACTTTCATTTATGATTTATTACATCAGCACCATAAACTCTTTTGATGAACCTTCAATATTTTTATTCATCTTTACAAACTATTAGTACTCAGAAATCACAAAAATTTACATTATAATGAACTCATAAAATATAAAAAAAAATGAATGAGTTCATATTAATTATCATAAATTATGATCCCGCCTTTATATTTTTAAAATTTTCTATTTCCATTTTATAATATTTTCAAAATATCTATAATACCATCGTACTTTTAAAGATTATCAAAACAATGGTAGAATAATTGAAACACATACTCTGATGACTTTATGACAATATCACAAAGAACACCATACAAATATCGATGAATTTGAATAAATGTTTATTTATTTTCTTAAATATGAATGTCATTAAGCCTTTAATAATAAAATAAATTATATTATTTTTAAGCACTGAAAATTGATTACGTTATATCCCATTGAATCTCTCATTTGACATTTTAAACCCTAAATTAACATCAATTATATGTAAACCATATTAAGAAGGAAAATATGGTGGAGTACCTGCTTGATTGCCATGAAATAGCCGCTAGGGTTCCCGTGCAATTTTGCAAAAAACATTTTTTTTAAATCCATTAATGAACACGATACCTTCCCTTTAAAAATGCGAGGGGTATGGGTGTGGATAGGTAAAATCGGCAGCAGTTTGATCCATATGATCCCTTCCCAATGGCGATGGCAGCGGCTCGAGCCACGCGTTGCCCATATGCGATCGAGAGGAAGAGCCGATTTTGGGGAATTAGGGTTGTGTGTGATTAGGGCATAGGGTAATGAATATATATATATATATATATATATATATATATATATATATATATATATATATATTATTTGATTAAATAAATTAGTTATTAGATATTTTACTTAATTTAATATTAAGCATTTATTTACTTCTAGATAATTTTATAAAAATTGTTTTTAACAAAATCGGGGGTAACGAGTTCAAAAATGCAGTCAGAATTTTTATTGGAGGTTGTTTTAATTATTTTATTTTTTAGGATTTTAAAATTACAATAAAATAATCATGAAATTTTGACAATCTCCAAAACTCATCAAATTTTCACCCATTATTAATTTGGGGGTAAGGAATGCAACTGCAAAGTCCAATTTTTCTTATTTTCCTCATTTTCCTGATTTAATTAATTATCTAAAGTTAAGATTTTGCTTATTTGGTCTCCAAATTGGACCAAAACTTCGGGACTCGCTCCAAATGATTAATTATAATTATTAAAAGAGATTTGAGGTTAATTGAACTATTAAATATGGATTAAGAACTTGGGTTATTACAATAAACCTAAACTTAAGTTGGTAATGAATATATATATATATATATATATATATATATATATTATTTGATTAAATAAATTAGTTATTAGATATTTTACTTAATTTAATATTAAGCATTTATTTGCTTCTAGATAATTTTATAAAAATTGTTTTTAACAAAATCGGGGGTGACGAGCTCAAAAATGCAGTCAGAATTTTTATTGGAGGCTGTTTTAATTATTTTATTTTTCAGGATTTTAAAATTACAATAAAATAATCATGAAATTTTGACGATCTCCAAAACTCATCAAATTTTCACCCATAATTAATTTGGGGGTAAGGAATGCAACTACAAAGTCCAATTTTACTTATTTTCCTCATTTTCCTGATTTAATTAATTATCTAAAGTTAAGATTTTGCTTATTTGGTCTCCAAATTGGACCAAAACTTCGGGACTCGCTCCAAATGATTAATTATGATTATTAAAAGAGATTTGAGGTTAATTGAACTATTAAATATGGATTAAGAACTTGGGTTATTACAATAAACCTAAACTTAAGTTGGTAATGAATATATATATATATATATATATATATATATATTATTTGATTAAATAAATTAGTTATTAGATATTTTACTTAATTTAATATTAAGCATTTATTTGCTTCTAGATAATTTTATAAAAATTATTTTTAACAAAATCAGGGGTGACGAGCTCAAAAATGCAGTCAGAATTTTTATTGGAGGTTGTTTTAATTATTTTATTTTTCAGGATTTTAAAATTACAATAAAATAATCATGAAATTTTGACGATCTCCAAAATTCATCAAATTTTCACCCATAATTAATTTGGGGGTAAGGAATGCAACTGCAAAGTCCAATTTTGCTTATTTTCCTCATTTTCCTGATTTAATTAATTATCTAAAGTTAAGATTTTGCTTATTTGGTCTCCAAATTGGACCAAAACTTTGGGACTCGCTCCAAATGATTAATTATGATTATTAAAAGAGATTTGAGGTTAATTGAACTATTAAATATGGATTAAGAACTTGGGTTATTACAATAAACCTAAACTTAAAATTGAGCCTTGATAACACCCCAGGGCATGTCTTTAACAAGGATATACTTAGGTAGGACACATGATAATTAGTTTTAGTGAATATATGAGAGAGCCTCAACATATGAATAAGCAGTTAGAGTGAGATCTTAAGCTTGATTTAGTACTTGATTATTATAATAACTCTAAACCCTAGGGTGAATAATTGGCTAATTCTCTATGATTATAAGATCCTTCTGTAGAACCCTTAAAAAAGTAGATTGAGCTTAGCTTAACTTCTTAGATTCCTTAGATATAGGATTAATCCTAGTCATCCTAGTATTACCTTAATAATTATAGATCATCATAGTAGCCAAACCTTTTAATTAAACTAAGGACATCTAGTGCATTAATTAGGACCTAGAAGCTAGTGATTATAAAACCCTCACTAAGCACCTTACTTAGTAGGACTGCATTAGTATGAAGTTAACCAAATTAGTAATGTTGATGAGTTAGGATCTCACTAAACCTTAGATGCCTTAGTAAGCTTGAAACTACTAAACTTACAAACTAGTCTTTTAGTTAAGAACCCTAACAATATTTTAAGTCTATTAAATTGAAAAAGTCAGAAGTTTAGTAGTATAATTGTATTTTTAATCCAACTTGCTTATGTACTTATAAATAAATTTATCACTTAAATAACTTTTAATTAAACCATTATTTTCCAAAATCATAATTGCATATAGTATTATACTTCAATTGACTTAGAGATTATTAATGTCTAAGTTAATTAGGGGTTTGATTAGCCTCAATTATTAGAATAGAAAACCAAATTAAATTACAATCGATACCACATAGCTTACAATTAACTTGAACTTCTTGAATGTTGCAATACTTTGAGATTACAACCTTAGACATTCATAAAGATTTTGTGCATAAATAAAACTTTAAAACATTAAATATAAGAGTTTCATATGGTGTACTATTATGTTAAGGCAAGCTATAGAGTGATCTCAAGATCACACATATCCTAAACGAGGAGTGTGTGTGTGTTATGGGAGACCCGCTTTACTTGGTTAAGTAGATGTGCTTAACTCTACATTTATTAGGTAATTTTGCCTGCATAATAAAATCTTAAACAAGATAAGCAATTTAACATTTCATTTCTCAAAATTATTGATTGTGAATGACTTATGTAGTCTTTTGACTATATTTATTCAATCCTTGAAATTTAATTCCACTTTACCTTACTATAAATTATTTCTTATTATAATTTTTACTTTACTTTACTTGCAATGTATGATGTCTATTTACTTCATTTATGCTTACACTGCTTACTTTTATTATTACTTAGCATAAATTTAAATGAACATATTCATGTATTCCTTCAAATTTCATTTGTATTATAGTAGTTTTAACCATTATATGTTATTTTCATCATTACATGCTTTGTGCAGGTAAAGCAAACTATTGTGAGTATTTTATCTCCTTTGCTTTCTCATTCTATTGGATTTATCTAGTCATTTAAACTTAACCCTAAAAATTTGGGATCAATCGGAGCTCATTTGTGCAAATTAGCTATTTTGTCAATTTTAGAATCTTGAAAATTGGCTAAATAAATTTGATCTCCACAATTAAATTTTGATTTTATTTTTGAATTGCTCACCCCCAAATTAGCTGAGGATGAATTTTTGAAAATTTTTTGAGGTCATTTGGTCTTAAATAAAATTTAATTTCATTAGAATTAATTATATTAATTAATTAATTATTTAAATTATTTAAAATCATTCAACGGTCGGCCGGCTCAAAAAGGCGGAGCCGATCCAGACCGCTGGCGCATCTCTGTGCCCTAGATCCTATGGCTCTCTCTTTTACTTGCTCGGGCTGCATTTGAGTCATCAAATCGCAACTGCGATCCTACAACTATGATCCAACCCGTGCTCGGCCATTAGGGTCCTTTGCATCACAATCATATTGCCATTTATTTGATCCATTAAACGGTAACGGACGCTCCCGCGAATGTGGATAATCTTCCTCCTCCCCTTACGCCCGATAGTGGGAAATTCTTCATACAATCTGCAGTCAGCCTATCCCCCACTCCTTTTGCAACATCGCAAAGGCAGTTAGGATACTTCCCATTGGTAGTCGAGCATCCTTGGAGGGCCCCAAGGCCCGATTAGGCCATATTTAGAAGGAGAGCACTTTATCCTTCAGGCTCGAGCCCAACCTTAGAATCGATCTCCTAGTCCCTCCCTCCAGCTATAAATAGCTTATGCTCTTCTCAATAAGATCCTTTGCTCACTGAGAATCACTTGAATTCATTTTTCTTTTCTAGTCTAATATTTAGTGATATTTCTGAAATTCATTGTGTCCCAACTTCAATCCCCGACAGTCTGAGGGTGGGGGTCTGGTTCTTAGACCCCCTGTTAAACTCTGAAGGTCATCTGTAGTTCTTGTATCTATCTATAGGGCTTTACCTACACATTTTCGTCTATCCAAATACTGCCCTTTTCCCCATCAAGCTATGTGAGCTCAATGTCCATTTGACAGCAGTAGGATTAGCCCTGTGATGCATTAAAGTAGCTCCAGTAGTGTAAGCACTTATTGTGGCCAGTCTAAGTGGAGTTAGCTCAGCCCATACAATGAGAGCTTGATGTTTGGACAGAGCAGCTATCCAGTGAGCTCGAGCCCACTCCATTGGATCCCTGAACATAATTTCGATACCTTGTGTTTCAAAATTCTATTTCCCGGTCAATCAAACCTATTGCGATCATCTTGGGGTTCGGGCTAAGCCCATATCAATCATATTAATCGATCAAGATACAACACTGCATAGTGTTGGAGCCCAAGTAAGGCTTGTTGATTTAGTTGCTTTCAAACCGAGTCATATTGGGGCTTTGATTTTCCTTGGCACCCTGATGGTGTAGCGATCAAGCTCTAGCGTGTTGATGGTCTATGTGGTGATCAAAATAATGTTTATAAAATATTTTATTAGATTTTAAAAATTGATTGTTGCAAAAATAGAGTATATCTCTTGATTAGTTTATGGTTCTCTCAATATTTTAGATCCTCATTAAGACTTTAAGATCTAGGTTAGGAATTATGAATTTTAAAGGATCAATTCATTTGATATATTTGAAATTTATAACAAAAATGTAGTGATTTAATATTCAAATCATCATATATATCCATATACTTTGAGTGGAAATTATACTTTTTTCAAGAAAAATGAAGAAAATGGGAAGCATGCGCTGAATCACTGCATTCTGGGTGAAAATTGGCACAGCACGCCGAGGCATGCCACTGCGTGCCATGACGGTCCATCAAATTCCCTCACATGGAAGTATACCTGAGGACCTGGAAGGAAGACCGCTGCAACGCTCCGCAGCGGGCCGCAACCTCATTTCCCGGGAGAAAAATTAGAACCTTATGCGGAATAATTGAACAGTGACAATCCGCTTTCTCATAAAATAAACCGCAGTAGCGTGCTCCAAGCACGCCACAACGCGCTTTGCCCCATAAGAATTTACACTGATCTGGGACAAAACTGTTGTAGCCTGCCACAGCACACCGCAACGCACCACGGTGACATATCTGATTAATCATTAAAAACTTTATGTGAACTAATTGAATAGTCACTATTCTGCATTCACGAAGGTTTTACCGCCTCAGTGTGCCACAGTGCACCGCGGCGGAATTTCTGATTATTTATACAAATTTTATGTGAACTAATTGAACAGTCAATATTTCGCATTCACGAAAGTTTAACTGCCACCACAGTGCGCTGCGACGACATTTCTGATTATTTATGCAAACTATATGTGATTTAATGAAACAGTTACTATTCCGCCTTTTTGAAAATTCAACCGCCGTAGCGCGCCTTCAATGCGCCACAGCGGATGGGTGGCGACCTCAAGGAAACCATAAAAATATACAGCATAACAGTATTTAAACTTCAGCTACTGCAGCGCGCCGCGACGAAACAGTGTTTGGATCAATACCGCTACAGCGCGTCGCAGCGCATTGGGGAGCGCCGCCGTGCTCGATACAGAAAATTCTATAATCATCATTTAATGTAACATGGGAAATGTCACAAAATAAAATCTTTGATTTTCCTCAGCCTCTTGAAACCAGAATAAATATTAAAACTGGAGAAGTCAAGGAGACTTGGCAGGATAAATTAAAGGGTTTTTGCATTGAAGTGGAAGAATATGAAGAGTCATACGTCAATAATACTTAGGGCTGAAAAAGTCCCTTATTTAAAGGCTAATTTTAGGCTGAAGAGGGGTTCCAATTTCTTATATTCAAAGGACTAAAAGAAAGGCTGCATGAAGAGAAAAGGAGGAGAACTCTCTAAGAGGCCAACAGTGATCTGTAAAGAGTAAAGAGAAGTAGACAGCAAAGGAGAAGGAGGAGAAGTCAAGCAAAAGTGTAGGAGGAAATTTAAGAGAATCCTAGAAAGCCTCTGGGTGCTTTATAGTATTCTTTCTAAACTTTTTTTTGATTATTTTCTGCTGTAAACCGATATCAAGGTTTACTTCCTTTGAAATGTATGCTCATATTTATCTTGTAATTGAAAGCTAAACCCTCTTGGGAAGGGTTGGGATGTAGTTGTAGGAAAATGTAAATATATTATGGTGTTGTAATGGAAATATTTGAATAAATGAAAATGATTTCTATTTAAACTGTCCATAATTATTAATGTGAATGAAATAGCTAGATGAACTCTTGTCAATTTATTTTGCTAAAACTAAAAGTGAAATGATTTATTAATTAAAGAACTTGAGTTCTGAGCTCATCAATTGGATAAGAGCAAGGAAGGTAGTGCAAGTATAACTGAGATCTATGTGACAAATTCTCAACGCTCCTTTGCACATTTTCTTAAGAGCTCTACCAAGAGATTTGATGTTTGTGAACCAAGTTCCTATACTTTGCTCTGCTGCTCAGTAAAGTAGAAGGTATGATATGACATTGGAAATCCAATGGGTGATGTGACATAAGTTCATTGACCAAATGTATTCTCTCATTTAGCTAAACTGCGTGTGTAAGCGCAATGATGCATGGTTGATGGAAATCTTGTTTGTGAGATCTAACAAGTAAAAAATAATATTTGGTAACATAGACATAAGAAATCAAAGGTGAATCAAACCACGATCTCATAAAGGTTTAAGTGCCGAGGTAGAACCCCAAAGGGAGTTATCCTTATTGCACTAAATCTGAACCTGTTGTAATTGGAGGATTGCTCCAATTCTAACAGTGATCACATGATTTAAATAAGCCTTAATAAATTAATTCATACATTTAAACAAAGAAGTGACAACACCAAGTCCTTACAAGTACTATAATGAAACCCCAACTCTCTCTCCTTGAACAAATCATATCTTATTTTAAGGTCATTTGCATTAATAATTTAGGACCAAATCAAACAAAAAATTAATCTTCTAAACATTATTAAAAGAAGATATAACTTAGTATCAAAACCATCATTCTCAAAGGACGATAAATCTCAAAATTAACTTCCATTTATTACTTCAGACCACGTACACTTGCGTGCAAGCGCATACATGTATTTTGTGTCTGTCAAGTTTTTGGCGCCGTTGTCGGGGAACAATTTTGTTTTGTATTAAGTACAATATTTAAGTAAATAGTGATTTAGACTTTTTACTTAATTATCTATATTTTCATTTTCTGTAATCATATCATATTATGCTAACTGTAGTGTAACTAGAGTTTTAATATAGTTTATTTATTGTGCTTATTAGAACTGGAATTGTAGTGATTATTCACTTTCTTGGAGCGATTGAATTGCTAAATTATTCATTGTGATTATTGTAATTATTTTTGTCTAGCTGAATTTAAGAACTGCATGAATATGAGAGAAAATATTGATATTTTATTTGATCATGAAATTGAGAGAACGTGCTTGAGAGCTAGAAGAGAACGAGCAATCCTTAATCAACATCACTTTGAAATGAATAATTTAGAAGCTAATCATTTGAGAGAATATCGGGGAAGGGCACAAAGAGTTAACATAGAAGAAAATCCGAGAGAATTGTTAGGAGAACCTAGGGGTAGAACTTTAAGAGATTATGCGCTGCCTACTGTTAGAGGCATCCCTCATGCGGTTGTGAGACTGAACATAGAGGCAAATAACTTTGAGATCAAACCCTCAACATTTAGCATGGTTCAAAATAACTAATTCGGTGGACTAGCCACAGAGGATCATAATTCACATATCTCAAATTTCCTCAAAATTTATGATATATTCAGATTTAACGGCGTTTCTGAAGACACCATTAAACCCCGACTTTTCCCATTCTCACTTAGAGATAGAGACAAGAGTTCACTTAGTTCACTTTTGGGAGATTCTATTCGCACTTGAGACAATTTAGCTAGAAAATTCCTAGCCAAATATTTCCCGCCTGCAAAAATAGCCCGGTTGAGGATTGAGATAACTACTTTCAATCAACTCGATGGGGAGACTTTGTATGATAGCTGGGAAAGATTTAAGGAGTGTTTGAGGTGATGCCCACTTCATGGGTTTCCTAAATTGATGTAGATTCAAACCTCTTACAATGGTTTGAATGCTTTAACAAGGACAATTATTGATGCAGTCATCGAAGGGTCACTCAGTATTAAGACCCAGGAAGAAGCCTTTGATCTCTTAGAAGAGATGGCCAACAATGCCTACCAATGGCCCACTGAGAGAATCAACCATAACAAAAGAGTAGTTAACTAGGTCTCCGAATTAAGAAATCAAATTTCTCAATTAACCCAAAAATTAGAGAGCATGCAACTGAATTCACTTCATAATAGACAAATTGAAGGTGTTCATGCTATCCTAAACTATAGGAACCAGCAAGGTGAGGATAGAAGAAGATTATAACACTCTATTAAAGAGTTTAGAACTTCCACGATCAATTTTATGAACAAAATTGATGCAACATTAAATAGGCACGAACACACTCTCTTGAGGCAAGAGGAAACTGATAAAAGAATTGAGCTGAAATTAAATGAAATAATAAGCCAATTGAATAAACCTATCCTAGTTAGAGCAATAGGAGAATGTGTGAATGAATCGAGAAATTCCATAACATTATGAAGCTAGAAAACTACGGAACCTACTGTGTTTAACAAATGTTAAAATACATTTAAAACTGTGAGAGAGGAATCAATGGAGGAAAAGGAAATGAATGAAGAAAAAGAAAAGGAAGCAAAGGAGGGGGGTGAAAACGCATTTAACTAAGCAATCTGAATACACCCCTCACATATCTTACCTGCAGAGAATGACAAGGGAAAAACTAGACAATTAATTCCAAAAATTCTTAGAAACTCTTAAAATCCTTCATATAAACATACCTTTTGCTGAAGCATTAGAGAAAATGCCCAGTTTCACCAAATTCATGAAGGACATCTTATCAAAGAAAAGAAATATAAATGAGAAAGAAATGGTAGCCTCGATTGAGGAATGTAGTTCCATTATTCAGTAGGAAATTCCCATAAAAAGAAAGGATTCAGAGAGTTTCACAATTCCTTGCACCATAGAAAATCATTCCTTTCAAAAGGCCCTATGTGACTTAGGGGCTTCAATTAATTTAAAGCCATTCTATATCTTTAAGAAATTAGGAATTGATTTCTTAAATTTTACATCAGTACTTCTTCAACTAGTAGATAGATCTGTGAAAACCCCCTGGGAATCTTGAAAAATGTCCTAGTCAAGGTTGATAAGTTTATCTTCCTTGCCGATTTTATCGTTTTGGAAATTGAAGAAGAAAACTAAGAGATTCTTATAATTCTGAAAAGACCATTCCTTGCTACTGGAAAAACTATGATAGATGTTGACAAGAGGGAATTGAGTCTTCGCTGCGAGGGAGAGGAAGTAAGGTTTAAGATAGGAGATTCTATGAGGCACCCTATTAAGACAAACGAAGAATGTTGGAAAGTGATGTGATGGAGGAGATGCTGATTTCAAGGGATGTTGGGGAATCTGATTTAGAGGAATGAGAGAGAATTGTAGATTATTAGGAAGAGAACAAGGTTGATGAGTTAATTGAGGAAAGAAAGAAAATGCAGTTGTCTCTTAATGAACCTCCTGAATTGGAATTTAAGCCTTTGCCCAATCACTTAAAGTACATTTATCTAGGGGAGGGAACATCAGTACCTGTGATCATTTCCGCTTTGTTAAGCCCAACCCAGGAAAATAAATTATGTGAGTTGTTGAGAAATCATAAGAGGGCTATTGGTTGGAGCATCGCTGATTTGAAGGGGATTAGCCCGAGTGTATGCAGGCACCGCATCCTGTTGGAATAAAATTCTAAGCCATCCATAGAAGACTAAACCCAAATATCAAGGAAGTGGTGCACAAGGAAATTATTAAGCTCCTTGATGCTGGGATCATTTTTCCAATTTCTAACAGCCCTTGGGTAAGCCCAATCCTTGTGATTCTCAAGAATAGTGGGATAACTGTGATCATTAATAAAAATAATGAATTGATTCCAACTAGAAAAGTGATAGGGTGGAGAGTCTGCATAGACTATAGGAGATTAAACAAGGCAACCCGGAAGGATCACTATCCTCTCCCATTCATTGATCAAATGTTTGATAGGTTGGCAGGAAATTCATACTTATATTTTCTTGATGGTTAATAGGGGTACAATCAGATTTTGATAGCACCAGAAGACTAAGAGAAAATAACCTTTACTTGTCCCTATGGAACTTTTGCATTTAGAAGGATGCCCTTTGGATTATGCAATGCCCTCGCCATTTTTCAAAAGTGTATGATGGCTATTTTTTCAGATATGCTAGAAGATTTTTAGTGATTTTCATGGATGATTTTTCAGTAGTGGGTAAATTTTTTGAGAAGTGTTTATTAAATCTAGGTAAAGTTCTAAAGAAATGAGAATAAACTAATCTTATCCTAAATTGGGAGAAATGTTATTTTATGGTAGAAAAGGAGATTGTATTAGACCACCTTATATCTAAAAAAGAAATTGAGGTAGATAAAGCTAAGATTGAGGTAATTGAAAAGTTGCCCTCAACTACCAACATGAAAAAAGTTAGAAGTTTTCTTGGGCACGCGGGGTTCTATATAAGGTTCATTAAGGACTTCTCAAGAATTAGTTTACCACTGTGCAGGCTTCTAGGAAAGGATGTAGCATTTGAATTTTATGAAAACTGCATGAAGGGATTCAACGTAATAAAATCTTCTATAATCTCAGCCCCTATAAACTTTACACCTAGATAGGATTGACAGACGAAAATACACGTCTGTGTTTGCACGCAAATGTACATGATCTAAAGTAATAAGTGGAAAGTTTAGTTTCCAGGATTTATCAAACCTCAGGGAACAGTTGTTTTGATACCAAGTTATATTTTCTTTCACTAATATCTAGATGATAAATTTGGTTGATTTTTATTAGTTCTTAATTAGCAATACACAAGACTTTGAGTAAAGATACGATTTGATTAAAAAGGAGAGAGTTGAGATTTCATTGTAATATATGCAAGAGTTGGTTGTATGACTTCATTATTTGAATGTATATGTTCAATTTATTTGCTTAATTAAATTAAGTGAACACCATTTGAAATTGAAGTATCATTTAATTACATTGAGTTAAAGTTTAGTGCACAAAGAGAACTCCTTTTGGGTTCCTCCTTAGCACATAAACTCTTATGAGATCTAGTTTCATTAATTTGATTTTGACTTTCTACGTCTAGGTTACCAAAAATATCTTTTAATTATAATGATCTCATAAGCAAGATTCCATTTACTGTGTATTATGCGCTTCACACGAAGTTTAGCTAGATGGGAGGATGCATTGGGTCAATGGATTATGTCACATCATCCATTGAAGTTCCCAATATCCTCTCATTCCTTCTATGTTGCTGCGCAGTAGAGCAAGGTTAATGGAGAACTTGGTTCTGAAGCATCAATCTTTTGGGAGAGCTACTAAGGGAGGGTGCAAGTGAGCTTTGAGAATTTTATCACATAATTCTCAGCTCTGCTCGCACTACCTTTCTTGCTCTTACCCAAATGATGAGCATTAGAACACAAGCTCTTTTAATTTAAATAAATAAAAATTCAGTTCATCCAAGCATTCATTCAATATTAAAATTAACAATACAACAATCAGTTTTTCATTACAATTAAACAATATCATCATACACCAATTTTTTCTTTACATAATTCTACAACTACATCTCAATCCTCTCCAAGGAGTTTTTAGCCTTCCATTACTAAGCAAAAAAGAATATACATACAAAGAAAATTGAGCATCACCATCAGTTCACAATAAGAAATTGATCAAGGGAGTTTAGGAGAAATACAAGGAATCACCCAGAAGTTTTCTGGGATTCTCTTTACTTTTCATGCACTGTCCTCTTGAAGCTCCACTCTTCGTTCCTTGCTGTCTTTTATTCCTTCCTGTTCTTGTTCTTCTCTTCTCCTTAGAGAGTTCTCCTTCTTTCTCTTTTTGCAGCCTTTCTATTGGTCTTTTGAGTAGCAAAGGTTGGAACCCTTTCAAGGTCTGAAATTAGCCCTTAAATAGGGATACACTCAGCCTCAAAGCCTTTAATGTGTGACATTTCCTCTTCCTGGACTTAATTACAATTCCTTTTAATGTTTTTATCTGTTTAAACTTTTTGGGATTCACCAGGAAATTAATTTCTCAATTTTTAAGAGATTGGGGGAGGCCAAAGGTCACATTTTTGTGGCCTTCCCCGTGCTTCTTAATTGCTGTCTCTGGAAATTCTGGGCCGTCCGCTGCGGCGCACTGTGGTGCACTGTGGCAGTAGCAATTCATATATTGTTCCACTGTGATGCGCTGCAGCAACTGCATTTTAAATCCTATTCTGCTGTGGCGCGCTGTAGCAGCAGTGCTCCAAATGCTTTTCCTGCATATAAGTTATTCCTTTTTTTCGTTCGATCGCTGCACCGTACGCTGTGGAGCGATGCGACGCGCTACAGTGGACAAGTTTCAGGATCACTGTTCAATTAGTTTAACTATAGTTTTATAAAATAAAAATTTACCCGCTATGGCGCGCTGCGATGCGCTATAACGGATACATTTTGTAGGATCACTGTTCAATTACTTCAACTATAATTCTATAAAATGAAAATTTACCCGTGGTGGTGCACTGCAGCGCACTACGGCGGATAAATTCTGCAGGATACTGTTCAATTACTTGTTTATATGGTTTTAATAAATCCACAAGAAATGACACTTAGCGCGCTGCAGCGGTCTTGCTCCAGGCTTGTCGTTCTGCTTCCAGGTAAGGTGTTTTTAAGGGGACGCCATGGTGCGCCATGGCGTGCTGCAGCGATTTTTGTCCAGAATTTAGTAAATCAGCCTTCGCAGTCTGTTTTCTTCATTTTCCTAAAAAAATATCAATTTCTACTCAAATTATAGGAAAATATATGGTGATATGAATGTTAAAATACTATATTTTTGCTACAAAATCCAGCTATATCAAGGATCTCTTTTGAAATAATGTGTGATGCAAGCGATCTTACTATGGGAGCAGTCTTAGGACAACGAATGGAGAGAGCTTTTTATTCCATATATTATGCAAGTAAGCTAATGGACGAAGCCCAACGGAATTATGCCACCATCGAAAAAGAACTTTTAGCAATTGTATTTGCATTCAACAAATTCAGGCCTTATCTTATAGGGTCAAAAATAATTGTGTACACGGATCATGCTGCAATCAAATATCTACTTCAAAAAAAAAAGCAAAACCACGTCTCATACGTTGGGTTTTGCTTCTACAAAAATTTGATTTAGAGATTCGTGACAAGAAGGGTTGATATAATGTGGTGGCTGATCACCTCTCAAGATTGACCCATCTAACTCATTGAGAAGGTGAAAAAATTTGTGAAACTTTTCTCGATAAGCAGCTTTATACGATTGCAACAAGTAGACCTCCTTGGTTTGCAGATTTTGCTAACTATCTTGCAAGAAAGGTGATCCCAAATGAGTTTAATTTCCAACAAAAAAAGAAATTTTTTGCTGACATAAAAAATTACTTTTGGTACGATCTCTTTCTATATAAATATTATGTTGTTCAACTCCTTAGGAGATGTGTGCCTGAGACTGAAGCAAACAACATCATATATCATTGTCACATATCCCCTTATGGAGGGCATCATGGGATAAATTGCACAGCAGCAAAGGTGCTGCAATTAGGGTTTTACTGGCCAAAATTATTTAGGGATGCTATTGAATTTGTAAGAAACTGTGATAAATATCAAAGAACAGGGAATTTAGGTAAGCTTGATGAGTTACCCCTGAATGAAAATTTTGAAATATAACTATTTGATGTTTGGGGCATTGACTTTATGAGACCATTCCCTACTTCTAATTCAGACAGCTACATATTAGTGGGGGTTGAGTATGTTTCTAAATGGGTGGAAGCTTTGACATGTGCGAATAATGATGCGAAAACTGTAATTAAATTCCTTAAAGATCTGTCCTGGCTCGATTCGGTACACCCCGTGTGTTAATAAGTGATGGAGGAAACACTTCTACAATAGACAACTAGAAACCCTTCTAAAAAGATATGGGGTAAAACATAAGGTAGGCATGGCTTATCACCCTCAAACCAGCGGTCAAATAGAAGTATCTAACTATGAATTAAAGCAAATTCTAGAGAAAATGGTTAGTAAAAAAATAGGAGGGACTGGTCAATGAAACTGAATGATGTACTTTGGGCTTATATGATAGGTTTCAAAACTCACTTAGGAATGTCTCCCTACAAGCTCGTGTATGGGAAGTCATATCACTTGCCTGTTGAGCTAGGACACAGGGTGTTTTGGGCAATTAAGAAGCTCAACTTTGATTTCAAGCAAGCTGGAGAGAAAAGAATTATGCAACTGAATGAATTAGATGAATGTAGGCTGAATGTTTACAAGAGTGCCAAGTTGTACAAGGAAAAAATAAAGAAATGACATGATAAATTATAAAAACCAAAGCACTTTGAACCTAGAATGAAAGTGCTGTTATTTAACTCCATATTGAAGCTATTTCTAAGAAAACTTAAGTCAAGATGGATGGGCCCATTCACAATAGAGAAAATATATCTCCATGGGAGTGTTGATATCACTTCATCTGAGGGAACACTAAAGGTAAATGGGCAGCGTCTAATGCCTTATTTAGATAAACTTGACTTGCAAGAGAAAGATGAATGGAAATTATAGGACCTTCCTAGGGAAGAAATCACTTAGTAGACTCAAATGGTGTCAGACTGAGACGTAAAAATAAGTGCTTGGTGGGAGGAAACCCATTCCAATAAGGTTGTATTCTTTTGTTTTACAATTTTTTGTTTTAGTTTTTATTTTGGTTATTTTATTCAATAAAGTAAATTTTGGATCGATGGCACCCTTATTATTGCTATGATTGAGTTTAAAAGTTAAAATTTTCTGAACATAATTATTTCTTGGATTTAATACTGAATTCAAATGTGTGATAATAAAAGCACTAATATGCTTAAAATCAAGATGATAAATCCATATTTCAAATCCTGAACCTCTTGATCAAGTTCAAGGCTCTAATAAGATTTAGTTTCTAACAAATTGGAATGAACATATGCTTAGGTTTAAGTGTGAGGGTGAAGAACTTAAGGAATTAAAACTAAGATGGCAAAATGTGAGTGAATGAATGAGTGTGCTAGGCTCCTATAGGCATAATGACCACAAAGAACTAAATTAAGGGATGAAGAGAAATGTCTCTCCCTTAAACTAAATTTAAAAAGAAAAAATAAGGATAATGAAAAATATCTCTCCCATGTTTAAAAATTGAGAACTTAAGATGAAGAAAAATATCTTCCCATGTTTAAAATTTGAGAACTGAGAATGAAGAAAAATATTTCTCCTAAAAATATAAAAATGTTCTTTGTGAATCATGAGAAGGGGCATACATGACATAATACACTTGTTACTCACCAAATGCTTAATTAAGGTGTGAAATTCCTAAGGGTGATTACCCCCATAATAAGGACATAAGCATGAACATTTGAGATAAGAACTAGATGGTAACTAGAATTTGGAGCTTGATTGAAGAGGATAGTAGAGATGGAAAATCTGAAGTCATCTTAACTTAGAACAACACATAGTGACTAATTTATTTCACATTGACATCCTACATCAAATCAATTATCTAAGAAATTCAAAAAATTATTTGTGAGCTTACTTGAGGACGAGCAAAAATTTAAGTATGGGGGTATGATATATTCAAAATTTATATTAAAAATATAGTGATTTAACATTCAAATCATCATATAAATCCATATACTTTGAGTGGAAATTATACCTTTTCAAGAAAAATGAAGAAAATGGGAAGCATGAGCCGAATCACTGAATTCTGGGTGAAAACCGCCGCAGCGCGCCGTGGCGCGCCACAGCACGCCATGGTTGTCCATCAAATTCCCTCACCTAGAAGTATACCTGAGGACCTGGAAGGAAGACCACTGTAGCGTCATTTCCCGGGAGAAAAATTAGAACTTTATGCAGAATAATTAAACAGTGCCAATCCACTTTCTCGTAAAATAAATCGCTGCAGCGCGCTCCAAGTGCGCCACAACGCGCTTTGCCCCATAAGGATTTACACTGACCTGGGACAAAATTGCTATAGCCCGCCACGACACATCGTAGCGCGCCATGGCGACATATTTGATTAATCATTAAGAACTTTAAGTGAACTAATTGAATAGTCACTATTCCGCGTTCACGAAGGTTTTACCGCTGCGCGCTGTGGCGAAATTTCTGATTATTTATACAAATTTTATGTGAACTAATTGAATAGTCAATATTCCGCGTTCACGAAAGTTTAATCGCAGCGCACGCCACTGCGCGCCACGGCGGAATTTCTGATTATTTATGCAAACTATATGTGATTTAATGAAACAATTACTATTCTTCCTTTTATAAAATTCAACCACCGTAGCGCGCCTTCAGTGCGCCACAGCGGATGGGTGGCGACCTCAAGGAAACCATAAAAATATGCAGCGGAATAGTATTTAAAATTTAGCTACTGCAGCGCGCCATGACGGAACAGTGTTTGGATCAAGACCGCTATAACGCGTCGTAGCGTGCTGTGGCGCGCCGCAGCGCCCGATACAAAAATTCCCAAATCATAATTTAATGCAGCATGGGAAAGATCACAAAATAAAATCTTTGATTTTCCCTAGCCTCTTGAAACCAGAATAAATATTAAAACTGGGGAAGTCAAGGAGACTTGGCAGGATAAATTAAGGGGTTTTTGCATTGAACTGGAAGAATATGAAGAGTCATATGTCATTAATACTTGGGGCTGAAAAAGTCCTCTATTTAAAGGCCAATATCAGGCTGAAGAGGGGTTCCAATTTTTGATATTCAAAGGACTAAAAGAAAGGCTACAGGAAGGGAAAATGAGGAGAACTCTCCAAGAGGCCAACAGTGATTTGTGAAGAGTGAAGAAAAGTAGACAGCAAGGGAAAAGGAGAAGAAGTCAAGCACAAGTGTAGGAGAAAATTTAAGAGAACCTTAGAAAACCTCAAGGTACTTCCTAGTATTCTTTCTAAACTTTCTTTTGATTATTTTTTACTGTAAACCAATGTCAAGGTTTACTTCCTTTGACATGTATGCTCATATTTATCTTGTAATGGAAAGCTAAACTCTCTTGGGAGGGTTGGGATATAGTTGTAGGAAAATGTAAGAATATTATGGTGTTGTAATAAAAATGTTTGAATGAATGAAAATAATTTCTACTTAAACTATCTATAATTATTAATGTGAATGAAATGCCTGGATGAACTCCTGTCAATTTTTATTTTGTTAAAATTAAAATTGAAATAAATTATTAATTAAAGAACTTGAGTTCTGAGCTCATCAATTGGATAAGAGCAAGGAAGATAGTGCAAGTAGAGCTAAGATCTATGTGACAAGTTCTCAACACTCCCTTGCACCTTTTCTTAAGAGCTCTACCAAAAGATTTGATCTTTGTGAATCAAGTTCCCATCAACTTTGCTCTGCTGCTCAATAAAGTAGAATGGGTGAGAGGATGTTAGAAATCCAATGGGTGATGTGACATAAGTCTATTGACCAAACACATCCTCTCATTTAGCTAAACTGCATGTGTAAGTACAATGACACATGATTGATGGAAATATTATTTGTGAGATCTAACAAGTAAGAGATAATATTTGGTAACATAAACGTAGAAAATCAAAGGTGATCAAGCCACGATCTCATAAAGGTTTAAGTGCCGAGGTAGAATCCCAAAGGGAGTTATCCTTGTTGCACTAAATCTGAACCTATTGTAATTGGAGGATTGCTCCAATTCTAACAGTGATCACATGATTTAATTAGGCATTAATAAATCAATTCATATATTTAAACAAAGAAGTGACAACACAAAGTCCTTACAAGTACTATAACGAAACCCCAACTCTCTCTCTTTGAACAAATTGTATCTTATCTTAAGGTCATTTATATTGATAATTTAGGAACTAAATCAAACTAAAAATTAATCTTCTAAACATTATTGAAAGAAGATATAACTTACTATTAAAATCACTGTTCCTAGAGGACAATAAATCTCAGAATTAATTTCCACTTATTACTTCAGACCACGTACACTTGCGTCTGTCACCATTCTTGAGTAGTGCAAACCAGACTAAAAAAAATGCTTTGCTTGGTAAGGCTGGAAGTGCTACACATGCTTTGGGTGTTGCATAATTATGAAGACCTATCTTAATGAGATAATAAAAATATTATAAACACTAAAAAATCATATGTAGATAGAGGTATCTACACAAAACTTTGGAATTGAGCTAGCATTTTCTCAAATTCATATTTACCAAAACTTTTACTGAATACCTCATGCCAACCATCATTAAAACTAGCCAAACTTGCTTGATTTCATTATTAGGCCAATAAAAATAAATGCCATAAGCATCAATATGCAAGTAATTATTTTAACAAACTTGAAGCATGTTCCTTATTAAAAAAATATGTAAAGATCATAACAAGCCAATAATGTCAAAATTATTTTATAAAATTTCAATGACTATGTGGGCTTAAAGAGGGCACATGAGATTCATAAAGGTGAGCTTTAGAGGAAAACAACTCAATTTCAACCAAATTTTTTGAAGTATACTTCAATGCTAAACGCATAATACCACTTCAATTATAAATTTGCTCATATTAAAACTCTTTCAATTGCCTATAATATTAGGATACTATTCTGAAGTTATTAATTAAATGGAAAAATGCACATCAAGTTTGGTAAATAATCATCATAGCACATATAAATCATCCTAATATTTATGTATCTAATCACAGCATCCTTATTATTAACTATTTAATGTGATTTACGAATTTGATTTGAAGTATTTCTAATTTACCCTTAAGATTCTATCTTATATAAAAGGAATCAACGCAATTGATGCAGAGGAAGTTTATTATCTACGAAAAAGATTGGGAGCAGAGCAGAAGAGATCGGGCCCAGAGAATTCATGCGGAAGAAGCAGGAGTCGTGAGAACATCGGATTCTCGATCGATTGCTGCGTCTGTGTCCCTACCGCAAGTTGTTCCAGTCAGCTTTGGCATGACTTGTTTGCGCCTTTACCGCACACTTCCAATGTTGTTCCTTCGTGTGGGAGAGAAGAATCGACGTCGGGTGCCGGTATGTTCGGGGCATCTTCGCTTATCTCGACTTCTCAATAGGCGCTAAGGTTAGTATTCAGCGATGGGTTGTGTGTCAAGGGGTTGAGGAGGAGGGTACGAATTCCTTGCAGCTTTCTGTGAAGAGTCGATCCCGCTCGGTGGCTCTAAATAGAGTTTTCTGGAAACTGCTAAGTGGAAGAAGCTGCGTGCATCTAGCGAGCGTAAAGGGAAAGATTTGGGCTACATTTTCGTTAGCTGGTAACCATAGCTTTTATTGCTGAGAGTTACTTCCATCGACATCAGTTATGGGAACCATAAGAAGTTTTGAAATATTTTTATCACTTTACAATTTAGATTCGAGATTAATGGCAAAGAAAAAATTTTATTTTAGCAATAATTGGTATCGAGAAAGCTTCCTCACTTTAATATCTAACAGAAACTTTGACGAAAAATTGATTTTAGTGAGAAATTTAACGGAAAACGTAAATTCACGGGTAATAAATAGAAATTGGGTTTTCGCGGGAACTTAACATTTTTGTCAAAATGACCTAGGGTCATTACAAACTTCTCTACTTAAAATAATGTCGTTCTTGACATTACATTGAAACAAAAGACATTTTAATGGAACATAAGAAGATTTAATTAGGATTACTTGAATTCTCAATGAGTCTAGGATATTTTTTTCTCATATCATCCTCCATTTCCTATGTTGCTTCCTTAGCATTGTGACATTTCCATGGCACATTGACCAAGGGAATAGTTCTCTTCCTTAATCCATGGTTATCACATTCTATGATCTTGTCAAGTTCTTCCACATATGTCAAGTCTTGCTGAATTATATTTTCGGGTACTAGTTGTTGAGATGGTTCTTGCAAACATTTGCGTAGGGATGATATATAGAATACGTCGTGTACTTTGGAGAAATTCTCTAGTAACCTCAAACGATATGTAGAGCTCCCTATTCAGGCAATGATCTCAAATGGTCCCACATATCGCGAGCTTAGCATGCTTAGTATGCCAAATCGATACACTCCCTTAATTGGGCTTACTTTTAGATAAGTAAGATCTCTAACTTAAAATTTTAGTACTCTGTGTTTTAAATCATGGCACTTCTTTTGATGATCTTGGGCTGTAGTTATTCTTAGATTTATCAATTGAACTTTCGTGATAGTTTCTTCGATAAGATCGGATACATAGATTTGGACATCTCCAACTTTTGATCAGGATAGAGGTGTTAGACATTTTCTCCCATATAGGGTTTGATAACTGTTATTATATGCAAACTTAACTAAGTGCAAATGTTTTTCCCAATTTTCACTGAAGTTCAATATGCATAGTCTTAAAAGATCTTCTATCACTTGATTAACTCTTCTATGTTAAGTCTGAGAACCAAACAAATAAAAGTCTGAACATTATTTAGTAATATTTGTATGCCATAATTTTAAACAGAAACATAATGAGTTCTAGAACTATTTCAAGAAAAGTGTTATGAATTTTCTTGCATACATCCACTCAATTTCAAGGAGTTGAAATGGAATTAATGTGACATTTAAGTAGACTCCTACATTCTACCTGCTCCTAATAGATGAATCATTATATGGTTTTATAAGATTCTAATTTCCTTGTATAAAATTAAGGTCTTGAAGTACAGGGAGATGCTACTAGCGTTATACATTAAACTATGTACAAAATTTTTCAAGTTTTGTCTTCTATTCCATTTGTGTTGCTAACACCTTAACTATCCTTATTACAGTATCATTAAGTGTGTTCCTAGTAGAGCAAAGTACATTTAACTTTATAATAACAGCTGATAAAATCTTAATGCAGCTTTGATGCAAGTTCTATATCAATAGATTTCACCATTGAACAGTCCAAGGCTTTAACCTGAAGCTTCTCATTACTCATTTCCTTCATGATGATTGATTCAAGACCATAAATTTTAGTAATTGAATTACTAGTTAAGTTATAGCAAGCATCATTAGTTATAGTCTATATAGAAATACTTAAGATAGAAATGAAAAGTTCACTTGAAGCAACTACTAACCTATGAGTTTAGTCCGTAGATATGATTGGCCCTTATCTTTGCAATGAACCTTGATGAATTAAATGGTATATGATTTAAGATGCGAGGTTTTAAAACATTTAGCATGTGATTCGCATTACAGTAAGAAGATTTATTGATGATTCTAAACGTACATTAAATATAACGGAAGACATTTTGATCTAATTAGGCATAACATGGGAATTTTCTGCATAGTGGAACCAAAATTCTTTTCAAATTTACATATAATGCTAACATATATATAAGGTTCACAACTCCGTGATAAAAAAAGGTTTAGACTTCATTAAAATTTTATATACTTTTGAAATTTCAACAGCATTTGGAATAAATTTACATTATTTTATGTGGTTAGAAAATTACATTTTTTTTTATACCATCAAGTACTTTGTTTGGAATCGAGACTGAATGGAGAGTAATATTGATCTTAAGAACCTTATCTTAGTGTGTTTAGAGCACCTTGATGCTATACTGAAATTGGAGGTGACAGAATCCTTTTGGTGTAGTTCAGAGGTAATTGTCTTGCACGCTTAAGCTTGACATAAGCATTTTTCATGAGTTTAATGCACATTAGCTCTGGAATTGCTTAAGTTAGCTCTGTATAAGAAGAAAAAACTATAACTTTAAGTTTCCAATCCTAATTTCAGTACATAGATTAGTTCTAACATAAGACATGGTGTACCTTATTGATTTATAGAACTCTGAGTTTATGAAATAGGAATTTGAGCATATAGCTATTTTACTCTTCAATTTCAAAATGACAATTTTATGTACTTCAAAAGTATATGCTATTTACTTGATATTTTAACTAGCTGTAGTACTTGCTTAAGGGTACCTAAAGGGATTAGGACAAAAATTAAGATAATTGCAAATATAATGAACTAAAGTGAAATTGGAGGCTTTTATATCCATTTTGTGACTACTAGAGATTACCCACTTGAGTAAGGGACATAGAATCTCATACAACTCACTACTACAAAGTTAATACAGTTAAAACCACATTGTTTTATTAATCCTAGATATTCTGTATGGATTAAACTTTCTATAAATGATTTTATACTCTATCATAGCTAATGAAAGTTTACAAACAACAACCATAATATAAAACAAAAATCCTACAACAAACTAGTAATTTAAAGGAGCAAAAGTATGAGAAGCAAGCCATGAGCAATTATTAAAGCCAATAAATAGCCTCAATAAGATGAAAAGAAGATAAGTTTATGAAACCTCACGAATTATGTGATGCCCAAATAGTTCAAAACCATTGCACTGAATGGATGGCATAGTTCAACACTCTCGTTTAATCTCAACATGTTTTGCATTTACTAAGGTTATCTGCTATTGGTACATAAGTTGTCAAATCATATCGTCTTATATTCATGTTATTATTTCTAATTGTCGCTTATTCTTTCTAGATCGATATATGTAATTGCACAATATTCTAAAATCCTTATATTAAACTGAATGAATTTCCCTTTGGCTCTATTTTTTATGTATTACTTTACTTAACATATCCAATCATACTTTGATACCAACTGTGATGGCCCATGTTAGATTGGTAACAACCACTCTAACATCGGGTGTATTTTTTCACAGAATCATATTTGTGTTAAGTAAAATAGCAGTCAGTCAACATCCAGAGCCACATAAGAATATAGAAATTTCACTCATTCAATTTAAATAAATATCATCCAGTTTATTATATATTTAATATCATACAGAATATAAATATTTGCCTCTCTTAAAGAAAATAAAAACTAAAAATATATTCTGCGCCATAAACATATTTAAACTACATCAGCCTCATCTAGCAGGATCTGGTCTGACATTATAAAAATAATGCATTAGTGCACATTCTAAGTATAAAGAATATTAAATAATATACTTTTAAGTGAAAAGCAGAAGGCAAAAATAAGATATGAGATAATAATGATTGTAGGAAATTCTGGTAAAATGCAAATAAAATGATAATCATTACTCCTGCAGATAAACATTATCATATGCCAAATTTTCAAATAGTGATCGCATAAAAATTTATGTTTATGTTTATGACTTGATATTATGAAACGACGGTAATAGTTCTGATGGGCAAAGCCAAAATCTTGAGGCTGGGTTCAATAAATGCATAAAAGTATAACCTTCACCTGGGCCCCCTCAAAGGCTCCAGATGGCACCTTTACGTCTCCCGAAGACTAGCCACGTCCTAACCTATTCATGCTCCATTTCAGAACCCTTAGAAACATGCACAAGATCCATAAACATCATTTTGTTTCTTACATTATAAGTAGTAAGAATAACTCATTAAGTGACAATATGAAACAGACTCAAAGCGAGGCTTAAGTAGCAATAAAATAAATAAGAGTATATGAAGTAATATCCAGTGTATGTTTGTGCTCAACCGTTGAGAAACTACTCAAAACTTGATACATCTGCAAAGATTATATTTATTAAATATTTTATTAGACTCTAAAAATTAATTATTGCAAAAATAAAGTATATCTCTTGATTAGTTTATGATTCTCTCAATATTTTAGATCCTCATTAAGACCTTAAGATCTAGGTAGGAATTATGAATTTCAAAGGATCAATCCCTTCTTGAGTAGTGCAAAGCAAACTAAAAAAAATGCTTTGCTTGGTAAGGCTGGAAGTGCTACACATGCTTTGGGTGTTACATAATTATGAAGACCTATCCCAATGAGACAACAACAACATTATAAATACTAGGAAATCATGTGTAGATAGAGGTATCTACAAGAAACTTTGGGATTGTGCTAACATTTTCTCAAATTCATGTTTACCAAAACTTTCACTGAACACCTCATGCCAACCATCATTAAAACCAACCAAACTGGTTTGATTTTATTATTAGGCCAATGAAAACAAATGCCATAAGCATCAATATGCAAGTAGCTGTTTTAACAAATTTGAAGCATATTCCTTATTAGGAAAATATGTAAAGATCATAACAAGCCAATAATGTCAAAATTATTTTATAAGATGTTAATGACTATATGGGCTCAAAGAGGGCATCATACATGCATGAGATTCATAAAGGTGAGCTTTAGAAGAAACGCATAGACAATGTCAATTAAATTTTGTATAGTATACTTCAATGCTAAACGCATAATACCACTCAATTGTTAATTTGCTCATAATAAAACTCTTTCAATTGCCTATAATATATGATACTCTTCTGAAGTTATTAATTAAATGGAAAAATGCACATCAAGTTTGGTAAATACTCGTCAAAGCACATATAAGTCATCCTAATATTTACATATATAATCACAACATCCATATTATTAACTATTTAATGTAATTTACTAATTTGATTTGAAGTATTTCTTACTTACCCTTAAGATTCTATCTTATATAAAAGGAATCAGCGCAATCGATGCAGAGGAAGTTTCTTACCTGCAGAAAAGATCGAGAGCAGAGAAGAAGAGATCAGGCGCAGAAAATTCGTGCGGAAGAAAAAGGGGTCGTGAGGACATCGGCTTCTCGATCGATTGTTGCGTCTGTGTCCATATCGCAAGTCATTCCAGCCGACTTCGGCGTCGCTCGTCTGTGCTTTTACCGCAAGCTTCCAATGTCGTTCCTTTGTGCGGGAGAGAAGAATCGACATCAGGTGTTGAGCGTTCGGGACGTTTTCGCTTCTCTCGACTTCTCAACAGACGCTAAGGTATTCAGCGAAGGGTTGTGCGTCAAGGGGTTGAGGAGTGTAGGGATTCCTTGCGGCTTTCTGTGAAGAGTCGATCATGCTCGGTGGCTCTAAATAGAGTTATCTGGAAAGTGCCGAATGGAAGAAGCTGCGTGCGTCTAGCAAGCGTAAAGGGGAAGATCTGCGCTACATTGTCGTTAGCTGGTAACCGTGGCTTTTATTGCCGAGAGTTACTTCCATCAGCATCGGTTAGGGGAACGATAAGAAGTTTTGAAATATTTTTATTACTTTGCAATTTAAATTCGAGATTAATGACAAAGCTAAAATTTCATTTTAACAATAATTGGTATCGAGAAAACTTCCACACTTTAATATGAAACAGAAACTTTGACGAAAAATTGATTTTAGTGGAAATTTTAACGGAAAACGTAAATTCGCGGGGTAATAAATAGAAATTGGGTTTCTGCGGGAACTTAACGTTTTTCTCAAATAACGTTTTTCTCAAAATGACCTAGGGTCATTACAAAGTCATACTAAATTTATGCTCACAAGTGCTACTACATTGCTTATATAATGTTGGAATTATCATCTTACAACTTGAGGCTAAGATCTAGACACTTCCTCTCACTCCACACATATGCATCGCCCTTAGCCTAACCAAATACCTACACATGCAACCCTAAGTGAATCTTGTACCATACCTTAATTGAATGTATTATTCACTACTTTAGGTGTCATTAATCACCCCATAATAGTGAGTCATAATAAATCTTGTGTAGTTTCGCTATCATATATGGAAACGTTTGAAAAGTACCATGTGCAGACTTGGAAGTAGTGCTCACGACCAGCCTTTGTGCTTGGCAATACTCTATGACTAGCTTACAGTCAAAGACATACTTATGACCAGCCTACGGGCATGGAATATACAATATGACAAACAAATGTGCTCATAAACTCTAGCAGAAAATGTGAAAGTTAAATTTATACTCCAAAACTCATATAATTTTTGTCCTACCTACATATACATAATAGTCTTATTTCATGGTTCATTGTACCTACTATTTTGTTATAAATATAATTTTAAGTACTTAGATCACTCTAATTGGATTCAATTCATAGCACATTTTTAGTGTCAGACCAAGAAGCATATGAGCTAATCAAATCCTTTGAAGAGCAAGATTGATAGGACTGTTTAAGGCGAGGACCCGTGTTAAAGCTGCTTCTTTATAATCTAACATTTTTTCTTTATTTCAATTTAAAAGCATTGTAATAATAAATTATCTTGCTATGGCTGTGTATGTTTTAAACTTTAATTTCATTTCATTGAATATAAATCTAGCTTTCATAACTTTTACTTACTTAAATAGCTTAATATGTTCAGTTGTTAATCTGACATCGGAAATTCAATGATATCGGGTTGTTACAAGCTAATCTACCACCAATGATTGAACCATATAGATATTTGCTTGAAATTAGGAGTTCTCTAATTCGATGGTCCTACCACAGCCATAATGCTTCAAGGATGAGTTCAAGTGTGTTAAATGCCCAAATGATCAAAAGGTGTTGTGAGATTGCAGAACATTGATGGAAGTTTGTGATAGGCACCACATTTTGAGGAATGTCAGAGGAAAATAATGCTTAGGCAAAATTCATGAAGGCGTTTCCCAATAAATCTTAAGCAAGGAAGACAGACCACTACAGAGTACAAAGAGAGCTTCCGAACTAGTGGTGATTATGGAGGGTAATCGATGCAAGTTTTTCTTGAGATTAAATCACATGAGTTGGCTACTATGACTACAAATAAATTGAATGAGATTTGAGGCCTTCACCTGCCAAGAGTTCAAATACAAGATCTCAACCAATCAGCATTTACTGAACGATAACTAAAAATTTTCAGAATTTAAACAATAATGGGCAAAATTGTTGAAGTTCAGTAAGGGTTCTAATTCTTGAAGTTTCCATTTCAAAATAAAACAACTAACTATTATTATTGAAATAAAAGTAATTGAGGAGTTTATTTGTACTTTAAATGGTCAATCAAAAACAAGAAAAAAATATCCATAAATGCTTTTTTCAGGTGACCATGTTGATTAAAACAGTGATATAATTTTACAATCTTATTTGTTTCAGGCTCTCCTAAATTCTTTAGAAGGCAAGCAGACCACAAATCTGTCTTCATTCACATACTATTCATGCAGCACCAAACATACCTGGCCTTCTCCTGAAAAGCCGGGATCAAACTCTTCTGGCCCAATTTTATGTGATGATAAGCATCTAGATCATCATCAAAAAAGCTTTGGGATGATTGGAAGAGATAATATAGTGAGGGATATGCAGCACTTGTTCTTCTTTTCTGATCAGGCTGCATGCTTGCATTTATACCTGTGGGCGCAGAAAGCATAAAGTAGCAAGTTGAGGAAGCTGAGCACAGCGATAAGCCAGAAGAAGTTATAGAGCTGGCCCTCATTGAGATTGTCAGGAATCCATCCGGGCTTCCCTCCCTTTGTGGTCACATAGGTCACAAGCTCCATTATGAAAGAGCTCAAGTAGTTCCCGAGTGCAGTGGTCAAGAGCGAGAGGGCGCTGCAGAGGCTTCTCATGGCGTCCGGGGATTGATCGTAGAAGAACTCCATCTGCCCAATAAACGTGAACACCTCCGCTGCGCCCACCAAGAAATACTGAGGAATTTGCCACAGGATGCTCATCGGCACCGCGGCTTTCACGTGCACTAATCCTTTGGCTTCCGCGATATCCAGCCTTCGAATCTCGACGAAAGCGGCGGCAGCCATTGCTGCTATCGAAATGAACAGGCCAATGCCCATCCTTTGGAGCTCGGAGAAACCCCTCTCTTTTCCGGTGAACCTCCTCACCACCGGCACGAGGATGCTGTCGTAGATCGGCACCCACACTATGACGCTTATCACGTCGAAGGTCGATAGGGATGCCGGAGGGATGGTGAAGGATCCTATGGTCGTATCAAGGACCATGCCCTGCTCTACAAACATGGTTGAGATCTGAGCATATACTGCGGAGAAGACGATCCCCGATGCCCAAATGGGAAACATCCTCACCAAGATCTTCAGCTCCTCCACCTGCGTTACCGTGCACAGTCTCCATGGATTGGAAATATCTCCCGGCTTCGCATCAACATTTGGCGCAGTAGCCGCCTTGTCGAAGAACCTGCATTGCAGCAAATTAATGGCTGCGGAATAGCACGAAAATACTTGAGAGACTTACTTAAGCTCATCGCTGTGCTCCAGTTTTCGGCTTCCTTCAATGGCTGAGTGCTTATCGGGGAGTTCAAACAAGAGGGAGCTATCAAGGGGAACCTTTACATTCCAATTGCGAATGGAGGCAATCACTACTTGGCACATTCTTGTGAGCGGACTCCCGCCGGGTTTCTGGAACCTATAAAGATAGGTTCCTGCAAAGAAACTTCCAATAGCTATTCCCATGAACAGCGTCGGGATGCCAAAGCCGAGGCCCCAGCCACGGTTATCTTGCACCCACACCAAGAAACTGCTAGAAATAAGAGAGCCAATGTTGATTGAGAAATAGAACCAATTGAAGAAAGAGCCCTTTCTACGCCTCTCCTGCGAATCCGTGTCATCGAATTGATCAGCTCCGAATGATGAAACGCAGGGCTTGATGCCACCGGTCCCTAAAGCAATCAGATAAAGACTCATGAAGAATAACCCGTATTGGGCAATAGTTGCTTCCGGGCATACAGAGTCTACACATGCAGGAGGCTTGAATTGTGGGACAGACGCTGAAAGTGTAAGTGTCGCCATACCCTGTTCAAAATGAAAATGCCACACATCCAAAAGTGAGATCAAAATAATACTTAAGGAGATGCTATGTCATATTATTTCCTAATAATTTCAAGATTACTATAAAATGCTATCTAAATTTCATTTTGCCAGAATACCATTCAAAACTGACATTTCGGCGTGACATTTTTCGTGAGACAAAACATGTTGCCGGTGTTTTTGCGAGGGGAGGCATTGTCTACCTCGTCGCCGGCAGGTAGATCATTTGAACTAATTCAGCCAAACTGCAATTTTGAAGTTTGTATTCATAACAAAACGAATTCTCTGGCATTTCAATTTTTCATCCAAAAGCATGCAATAAATTTTTCCAAATCTTAAAAATTAACAAAAAAAATTGAAAACTAAAAAGAAAGGCATGCAACTACTATGCATGCAAGCTTATGAAAAATTTGGACAACAGCAGCAGAGAAAGTGTCTTCCTTTCAAAAATCGGCCATATATTGATAAGCAAGTACAAGTAGAAGGCTGATCAAATCGCATTCAAACTTACAATGAAGTATACAGTCGAAAAAACTGCAATGGTCCAGTACCTCCCCCAGTACGCATCAGCTAAAACAGCACCGATGAGAGGAGCAAGGTAGCAAGTTCCTTGCCAAGTTGTAACATTTCTTGCAGCTGCTGCATTGCCTTGATGCAGCTTTGTGGTTAGATAAGTTACAAGGTTCGTGGCAATGCCATAGTAGGCTAAACGCTCGCAGCATTCAGTCCCTGAAATGTAATAATTAATAAATGCATATTAGATTGATGTATCAATGAGAAATGAATGAACTAAGCTAACAAAATGGAGCTAATACCTAGAATGAATGGGCATGCTTTCCAATTTCCTGTTTTGTGCTTTAAAACAGGATTACCATTGATGTCAACGGACCCATCTTTGGTGTAGAGACCATCATCTCCAAACTAAATAAAAAATAAAACAGTAAAAAAAGCATATAAAATGGTCGTGTTTCTAAGCAATTATAATGCATCACTATACACATCATCAAACAGCATGATTCATGGTAGCAAATCAAAAGCTCATTACAGATATCTGGCTGGCCTAACCAGGCCTATACATGCCATCTCATCAAATTAAAAATATGACGGGCAAACATATTATGAAGTAACCGTGAAGTCTAGTACTCGGAGTAAAACAATCCTCAACTTCTCATAAATCCCAACCCTTAAACAATAACTAAAAAATAACTAAACGAACAAAACGTCTAATGGTTGCACATGTAATGATAATTGCTAGTAGTAGCAAAAGCTAAAAAAAAGTATCTTGCCAAGGAAAGCTCCTTGTACAGAAAAAATCATAAATATCAGCAGTTACTTGTCTTGAAAAAATCATATTTGAAACTGCCTGAATAATAAATAAGTTGAGTTTCGTTTTCAAACACGATTAATGTTTGGTATAGTTTTGGATTAACCGATAAAACTATGAATGTGACCCAATAGATAACAAATAGGCTGATGGGTTAGTTTGAATTCTATAGATTCTATTAATATCACGCCGCTCCTAAAATTGCATGGTAAGCTCATAATAATTTGGTTCGTTTGAATTAGAGTTGTATTGAGTTGAGTTTGAACAGCAAATATCAACCTTTTTAAAAGATGGGCCAGCATCCTAGTCAAGTCAAGCATATTCAAACTGATTTATGTATTGGCTAAAACTCAAAATGGCTCCTCAGCACGAATTAGCACCAAATTGACATTATAAAATTAAAAGCATGGTCATGACTGGCTCATCAACTCCATGACAAACAAGATGAATGAGAATTTCCTGTGATTCAAAACCACTACAAAAATTTCAGAAGTTTCCTACAACAACAAACTTAGCCATAATCCACTAATAGGGGTCAACTACATGAATTTTTTGTCACCATTCAGCTCTATCAAATAATCATACTTCCCTAAGCCCCAAAAATGTGAGGTCATTTCTAATAATTTCTTGCCATAAATTTTTAGGCTTTTTTCTTCGTCTTTTAACATGTAAAAGTTTATGATCTCATATTTCCTTGCGAAAGCATCTAATGGTCTATATGCCAAAACTATCATAGAAGATTTTCTATGAGTTGTCCTCAATTGAAGCTACTACACAAAGTCGTTACAAATGTGATAATTCCACATCATGTCCTTTTGTGTACAACCACTTATCCACCTTAGCATCCTTATCTCTACAACACTTGTTGTTTAGATGCCTCAACCTTGCGTAACAACATTTGGCCTCATATAATATTGTTGATCTTATAGCTGTATACAACTTCCCATTAAGTGTGAGTGGAATTTTCAATTGCACAACACCAAAAAAATGGGAATTTTCAATTGCATAACACCAAAAAAATGCTCATTAGTCTCATCCAACCTGCTTGGATCTTATTGATCACGTTGCAAAACCTCATCACGTGCACTTCCCTTAGCTATATAAAACTTCTTTTTATTTTGCAATTGCTTTATAAGTTTAAAATCAAATATTTGAATCTCTAGCTCTACTTGATAATACAATTTTTAATCATCATATCATCATTATTACAACTACCACTATGATTACATTTATATTCATTTTAAATATATGAAAACCTTTATACTCTAGGTAGGACTAGATTCAATTCGAGCTCGATTGAGTCAGGTCTGACTCGAACTTGAAATTTCGAATTGTCCGACTCAAACTCATACCAAGTTTGATAGTGTAGTTCAAGTTTGAGCCGACTCGAACTTGATTCGAGTCATAAAACACCTTATACCATTTACTGATAATATTTCATAGCCCGCTAGTATTGTTGTATTCGTTTCATCCAAAGAATCTAGGTTCCATTATTGCGATAGCCAAATTCGTGTTTTTTAAATAATTTTTTTTTATAGTGGTCATTTGCATTTAATGAGAGTATTGAACTTGAGACCTGACAAAGGAGATGGCAAATTTTACCACCTGCACTGCTAATAATCTCTTCTTGTATATCGATGCTATATATTTATATCTATATTTATTTTATATATTTCAAGTGACAACCAAATCGACTCGAGTCGAGCCCAACTCGAACTCAACTTGAATTGGATTCAAGTTAACCCGTTCAACTCAAGAATCAACATGGAAATTTCGAGTCAAGTTCAATTCAACTAAAAATTCGAGTGAGTTTCAAGCGATTTCCAAGTTTCAGGTTAAATTGTCAGCCCTGCTCCTTGGGGATTTCTCTAAAACTCGATCTCGTGTTATCAATAAGAAGAATATCTATACAAAGTTTCTTGGTAAACATCATATTAACAAGACAACACAATCATTATCTATGCCAAATCCTTACCTTGTTCATAGCAACAATTAATTGTATGTGTAAAAACCCACTTAAGTAGCAATAAGTGAAACTCTTAAACATCGAGGCGCCTTTTCAAATAATTGTGGAGTTTCTGATAAGAACTCCAAAGTTAAGCGTACTCATGTGGGAGCACTCCCAGGATGGGTAACATATTGGAAAGTTATCTTCTAAGAGCAAAACCGTGAAGCCTTTTAGGCCAAAGCGAATAATATCTTGATGCTTAAGAATTTGGGTTGTTACAAATAGTATCAGAGCAAGCCATAAGGTATCAGATAGGAGCTAAGTGTCATACAGGAAAAAGTACCACTTTATGTGAGCAACCCCTTGAACTCATGATGGTTAAGATGCTATATGGTTATGGGTACCTCTTGCGCCTGTAGAGGTCACTTCTAGTCCTATCTACCCAATGGATGGTTCTTAGATCTGCGTGTGGATACTGACAAGGACGCCAGTTACTTAAATTGAGGAGATTGTAAAGACCCACTTAAGTAGTAATAAGTGAAACTTTTAAACATCGAGGCGCCTTTTCAGATAATGGAGTTCCTAATAAGAATTTCAAAGTTAAGCATGCTCATGTGGGAGCACTCTCAGGATGGGTGACCTATTGGGGAGTTATCTTCTGAGGACAATACTGTGAGGCCTTTCAGGCTAAAGTGGACAATACCTTGGTGCTTAAGAGTTTGAGCTGTTACAGTATGCCTTTGACGAGGCTAAATAAAAATGCTCAAAGATTCCCAAGACAATTAAACAAATGCCCAACAAAAAGTTATACAAGTTTCATTATAGCATTAACAAAAATCTAGATCATGTTTAAGAAATTGAATGCAAAACCCATCATGCAAATGGAAAGCACTCTTTAAAATCCAAATAGAAAAGAACAAAAAATTGATCATGCCAAATACTCATTCAAAGATAACAATAAAAAACATGTTCAATATAGGAGAGACTAAGGAAAGTGCTCTTATTACTTGCAATAAAAGAGTCACACCCTTTTATTAATGAGAAAATTATCAAAATGATCTCTTGACTCTTGCAAAATATTCAAAATAATCATTGATTTGTAAATATTTGTACTTTTATTAAAGCGAGTTTTTTATCCCTCTTATTATATTTTTGTTAGATTTTGTCTTTCCATTTGAAAATTATGTGTATTAGCGTACTAAACCCAGTGAGCAAATTTTTATCCAAAATAGCACTTCTAGTCTACAGGTTATAGTTAGAGATATATATATCCAAAGCAGTTCTTTATTTCGATGTCGATGAAGAGGAAGAAATTGACTTATTTCGATTCCAATTTAGATGAGCTTCTTCATCGACGTCGACGCAAGGTGAGCCACTTCGTCGACACAAGAATTTGGATGAGCCTCTTCATTGACGAGCGTCCAGAATAATATACACATGTATTTCAATAGTTGCTTCTGGGCATACAGAATTTGATAAAACTTCTCGAGCAGTCTTTAAATAATATACTTAACACAACGACACTGAAAATGATGAATTTGAACATGTATTTCAATGTTCTTGATTTTTAGAATTTAAAAAAAAAATTCAGAAATATGGCACTTTGATCTAAAAATTATTTCTATCTATTGGTAATTTTGTTTGCCCTAAAATGAAATTCCCCGGGGTCCTAATATCAGCGTCGAAAATTTGACCTAATTCGCAAAGTAACGACTTTGGGTCATTACAACGAGCATCCAATCTTCTTTGTCGATTGAATTGTGATTTCTTCCTCAATGTCTCTTCCTCTTTGCGTCTCCATCGATGCTAAGACGTTTCTTCGTTGACGTCAATGAAGAAGAAGGAATCACACTTATTTCAATTTCAATTCGGATGAGCCTCTTCATCGATACAAAAATTCAAATGAGTCTTTGCTACCTATAGAAGAAATCGCAATAGGCGAAGTGTTGCTTCGCCTGCTAGATTATACCTTTACCCTTAATTTTCAAATGGAAATGACGGGGACCTAAAGGAAATATAACGGTAGGATCAAAAAAAGCACCTAAACAAAAGTCAATAGACAAAAAAAATATATTCAAAAGAGTCAAGGACTATTTTGAATATTTTACAAGAGTCAAGGGACCATTTTAATAATTTTCTCTTTCATTAATAAAATGGTCAAATATGTTATAAATTGTAAAACAACAATTGAATGGAACTGTGTTGATAAAGCCTAGATCGGATTCACCTCTTTGAAGATGAGCTCCCATCTCTCCCAATTGCGAGCCCCAACCACTTGATGAAAAGATTATCTCCCATTTTATTCACATTTTCTCATCGCTTCCCATCACAAACTCCGGCCATCACTTAAAAAGAGGTCATCCAGTGTTTCTCCCCATCCACACTCTCAACTTACAACAGGATGCCCTATTATCAAAAAAATTGTGAGTGTCTTGCTTCTCTAATAAAGCCATAGTTCAAACTCCCCTTCAACACGTAATAGCTTCAAAAATCACCTTCTATGGCCATAAGTCTCTTTTGATGTTTCTTTTCTTTTTAATCCTCTTTCACTGTTTTCCCTCATAACAAACCTTTATCCTTATTCTTTAAACAAAATTTCTATTTAATTTGAGAATTTGCACTTTTGGCCACTAACCCCTTTTATCATTATCTGCACATTCACATTAAATCTTTTCTATAGTTGTCGCAAACATCTATATCTAGCATCGAAAACCATTTGGGTAATCTAGCCTCTTCTTTTCTTTTAATTTGTATTGGACAGATTCTAATCATCATTATTATCATTAATGTTATCACAAGTTATAATTGTAGATTTTGTAGCTAGTAGGATTGTCAAGTGCTGTGACACTCATCATTATCCAAATCAACTTGCAGGTTTCTCTTGTCACACAGAGGGAAGTGAATTATTTATCAATGGATAAGCATACCCTTCATAAATTAGGGGCATTATCCTTGCCACTCATTATAAATTTTCTTGTATATTTTATTGCTAAAATCACCGAAAAATAAAAATATACATGCATATATATACAATATATATATATATACATACATATATAGATGGAGATATACATACACAAATGTACTTATATGTATACATATATAGCTTTGATAACTCTTGTTTTCATATACCTATTCCTTTATAGAACTTTTATTGTGTATATTAAAAATTTATTAAATTACTAATTTCTAACCCCTCCTTATTCTTAATGATGTGTACTTAAATATGCTATATGATCAAATTCATTATAATTTTGCTAATTATAACTATGCTAAAATCCTCCTTTCAAAATTTATGTGCATACAATTTTTGTATACCAAATTGTTAAAAGTGATGAGGCTAGTTAAGCTGGAATGCCAATAAACTAGCGTGCTTTTGGAGTTGTAAAACTTATTGAACTGCGTTCAAGATAATTAAATATAAATATATACGGAATGTAACACATTAAATGATTCAAAAGTCATGTGATAATAATACAATGAACATTAGCATTTAAGAGTAGATATGACCAATACAATTACTCCACAGCACAGAAAAAGTAATATAATGATCATTCAGATTATACAATCTATTTTATCAATTTTCTAATAAGCCGTTCTACTCTTTATAATACGATAGTATATTTCTTTGCTTCATGCTAGTTTAATTATTTATATTGCATAACCACACCTTATCATTTATTAATAAATAAGAGTTATCTAATGAGCTTATATTACATACTATTAATAATATTACTTTGGTTCTTCCAATTTACTTCGTGAGCCATCACTGCAAGGCTATGTTTTTCTTTAGCGATAGAATATTCATAGTTCATATACACTTTGGAGTTATATTTAAATGTGATTTTGCTATGGATTTGTCTTTTTTATTTCACAATACAGTTTGATTAATATATTTCTATCACATTCGCGGTTATCGATATGTACTGCCTTCCAAATAAAAAATTTGACAAGAAAATATCATTACCACTATAAAAAACCTGGTTTAGAATAAATATTTTTTTTGGAAAATTCTTGGCATACCTAAAACCTACATAACAAAAAATCCTGCCTTTAAGGAGTGCTTTGACAATAATGTTACAACTAAAAGTTAGTCTTTTTATATCATGTAGAAATAGATCAGAATGTAATATAAGAGCAGCATACCGCATGACAGGAGATATTCTAATGCTTAATATTTAGAAACCTTAAAACATGCATTTTATTGTAAAGATTACGTATGGATATATCTCAGAAGTTGCAAGGGGCCAGTTATTGAAAACATGAAACTAGAAATTTTAGTTAGTCTCAATTCTTAAAGAAAAAAAAAATCATGTGCAGTGTACACTGATCAACTAGTGCTAATGACGGATGAGGGTCCCCAAGTTTTCAAATAAATATGTCAAACATAACAATTATATACATATATGTGAAATTTGGGGACATATATTCCCCATGAGAGCAATTGCGCAATGCACGCTGCTCATAATACTTTTTTCTAATCTTAAATGCAGTTTATATTCAATGAGTCAATTTACAAGAGATACAAATGGAATTTATCAGTACTGTGCACATCCTTTTCCAAATTACAAAAAACAAAAACACTAAGTCTTAATCCCATTAAGGGTGGTCAGTTGCATGAATCTTTTGTTTCAATGCGCACGTCAAATTAGTAAGTTCCAAATAGAGACAATCATTTCTAATGGTTTATGCATTTTCTAAATTGATAAGATTAATTGTTTATTTTCATTTTGCTCTCTAAATTTCACTATCAACCTCTTATCAAATGTATTGACTCAATGGTCCATCTCTTTACAAAAAATCAAACTAATTCTATGAAACCCTAATATCTCATCAAAATATGTATTTGATCACTTCCTCTTAAGGCTTAAAAGTATGGCTCATTAACATAGTAATTCCTTAAATTTGTACAATCATATACATCATCTTAGTTCTTATAATAGTCTTTACACTCTTTTTTTTTTTTACCCAAATATTTCCACACATTAGTAGGGAAGTCATTTAATCCTACAACCCTCTCGACTCTTTATATCTTTAAAAGTATTCTAAATAATTTTTCAAATAAAAATGATTAATGCTATATTTTGATATGCTAAATTCACTCATGTTGATTATATTATTACAACATTCATTGAAAAGTTTATGAAAGAATTTATTCAACTTTATTAAATAACCTAATTCTTAAGAAATATTTTATGATCATTATCCCTTGATTCAACTCTTCAATTTTCTTATTTATTTATTTGGCTAGCTTATATGTGTGGCTTTCTCCCTCAACATTGTCTAACATTTTATACAAACCTTCAAAAACATAATTTTAGCGCCACTAACTGCAACAAGACAAATTATATTTCTTCTAATTTTTATCATTCTTAAATTTAAACCACTTTTAACAACAATCATCCTATTAACTTTGACTAGGCATCTTGTTTATGCCATCAAACACTCTCCCTTGTACCGCTTCCCCTCTAGATTCCCCAAAATATCTTTGTCCACCTTACAAATACAATCAGTAATAATGTCACATAAACTTTGCTTCCCCCCTAAATGTCTACTATAAATTCTAGATCTCTACTTTTGAATATAATTTTTATTTCATTTTTATGATTCCATCATCTAATCTTATCTTAAATTTAGTTTTATTATATTTAATCCACATTTTTGATATATTATCTTCAATCTAAAACGATAAATAATGTGTTGTTTTCTCATGGAATATAGGCTTATAAATTTTGCAATGCAATCAATAATTTTATTAATGAAAACTAATTACTCTCTGCTGTAAGAGACACATCTCATTGGTGATAATATATTCTTCTCTTGTCTTGAACAATATTAAAAATCAAAAGAACATACGCTGAAAAACCAAAATTTATGCCAAGGCCACCCACAGCAATGGGTTAATAACTTGAATAAAAGTTGCCTCCCAGTTTGAATTTGAGAGTGAAATACTATAAAGTTACTAGCCTTCTATAATTTTGTTGATTTTTTGTATCTTTAAACATGATTTTCAAGTGCGTGGATATTTTTGGCTAGTTTATATACGAATGCCTTTTTTCCATGTCTCAGTCTTCAAAATTTGCCAATCATGTATTTGACTGAATTAAGGCCATTACACAGTGCCATGAATTTTATCAAATTTGTGGCTGAGCACTTAAAAAAAGAAACAAGAGCGATGAAATAACATTTAATTCCATTTTCAACACATATATATGAGGCTATAATACTAACAGTCTAAGAGGTTAAAGCACTTTTTCCTTACCCGTATCTCATTGTCCACTTTCACATGATGGCATAGATTTAAAAATTCCTAAAACCAAAAAACACATCCTTTTTTGTCATTTAGTTCCATTAAACATAAGTTATTGAAATGTTATGATGGACAGCGAGAGCATAATAGGAAAAAATGGTCTACCTAGAAGAATAATAGTGTAGCATTATATACATGAGAAAGGAGAAATTATCTATGCATATAGTTTTATATTGCACTTTTGAATTCTAGCATATTAAATAATATATGTAGTATCATGTTTCGTTCACGTTTTTTTAAAACCTCCTCAATGGATGAAATGTGTCCAAGAATGAACATAACATAATTAAAAGGATCACTAAAAATAATTTAGCTTGTGAAAACAGAACGGAGTATAAATGGTTGGATAATTCATCATAGAAATCGGCAGAATAACTGCAGTTAAAGGCTGTCATAATGGAAGAAAGCTCTAATGCCACATTTCGTGCTTATAAAGTGCAAGTTAATCGAGAATTAATATTTTCTTAAGAAATATATTGTCGCGCCTTGACTATTTTGTTCTATGGACTGACCGGGGAAGAATTCATTCAAACCAAAAGAAGCAACCTGAGAGATGGTAGCATAACTGGTCAAAGAAAGACTAACTAGAAAAACCTTCACTTAAACCATTATAGATAATATTGAGAGTTCAATTTTACCTGTAATGCAAAAAATGCTGGTAATATTCCAATCAGAAAGAGGATAATAAAAGTAAAATGGCAGATTTACTAAGCGTATAAAGAAGAAAAATTAGGGAAGATCCAGATTGATGAGACCAACTGAACATGCTGCCACCATCTTCAAGATGATAGATAAAATGGAGATCCACAATCCGGTAAGTAGTAGCATAAAGTAGTCTAATGGAAGAGAGAAAAGCAAGAAAATAAAGTTCAATATACATGAAAATCTCAATAGAAGAGAAGAAATAGCAAAAAAATTTGGAATACAAAGGACATTTTTTCATATAATTACTAGAGTTCAGGAACATGTCAAGGGTAGAATTAAAGAAAAAAAAAAGTAACAGAAAACTTTTGATGCACGCAGCCTCAAACAATCAAAGATATGGGTACGTTGGACAAAATCCATGAAAAAAACACATACTCCACACAAAGAATTAATCAAACAGAGTAAGAATATAAGCTACAAGCCAAGATCCTACTATCCGATTGCTAATCGTGCTCGAATCTTATTTCCAACTACTCTGTTCCAACAGTCGATAATTACAAAAAAAAAAACATAGCACTGATTTCCATTTAGTATTTGAAGATGTTTGGATTAAGGGAAATGAAATGAGAGATCTCAATAACCTACAGGAGGATGGTCTTACAACTATTGCTTCAAGCTTTCTATTCATCTTTGGGATTATGTATATTCCATGTGAACGGAGCACAAAAATTATGAAAATAGACCAATCGGCATATTTCAAACAAAAAAAGAACAGAACCGCGGCTAACGCATCAAAATTCGCCATGGTCTCTCTAAACTAATACTTGGAAGGAAAGAATAAGTTTCAGTCAAGGAGAAAGAGAGAAGGGACATGAAACCTCCAAGAGCCTGCCTTCGAGCAGCAGCCGCTCCTCGTCGTCGGAACCCATGGCGATCAAGCTGAGTGCAGCGCAGGCGACAAACTTCGGCAACTAACGATTGGGAGTTGGAAACGGTATCGAATAATTATTTATTTTATTACAAAGTATTATTAAAAAAAAAATATGGAATATACATAAAAATATATATATATTTATGTTCAATATAATTTGTTTTTTTATTTTTATTCCAAAAAAAAAAATATTCAATCTATTCACACATTATATTTATATATCATTTATATATTCTAGTATATATTAAAATAAAAAAAATATTATGCTTATACAAAACTATATATAAACAAATTTAAAACTAATAAATTTTTTTCTTAATACATCATATATATATATATATATATATTAGAAATTAATTAATATTTTTATAGTTAGATTAGGTGGAACCGTTGAACAAAGTAGTTAAAAGCTACACGCATCCCTTCGTCAAATGAGGTAATTCCTTTTGGCTGATAAATTGGTATTTTAATACTAATTATGATTTACTAAAATTCATTTGATTTTAGTTCTTGCTTGTATGTTTTAAGTCATCATATTATCTTCCAAATATTTAAAACAAGAGCATAGAAAAAACCGCAAAGAGAATTTGAAGTTTTTCTATGTTGATTAAAACAAGTTTGTTAAACGTCCAACGGTCGTTAAACGTTCGACAAGAACGAGCCACGACGCGTCGCAATGCCTAATAATAGAAAGAATGGCACTATAAGTACTTTATAAACCTTTTATAGAGTTAAAACGGTGTAAAAAAGGTCTTCTGTTTAGGGTATGTGGTGGCTGCTCCAAAAAGAAGACTAAAAGTCCTAAAGCTTGGGTAAGGGTTTATAAACCCTAAAAATATTATAATCTCATCTCCAATAGTAAAATCTTCTCAACTTTCCTCCTCATTGATATAGGTGTTAGCACTGAGTCACGTAAATCTCTTATCTTGTGCTGTAATTGTGTTTGCATGTGGTTTCTTTTTGCTTTATTTTAATTTTACTAAATATATATATATGCTTTGTTCCACATTGATTGAATCATAAGATCTCAACAAACGGTATCAGAGATAGATTGGTTGGTTGTGCTTGAGTGTTAGGTTTTGTTACAAGCGTGTATCTTTGTGATTTGAGTTTTGTAAAACAAAGGAAAATATAGGAGATATAGTAGAAGAAGTGGTTGGTACTTCATCATCATCAGTGGTGGAAAAATCTCTCCACCAAATCATGACACATCCAATGAAGATTGATGTGATCAAGTTTGATGGAAAGAATAATTTCATTATGTGGAGGTGCGAGGTGATGGATGCACTATGTGCATTAAATCTGAAAGATAATCTTGATGACAAAGAAAAACCTAAAGAAAATTTGGAGAGTGACTAGATCAAAATGAACCATAATGCATGCGGTTTGATCTGAAACTGTTTACCCCAGGATATCAAATATGTAATGATGATGGAAACTTCGACATGGAAGCTATAGAAAATTCTAGAAAGCAAATACTTGACAAAGTGTGGAGAATTGAATCCACATGAAGAGATGGCTCTATCAGTTCCAAATGAGAAAGAGAATTTTCATAGACAAGCACCTTGACAAGTTCACAAAGTTATTGGCAGATTTGCTAAATCTGGAGAAACCGTGGAAGATGAAGACAAGGCCTTGCTTTTATTGAATTTATTATCAGATGAGTTTGAGAACTTCACCATGATACTGATTCATTGAAAAGGTTTCTTGAAATATGAGGAGGTGAATGCGGCCCTTGTGAACTATGAGTTCTGGAGAAAGAATAAAGAGTCTATTAAATCAGATATGACAGAGGCTCTCACAATTCAGAGAGGAAAACAAAAAAAAAGAAGCAATGGCCAAAGAAGAATATTGATTCCCAGAAGAGAGGAAAATCTAGAGGCTGTAGCATTGGGCGCAAACAGTGTACGTTCTATTTGGAGACAGGACAATAGAAGAAAGATTGTCCAAAGTTGAAAGAAATATAGCGAGCAAATAGATCTTCTGAGGCAAAGGCTAATGTGATTCAGAATGTGGTGGAGAGTTCAGACTCAAAGGTATCTCTTATTATTGTTTCTATGGGTCTAATAGCTGACAACTCTAGTTGGATTATAGATACAGGTGCAATGTATCACTTTATGTTTCCCAAATGATTAGTTTTGTTTGTATAGAGAAATGGACAGTGATGTAGTTACAATGATGAATGATATTATATGCCAAATTATAAGAGTTGGAAGTGTGTTGATTAGGACACATGCATGAACAATTCAATTACTGAAAGAAGTTAGACATATACCAAAGATCAAGAAGAATCTTCGATATATTGGAGCCTTAAAAGCTAAGGGCTTTAAGGCAGTGATTGAGGCAGGGGTCCTGAAGATCAATAAGGGTTACTGACTTACTTGAGAGGAGTTATACAATAGAACATTTATTATCTTCAGGAAAGTACAGTAACAGGTTCAATAGCTGTGGCTGAAGATTTAAATGATGCCATGAGTTGTGGCATATGAGGTTGGCCATGCAGGATAGCCTTCATTGAGAGCATTGAAGAGAGACGGACTCATAAAAGCTACAACTTTTTACAAATTATAATTTTCCAAATATTGTATATTTGGCAAGAAAGCATGCAAATTTTTTGGTGTTGGCACACAGATCAATCCATAACATCAAAGATATACTTGAGTATATACACACAAATGTTTGGGGACAAACAAAAACAACATCATTAGGTGGTCGTAGATATTTTATTTCTTTTATAGAAGATTACTACATATATGTATGGGTGAACACAATGAAGAGCAAAGAAAATGTGCTGGAGGTTTTGATAAATTAAAATAAGTTGATGGAAAATCAAACTAACAAAAGAATCTAAAGGATTTGATCGGTCAATGGTGAAGAATATACTTCTGATTCTTTTGTAAAGGAATGTCAGAATTCAGGGATAGAACACCACTTCATAGTGAGAGAAATGCCGCAGCATAATGGGGTAGCAGAACGAATGAATCATACCTTGATGGAAAATATGCAATGTATGTGGTTTAATGTTGGGTTGGAGAAAGTCTATTGGGAAGAGTCCCTAGATTATGCATGCTACTTGGTGAACCTTCTGACATACACTTGATAAGAAAACTCTAATAGAACTGTTATATGGATATCCTGCCACATATTATGATCAGCCGAAAGTCTTTGGAAGCCTAGCTTATTATTATGTCATGAAAGATAAGCTAAAATGCGGGCTATGAAGCAATTTTTGTGGGCTTTTGACCCAGAGTGAAGGGCTACAAGTTATTTGATCCAATTGAAAGGAATATCATGGTTAGCAGACATGTCACATTTGATGAAGAGTTTTTCATGAAACTCAAAAGTTTGCATCAGGTGTAGGATAATACAGAGACTCTTGTAAGTACATAGAGAGTGTTGTTCGATGCCACACTTTTTGTTCCACAGAAGTCTTCACATCATACTTAGGAAACTCCTACAAATGAAGACCACATTGGTGATGTGGAAGAACAAATTGACATTGTTAGTGAAATTCCAATTAAGGAGTTGATTGCGAGAGACAGACTTAGAAGGAATGTAACACAACAGCCCGCCTGGATCAAAGATTAAGTCACATATGCCTTGTTCATATTGGAGGATGAGGTTCCATACCATTACTAAGAAGTCGTGACGGGCTCAGAAATAAATTTATGGAAGTAGGCGATGGATGAATAGATTGAGTCTTTTCATAAAAATGAGGCATGGAAGTTGGAGAAACTTCATTCAAGTAGAAAGGCTATTGATTATAAGTGAGTGTATGTAAATAAAGATGGATCTTTAGAAGCTGGTGTGTGCTACTGTAACAACCCAGATTGTTACTTAGGTCAATTAGGACTAATTCAAGTCCTAATTTTGGTTCTAGTATCTTAATTATGTCTTTTAGAAGCTCATCTCTAAAATTCAGTCCAAATCTGGAATCAATTGAATTAAATCTGGATTTCTGAAAAATCCAAAAAAAAACCCCTAGAAATTGACTTTTTATCTAGACATCAGATTGAAAATCTGACTTCGCCATTGCGTTCACCACCCCCAAATTAACTAGGGATGAAATTTTGGATGCATTTGAAAGTCGTTGGATTTTCGTCGAATATTTTAATATTATTTAAATACTTGAAAAAAATCAAATAAATAAATTCTCGTTAAATCGAAAATCCAATTGCACCGTTGCATTCCTCACCCTTCAATTAGCCAGGGGTGAATTATTAAAAAAATTTGAAACACGTTTAATTAATTAAATGTAAATAATAAAAATTTCAAATAATAATTTAGTAATAATATATTTAAATAGGCTTAATGGCGTCGTTTATTCAAAGTAACGCCGTCTGCCATATGCGGTTAGATCTGACGGTCGACCTAGACCATCCGATCAAAGGATCGGACGGTCTCCACTTCATCCCTGCCGCGAGTCTTCGTTTGAGCCCGCGTGTCCCTCTGTCACACACGCGGCGCTCACCGCCGATCCAGAAGGCGCTCACCGCTTCTAACTCCTTGTTATCTTCTAAAATTCCTATCTTCTTTCTTCACCTTCTTCTAAGGAACCATCGGGTGCAGGGCATAGTTGGTTCTCAAGCCGTTTCGATGTTTGTGAGAAACTTGAACCTCCAATTTAGGTACCGAGCCTCTCCCATTTTTGTTCAATTACTCTATTTTGATTATTGTATTAATAAGTTCTGTAAAAGTATTAATTGTGAAGGTACCTATTATTATGATTGGATCAAACTCAATCGAGTTCGATCACGGTAGGTTAAGCCATTGAAATCGCTCGTTTTATCGTAAAACTATAAAATCCTAGGGCACAAATTATGATGCAAAAGAGGTGAGATTCACTTAGATTCTTTAAAATCGGTAGTTTCGCCTCTCTGTAGGCTTTCGAATGGTATGCGGCTTGGGCTTAGGCGTGCTGTAATCGCCTTCCTGGAGGATGCCCTAATTCTTCCATCCGTAGGTTGAGGGGGAAGAAGAGATCGGGCCATTTCTTGGGTCTCATTTGACCCGGGTGCGGATTCTTGGCCCGGTGGAGCAATGCCTTCCACGTGTCCCACTTCTAAAGGCGTGGGACTCGCACGCCTTTTTAAATCGGCTGTATAAATAAGAATTTATAAATGGATTTAATAAATGATAAATTGATTTAAATTAAATAAATTACAAATACTCAATCACTTATAAAATAAAATATATTAACCCAATCATAGCAAAACTTTATATCAGTGTAATAAAAAAAATGACAAAATCATTTCGGCACTATCATATTTCCAATTGGAGGTGTTTATGACATAGCGACATTCAGGATCCCCACATTTGCCCTAAATGCCACAAAACTTCATTTGATCATAACTTTGTGTACGTTTACCCAAACATATCCAATATGGGTCTCAAAGTGATCAGAAAATCCTAAGGATTAATTTAGTAGTATTCACTTTACTGTTTGGATTAAATTTAGACTAATCATATTTAGGACCTAACCCTAATTAGGTCAAATAACCCTAGAACTTTAATTGACCATAAGTTAGTCAATTTAACTCCAAATTTGGTGATCCAAATATCCATTTAGATCAAAAAAACCTAATTTACAATAATCTACAAAAATATTTAGAATCCAATAGTTAGATTTCCTAATCAACCTAATTATCCTAAAACTTGATTAGTGAATATTAGCAAATTTAATGATCCAAAATGAATAATTCAAGTTTCAGAAAACTCTTAAAGTAGATTAGAACCTAGCTGTATAATTATTTTAGTGATATTGTGATTAATTTCACTAATCACTCACTAATTATACTAAACCCTAAAGCTTGTATTGGCTATAACTTAGCCAATACATATCAGAATTTGATGATTTTAGATTTTATGGAAATATTAGAACATAACCTTTAATAACCTAATAGAAAATTTAGGTATCATTAAGGTAAAATTACTAATTTGCCCTTATAGGTCAAATTCCTTAAAAGGCTTAATACTTAACCAAAATTAATGTACTGACTATCTAAACTTATATTAGACAGTAAGTAATCATTTCACTTTAAGAAATTTCAAATTTGAGTCCTAATTCATAAAGATGAAATTTAGACCCTTAAGTAGGGGCAAAATGGTCATTTTGCCCAAATTTAAGTTTAAGCATCGTAAAACCTTAAATACATTCCTAAACTCCTAAAATTAGTAAAATAACTGATTTGAACTCATTCTAGAACATTTAAACTTATTTAAGTAATAATATATGAGAAATCTTTAAAATGGCCTTAAATAATCTAAGTCCTAAATTAAGTCTCATAAGGTGAATTTAGTTCACCTTATGCCTCCTTTAAGTTAAATTCATCATAATAGTTATTAAGAAATATCAAACCTAAAGTTTAATTATTCTCTTAAAGTTTTCCTTCAAACTTTAGGATCTTAATTCCTTAGTATCTAGCTTAGAAATTAGGTTAGAGTTCATCTATTAAGTAATTGGGTACTTAGTAGATAAAACCTTAATTTTATAGTTTTCTAAATTTCATCCTTTATTTATGATTATTTTATATTTAAACTTTAGATTTAAGTTTAGAGATCCATCTTATTAGGCTTGATTTTGCTTAATAAGATAGCCTTAATAATAGCTCGTGAGATGTGGGTTTAACTTTAAACCATTAGGATTAGAACCTATTGGATTAAGAAGTTAAAATCAAATACTTTGATTTTAACATCTTAATCCCCCAATTTTGATTTATACTAATCAATATTGGTTTGAGATTCAAAAAAATCATTAATTAGGACGTTTGATTTATTATTTTAACTTAATTAAGCGTCATGTGATTTATAAGTGTTAGAACTTTATTAGTTTTAATATTCTTTTGACTTGTAGGCTCGATATTCTGGATTTATACTCAATAGCTGGATATTGGAGCTCCTAAACTTGTATATGTTTAGATTAGTTAGAATATTTTAAATAGAAAATAAAGTGATATCACAAGTGTTGTTTAGTGTTATTTTATATACATTGAATATTGTATGCTATGCTTTCTTATTTTGGACCTCTTTACATTTGGACATATTACATTAAACATAGAATATTAGATGATTATTTCTATATTGATTTTGAATACATTCATATGGCACTTCATATTTTTAGAAGAAAATTTGATGGAAAAATAGCTTTACTAAACTTGAGGAGATATGTCTTTTTAGTCTGCCATGTAGTATGACTTTACTTTAGGATGATTTTGGGCTAGGACTACTTTCCTAGTGCCTGTGGTTTTGGGCTAGGACTATTTTTCTAGTGCCTGTAGTTTTGGGCTAGGACTACTTTCATAATGCATATTGTTTTTGGACTAGGACTAATTTCCTAGTGCCTGTTATTTATGACTAGGAATACTTTTCTAGTGTATCTGGGACTACTTTTCCAGATGTTCAGCAATATTTTTCAGATGGAATTAACTTTAATTTGTGACTACTTTTCCAGATGAGCAGATGGACTTTACTTGTGGCAGGACTAAGTAGGAACATCTCACATTTTGTAGTTACTTTTTAGTTACTTCATTTGTACTTTACAATTATCTTACAGTCACTTTGCAGTTGCCTTTTAGTTACTTTACAGTTTTGATTTACTTTGTCTTACAGTTCAGTACACCTCTTATTATATTTTCATTTTATGCAGTTCTTTTAGTACTTATAGCTTTGTATATTCATTATACCATTCAGCAGATTACTTATACTTTTTGGCATGTTAGGGAGTTAGAGTTTACTTTCAGTTCTGTACTTTCAATTTATTTTATAAATCAGCATGTCTTAAATTGATCATACACTTAGGAACTTTTCTTGTGTTTAGTAGATTTCCTTATATGTTACTTAACCTTTCTTGCAGCTTGAGTTGAGGTATGTGCTTACCTCATATCTTGTTTGAGTTATAATTATGTTAATTATAACTTGGGTACTTTTCTTTGATGCTTTACTGCTCATATGACTGCTTAGATGTTGTGATATCAGTTAACTTAATAATTTATAGCCTAAAATGTACTTAAACATGTTGTCTAACTAGATTTTTCTTTGATGGCTGGGGCCCTACCATTGTAAAATCGACAATAGTATATTCTGAGCTGTTCGAGGTTGTGGGACTTTCTGGAGATACGATTCAGGAGGAGGAGCATACAGGAGAAGATCATTAGTTACTTTTCTTTATTTGTGAAGACTGAGAGACTTTACTTTCATTACTGCATAAACTTTAATGTCGTTTGTAATAATACAGGATTTAACTGCTTTACTTTTTATGCTTATGTATTCTGAGTTGTACAGTTCTTGCTTGGATTGTATGGATGTTATATTTGTCTTTCTTCCGCACTCTGATAAATTATAGTATGCTCATTTAAGTGATTGTTTCCTTTACTGCTCTTTCTCTTTTAAGGCATATCTTCCCTTAGCATTTGATTAAGCAGGTCCATTCCTTAATTTGAATGTTAATTGAAGGTTTGCCAAGTGACGACCACTCCTTAATCCGGGTGATTAGGGGGCGGCCGCCACAGCTACAAAGTTAGACTAGTGGCCAAAGGCTTTGCTCAGAAGGAAGGGATCGGCGATCATGAAGTGTTCTCTCCAGTTTTCAAACACTCATCGATCTGCATGCTTTTAGCTTTGGTGGCATAGTTTGATCTGCTACTTAAGCATCTTGATGTAAAAGCAACGTTCTTGCATGGAGAACTAGAAAATGAGATATTTATGGTACAACCCCCTTGGCATATTGAGCCAGAAAAAGAAGACTTGGCATGCAAACTAAACAAGTCTCCTTATGGTCTAAAGTAATTACCGAGATAATGGTATATAAAGTTTAATCAGTTTATGAAGAAATAGGAGTACAAGAAGAGCCAGTTTGATCATTGCATGTATTTTAAGAGGTTACCCCAAAGTAGCTTCATTTACCTACTCTTATAAGTGGCAATTTATGATCAGTCTGAGATGGATCACATGAAAGAGTTGTTGTCGAAGAACTTTGAAATGAAAAACTTAGGAGAGGCAAAGAAAATACTAGGAATGTAAATCTGTAGGGACAGAGAGGCATTACATATTTGACTTACCCAAAAGGAGTATTTGGAAAAGGTGCTTAAGAGATTTAGAATCGATGACTCTACAAAGTCTGTAAGTATACCTGTAGTACCTCACTTTCATTCATCTGCAATATCTTCAAAAATAGATTTTTAAAAGGAAGAAATGCACTCAGTGTCCATATGATAATGTGGTTCGAAGCTTGATGTATGCTATGATTTGCACTTGTGACGTCCCCCAATCCAAGTTCCCAGCAAAGGTGTCGGGATTGGGGTGACGTCACCAGAACTTGCTAGGGATTGTAGTCGGGATTTTAGAATAATAACACAAGCATCACAAATAATTGCTCAATTAATTTGAAAATAAGAAAATTATTTTTATTTCGATATAACAATTATTATATGAGTAAACATTTCTTCTTTATTTAAAATTGTGATGACCCCAATATTAAGTAGGAGTTAAACCCAACATTGGCGCATCACCTTAGCATCTAATATCTAATTAGAAGAAGCTAAACAATTGCTAGATGCTAAGTTTGGCCAAGGAACATGAAGAGAGTCTTAAGTTAAGAAGAGAAAATAGAAGCAAAGAAATGCACAAGATAAATATGATTTCAAATACATGTAAGCAAAGTAACTACAAATACATGTATAAAAATGATAATTATATGCATGTACAAGGCAAATAATATACTTAAGATGTTGAAGTATTTAGTGGTAAATCATTTGATCCCAATCAATTTAGTGTGAGTGTTGGGCTGATAAAAGGGTGGGTTACCTTCAGTTAATGTACCAAGTTATCGATTGGTGATTAGCTTAGGGCTATACATACCCGACCTGTCACGCTTGCACAAAACACATAGATGTGCAACACCATTTGGTTTAGGATATCATTGAAGAGGGTAAGATCTTACTAAAAAAGATCGACACTAAAGATAATCCAGCGGATATGCTGATAAAAGTGCTCATGATTCAAAAATTCACCCATTGTAAAACTACTGAATTTGGAGAAGCATCCATAAGCTTCTCATTTGCTGGAACTACGAGCGGCTTGATTTCTTTGGGAGGAGATACGTAGGAAACCAATTAGTGCAGCTGCAATGCGAGAAAGCATATTTGATTTAACTGTCAAGTGGCTTACATGAGATATGAGGTGTAGATTGTTGATTTAAGAAAGTTAGTAATGGACACGCGCCATAGTGCGCTTGTAAGGCTTCAAGGTGTGCTGCAGCGCATGACATATATTAAACATTTGATAGGAACGTGCCACAGTGAGCCACAGCGCCTGGGCATTCGACAGGAACGTGCCACGGCATGTTGCAGCGCTTGGCAACAGAAAGGAGGGCCCATAGCACGCCGCGTTGCCCATAGTTCAGCAAACTTATTTTTGGAGCGCCAATAAGTACTTTATAAGCCCTTTTTAGGGTTAGGTGTAATAACCCAAGTTATTACCCAAGCTAGTTAGGACTAACCCATGTCCTAATATTGATCTTAGTACACTAATTAAGTTATTAGGAGTTCTCCACCAAGACTTAGTCCAAATCAAAAGTCAAATGGATCAAATCTTAATTTTAGGAATTTCAGGAACCATAGAATTTGACATATCTAAATTAACCTCATAAAAAATCGGACTTCGCCATTACACTCATTGCCCGCAAATTAGCTATGGGTGATGTTTTAGTGGCAATCGGAAGTCGTCGAAAATTCATCGAATATTTTAATAATATTTAAATGCCCCGAAAAATGGGAAAATTAAATACTCGTCGGAATCAAAATCCAACTTCGTCGTTGCGTTCCTTACCCTTCAATTAGTTATGGGTGAAAATTTGGAATTTTTTGGAGCTCAATTAATAGCTTAATCATAAATATGAAATTTCATATAATTTAAATTAATCATTAAATAAATTTTGGTGGGGCTCGCCATTTCAAAACCGCGCGACCTGTGCCTCCTTTACGCTTTTGGGTTGGCCCATTTTGGATCTGACCGGTGGATTGGGCCATCATGATCGGACGATTCTGAGCCTACCGTCTCCCTCCCCCTCTGCGCACGCGGCACGTGTCACAGAGCCGCAGCTCACAGCCTGTCGCCGCGAGCGGCCTCCTCACAAGCTCCACTGTCAACTGCCATTAAAACCTGCACCTTCTGCTGCTCGCTGGTTCGGCTCGATCGGAACCTCTAGGGAGTCTCGCTTGACTTCTCCTTCTTCTCTGCTCTCTACGAACCATCCATTCGGGTACCCCTCCAATCCCCATTTCCTTTCCTAAAATTTGCAATCTTACTTTTTGAAATAATATTGCTTTCCGCCCATTCAGAATGGATCGGGTTCGATCGAACCCGATCGAATGGATTTGGCTCTAGATTCGCAGTGCTGTCGTCTCTCTTTTCTTCTCGTCAAGACCTAGAACTAGGGTTAACCTATACCTGTGCATATGACCACCTCACACGCTGATGCAACCACCAGCGGCAAGCCCTCGACGTCCCCTACCCATGGCCGTGTGGGCTCTCCCTTAACGCCGTCGTTTCGGCCTCCAATCGTCGAGCCCTAGCCGCTGCTGTCGGTCCCTCAGGAGGAGGGAGGGTTTTTGCTCAGGTCGGGTCTGGTCGACTCGCCCCGTGTCTTGTTTCGGGTCACGGTCGCGTGGATTCGAGTGCACAGAACTGCGATGTGCGCCGTCAAGCGTACTGCCCGACGTGTGGAGCATCGAGTGACGCGCCTACGGGGCCCGCCTACCGATTAACGGCCCGGTGAGCTGTGGGCCCGCGCCGCCCATCTGTCGAGTCTGGTGGGCAAACCAGAGCCTGCCACGCCATCCAGTGGAGCACACTGTCGGCAAATTTTGCAAATTTGTTTAATTGGAACAAAACAATATAGTTATATTAATTCTGTTTGAATAAATGTTGATTTAGTAATTACAGAAACTTTAAAGAATCATAACTATTAAACCATAAGTCTAAACATAGCAATGTTATATCTTATTTTAATCAGAAAAATAAAAGGAATCAAATGGCGTAAATCAGATTTTTCATTTGATGAGTATTTAACCTAGTGACATTTTAGGACCTACGCAAATACCCATAACTTTATACCTAGTCAACCAAACATAGTCAATATGGGTCTTAAAGTAATCAGGAGAATCTTAGGAACACTTTGATAGTATTAGTTTTGTCAATTGATAACTAGTTTGACTAATGACATTTAGGACCCTCACTAATACCCTTAAAACCCTAAAAATTGAAAGGTTCATATCTTAGCCAAATAGACTCCGAATCAGAAATTTCAAAGTGCTATTTAGCTTAGAAATTCAGTACCAATAGTAAACTAAAATAAAATTTAGGTTTTGAACCCTAGAAACCCTAAGTTGACTAAAATATTCCTAACCCTAGTTAGGTCATAACTTGGCCAAATGAAGTCCAATTTGGGTTTACTCCCAGTTAAAGTCCTCAGTGTGTTATAGAGAAGCTATAGCCACTGAGTTTGTTGAATTTGTATCTCAAATGAAAAAGTTAGGTTTTTGACCCCTCTTAGCCTTAAAGATTACATAAATACTCCTAATCTTGGAACACTTGTAACTTAACTAATAGATCTCAGAATTTAGTGTTATTAGACTCTATGGAATCCTTGAATAACAAACAACAATAGACTATACAAATTTTTAGATTTCAATAGGTGAAAATCATTAAATTGTCCCTTAGGTCAACTTTTTAGTGTGGACCTATAGAACCCATTTCTTATCCAAATTTGATGTACTTATTGTCTATCTTCATGTTAGACAGTAAGGAATCATTTAACAGTAAGAAAATCCAATTTAGAGCACTAAATCAAAAAGTAGCTTTTTAGACCCTTAAGTAGGGGCAAAATGATTATTTTGCCAAAATATTTAGGTTAAGTGCCTTAGAACTTTAAAATATCTGTTAAATCATTAAAATCAATAATAAAACTAATTTATACTCAATTTAAGTCTTAAAATCTCATAATTTGAAAATTTTGATAAAATTTTAAATCTAAGTCTTGAAATATCTCTAAGTAAGGAGAATAATCCTTAGCTAAAATTCACTCTTAACCTTTCCTAAATAAGTAAAACAATAATGAAAAGTGAATTCCATATTTTTCTGAGATTTCCCTAAGTCATCTCATTAGAATTCCACATCTCACATTATGACTTTTTCATAAGATATGGAATAGATCCTATGTTAGATTTCATTTATAAAATGGGTTATCCAATGAATGAAATCTTAGTTTTACTAGTTTTTAGATTTTATAACTTAATTTTGATTATTTTATCTTTTAATTCTAGAATAAGATTAGTATAGTCTTTCTATTAAATTTGATTATGCTTAATATATTTTAACACTAATCTTAGTTCTCACTTAGAATTTAAACCTTAGATCTTATGTTTGACCTTTGGATTATATACTTAACTCCAATTCGTGGTACTTAAGTCATAATCCTTAGTTTAATGGATCTTGATCAGATCTTAGACTAGAATTTCTAAATTCATCAATTAAGACGTGATGATTTATTATTTAACGTGTAGTCAATTCTGATTGAATTAAATTAGAACCTAATCAGTTCTAATTGCTTTAAACTTTTAAGATCGTGCTTCTAAATTACACTTGATAGTAGAAATTGAATATCTTGAACTTGTGTAACTTGAAGTAGTTATAATAGTTTAATAGATAACAACTAATATCACCATGTGTAGTAGAGTCCCTTGCTCACTATTATTTTATTTATGCTTTCGCATTCCTTATTTTTTGTGCCTTATTCCTTGAACATGTCATACAAGATAATATTGCTGCATGAAATGAAAATATAGTATTAGGATAACATTTGCGTTAGGTTCAGTTACTTGTTGATTTGACACATTTTACCCTATTGGACATGTGTAAAGAAAAATAAGGAGTGCTTGGCATTACTCATTGAGGAGTGTTGTGTTAAGTTTGGAACCCGTATAGTCTTGTAGACATGCTTGACTCCTCAACTACTGTTGGATGTATCCATAGAAGTAAAGTAAATAATTAAAATATTTATGCATGTGTACATTACTGCCTATTCAGTTCAGTTTCTGTTCTATTATTTCGGCTTAGCCTCAGATGACGCTAGGAATATTTTATCGCCTTAGCCTCCGCGTTGACTCTAAGAATCATTTTGATATCAGCAGGCTATATTAGCTCTCTTCTAATATGGCAGAACTTATATACATGTTAACTGTTTATTGTTTAATGTTTATTGTTCGTTGTTTCCTGTTTTTTGTCGTACTTTATTTCAGTCCGCTTTACTTTACTTGCATTACTTGTATATTATAAAATGCTAGACCTTTGTTGCTTACTTATATGTATCACTGTTGAATTAATTTCTTTTAAATCTGCATATGTTATATGATCATCAGCATATTTATGATATAATCTTTCTTTTTAGTATTTTATTTACTTTATCTATACATGTATGTCTAGCTTTGATTTAGCTTATTTTGAGGTATGTCTTTTGCCTCATTCTTGCTTAATTATAAATGTTTAATTTATAACTTACCACCTTCCTTTGTATGCTTGTTGCTCCTATGCTATTTTGGTTTTTGTTTAGTCTTAGGAATGGTGACATTAATAAATTTATGAAAATGAATCAGCCTAAAATGAATGTACTTAGACAATTGTTTAATAAGAATTTTCTTTTGTTGGCTAGGGTCTGGCATTGTGAAATCGATAATGTTAGATCCAGATCATTTCGAGGAGCTCGTGATATAGGAGGAGCCTTATCTTGAGGAGGAGCAGCTGAAAGAACTAGAAGCTATTTAGTTCTCTTTCTCTACTTTATTTGTGAGGATGAGAGATTTTCTTTTTCTTTTTATTTAAATTTATTTAAATAGCTGTAATAATACATGTACCTTTAATTGTATTTTTCCTTATTGTACTATTTATTCTGAATTATATGTTGCATATTCTCTACTTATTGTGGTAAACTGGATGTACCACTTACTTTTAATTTGCTTCCGCACTCTGAGTTATATTTATGTAGTGACTAATTCTTATGATTTTAACATGAGCATATCTCTCCCTTATTAGTGGATTGTGGATTTAGACATAATCCAATGATAAGTGAGTAATCTGCCAGAGTGATACACCTCCCTTTAGCTTAATCTTGTAGATTAAGGGGCAGGGCGCCATATTAGGACAGTGCAAAAAAGGTCTCCAATTGTTTGGGGTGTGTGGTGATTATTCCAAAGAGGAGACTAAAGCTCCTAAGGCTTGGGTAATGGTTTCTAACCCTAAAAATATTGTAATATCATCTCCAATAATGAAATTTTATCTACTTTCCTCTCATTCACGTAGGTGTACGCACCGAACAACTTTAATTTCTTGTCTTGTACTGTGATTGTGTTTGCATGTTGTTTCTCTTTGCTTTATTTATAATTTTAATCAACATATACATGCTTTGTTCTACATTGATTGAACCCTAAGATCTCAACATTCTAGACTGACTATGTTTGTTCTTCATCTAATTGATTTTCAATTGAATTCCAGCCTTGTGATGTACTTGATGCTTAATTACATAATTCTGAAGAGGTTATTATGCATAAAATTAACTTTTTGATGCTCAAATTTGGCAATATCATAATTTTTTCTTGCTTTTTTCCTTATTAGAGAGTTTGAGGGTTGACATCCTTAGATTTTTAGCAACTTCTTAACTGTTATTGAACTTAGAAAAAAACTCTTAGATTTTATTGGAGTTTTTATCTCTAAGAGCTAAGACTTGTAAACTGAAAAATTTATAAAACACTCGCACTTTTATGTATTAATTTTAGTGAACTTGAGTTCTATTTTTATATTTTGTTTCATCATAAGTTGTATTAATAAATGATAATAATTTATTTTAATTCTAAACTTTTTTTATTTTTAATGTTATAGTTAATATTGAATATAAGGGAAAGCTATTTTAACTTATTTAATTATTTCATTAATATGATCTCACGATTATCACAATTTGTGCTGAAATTTTAGAAAGAGATAGAAGTAATGAGTTCAAATCTCATCTTCTTCATATTTTTAAAATTGGATTGAAATCAACTTTTGAGTTGGCTCAAAATATAATCATTTCAAGATGAGCTAAACTCAAAATTTTGAATTTGAGTTGGGCCTGATGCTAATCAAACTCAACTCGAAGTAGCCCTAAATTCTTCTAATAAGATACTACAAATCATTATTGGATATGTGGTAGTGAGTCTTAAGTTCTGTTGCGGTTTGAGTCTGTTCTCCATTAATAAGCTTATGATTAGTTGCAAATTGTTATGTATTGGAGGATTCTATGCAATACTTCTTATTTGACATGTTGGTGGAAATCCAAAAGCCTTAGCTCTAATCATTACCATAAATTTGGGCATAACTCCATGATGATGTCACTATGAGAAAGTTTTCCCACTCTGAAAGAAATTGTTGCAAATTTTTGACAAGTTGATAAAGCTCAAAATATCACTCAATTAATGATATTTGGGATAATTTTTAAATGAAGAAATTGATTTTCCATAAAATGTTGTTGCTTAGTCATTCTTATATAAGGCATATGATTCTATTACTTGGTTAAATTGGGTGTGATTTAAGGACTTTCACATTAAATATGCTTGTTTTTTATGAAAGTTAACTCAAATAGGATTGAAAACTACTACATCCTTATTGTGTGTGGGATCACACTGAATAACATTTATGTTTTGTGTAACATGGAAAGGAAACTCACACTTTTACAATGCCACAACTCCTTTGATGATCTAAGAAATGAGCTTATATAATATATTATTTTCGTATGGCTCTTGCTAGACATTAACTTTTTTACCATTGTGGTAAAACTAAAAGGATGTCAAAGAAGAAAAGAATCTTAAGAAAATTTGAAATTTTTTGATAATTTTACAAAAAATTTAATATTTTTTTATTCGAAATATGTGAATGCGATATTTTAAATAAATTGGAGTAATATCTCCCCCCAAAATATTTTCTTAAAATAAAATCAATTTCGTTCATACAACGAAGTTGTGGACGAAGAAGATAAACTTGAACGGTAATATCGGGTTCGAACGACGGTAGTTTAGGATTCAGGTGTTCGATCATTCGAACGAAAGCTTCTATTTGAACGAAAGAAAGCTTTACCTTATGCCAAACAGCCTTTAATAAAAAAATGCTTACGACCGCTTAGCATTAAATTCTAAAGCATGCTTAATAATTCAACTTCTCACAGGACTAAGAAAATCTCTCCCTTATTGTTGTTCTTTAGCAAGTGCATTCTAGTTATTTAGAATTACTCTTATGCATTAAAAGTTATAGAAGTTATTCTTACGCTAGTTATGCTGCAAGATTCCATAAAGATTAAGGTTCGCATATAATGATTTTTTGTATTACCATTAATTCATTGTAGTTTATGAATGCACTATGACCTTTTTTATAGTTTTATGTTCTTTATTTTCTCTCATGCTATATAATGTTAACTCTTTGTCTATAGTTTCTTCTCCTGTACAAATGCTGCATCTTTAATCTGATTCCATTTTAATGGGTTTTATCCTCAACCATCTAGGAGCAAAATAATTTTTTTAGTACATCAACGGTAACCCTAAAAATAAAGATGTAAAGTGTAAAGGTCTAACAGCTTAACTTGAAAATCAAATAAGCATGAGATCAAAATTACTCGAATTCTACACTGCCTAATATAGGTATGCATCAAAAATGATGAGACTAAAGCATGTAGCCTAATTATTTGAACAAGGCTTAATCCAATGGAACGTATCATCATGTGGATCAGCTATAGTAATAGTGCCCAAAAAAGATGAAGGTTAGCATGTATATTGATTACCAAGCACCCAATAAAATAATTGTAAGGTATCAATATTTATTGCTGAAAAAAAAGGATCCATTGATCCAGCTAAAGTTGGCCGAAATATTCTCCAAGTTGGACCAACAAGGTCAAGATGAGTTGTGAGTAATGTAATTCAACTTGTGCAAGGCTAATGAATGTTATCACAAGGACATTCCTAGATGCCTTTGTGCTAGTCAATCTAGATAGTATCCTAGTCTACAACTTCACTGAAGAAGTACCCATAGAGCACCTCGATTGAGACTTACAAGTATTGAAATAAGTGGAGGAGAAACCAAGATATATTCTACCAAAGTTAGGCCAAATCCAACAAACCTAAATCCAGTAAATGTTACAAAGACAGTTTCATTGACATGGGTTGGTATATCCAAAAGTTTATCAAAACTTTGTGATTGCCATTCCATTCCATATGCTCACTAAGATAGAATCAGAAACAATCATTAAAATGCATTATTTACTTTGTCGACATACAAAAGTCAATTGGGAGATGTCAACACACTGGGTTATGTTTTTGGCACATTATTAAATCAATCGGGAATACTGTGGCATAGTATTTTAAGCTACTAGAAGGTTCTCAGCAACAACATTATACCAAAAAAAAATTGTTAGCACTGCAAATCTATGAAGCATTGGAAACACTACATGATCAAGAAAGATATCATGGCACATACTAATAAAAAACCCATACAGTACCCAGACTCGTACAAATTGCAATAATTAGAAGCATGAAAGGGATGAGTTGTCAGCAAAAATTTAGCTTGGTAATCAGAGACAAAAAGGGGCTGCATAACGAGTTAGCCGACTTACTTTAAATTTCATCAATTTCTTTGACAACTACGAAGAAAATAAAATAGTCAATATATGAAAATTATGACGTTTACTCAAAAGATCCAGATTTCGAAGACATATGGAACAGATGCAAAAACACTTGAGAAAGAACCAAACAGGTAGTCGAGTGAACAAGCTAGTCAATTATGAAAATTGTTGCTGAAACATTTTATAGTACAAACCTTGTTTGAATAAATAGTACTTCAAAAGGTAGAAATTGACTTGCAAGTTATCATATATATGAAAACGCAAAGGCAAATATAATTCTGAAATTGATAATAGCACTTTTATTTGCGAACAGCTCTCAAATTCTTCAAAAAGACACAAGTACAATTGAACTGTCAATACCTACTACTATATATGTATATACATATATATATATATATATATATATATATATATATATATAGTCAATAAAAAGACAACATTGTTATTTATTTTTAAAATTTACATAGTAAATATACAATAATAATTGAAAAAATAATAAATAGATAAAATTTCAAAAATAGAGCAGCAGTTGAGAAAATATCATACGCAAATGCCGCGAGTTTGCAGCTCTAGCGCCATCGTAAGCATCTCCGTGCAAAACTGGTCTTCAGGTTTCAGCCACAGAGCCTGCTTTTTCAATCAAAGCATACGCAATACATTTGAGCATCAACATAACTAGTTCGAAAGTCATACATAAAAATAAATAAATTATATTTAAAGTATTGCATTTTTCTTTTTTTTACTATGTTCTTCACTCTAGAGAAGAATCAGAGAAGATGGCAACCTTGTGATAGTATGTAACAGCAGCATCCAGGTTATCCTGAAATGACACCGCCAAGAACAAAAATTGCATTAGTTCAGTTGTCTAATTGGCACAAAAAATATGAAAATATTAAGTAGGTTGTTTGAATTCCAAAAAAAAGAAGATTACTTGTCATAGCTATTTTGTTCTTTTGGTCAAACAATAGATTTGTTAAGTGATGATTTGGTAGATGTTTAACTCAAGATTTTATGCTACTTGGTATTTAATACTACTTAAACATTATTTTTTAATCTCGATGTGAATCAGGATTTTCAATTAGGATCAATGGGTTTTGGCAAGCAATCACAACGAATCTCGCACACATAAATTTAAGCCAACTTTTCAACAAAATCCATCAATCTGATTTGGCTCAAATGCGCTACTTGATAATATGACACATAGAATCATGACCACTTTTAGATCTTGGCAATCTCAATTCCAGTTCTACTTTATATTGGTAATGGCTGCAAAAATTTGTTAAGCATTTGATATTCTGTTTTAAGTTTTAGACATTGGGCAGGAGAAACGTCAGAAAAAAAGTGCTTTCATTTAAATTTAAACTTGCCTGCAAAATATTATTTTTAGAACTTGGGAAAAATTTCTTGAATCATGTCTTTTACATAGGCTGCATGGATATTTTTAAATAAGATCAACTTTATATTAGTAGGCTTGACTACAAAAAACTCCAACCTATACATGGCTCCGATCTGATCTGCTTGATGAAATAACCATCCATTTTGCACTAGCAAGAGCATTTCTGCTTAAAGTGTCAGTAACAATATTTGCCTTCCGGAAGATATTATATATAATGATCACACTAGTGCACAAGTTTTTCTAGTTATCTCCTTTTCCTTAAACATAGTTCTTTCTATGTATAACCTATGAGATCTGTGAACTATTAACAATAAGTTCAAAAAAAGCAATGTTGCCATATTTCAAAATTGAACCCTACATCAGCCAACTATGTTTATGGGTTGGTTAACCCTTTATTTCAATCTTCAATTCTTTGGATGCTGAATTTTTTCTTGTTATACAAATTTCCCAGCTGTTAGGACATTTTATGCATGGGATTAATGAACAACCAATATTAAAAAAAAAATTATATCATTCTTCAACCAATCCCAGCTGTTATAACTAATTTCTTAGCTGTTATACCCATAAAACCTTCTTCAACGATTACAATCATCATTCCTAAATTAGTCACATCCCTTGCTGGTTATTATAACTCATCACATGATTGATCCCTCCCGCCATAATAATATCTACCAAAAATTTCCCACCTCCATTATACTTCTAACCAGTCACTATCTAGCCACCCAATATCATAAACACCTAATAACCTACTTAACTTCATTGATCATACCCCTCCCTTCCAAAACTTACCGTCGCTATACCATGGTCAATCATCACTCCTTGCACACTTCCCAAATAAAGCCCTTAATAGCCCCACTCTATCCAAATAATAAAAGTGCAAACGATCCTGGGTAAAGATCAATTAACATCAAGCTCTAGCTTGGCTTGTTAATTTTTACAAAGCTTGGGCTTGATATGTGAGGTGCTCAACGCTTAAAATCTAGCTCAACTTGAAAAAAAAAGGAACTCTAGCCTGTCTCGAGAACTCAAACTTGACTCGGTGTAATTACACTCAATTTGAGCTCAAATTCACACTTGAATTCGTATTTAGGTTCAAAAATGTCATTTATCTTGAAAGAGAAATATGATATGAACTAATAAACTAACACTTAACTTTAGTGAGTTCAACAGTTAAGATTGTAAGCAATTCCCAACCGGCAATTCAAATCTGGCATGTTGGGAAATCATTGTTTCATTTTAACTTTTTTCCTTTGTCTTTGTCAACTTAAAAGAGAAGAACCATTTGGATTTCATGCTCTTTAAGAAATTTATTACCTTTGTTTATGTATTTGAATACAGAAAGCATGTCTTAATTGGATAATTTCATAGATGAGAGCAATTGTATAAATTGAGAACACTGGATTAATAATTATTTTTAAAACTAAGCAAAGGCTCTCTAGTCTAATAGCACTCTCGATTGCAAATCTGAGATCATCAGCAAAGGAGAACATGCGGATATGGAGTGCTGGATAATTAAAATTCTACTAGAGGTGTAGAAGTAGAAGACTGCATAGATGTGTGAATAATTTAAGGGTTTAGAAAGGAGGATAGACACTGTGTTGTAAAGTTTTATTTTACACTTTAAAAAGAAGGAAAACCTATATCAGACGTTTGAATGCCTGATGCAGCTGGTGCAAGCTTTAAATTATAAAATCCATGCTTAGCCAAGCTGCTGTAGGTTTTTATAATCGCTAGCTGGACCTTTCTTCCTGGGCTCGGCCAAAATTATCTGAGCATCCACTTTATCTGGATCTTGTTTCCTTTGTAGTAGCGCTTTTCTATGGGCTTTTTATTTTCTTTATTTTCCTGTGTGTGCTATATAGCCCAAAAATCCCAAACTGTTGTAATATTCTCTTGTCATAAATGATAATCAAAAGTTTAATAAATAAATAAAAATTCATGCTTGGCCATCATGTGATTCAAGAAATCTACATATATTTTAATTTAGTAATTAATGATGCTGACTCAATGAGCCAGTGAGACGAGCTGTTGCAGACTCGAGCTAGTTTCTAGCATGAAACTCAATAATAAGCTCAACCATAAGCTGAACTTGAGCCGACGCACATGTCAGCTTGACTCATTTGAACCTCTAGAACTACATTATACATGAATTTTTCCAAGCAAATTTACTCCCTACTTATGGATTGCATTGATGAAAACTTGCGATATTTACTATTATAAATGTGTCTAGCTCGAGAAAGCTTCTTCCAACTGGATTATAGGCATCCAACTGACTTCCAAACCCAACAGACTCATCTAACTCAATAAACAACAGACTAACTCAAGAGTTTTTGAACTACAACGCTGCCGTTTTTCCACGTTGCCAAAAGAGTTAAGATGAGCGAACAAATTGTTCATTAAAAGAGGTAACATCTCATTGGAAACGATAATACTAATGCCTTTGCATAGAAGGTACGCCACCTCAACATTCACAACGAATGTAACAGTTGGTTCATGGGCAATAAATATCTCTTCTTCAACATGCAAAAAAACTTCTCTAATACTTTACAACTTCCATTGTGATTTTTCACAAGTCAGATTTTTCTTCTTTAAACACAAAGTAACAAACTCTATTTGCAGGCCATAAGGTAACTTAACAGATAATTTTCTTTCTCCTTTGGAAAAACAAAAGGGCAAACCCTAAACATCACTTGTTTTGTATTTTTTTCTCACAAGATAAAAAGGCTACAAAAAATTGACGCGAAAAGTAGGCATAATCAGACCACTGCAAATCCTAGTGTTCTTTGTTGAATTTTACTATTTTCTGCTCAGCATAGTTTATTTTGTTTTAAATTTCATCAAGCTAAGCTACAAAAACCTAATATTTCCCTGCATTAGTCACTCGCCTATCCTAGAAAATAGACAAATTTAAATTCATCCACTGCATCAACTAAACCTACTAATAAAAGTGCATACTTCCCCGATCAAGAAGTTATTTGTTAAAGTGAAATGAAAACATACAGAGATTATGAGATCTGCAAATAAGAATTTGTTGTTATCCATGCTTCTATTGAAGGTTATAATTAAGCTCAGGGAGACCAGCCCTCATTACTTTTAATGCAATTGTTCCCGTGAGATATTTGAATATTAAATTCCCTGAAAGTGAAATGTTTTTATTATAAGATGTAACTTGATAGCATCCAAGTAAAGCTGTCTCAATGATGAATGAACTGCAGGCACTAGAAAATAATTATGGGACAGAGTAGGTAAGGTGCCCAAGCATGAGGAGAAAATGAATGAGACAAAGAGCACTAAAGGTGCACTTCAAGTGCTATTTAAAGTTGAAGAAATAATTTTTGTTTAATTCATCCTAAGATTTTTTTCATTATAAAAAAATATTGCATTTGCTTTCAAAAGAATAAAAAAACTTCAAAACAAAAATGTACCATTAGATGATAAGTATATGCAAGACCAGCAAATGCACTCATGCTTTGAGTTGAAAGAGCAAGCGCTTTCTCATAACTTGATACAGCCTTGTGATACATCCTGTAAAAACATCACCACATATTCAGTTTATAAATGTTAAAAAGTTTATCCATAATTTCCAACCAGACAAAGTTTATCCATACTTTAACTTCCTTTGTGAGTGACCAAGATTCACTAAAGTGGGCTCCCACAGTTCACTCATCGAAGATGCAACATTATTCAAAGTCATTTCAAAATAACGAACAGCTTTCTGATACCTGCAAGCATAACCAAAAACATGATAAACATGTTCTAATAAATCAATATTTTGCATGAAAAATGAAAAGCATATAATTGTATTCTAGTTAATATATACTGTGTCTAATCTAGAACATATGATGTGATGATTATCAAAGATGGGAATCAAAGGATTATGCTAATAATTCTTAAAATAATAATAATAATAATAATAATAGTGATAAATTCTCAAAATTAATATTGTAACTATTATTATTATGTAATGGGATGAATATTTCATTGATATATAGAGTTGAGACCAGAAAATGCGATGTAAAATGTCAAACAAAAAAAACATCAAAAAGCTTAGGGGGCATCATTAATGAGCAAAAAAGCATCTTCCTCATTTAAATTTTCTCATGTATGGTAATAAGCTGATTTTCACAGTGTGGACTCTAATATGGTCAAAGACTAAGATAACAATCAGTGTCAAGTTCATCATATAAACTTGTTCACAAAACATGGAGCCAAACTTGACCAGTTTGATCTCTTCTATGTTGGACATTGTAACATGTCCTCCATAGTTTCTTAGCATAACCCAAAGACTAAAACTCATCTAAGAATAATCATTTGAATCGTCTCCAACTCAAAATTATTTGCTCAGCTTTAATTACTAAACTCCACTCGGGTAGAGCTTGCATTGATAACTTAAATTTGGAGATATTAACGTTCCCCTTAGAAGCATACACATGGAGGTTAAATAACTCTCTAACTGATCAATCTAGTCATGAATCTTTTCAGCATAAAGGGCACCATTAAATGTCGGTAGGTCAGTATCCAGCACCACTTTTTGGCTCATCTTTTATTTTATTGCAGCTCGTCTCCTTCAAATGCTTCGCTTTTATCAATCCATTTACAAAGGGTGAGTGGCATATGTGATTTCTCCAAAAAAGCAATCATTTGCATCACCTACATAAACACTTGATCGGCTAAGTTATCTATCATGTCCTTGTGGGATGTCAATGTTACGCAAATCAGTTATTTCATTATTGAAAAAAAAAAGTATATATACTTGATTATGGAGATTCACTCTCTCCTAATTTTACCCCGTATTCTTTCTCCATTACATACCTCCCTTTGAGGCATTTATTCATTTAATCACATTTTACTTATCTCTTTGGAGAAGCCCCCCCCTGCTATTTCACTATAAAAAGATTTTCCATCCTTACAATCAAAACAAAAAAACTCAAAAATTGGATTGCCATTTCACTACTTGCTCATCATGAGAAAGAGAGAGAGAGAGAGAGAGAGAGAGAGAGAGAGAGAGAGAAAAGGAGAGAAATACAAAATTAAGTATATACAAGAAACAATAATAGTATTTACATGTTACACTTTGCCCTTTGGCAGAATGCCCATATCAGAAAATTGCAGCAATAACAAAAAGCACATTGGCAGTATTTATCCTATGGCTATTAAAAAAGTTGATCCCCAACTGATTATGCGACTAAACAATTCATCAAAAAACCAAAAAATATCCATCAAGTGGAACATAAAACAAATATATAGAAAGGCACATGTGCTAAAAACATAACAAAATGTTACTTACTCCTTCATATGATAAGAAACAACACCAAGTTCATTATAGACCAGAGGATCTGTAGGGCATATTGTCCGTGCCTGCAAAATAAACTAAGGAAAAAAAAACTAAATCACTTTCTATCATATTTATTAAAGGCCTACAAAAAAATCATTTCAATAGCTAAGCAACAAACCATTTGTCTGGTTATTGAAAATGCCACAAATTTTTCTTAAATATCCAATTTCAAACTATTGCTTAGAATTAAGCCTGAACATATGTATCGAGGCATGTTTCAAGAGATTTGTTGAGATCAACAAAATTTGCTGTCAAATCATTATCATCCTCATCATTACCACCATCATCATCATTATCATCCTTGTCACATTAGTTTAATATTTTGAATCCTCAATCAGTATAATCAAGATAGAAATAGTTAACATGATTGAATGTGTTTCCAAAAAAAAGATTATTAAACCACCAATAGCACTCAACTGAGAACATTTGGTGCACTTCTTGCAAGAAATCCAGACACCCATGATAAATGTTAGATACTTCAGGTAAAATCTAAGGAAATATGAAGAACAATCAAAGAGTGCAAGATAATCTAATAAAAACAAAAAATTGGAGAACTTTTAGAGAAAATTTGAATATAAATCAGCTTTAATAAATACTTGTAACTTGATTCTTTCAAGCATATCCACTAATTTTAATATTCTTGTGTTTCCAATAGAATTAAATAATTGAATCATTGTTTCAAAACCACAAATCATTAACTCATTTATGGCCTAGTCATCAAACTATGATGTAGTTCAATGAAAAAACGTGTGCACGTTAATAACATAAAGATTCATATACCAACAAAACTCTCTTTGGAAAAGTGTATGCTAACTTATGATTCATAGAATAATTTGAGTTATGCTTTACAAGTTGAATTTAACATTCATACATGATTTGGGTACAAGGGAATTCTTTTCATTTGTTTATTAGTAATTAAAAGTGAATCATTGCATGTCAGCAAGAAAAAAATGAAAGTAGATCAAGTTTATATATCAGTGCAAAAGATCTTATGCTTAATACTATTGCATTTTAAATAAGTTTTACACAGTCAGTATAAGTGTTTTTTTGTGTGCAAATGTGTCTAAAATAATAAAAAATGATAATAAAGATATAGTTCTACATATTTGCATTTGTATTTGAATATTCTATGCCTAAAATAAAAAGTTTTTTATTTTAGTAGCTTGAATTGCATCTAAATTTTCCATGCATGAATTGATGTTTGAGAGAAAAATGGCAACCCTGCCAACAATGCCTCCAATCTTGCTTCGCTACACAGAGCTAAACATTCTAGATTGCCACAAAACAGAACCTAGCATTTCTTTCAAGAACTTTATAACAGGTTCTGCAAAAATAGATCACACTAACTAACATTGAGAATATTTTTTGCACTTTTAATGCTTTCTATATTTTAATAAACGTTTAAAACCTATGAGAAGATATTGCTTTGAAACAAAATTTTCATTCATCAACTTACAATAATGTGGATCACCATCATTTTTACCTCTAAAAACTCAAAAACGAGCTTGAAATTTGGTCAATATTTCATTTAACTCAAAATTGAATCCAAAAATTTTAAGTAATTTCAAGTCATAGCAGTAATGCTTACTGCTATGTGGTTTAGATCCATGCAGAATAAGTTTGATTTAGGCCATCATCATATTTTTTTTTTTTAAGTTTTTAAGCTAACAAGAATCGATTTTGAGTTGGATTGAAATTCAATCATCCCAAGTTCAGTTGGCTAGAATCAAATCTAATTCAAGCTTGAGTCAAGCGAAATTCACTTTAAGTTTTAATCTAGTTTGATTATCTTAAATTCAACTCAACACCAAACCTAACAAAATGAACTAATCATTCAAATAGTTAACAATCTTATTAATAATAAGTAGTCATTGTGTAGAAGTGATCAACACAGTTACAAGATCATTTACTAATCTAAATATGAACGGCACAATCAATTTTTAAGCATATAGAAGCATAATTGTGATTGTTTTTACCCTTGCCACTGGACATAGATCCTTTATGAGCACAAACAGCACTTGAATAATTATACTGTTTCAAAACTACAGCATTCCTTTTATCTACATTCAAATTTGTAACAAGCAACTTAACTTAACAACAACGATCTGTTAGAAACAGGTAGGCTCACAAAATCCTCACAAAGTAAAAACATTAGTCATAAAATCAAATACAGAAAGAGCGCCAGTCATTAGCTTACCTTCACAATTAAGGAAAGCTAAAAGCAGCTCAATGAAAAAAATCCATGGAAAGTAGCAGTAATGCTGAAGAGCTTGATGGCATTGTTATGAAAGGAAAAATCATTGTTGGAACTACAAAACAAATGTTAAGAGCAAGAAAAATGGCACAAACGGTAGATTCAAAAAAAATCAAAGTTGGCGTGTATGGCATTATAGTGGGGCACTCTAGGGTTTGAAGGATGTAGGGTTTGAAGAGATTGTTAAGGTGGAAAATAAAGCGCTCAATAGTTAGCCGTGCACATGAAAAGAAAAAAATAACAAAAGAATGACATCACAAGATATTAAAAAATCAATATTAAATAGAAAATTTTCAATAGTACTAAATAATAATAACACGTTTATTTTTAATAATTTATTATCATTATCTCATCAATTTAAATTACATTATTTAAATATCACAAATTCAGATATATTACATATTTAACATTGTGACTAATTTAAAATCAAATAAATTAAATTGAAAATATGAACTCTAACATAATGTTCCATGTTACCATTAAAACTTCTAAATCATACAAACATTACCAACCACTTTTAACCACAACATATTCTTTCAAGCATAAACTCACAATGAATAATCTTACTACAAAACTTTGTTAGGGATTTGTTAACCCTTTAGCCCTCGTCTAGACAACGATGAGGATGTTGAAGTGAAACATCAAGGATCCTGGCTTTGTCACCTTTGAGAGCACAAGACAGAAAAAACAAGAGAAAAACATAATATTCACAAGCACACAAATTTTTATGCAAAAAACCCCAAGAACAGAGAAGAAGTCATGCAGCCACACCACGAAAAATTTCACTATGATTCAAGAAGAAAATGCAAAGTTTCTTCCTCACAACACTCAGCCTCCATAGATCCTACCTCCAGTCATCACATTCATTTCCCAACATCATCATAAATCCTAAGCAACTTTGATATATAATCCTCCATACAGCTCCAATTGAACCCTCAAACTCTTACATGTTGACCATGTGTCCCACACAACCCATATGAACTAGCCGCATGTCCAATTATGCAACCATTCACTCCAATTTCATAAAAAAAATTGCATTCTCTGATCGGCATTTAGCAGCACCCAAAGGCCGAGCTCTCGGGGTTGCTTCAGCTGTCTAAAAATACACAAAGCACTTATGCACACCCAAGCTTCTGTCCTGGCTTCTGCATGGTTCGGCAATTGACGCATGAGTTCCTAGGTCTCAGACTCTAGCTTCGGTATCTGAAGAAGTGTCTGCGCTTGGGCGCGCCCAAGGTTTGACCGTCGGATAAGTCCAATGCCTCCAGTGCTTAGGCGCACCCAAGTCACGAGTTTTGCCAACTCCATGAGCAATCCTCAGCCCTTGAGCGCGCCCATGCCTCGGTCCAATTGAGTTACCAGAACCTCTTTTTCGGCGCATGGACACGCTCAAGCGCCCAAGCCTTGGTTGCAAGATATAGTTCCGACGCTTAGGCATGTCCAAGTGTCGGCTCCTCTGCTCAGCCAATCCTTCAACACCCTTTAGGCTCACTTGATCCAAACTACGTCTAATTCGCATGCAGTTGATCCATAGTTGACTCGAAAACACTTCAAGCTCTTCAACTGACCCATGATCCATTCCAAGATCATTCAACTGCACTTGAGACTACCATTCTAGCTCACATCGATGCACTTCAAGCTATATCAAGTGCATCCAAATTTCTTGCACCACTAAGGGCTGCACTCGAGACTCCACAAACATAACAAAAGTAACATCCATCTATACCTTTATCCTATTGCATAAAATATCTAAGTGATACACGCATGGCACCATTGTAATCTTCTAATGAGTCTAAGAATCTATCTAATTTGCAATGAAACTTTGAGACTAGTGACGCATGATTACATACCTAAAGAGGAGGTTATGAAATCAAAGATTTTTGGTGCTTTTATTCATAGTTGATGCTTTATTTAAGCACTTGCAATTTATCATAGGCAAAGAGAAATATATCATCCAGCATAATACTTTAAAAATGTGATCTATATACTTTTAATTCATAACCCTTAAGATAGACAAAATGAGGACAAAACACATACCATACTGAGAATGAAGCAAGCATATCAACCTTTATGGATACACTTTAACGCCATTGAGAATAAGGTTTAATCACAGAATTCTAACAAAAAGGTATGTTAAATAAAATTCACAACCAATAGGTTAATATTAAACAGCAACCCTTATTGGCTATCAATCTTAGCACATAAATTTATTAATGAATCTGAATACAAGCTAATACTTGAGCATTCAGGACATAGTTACAAGGTTTAGTATCGTGTTGCTAACAGTCTTAAGTTTAAATCCCTGGCCGCATACTCATTTTTAACATTATGCATATGAACCAAGTGTCATACTTCCTTGACATTATGAATACATTCTAGCTTGAACACAAGTGAATCTCTAGGTTCACAACATCTGTTCATTAGCAAATTTATTTCATTTCAAGTTTTACAGCATTTTTATTTTGTAGTACCTAGTGTTTCTAGGCTCTGCAAGGCATGAATAGAGCTTAAATGTTCATTATTATCATAAGAATCATGCAACAAGAGTTCGACCTTAAATCAAAAGAAGTATGATGGAAACGTTCATAAGAAACACTAGGAAAGAGTTCCGAACAGTATAACAAACAGCAGATGAAGCACTCAAATTTGCATCAACAACAAAAAGTCAAATAAGTTAAAATACATAGAAAAAACCATCACTGAAATTGACAACCGAACATAGATGACAAAAAAAAGATACACTACAAAGCAATGCTAATTACATACATGTTCAGAAAGTTTGAAATTGTGTGTTCTCATATACTCCATCCCAATATATAATGTTGGCAGATGGCACCTGAAATGAAAGAATGAGTAAAACATCATTACAAAAGATGTCAGTAATCAGAATGCTGAACATACTTTGTCCTTTATTACAATAGCTAAACTATATTTTATAGTGTGCACTGATTCCCAAAATTTGTATTTATTCATTCTTTCTGTACACATTTCCAAATGTACAAGTTTCAGAATTGCAGGACAATCATCTTCTCCACATGATATAGAAGTTCCTTCGTATTCATCTTTCTTAAATCCTAGATCATCAGCTTCTATTTTTGATAAAATTAGCACCTTCATTGAAAAATTATTATGAGTATTGCTACACTTGCACACTAATATACATCAAAATATATAAATGATGTGTCAATACAATGTGTAAGTAAATTATTGGTTGAATATACTTTTGTGTGGGGCCTATATATATAAAAAAAAAAAAAATTCTATTGATTGTGAAAACTTTTTGGTTTATATTCTTGTGTAAGCATAGCATTTTTCATTTATTATAACCTCCATTTTTTAAATTTAAGGAGACGTTTCAGCCTATTCTTGCCAACCTCCTAAATGATTCATTGCAGGATCCTAAATAATCTTCCTGCATATTTGGTTCTTGTTGCTAACCATTTAGTTTTCAATTTTAATTCCTTGTTTTTTTCCTTACCTTAAAATGTCAAATTCTCTAATATCAATTGTTAAAGAGTGAACTAGAGGGAGACTGAAGTTCATATTATTACACTCTAGTTATTAATCATGAGAAAAGTTTCTCAAAAAGTACTATATTCACAACTTAAAAATAGTTTAGAACAGAAGGTTAGCTCTAACAGTGCAAAAGATAACACTTAAATAGGAAGAAAAAATAAAGAAATAAAGAATCCTTTAACAGAATTCAAACAACTAACTCCCCTACAATGATACCTTCAATTCTGACAAAATTGCAACAGATCCAACAAGAATAGCAATGGGTGGGATCAGCCGCATGAATCCTTTGTTTCCATTGTGCGCAATTCTAAAGTTCCAAAGAGAAAATATCATTTATAATGGTTTCTTCCGATGCCTTTTTTAGGCTTCCTCTTCCTCTTTTACCATATGCAAAATTCAATTTTACTGAGGATGAATTCATTTCTCATTTTATCCTTAGAGTATACCCACTCATCTACCTTAGCATCCTTATCTTTGTAACACTATTTTATCATTTTTACGTTTCTTCTTTGTTGGCCAACATTCAGCACCATATAAAAAACATGTAATCAAGCCTACAATTGAACCTAAATGGGTTCCTTCAACCCAAAAAATTGAAATGGAATCCTTTTACAATAAAATGGAGACCTGGTTTGAATGGAACAACTCCACTTCAAGTTTATTCAAGGAGAGGCCCCATTCAAGACCTATAAAGATCAAAAAAATTTAACAATGTATTGACTTTATTACTTCTTCTCATGTTGATACTGAGGTATCACTATTGAACCAAGATTTATGATGAATATATCCTACAAGTAGATTGCTGATGTTGTCAACAAAGCAGCAACAAGTTACTTCAGTCCAGCCCTTTATATCCTTGCAAAGCTTATCTTCACAACCTCATCAGTCTAAACCTAGATGGCAGCAGTCAAACACTTTGAGGATCACTGAGAACAAGAATTAAGTACAAACACATACATTAAAAATTAACTGAATTATACTTGATGTCAACCATACAAACAATGGAACATTTTCACTTAGCTCCCTTGTTAATCTATAGGATTGAATGTAATATAAATAGTTGTTTGAAGTACAAATGCATTCCAGAAGAAACACTACAAGTTAAAGTAGCATTTCAATTATTCATAATATTAAAATATAACAAATCTTAGTACAAGAAACAGATTTTATTTATCCATCAACCAAAATAAGACTCAATATTCCACGTAGATTAACACAATACCCAATTTAACAAAAAAAAACAGCTATGATAACATAAGTGAAACAAAACTAACACGCTCATGAATTATAGCTGCAGCACGAGCAAATGAACAATAAGTATATTACCCAGGAAATAAGCGTGCAGCTGTGCGATATGCAAGCATTGCTTGATCAGTCTCTTCCTGTAAGGCATAAGAATTTCCAGAGCCAATCCAAGCAGGTGGAAAGGTGGCATCGACACTGGTTGCCTTGCTGCAAATGAAAAGTACCATAAAAAGAGCGATCAGCAATTTGAAAATTTATTTCTCAATGTATGATTCATTAAAACGCAAAGAAACAAACACCAGTTAATAAGAAATTCGCTATATACATTTAAATATACATTTTCAGTAATCAAATAAGAAAATCAGACACTCAAAACTTAAAATAGCCATTTTGTCAGAATATTTGACATTTATCAGAAAGATAGTAAGTGTGAGCCATAAAATTCGCCATGAGTTCAGAGGGGTGACCCATCACTCCAAACAAATTTGGAGTTGAACAAAATGCTGATGAATGGGATAAGACGACTGAAATTTCCAAAAATTTCTGATGAATATAATTTTTCATAACCAAGGTGTTATATGAGATTAAGCGGATCGAACTTTTCCATGGGTGATTAACCCACCGTGAATTACATTCCAAGCGTGCTGCCCAAATAGTAATTATATAAGACATTACTGCACTGTGGATTGTTATTATCCAAAGTTAAGCAAATGAAATCAATCTACCTATGACAGGGTCAGACAATTGTACTATTTGATGAAGTACTTATTTAAAAACAATACATCTGATTTAAAAAAAATATTGATTCAATCCTAACCACTTTTATCTTAATTATGCTTAGAAAGAAAAGTAACTTAACAATTGATGGCTTTTAAAATGTGTTGTGAATTAAAATAATATTACTTAGAAAGTGCAAGCACATATCAGTTAAATATTGGCTCAATATGTCAGATTCATGTTTTTGCATGATTTTTATCAGGCACAAACTATTAGCGAAGGACAACAAATGCACCCACTTGTGATGGAAAAAAGTGAACTAAAAATGATTGAAGCACATGCTTCTGTTGGATAGATGAGAATGAAGTCAATAATTAATTTAAAATCCAACTGAGTTTAATTAAAGTGGCACATTATGATGTGATTGTTGTTTAAGACTGGATATCTTGATGTAAATCAATTATCTAGGCAAGCATTTAGTTCAACTCTCCTTCCTCACATCAAACTTTATAATATGAACCCAACTTCATTTAATATAGTAGCATAATACTGGCTTCATCTAATGACCTGAGGCTAAAATAATGCTGAAAGGACAATCAAAGCATCTGCATGTAATAGAACTTGATATGAGAAATAAATAAAATAGTTTGATAAATGTTTTGAATATATTTTGATATTTGTTGTGTTTAAATTTTTCTATATTTTGCAAGGAAACATTAAAAACAATAGAAGAAAATGAATAACCAGTTCCACAAATTGTCCGTGCTATTTTACTTTAATTTACACTAGACATTCTCCTTCCTCTGGATATATTTAACCTATATATTAAGGTTCTTTCTCAATTCTTTAATTCTACATTAATTTACACTAGACACTTGGACTGCTTGACAAAGGCAGTCAAGGATCAAGCAAAATTACAAACCCATGAGATCCATCCATCCCTGAGAGCCCATGTGATCCATCCATCCCTGAAAGCCCATGTGACAATCATAGCGGTAAAGCAAAAAACGCTTTGTTATCTGGGGGTACAAAAGGCCAAGCTTTGTACATTGCAATAACTCAAATTTTATATATAAGTGATAGCTTTATAATTATTGAAATTTCAATTGTATAGAATAAAATCAAAAAATTTATTATGTCCACCTTCACTTTTTAAGAGAATAGAGTGAACTATTAGAAAATATAATTAGTAGTATTCCTATTCCCTACTAAAATCTAGCCCTTTTATATATATACTGGATTCCCTGCTCCCATCCAACCAAGCTCTCCCTTATCCAAAAGCTCAACAGCAATCACACATAAAATACGTAAGAAAAATAAGTCACCTTTTATCATTATTTTATAGATTATAATCACCGCAGATATTTTCAATGTTGCGGGCTATTAAATTGCATTGTTTAGGAGTTCATGCAACACATGCGTTTCATACCTGAAATGTTTTCTTGCTTGGTCGTACTTCTTTATGCTGAAGTAGTAGCAACCAATAGCAAACCATGAAATAGCTCTAGACCAAAGAGAAATTTGTTACTGGAGAATTTAAAAAAAAAGAACCAAAAGGTAGCCACATGTCAATTTATCAAACAATTCATCACTAAAATACTATCCTGAATGTTTAAAAACAAGTATTTACAGCACCATCAACTCAAATTAGAAGCTTAAACACGTGCACTTAGAGAAAAAACAAATTTAACAACAAAAATGCTACTGATAGCAGTACAATAGAAAAAATTTCAAAAATATAAATTTTAACGGAATAAGAAACAAGGGGAAATGAAAAACAATGCTGAGTCCATCAAATGTAAAACAAACAAATAAACCAGCATTCAAAAATGTATTCAAATGTAAATCAACGATTTCTAGAAAATAAAGATTCCAAAATAATATATAATAAATCACTGTTAAGAATTGATGCAAGGGTAAGTAATGTTGTATGATAACTAAATAAGTATAAACACTTTTCACCTCTCCCAAATTTGTAGTTTACAGAAATGTTTAATGATGTTGCAAACTAGTTCTACCAAGACAATAAACAATTGAACAACATAAATGTTTACAACAGAAGGAATCATCAAACTAATGAACAAATTTTCAAAATTAGCAAGAAGCTGTGCATCACGACAGAGTAAGAAAAGCTCAATTATTAAAGCATTACATAACAAAAATTTCAAGTTTTGTCACATATACTAACCATAAGACTTAGAAACATACTCAGTAAATATGTAAGGGTAAAGTGTTCTATGTAGGACAGAACAAGACTCACTTTAGAGGATGATCCTTAATCAAATTGCATGCCAGAAGGTAAAGATCATTACAATGCCCAAGCTCCATAGCAGCAGCCAAATGAACTAAAGTGCATTTCATATGAAAAGGATCTTTTGCAAGTAGTCTGAGAAGTATCAAAAATATAATCAAAGCCAGCCATAATAACTAAGTAAAACAGCTGATTTCTTCAAATTACTTGCAAACTTACGAAGAGGTCAGCTCAAAACATTTGTAATACTCCCCAAGCTGATAATAGTACTCAGCATTGCAAGCCAATAAATCAGCATTATTTTTTAGAGCAAGTATGAAAGGTGAATTTGAAGTAGAGCAAGGACTGTCCCTCTCAATATCCCTAAGCTTTTCTTCCACAACATTTTCTTTTTCATGCTGAAGTTACAAATATAGAAAACGCTAAAACACAAGTCATCTAATAATCTAATCACATATCCAAAATAAAAGCTTTGAAAGTTTTTACCCTTTTTACTAAGCATGAATAAATCGTTGACAGCCATCCATCCTCCTTGCCAAATTGCAAAGATGATAACAGACTTGATTCTGTAAACCATATTCTAATGTAACAAATACAAAAATAATACAGAAAATTCAAAGGAGCAACAGTTAAAAAACTTGCTTGAACAAGAAACAATTGATTCAAAAAAAAAAAAAAAAGACAACTGGCCTATTGAGACCAAGCCTAAGCGTTGCAAAGCTAAACTGTCAACTCAAACAAAGTAGTCCAACTAATAGGGCATAACCTTGGCCCAAAAAACTGCTTTCAAAACACCTGACCTCATTTGGTAATTCTTTTCAGCTTGTCAGACTATTAGTTTGTATAATAAACATGAAAAGCAACACAAATACACTGAGTATGCCTCCAAGATTTTACAATCACGGGCAAAGCTTATGGACAAGTAATTCAACCTTGTCAGTAGCAATGCAAGTTTTTCAAATTTAACAAGATAGTACAATAAAAGAATGTCTATGTAAAGCATATGTAAAACCAAGTATTTTCGTACATAATATAGGATAATCATATGAAGTATTAAAAATAATTTCATACAAAGCTATGATTCTCTGCTAGCCTTGTCTTCCTAATTTTCCACATGTTCCTAGTCAGGAATAAAAGTACAATCATGCAAAACAATCCCATATGGATCAGCTAATTATTCCACTAGTTTCAGCTACTTATTTCATAAAAATTTGAAAATATAAATGGCCCAAACAGTTCATAAAATAGTGGCATGTCAGTATGACTATTTAGTCGATAATGCCATTTTAAGACCCCTCATCAACAAAACTATTGCAAACGTCACGTAGCAGTTTCAAAAGCAAATTCCTCATAAAGGATGGTCTTTCTTTAATTGGGAAAGTTCCATATCCTTAATTAATGTATGAAACTTTGAAGAAAACACTTCCCTACAAGGTAAATTAGCATTTCCAAGAGATTAAAAATATCTTTTTTATGCTATTAAACTCTGATCAAACAAAAGTATTCTTCAACGTCCATAGAAAATGCACACATTATTCCAATATAACCTCCCAAACAAGCAGGTTATTCTATTCAAAATTATGTTAAAATTATATGCGCTAAAAATCAACGAAGGGACTATTTGGCATGAGATAATCTGAGAAATTTGAGCGTAAAATAATCTGATTATAGTGTAATCAGATTTCTGTTGTTTGATAATTTTACAAGAAATTTAACATTTTTATGTTCGTCGAATGAATCATTTGAACTTCGTTGTAGAAGACACTGGATCCGGATAGGTTTACTAGACGCCAGAGAAGCCGCTCGATTCGTTCAAACTTCATAGTGTAAAAGTTATTCACTCGTTTTACTTTATACCAAATGCTGATAATCTCAATTTACAAGAAAAAATTTTACTTTACCCCGTTTTACCTCAATCCAAACAACTCCTAAATGAATTTCGAAGAAACAACCATGTGAATTTGCTTTTTTCAATAGACATGATTACTGTAGGCAGCTAATTTATTCTAGTTAAAATAAATAAACTGTAACAAACCTTTGATAACGGATAACAAATGAGTAGCTCATAAACTATTTGGAATTCCGTGATATCATAATTATAATTTATTTTTGGATATAAACTACTTAATTTATCCTAGTTTAAATACTTTGCCCCTAATATTAATTTTTACACCCATCCGCTCAAGTAACTATAGGATTCTAGATATTACATACATGGTCAAGGTTAAAAGTAAATTTGCTCAAGTTGTTTAGGGATAATTAGAACCGTTTAAATAAAATATAAACCTGTGTCTAGATTTATGCAGAAAGAATTCAGGATAAAATATTGAGGTAACTGGTTTCCTTGAACCTCCCAAAGCCTGTGAATTCATAACTTGCCACTATAGGGCATGTTTAGCTTATCAAGGTCCTTTCACAATTAAATAAAAATACTAAACCTTGGTTATCCCTGCCAATGAAAATCTTCCCCAACCTACGCCACCTAAGTTAAAGGGCATAATGCTAATCCTCGCCTTCCCAACACCCATCAGTGCACAATGGCCCTAACACGCTATCTACAAGCTTACTTAGTCACGACAAAGATCATGGCAGCTAGCCATCAGACCTACTAGTCTTGATGCAAGCATGGGTATTAGCATGTCAAGCTTTCCGCCCTTACCAGCCATTACAGATTAATCATTAGACCACCTAACCTTTCTCCTCATGTTAATAGAAGAAATTTGTCTACCAGCTTAAGAAATTAAAAACTGCATTAGTCAATGAACAATGAATCAAGAAAATATGCTGCCTTAAAATCTTTATCATCCGCTGCAAACTAAAGAACAAGAAGTCAATGTAATGAAGAAAAGATTGTTAGTTCTTATATTTGTGGGTTCACTTCGAGTTTCTTTCCTTTATTTTTGTTTACAACAGAGGCGAAATAATAATAATAATAATAATAATAATAATAATAATAATGTTACGGGCTGAATCAACCATTAATTTAAGAAAATAGAGCTGAAAATTAGTTGTAACAGTGTATATCTTTAATAGAAAAATTAAATATATTGTGCAGAAATTTTAATTCTTTTTTTGGCATGATATTGCAAAATTAAGGAGTTACTTTGTGGTAAATTAATCTATTTTTACAGTAACATAAAAAAACTTATTCAAATTTTTTCAATATGAAAGATTATCAACCAATGAGCAAACATATTTAATATTATGTTTTTCATGGTAAGAAGATCAAAAAATCTATTTGATAGCTACGTTATGTGTGAAAACAAATAGGCTCAAGCAAAAAAAATAAAGTACATAATAATGGAATGTAATAAAGGAGCTTAAATTAAATTTATATATTATTTTACTTTATTTGTTGCTCTTATATGCAAAGACAGCTCATGCACCAACCACAAAGCATTAGACACACAAATCAACAACAAAGAAACAACAAAAATAGATTATTTCAAATTAGGTTTTTCTTAGTTTCAGATTAAAAAACCCTTCCAGGAAAAACAGCAAAATATTCTTTAAATATAAAATAAATAAAAAATATGACAATAATTTTAATAAGCATATATTCATAGTTAACTTTAATGGCTTACCATAAACCCATTAATGAGTAGCTATAATGTTTGCATATTTCCGTTAAATTAATGTTTGAAAATCGCTACAAACATTAACAACTTGCCACCAAAGACTTAACAGACCATCATAAAGAGTGCAATTCTACTAAAAGTTAAAGATACAAGGGTTATGGGATTTAGTTTTAACAACTAATTATAGTTATTAATGTTCAAATTAAATATTTAATTGTGCCGTTTATTAGGACATCACTAAGTCTAAAACAGGTTTGTTTAAAACACGCTCATTTTAATCAAGTTATCATTTTGGGATATAATCATTTAAAAAGCATTATAAAAATGTCCAGCATGTATAATAAGTGTTACTTATCTTGCAAAATAAAGAATTGCTTCTGAAAGAATACATACATTGTCTAAATATAGTGACAAACAAATTTTATAGAATCTTTTGAGGTTCCTGATTGAAAAAATTTATAATTTACTACCCTCCCTCTCTTACAATCTCTTCATCTTTTGCAAGCCTTCTACAGAGAAAATTCTTGAAACTTGAAAATACTTTTGAGAGGAAAACAAAGAAGATCAATAGCTGTAAATCCTGAAATACAAAGAAGTAATAGTGATACACTAAAGTGCAAGTGCGTACGTTTTAAATATTACACACAACCGGTGCAATCTTATAAAAGGCCTTTTCAGTTGTTATACTTTCATTCTTATTTGTTTATTGTATGCTTTCATAACATACATCAAGCAGATAATTGTGGATGTACATCCCTTAACCATAACAAATACGAGAAGCACTATTTTATAGCAGACAATCCTGGAGTGTTACCCATGATAAAAACTACAGCAAGAAGAGTCTCTTATGGGGTTTATTTGCGACTTTGAGGGTAGGCTCTTGTCTAGTACTACTAGTAAAGGAACCAAGTTATTCATAATGAAAGCTTGGAAGAGAATATTGCGTAGCCCCTTTTATGAAGTGCTCTTAAAAATGCTCAATTAAATTTCAAACTTTCCATTAAATTTTGGTGCACTTTTGACGACCTCCGAAAATTATCGATTTTCCCTGTGAAGAGCTAATTTGTGAAATTAGAAATTATGCGCCAAAGAAGTAAGTTTTTTTCTTAACACGTGTGAAACAAAATTTAAAAATTTTGTTACAGATTTTTGTTTAAAAATAAATTAAAACGAATTTTGACACATTTTTTAATAAATCTCAATATTTCTAAACTTCTAAACAGCCCTAAACCTAATATTCATATCAGTCGACCCCTCCTCTCCTTCCGCCTTCTTCTAACTGAACGAGATGCAGGAGATGCACAAAGACGCTCAATCCCTCTTCCCACTCAATCTTTCTCAGGTTCTCTTCGCCTCCTCTCATCTCATCTCTCATGACCCTCCTCTCTTTCACACAAAAGCCAATCACAAATTGGCCAATACCAACCCATAGCCAAACCCTAACTGGCTATTCTTGCCTTCGCTGACCGGTTTTTTTCACTCCAATTCGCAGCCATCTCCCCTCAGCCGCCCCTACGCACCCAAATTAGCCATGAACAAAACTCATGTCCGACCCTAACCAACCTCCCACTTCCATGGCAGCTCTTTTGTTTCCCTTTCTCCTCCAACAGTCACCTAGGCATAGCCGCCAAACAGCACAACACAACACCTCCTCCAAACAGCCTCCAAAACTTATAAGTTGTTGCCAAACAGCCTCAATAGCAAAAGCAGTTGCCAACTACTTTTTAAACATTCCCAATAGCCCGAGCAGCCATAAGTTTTCGTTAATCAATTCTATTAATCAAAAGTAATACATCTTTCCAAATAACTCAAACAGTAAAAAATTGTTATCAAATAGCCTCCAACAACCGTTAAACAGCTTTGAAAAGCAACCAAACGCCCCCAAAAGACTTCTAGCAGCTACCAAACAGCCTTGTATTTTCCTCCAACCAAAACCCTAACCTTAATAACTTTATGTTCTATATATACATAAATTATATATATATATATATATATTAACATCTGTTGAATTTTATAAATTTGAAAAAGAATTACAACAGATATTATTGGAGACCTCCAATAAAATAAAATTAAATAAATAAAAACAAACAAAAGAAATAAAAATAAACGGTCACCAAACCACCCATAAGAGATTCCCAAAATTGAATCTCAGAAAACAAAGACAAAAAAAAGAAGATAAGGGATCTTCAATCTGATGAGACCAATCCGATCACGACCGCTTCTTTTCCTAAGGTTGTACTATGTGGTTCTATCTGAGGATTTAAACCATTTTTTCTTTGTTTTTTTACCTTTTTTCTCGGTGATTTTTCAATATCATCAAATTCGCTCTCTGATTCCATTATATCTTCATTTGTTTCCAAATCAGAGATCACTTTTTCTTCATTAAAATTTCTCGAAGTAAGACTTTGGAAGCAGTATAGCGCCTACCATAAAACAAACAAGAGACAGTGTGGGTTGAGAACCGATTCCCTTCCAAGATCTCCAAAGAAAGCCACTCCCCATTTGGGATCGCCAAGGGTGGCAATGGAAATCCCCATCATGGGACCGGGCGACCTCCATCACATTTTGCTTACTCATAATTATTGGTATATCACAATCCATTGTTGGAGCGTATTCGAGGAAGATGTCATCGTCAACCTAACATTATGGGAATATCCGTCAATGCGTAAGATTTTTATTTTGCTATTGAGCTGACGTTCGAGGAAACGAGTGAATCGAATGAAGTCTTGTAGTTTCCTATTTTTGTTTCATTGGAAAAATCCATACAAAGCGAGAAAAAACATCAATAAAAGAGACATAGTAGTGATATCCTTCATTGGATATATTAGGGGCTAGACCCCATACATCGGAATGAATCAATTCTAATAGTTTATAGTGATGATTGGTAAAAATAGGAAAGGGCAATTTATGGTGTTTGTTCATAATGCATTAGAAATAGTTGGTGAGATTATTGTTAATTTGGATATGAGAAATTTGAGTTGCGAGTATTTGCTGGATGGCCTTGCCTTCAATGCAAGTGTTGCTAAGGTCGATGCGGTGGAAGAAGCAAGAAGTAATTGCGGTGGAGTTGGTCATGGCTCGAGTAGGATGAAGTATAGATCATTACGACTACAGCCTTGAAGGATAATAGTGTTCGAGAGGAGATCCTTGATGCAAAAGCCAACGGGGTCAAATGAAATAAAGCAGTTATTACTAGTTGCAAGTTTGTGTACATATCTGAGTTTAAATTTGGATTGAAGAACATGCAGTATTTGAGAGAGATTGAACTTTGAGATGGAGTAGGTAATAGACTGTTACCGATGTTGGAGATGTGCAGGGATTGGCCATTGCCAATGGTGCTTTGTCGTGTCCATTGTATGAGTCTAAGATGGAGAGGTTCCTAAGATCGTTGGTCACGTGGGCTGATGCACCGAAGTCAAGAACCCAATCATTGTCGGCGTAGCCATCAGAAATGAGTGTTGAGGATTTAGAAAATGGTGAATCGTGTCTATGCCAACAAGAGATTGCTATGTGTCCTCGTTTTCCACATATTTAACATTCGATGGTGGCTCTTCCTCACTGATCACTAGATGTAGTGTTCGGCATTGAGCTGAAGCTAGATTGATAAAGGGCTGCAGACTAAAGTTTGAATGATTTCTGCCTCTCCAGATTCTGTCGTGGCCTTTACCGCGGTATGCATCAAGAGTGTTGATGATGGGACTTGATGTAGATCCAGGCTGGCTTCGTGATGCATATTGATTCTTCGCTGCAAAGTAGGGAATAGTGGTCGTCGAGACCGAAAGGTTAAAGATTTGTACGGATTGGAGTTTTGAATTCTCGATATTGAGCGGGGAGGCCATTGAAGGTGTGGAATGATCTCTTCAGAGGTCAATGGTGGAGTCGGCAACTGATATTTTATCTACAATCTCTTTGATTTCAAAGAGGTAAGCTAGCATGGACTTTTTTTACATTGTGATGTTGTGTAGGGCATTCTTGAATTGAATAACCTTACACCTGTTAGTGAATTGAAAACGTCCTACAAGAATCTATCAGGTTTCGTGACAAGTTTCGGTGGTGAGGATGTAGGATAAAATGAAGGAGATGATGGAGAATAAAGCTGAGATCAATTTTCGATCGGTAGAGGTCTATACTTCAGATGTGATTGATGTGTTTATTTTCGGCGCTGTTAGAAAGGTAAGATGGTGGTTTTGGCGAGGTACTGTCGAGTTGGTCATGAACACCGTTGGCTTTGAAAAGCTTAAAAATTTGCACTCGCCAAATCGAGTAATTGTCAATGGTAAGGGGTGGTTAATTAGGTTCCTGATGTTATTGATCAAGATGTAAGGTTAGAGGGAATAAGCAACAGGTTCGGTGCTTCTTATTTTTTGTGCATCGGTGTTGCTTGTTGTGCTGGACGATGATGCGGCCATTGGGCAGTAGTAGAGATGGTGAGAATGTCTTGATTGTTTTCGTAACTGGAGACGTCCATCAGACGCAGACGATTCTTTGCGTCAACTCTGCTGGAGACGGAGACAGACTTTCGTTGATTCTGCCGGAGTGGAGAAAAAGACTTGTATCAATTCTGTCGGAGACGGAGACGGATCGTGTTGGAGAATCAGACACAGACAATTATTTGCGTTGATTCTGATGCGTTAAACAAAGGTGATCCCAAAGAAGATGGATACTTGTCTAGAGGATCGGATGCCGCAATGAAGGAGGGGATCAAGAATTGCTCTGATATCCTGTTGAGACCAAGAGAAAAGAGCATCCACAATAATATGAAATCAGAAGAACTTGTGTGTATTACATATGTTGTTACAGCGTACACATATAGAGTGATGTGTAACCGTAACATATGTAGCTTGCTAGTTCTAATCAATGTCAAACCTTCAATGAGTAGTTGACGGTTACATTCTAATCCATGTAACTTATAATTGTTCTTAATTCTGATTAATGTCTAGCATTTATTGTTGTGGCAATTGACCAGCTTTTACCCTCTCCTAAACACAGCCAGCTTCCCTCGATCGCCCCCACACATCTAAATCGAACATGTTATGGTCTACCCTAACTAACCTCCCATGTCCATGCCAGCCCCTTCCTCTCTTTTTTCTCCTCCAACAGTTTCCCAAGATGTAGCCCCCAAACAGCTTACGCAGCACCTCCAAGTAGTTTTCCAAACAGGCCCAACAGCTCCCAAAGCCCATAAGTTGTTGCCAAACATTCAAAACTTGCTTCCAAACAGCTTTTCAAACAGTCCCAACAGCCCCCAGCCATAAGTTCGCCAAATAGCTCTAGCAAAAGTTGCTGCCACAGCTTTCCAAGCAGCTCCAGCAGTTAATAGCTAATGCCAAACAGCCTCCAACAGCCCAAACAACCCTTAAGAACTTCTGAAACTACAAAACACCCCTTAACACCTTCCAACAGCTACTAAATAGCCCTTATTGTTACCTTCAACCAAGCATTAACCCTAAAATCACTCTTTTCTAATTTTTTTATATTTTACATCTTTAATACATATACAAGCCATAATTATGAAATATTTTCCTCTCAAGCAATAAAGTCTCCAGGAAGCAGCATAAGAAATGCAACCAAGTAAATTGTGTCCATTATAGATATTTCTTATCAGGTCTCTATGTAGAATTGGTGGGTTTAGACTTGGTTACCGACATTGGGAGGGTGTCTCGCTGCCTAGAAAGTAGTGCTATATCACTATATTGTGCTGACACAAGCAGAGAATGGCGTAGTGGGATCATTTAAAATAATGAACAGACCAGATTGCTCTTGTTTGAGTGACAGACAGCCAAAATGGTATCATATAAAAGAATGATGGCTCTGTGACTTGAAACAATCAAATAAAACAAATTTAAAAGAAGAGAAAATAGGATTGGAAATAACATCCAAAAATGAATGATAGTTTAAAGTAGAAAAAAGCAGAAACAATCAGAATTCTTACACCTCAAATTTTGTGTATGTTTATAGGACACGAAATGCAAAAATAATAGAAAACAAAACCTAATTACAATGAACCAATAGGTTAACAAAAAATGGAAATGGATAATACAAGGATTGCTGAGCGTGCCGGCTTAGGAATGAAAACATTGACCTCTGAATTGCAAGAATGAAAATAGCCAAAATAGCAATGATGTGCATCGAATAGCGATCAAGAGATGCAGCAAGGGTGCTACCTTGGTCTGTAACAGTGCAAACTCAGGCTCCACAGCAAGTTTTTCAAAGAATAAAGTCAGGACAGTGCTTGGGCACGCCTCTTTGGGAGCAATTCTTGATAAATAGCAGAAAGTGAATCTTTTGAAGAAACCCAAAGGCCAAAAATACACTTATATATAGTATCCATTCAGAAAGTAAAGCTAGAAAACAGTTTTTAAGTTAACTAATTGTACCATCAAGAAATCTACTCAAGCAACAACAAATTTTTTATGTAGCTAGAAAGAAACTCAGAAATATTAGTCATGGAAACAGCCACCTTATAAACAATTTAAAAAGTTTATAGCAATTAAAAAAGTACCTTCCTCCCATGTTAACATGTGCTTGTCAACCAAACTTTCTAAAGCCTGCCCACAAATTGAAAAGAAGAATAAAGAGATGCCGACATTAGACACGAGAAAAAGATTTAGCTTTTCCCTATTCAACAAAAAAAGCTCACACTTAACCCTTTAGTTATTTAAATGAAGTAACAATTAGAACAAAGGCATATAACAGAAGTTTTAAATTCAGAAGATAATTATCTATAAGACATGTTTTATTTTAAACAGGTATGTGCACAGAGTAAAGGCTGGTGGGCTCAGCATATACCGAATTAAAGTGCAAGCTAAGACTTTAGAAACAACATACTTGAAAATCAGCAATTATTAATGATCAGTTGATCATTAAGTACAACTATAAATATTTGGTCTACACTTACCTCATAGCAAAATGGGTCAGACTTGACAGCTGCTATGTACCTTGAAAACAAATTTTCAAAGAGTTATTAGGCATATTTATAAAGTCAACAAAAAACAACATTGCAGCTTCAACAAATATACTTGAAAGAGCCATGTTGTCCATGAATGATATTATGCAATTCAACTAAAATCAAAAAGAAAATAAATTTTAGAACTTTGGGTGAAAAATTGATATTATGAAAAAAATGCTTGGACAGTTATGTAAAATAACAGAAATAATTCACCATAGTTTGGCTTGGATACGGTTCTCCAAAGCTTCATATGCTTTGCCTCGTAAATAACAGACCGCTGCTGTAATCTGTCAGAGCATAAATGAAGCCTAAACTTAAATTTAAGAAAATCAGCAACAACTAATGTTGACAGTGCCAATGAAAACACAAAATATGGGATAAATTTATAACAGCATTAAATAGCATGAATCACGGGATGCAATGAAATAAGGCCATCAATATCACGGTAGATTAAATTATCAATGAGACTTGACAATTTTAACAGTAACTAAAATTTTGAATTAATAAAAAATAAAATAAAAATTTGTTCAGACAGGAAGCAGAAAAAAATGGTGGCACATGCTTGTGTTCTTATAGAGATACACATCATACGAGGACAATTTAATTTCTTCAGTAACCTTTATTCACGACAGATTAGGATGGTTTTGCTCAAAAAATAATGCAGCACATCATTAAAATGATTAACGAAAAATACGATGGCTTTCTCGATATTCTATCCATTACAAGTTCAAAGCAGACCATCAGTTTTTTTTAAAGACTATCAACACCATTACCATATTGACACAAACCTCAGAGCAACCAAGAAGAACTTGCCCAAGCCACCCTCTCACAGAAAGACTTGTATATAAATAATCAAAAGACTGAAGATCAAACTCAATTACTCAGCATCAAATGATAGATCCTATATTGAAAATCACAAAATAAGCTAATTTTCAAATCCGTTGATTAGCACCAGCCATCAGTTGCATTATAACTTTACGTATATTTTTTGTGTTGCTCAAATAAATAAAGCCTAGGGCTTTATCATTTATATCCGTAGCTAGTACTATGGATGATTTAATGATTAATTAATGATTCATTTTAGAATTTGCTACCTCTAACATGCTTGGCAGTTGTTTAGAGGTGAAAAAAGCCCTCAGTTTCACCCTCCACCCCCCCCCCCCCCCCGAATATAGCTGCTTCCTCCTCTTCACACTCCCTCGCCCAATAGATCCCATGTATTTTGTTCACCACAAAAATTGTAACTTTACTAAGGATTTGTCCCATTGGCTCAACTACAGTTTGGTTGGATCCGAAAATTGTAACTTTACTCCATTTCATTCAACCAGGTTGGATCCTATTAATCACATCGCTTTCTATTTCATTATTACTTTGAATATAGAACGAAAGTATTTGAACCTCCCACTCTTCTTAATGGCATGGATCTCATAGTTATTTTCTTGAAATTATGTCTTTTATTATGATCATACTTACACTCCATATATTTTGTTTAGATCTACTAAGACAAAACCCTTTAAATTCAATAGTAGTACTCAATAACTTGAGTTTTGCTTTAACTCTATCTCTAATTTTATCAATTAAAAAAAAAGTCATTTAAAAACAACATGCATCAAAAAATTTGCTCTTAAACGCGTTCAGTAAGAACATCCATAATAAAAGCAATAAGATATGAATTGAAAGCAGAGCCTTGATATAATCCAATAATGGCAACAAGGAAATCATTATACAAGCTACCTTTCAATCGAACACATGTTACAATCCCATCATAAATATCTTTAATAATATCAATATAAACAATACAAATTCATTTTCTCATGAAAACTCCCCAAAGAACTTCTTTTGGTACTCTAAATAAACATTTTCAATAACAACAAATGTTAAATGAAAATATATTATTCGATCTCTAAATTTCTCTATAAAAACCTTTTTGTAAATTTATAAGTTCTATGGTAGATCTACTTCGATAAACCTAAATTAATTTTGTGAAATAAGAATATCTCTTTGTACTTTATATATAATCACTTTCCCAAATTTCTAATGTAAAGCTCATTAACTTAATTCCTTTATAATTTAGACAGAGTCTTGAGCATCATTTTTATTTAACATACTTCTCATTCATCTACATCTTTTTAACCTTCAAAATATTAAGCGAAGAAATTCCTCTCACCCAATCATTTATACACATCAATAAGCATGTCATCCAATCATACAACTTTTTCATTCTTCATTTTTTAAGGCATTCTAAATCTCAATTTTATTAATCCGCTAAATGCAAGTGCAAATGATATTTTTATAACCATCAAACTCACTCATATTACTTATATTGGTATGATTGTCATTAAAAAGCCATGTAAAATAATATATCAATTTATATTTTGATCATTATTTTAATGTTAAATTAAGTCCTTAGCTCTTTTATCTTTTAATTTGGCTAACTTATACATATATAAAATAATAAAATATATTTATGTCCTCTCTTATTGGATTCTAATTTATTATATAAATCCTCAAAAGTTGCAATTTTAGCATCGTCAACTGTGATTTTAGATTTATGACAAACAAGTCAATATTCTTAATAACATATCTTTTTATAAATCTTACATGAACATCTTATTTCAACTACCAAACATTTTTACTATTAGATGTTCTCCTGTTCTCCCTTTTAATTCACCACAATAACTTTTAATCATCTTATAAATACAACTAATAGCCAAAGTTCACATGAAGTTGACTTAATATTCATGTTTTAAAACTCATTCCTAAAAATAATTACATTGCCCTTCTTAAAATTCGATCATCTAGTTTTAGAATACATTTTAAATCTAATAATAAAAGTGATGCTCAAAATTGTTCTAATTATAAAGAATTAAGTTAATATGTCATACTTAGAAACTTTTGGAGAGAGCATTTGAATACAAAATACAAAAAGATATTTGCATTTCCCAAAATCAATTTGGTTTTTTGCCAGGTCGATGTACCACAGAAGCCATACATATATTAAGAGGTTTGATGAAGAAATTAGAGAAAGAAAAGAAGATCTTCATTTAATTTTTATTGATCTTGAAAGGGCTTATAATAGAGTACAAAAAAAAGTTCTTTAGAGAGCTTTGGAAAGGAGAAATAACTACTGCATATATTAATGTTGTTAAAGATATGTATAATGGAGTTGTTACATGTGTTTGATCACAAGGTGGTTTGTTTGATGATTTTTCTATTTTGATTGGATTACATCAAAGCTCAGCTCTCAGCCCATATCTTTTTGCTTTAATTATGATGTTCTTACTAAGCACATTCAATAGGAAATTCCTTGATGCATGTTAAAAAAATTAAGATAAGGACTACTTTAGAATCCAAAAGTTTTTTTCTTAATAGATTTAAAATCGAATATACCATGTGTAAGTTCAATTGTAGAAAGCCTAATATCGAAGACATACTTATTGAGCAATGTGCTCAAAAAGAGCAAAAGATTCAATTATTTAAAATAATGAAAAAATAAAGAGTGATGTGATTAATAGAATCCAAGCCGGTTGGATGAAATAGAGGAGCACTTCCAGAGTGTTGTATGATCTGATAATTCCAATCAAAATTAAAGAAATATTTTATAGAGTAGCTATACAAACAGTTATGTTATATGGGGCTAAATGTTGGCCAACAAAGACAAACTCACTGATAAAAAAGGTGTTACGGAGATGATGATGCTTAGGTGGATAAGTTGGTATACTCACATGATAGAATGAGAAACAAGCTTATTTATAGCAAAGTTGGAGTGGCTCCAATTGTGGACAAGATTAGAGAATATCACCTAGATGGTTCGGACATCTTAAGCGTAGACCATTGCAATGCCCCTACTAAAAAAATTGAGTTTATGAATTCCTCCCATAATAAAAGAGGTAGAAGAAGACCCAAAAAGATATGGGAAGAAACTATTATAAAGAATATTCTATATTTGGAACTTAGGGAAGGGCTTCTATTTGATTGTGCATAGTAGAAACAAATGATTCATGTATCCAACCCACCTAGTGGGTATAAGGCTTGGTGTTGTTGTTGTTATCACTTATTTACACCTTATTTTCAAATTTAAAACTAAAATAGATGTTGCTTGTCAAACAAACAACAAAAATAATTTTACAATACTTGCAAAATAAGAAAATCACTTTCTTTCAAGAAAACAATCAATCAAATTTTTAAAGTCTCATTTTTATAAGTGATAATATACTCCTCTTTTCTTTAATTATGTATTAGCAATCATATGATCATATGTTAAAGCAAACTATAAAATTATTTTTCCTTCTTAAATCTTTCCAAAGACAAAATTACCATGAATAAAATTAAATTCTTCAATCAATCTCCAACATGTCTATTTAAATCTCCTCTTTGAGAATCTCCTGAACCAAATCCTCCAAATTATGCTAAATTTTTTCTTTAACATGGAGCACAAACACTTTCAACATTAAAAGTTATTCCATCAACTATAATCTTAAAGATAAAATTCAATCTACTAACCTCTTAACTTCCATTATATTATTCTTAAAATTATTATCAATGACGATACCCACATAATTTATATGATTATTCTTACCCATCTATCAGTGTCAAGTTTAAATTATCAATTTCTTTTGTTTTCTCACATACACGCTTCATTGTTAAAGACAATGTTTATCCTATTAATCATAATATCTACCAATTTAAGAACATACCAATGAATGTCAATAATCAAACTACCTAATATTAATTTAGAATTGTGTACTAATTTCTTTACCTACATTTGTCCATAATGTGGGAACCCTTGCTTATTTGATACTAGACTCGTGTGTTGACGCATGACCATTGCACACTTTTCGTTGCATTCAAGTGCATTGCTTCCAGGGGTGCCTTAGCTCTAGCATAATTTTTTAAGTATTCATTTCATAAGAAGATTTGACAAAATATAATTCTAGTTGTTGGCAACCTAATGCAGTCCTCATCCTTCCCGTCCAAGACTTAGGCCCAGCAACAGACTTGGACAATTTCTAAATTAATGGAATTAAATGGTAATGGTAATTTGACATCAGTATATCTTATGAAGATATAAAAATAAAAAGCTATAAAGGTGGCTACCATTGCAACCTGCCAAGCGAAACAAAGAAAAAAATTCAAAACTGAATTTCCGCCATGAGCTACAAGAGACAGCCTTACGTTGATGTCATGATCCTCCCCATCCTTGTCCAAGTACATGGGACTGCAATCCTTCGGGCTATTCAAGTTTCCGTGCTCATCCACTTTTGCATCGCCCAGCATTGTCAAGCACTGATGCCATTCTTTCAGTTCCTCCTTAAGAAAAAGCAAAGCATGAAATTTAAATACATAAGTTCGACTATTAACAGTAGATGTTTTAGAATGTACGAGGCATTTGGCGGCGAGGTAGCGGAAGCGAAGGTCACGAAGAACAATGGAAGAAGAGTTTAGAAGGTGCAGTGCGCGGCGGTATTGACGCCCAAGGAAGAGGGCCTGAGCCTGCATGTATATGTCCGCTGGATCAGATGTTGACGCAGCCACTTTATCGGCGAAAAAGATGGCAGAGGAGTAAAGATGCTTGCTGAGGCAGTCCCTCACCAGCCCCCTCAGCCTCTCTACTTCTTCCTCCAACATGTGTTCTTGCACCGGTAGCACCCTACTGCTCTTTTATTTCCTTTTGAGATAAATCTTCAGTCTGTCGAGTTCAAAATCCAAGGAAAGCCAGAGAAAATTTTAGGGTTTCCACTTTTGAAGCTTCGACGCTTTTGAATATCACACCGCCTTGTCCGTTTAAGCTTGCTGCTTTTTGTCCTAAAAACTCATCATCCTAAATTCAAAAAATCTTTATTGATAAATTAATTAATTTTAATTTATTATAATTGATTAAACAATTAACATAACTAATTATATAAATTATAATTAAATAATTTCAATCATACTAATTCTAATTTAATATTGTGGTGTAATTCTAATTACATATATATTTTAAATATAAATAAAAATAAATTGTTTAATTGTAATAAATATGTTAGTTAATCATCTATAATTAATCTCATTGTTTATAAATATACTCATACTCAATTAAATAAATAGTTAATTATGATAACTTATATAATACAACTAAATACAAATTTGTCAAAAAATTAATATAATAAATAACTAAGATAAAAATAAATCATTTCTTAATTATTAAAATAAATAAATATTTATTTGTAATTTATATAATTATTAATAGAATTGATAAAACAAAATTTTTATTACTATAATTAATATAATCATTTTTATAATAAAATTTAAAATATTTAATAATAATTGTGATTATTTAATTTAGTTAAAATCATCACTATTTGGTTCAAATTTGGATTTAAGCTAATCTAAACCAAAGTATAAGAAAAATATGTAGCTTAAGCTAAGTTATGCCAATAAGTAGACACCAAACAGTGAACTAAGGTTATTATTTAGACAATTAACTAAAATAACTATACATGCATATGGTGAGCAAAGCTGATATTTGAGTTATGTTGCATAACCAAGCAATTTAGTTTGTGTGGTGATTTAATCCAAATAGAATTACTTAAGCTAGCTAATACATAATTTGTTTAATTATACGATAGCAAAATATGATTAAATTTTCATTTTTTATTATTTTATTAGTATTATTATTATTATTATTTATTTTTATTAAAAATAATTTTTTATTGATTAATAATATTTAAGTTATGTGTCAAAAATGAAGTAAAAAAACTTTAATTTTATTTCTTACTTTGATTGCTAACTATAAATAAATTCACTAATGATTTATGTTAATTCATTACTTATATTAATATATAACTATATTAATAGTTATATAATAATTAAATTATGTTAATTAAAGGTTGTTATCATATTATTTATATTAAGATATTGATATTTTAATTACATTAACTAAATATAATAATTACTTAAGTAATTGTTATGTTATTTTGTTTATTAAATTATATTAATTATATACATTTTACTAATTAATTTTTAAGATTAATTACATTTTTGTTCATTAAAAATTAATTAATTAATTAAGGAATTAACTCTATCTTATTATCATATAGTTATTTAATAACTTATATATTAAATTACTTATTATAAATAGGTAAATTAAGTATGGTTAAGTAAATTAAAAATATATATATTTTTAAAATTTCTTACAATTTTCTTTAGGCTTTTGATTATTTCTCATTTTTAGATAGAAGTTTTCAAACAATGATTTTTAAATTACTACAAAGCTAATATTTATAGAAATGTTTTAAATGTATTCGAACTTTTTAAATATTTTAAGAATTGATTGAATTTTATTTTCTTAAATTAGAAAAATAACATAACATAAATAAAAATAAAATTTTCACATTTAAGGATTTTGAATTTTTAGATTAAGGCTATATTTATGAATTTGTATATTAGTTATTATTTTATTATTTAATTTGTATCCAATAATTAAGTTATATACAAATAAAAAATTCTTAAGATTTGATGTTATCCTAATAATAAAATATTTATTTTATTTTATTTTTAGTTTAAATTAATTAACAAGTAGTTATAATAAATTATTTTAATTTATATACATTTAAAAAATGATTTAACATTTATAAATATTCTTATATTAATATTGAATAATAAGTTTAATATTACTTATTAATATTTGATATTATTATTATTTTTATATATTTGCACGTTTAATTTATATTTTTCATATTATAATATTAAAATAATAATTTGGTAGTAAACTGGTCATAAATTATGAGTAAGAAAGGATAATAATTGTGTTAAGCAGTTGACAATCATTATAAATGCTTTATTAAATCTTTTTCTGATATGAAAAATTATCAGATTAAAAGCGATCGGCAATAAATGATTCATGCAGCTCACCACACTTAGTGGGATTAAGAGTTTGTGTTGATATTGTTATTGTATGCAACCGACATAAGGTGACCAATTTTGTACATATATTACTGTCATATTAGTGAGCATAATCGCATGCCTATTAGTTTATTTTATGTTAAAATAAAATTTAACATAACATTCAACAAAATTTCCATCTTTTATTTATGGTTAACATTATTGACTAAATCACATGTATGTAAATTTCTTTCTTCATTCTTATTAATATTTCAAATCTTTATATGTTGATTTGCAAATTAATCTCATTAAAATCTTCTTGTTTGCATTTACTAATATGTACCTAAATTAACTTAGTTTATTGATCAAACAAATGTATTATTTTTTAAATTAACTTAGTTTATTGATCAAACAAAGGTATTATTTTTTTAATGCCACATAATAAGAAAATCAAATTTAAAAAAGCTTCAAATATTTTTGATATATATATATATGTGTGTGTGTGCGTGTGTGTGTGTGCGCATGTGTGTGTTCAATATTCATCGATCAACAAAATAACACAAATGTCTCATCATTAGCACTAATGCCAAATTGATGATAGCAGGACGCTTATTGTTTTCATCCATTTTTTCTTTAATACTAATAATATAGTCAACTTTAACTTTTAAGAAATAATGTTTTCCATGGCTATCTTCTTTATTACAGATGCAGATACACCATGATTACACTGAGCTTGCTGCCAAAGTGACATCCTTTTGATTGATATCCTACAATTAGAATAGAAGAGAATGCTATATTTTTGATGCAATAGAGGGGAAAGTGTTCTTCTATATGGACAAAACAGTTTCCTCAGCTTTTACCTGTGCTTCTCCAACTGTTGTGAAGGACATATGCATTGACAAAAATGTACAAATGCCCGATCAACATCTATAATGAACACATTCATCGATCAACAAAATAACTATAAGATTTTTCTTTTGTTGGCTGGGGCCCTGCCATTGTGAAACCGACAATGTTAGATCTTGATCATTTTGAGGAGCTCATGCTAGAGGAGGAGCTTTATCTTAAGAAGGAGCAGCCAGGAGAATCATAAGCTATTTAGTTCTCTTTTTCTGCTTTATTTGTGAGGTTGAGAGATTTTCTTTTTTCTTTCATTTAAATCTATTTAAATTACCGTAATAATACATGTACATTTAACTATGTTTTTCCTTACTGTACTATTTATTCTAATGTGTATGTTGAATTTTCTCTACTTATTGTGGTAAACTGGATGTACTACTTACTTTTACTTTGCTTCCACACTCTGAGTTGTATTTATGTAGTGACTGATTCTTATGATTTTAACTTGAGCATATCTCTTCCTTATTAGTGGATTGTGGAATTAGCCCTAATTCAATGATAAGTGAGTGATCTGCCATGCGGTACACCTCCTCTTAGCTTAATCTTATGTATTAAAGGGCGGGGCGCCACATTAGGACAATGCAAAAAAGGTCTCCAATTTGTTTGGGGTGTGTGGTGATTGCTCCATAGAGGAGACTAAAGCTCCTAAGGCATGGGTAAAGGTTTCTAACCCTAAAAATATTATAATCTCATCTCCAATAGTGAAATGTTATCTACTTTCCACCCTGTTCGCGTAGGTGTACGCACCGAACCACTTAAATCTCTTGTCTTGTACTGTGATTGTGTTTACGTGTTGTTTCTCTTTGCTTTATTTATAATTTTACTTAACATATACATGCTTTGTTCCGCATTAATTGAACCCTAAGATCTCAACATTATAGACTGAATATGTTTGTTCTTCATCTAATTGATTTTCAACTAAATTCCAGCCTTTGTGTGTTCTTTGTGATGTACTTGATGCTTAATTACATAAGTTTGAAGAGGTTATTATGCATAAAATTAACTTTTTGATGCTCAAATTTGGCAATATCATAATTTTTTCTTGCTTTATTCCTTATTAGAGAGATTGAGAGTTGACATCTTTAGCTTTTTAGCAACTTCTTAGCTGATATTAAACTTAGAAAAAACTCTTAGATTTTATTGGAGTTCTTATCTCTAAGAGCTAAGACTTGTAAGCTAAAAATTTTATAAAACACTTGCACTTTTATGTGTTAGTTTTAGTGAACTTGGGTTCTATTTTTATATTTTGTTTACATGTTACACCATGCCCTTTGGCAGAATGCAAAATTAAGTATATACAAGCAGCAACAATAGTATATACAAGCAACAACAATAGTATTTACATGTTACACTTTGCCCTTTGGAAGAATGCCCATATCAAAAAATTGCAGCAATAACAAAAAGCACATTGGCAATATTTATCCTATGGCTATTAAAAAAGTTGATCCCCAACTGATTATGCGACTAAACAATTCATCAAAAAACCAAAAATATCCATCAAGTGGATCTTAAAACAAATATATATAGAAAAGCACACGTGCTTAAAACATAACAAAATGTTACTTACTCCTTCATATGATAAGAAACAACACCAAGTTCATTATAGACCAAAGGATCTGTAGGGCATATTGTCTATGCCTGAAAAATAAACTAAGGAAAAAAAAAAGCTAAATCACTTTTTATCATAAATTTATTAAAGGCCTACATAAAAATCATTTCAATAGCTAAGCAACGAACCATTTGTCTAGTTATTGAAAATGCCACAAATTTTTCTTAAATATCCAATTTCAAACTACTGCTTAGAATTAAGCCTGAACAGATGTATCGAGGCATGTTTCAAAAGATTTGTTGAGATCAACAAAATTTGCTGTCAAATCATTATCATCCTCATCATTACCACCATCATCATCATTATCATCCTTGTCACATTAGTTTAAAATTTGAATCCTCAATCAGTATAATCAAGATAGAAATAGTTAACATGATTGAATGTGTTTCCAAACTCAACTAAGAACATTTGGTGCACTTCTTGCAAGAATTCCAGACACCCATGATAAATGTTAGATACTTCGAGTAAACTCTAAGGAAATATGAAGAACAATCAAAGAGTGCAAGATAATCTAATAAAAACAAAAAATTGGAGAACTTTTAGATAAAATTTGAATATAAATCAGCTTTAATAAATACTTGTAACTTGATTCTTTTAGGCATATCCACTAATTTTAATATTCTTGTGTTTCAGATAGAACTCAATAATTGAATCGTTGTTTCAAAACCACAAATCATTAACTCATTTATGGCCTAGTCATCAAACTATGATGTAGTTCAATGAAAAAACGTGTGCACATTAATAACATAAAGATTCATATACCAACATAACTCTCTTTGGAAAAGTGTATGCTAACTTATGATTCATAGAATAATTCGAGTTATGCTTTACAAGTTGAATTTAACATTCATACATGATTTGGGTACAAGGGAATTATTTTCATTTGTTTATTATTAATTAAAAGTGAATCATTGCATGTCAACAAGAAAAATATGAACGTAGATCAAGTTTATATATCAGTGCAAAAGATCTTATGCTTAATACTATTGCATTTTAAATAAGTTTTACACGGTCAGTATAAGTGTTTTTTTGTGTGCAAATGTGTCTAAAATAAATAGTCAATAAAAAGGTGAGAATGTCTTGATTGTTTTCGTCACCGGAGACGTCCATTAGACGCAGACGATTATTTGCGTCAACTCTACTGGAGATGGAGACGAAGACTTTCGCTGATTCTGTCGGAGTGGAGAAAAAGTCTTGTATCAATTCTGTCGGAGACGGAGACGGATCGTGTTGGAGAATCAGACACATACAATTATTTGCGTTGATTCTGATGCGTTAAACAAAGGTGATCCCAAAGAAGATGGATACTTGTCTAGAGGATCGGATGCCGGCAATGAAGGAGGGGATCAAGAATTGCTCTGATTTCCTGTTGAGACCAAGAGAAAAGAGCATCCACAATAATATGAAATCAGAAGAACTTGTGTGTATTAGATATGTTGTTACAGCGTACACATATAGAGTGATGTGTAACCGTAACATATGTAGCTTGCTAGTTCCAATCAATGTCAAACCTTCAATGAGCAGTTGACGGTTACATTCTAATCCATGTACCTTATAATTGTTCTTAATTCTGATTAATGTCTAGCATTTATTGTTGTGGCAATTGACCAGCTTTTACCCTCTCCTAACCACAGCCAGCTTCCCTCGATCGCCCCCACACATCTAAATCGAACATGTTATGGTCTACCCTAACTAACCTCCCATGTCCATGCCAGCCCCTTCCTCTCTTTTTTCTCCTCCAACAGTTTCCCAAGATGTAGCCCCCAAACAGCTTACGCAGCACCTCCAAGTAGTTTTCCAAACAGGCCCAACAGCTCCCAAAGCCCATAAGTTGTTGCCAAACATTCAAAACTTGCTTCCAAACAGCTTTTCAAACAGTCCCAACAGCCCCCAGCCATAAGTTCGCCAAATAGCTCTAGCAAAAGTTGCTGCCACAGCTTTCCAAGCAGCTCCAGCAGTTAATAGCTAATGCCAAACAGCCTCCAATAGCCCAAACAACCCTTAAGAACTTCTGAAACTACAAAACACCCCTTAACACCTTCCAACAGCTACTAAATAGCCCTTATTGTTACCTTCAACCAAGCATTAACCCTAAAATCACTCTTTTCTAATTTTTTTATATTTTACATCTTTAATACATATACAAGCCATAATTATGAAATATTTTCCTCTCAA